>CAKXYN010000096.1:0-1200000 GCA_935064755.1 Tragelaphus eurycerus
AATAATGATCGTGAAATTAATCCAAAATCTGGAAAGCAAAATGGAATCATGGATAAATAGTCTGGAG
The DNA here is from genome assembly GCA_935064755.1 of Tragelaphus eurycerus. Taxonomy (NCBI): domain Eukaryota; kingdom Metazoa; phylum Chordata; class Mammalia; order Artiodactyla; family Bovidae; genus Tragelaphus; species Tragelaphus eurycerus. Next base: position 68 of record CAKXYN010000096.1, read on the forward strand.
AAAAGCATTGAGAAGATGCAAGAAAGATTTAACAAGGACCTAGAAGAAATAAAAAAGAATCAACATATAATGAATAATGCAATAAATGAGATCCAAAACACTCTGGAGGCAACAAATAGTAGAATAACAGAGGCAGAAGATAGAATTAGCGAATTAGAAGATAGAATGGCAGAATTAAAGGAATCAGAGGAGAAAAAAAAAAAACGAATTAAAAGAAATGAGGACAATCTCAGAGACCTCCAGGACAATATTAAACGTTACAATATTAGAATCATAGGAGTCCCAGAAGAAGAAGACAAAAAGAAAGACCATGAGAAGATACTAGAGGAGATAATAGTTGAAAACTTCCCTAAAATGGGGAAGGAAATAATCACTCAAGTCCAAGAAACCCAGAGAGTCCCAAATAGGATAAACCCAAGACGAAACACCCCAAGACACATATTAATCAAATTAACAAAGATCAAACACAAAGAACAAATATTAAAAGCAGCAAGGGAAAAACAACAAATAACACACAAGGGAATTCCCATAAGGATAACAGCTGATCTTTCAATAGAAACTCTCCAAGCCAGGAGGGAATGGCAAGACATACTTAAAGTGATGAAAGAAAAGAACCTACAGCCCAGATTATTGTACCCAGCAAGGATCTCATTCAAATATGAAGGAGAAATCAAAACCTTTACAGACAAGCAAAAGCTGAGAGAATTCAGCACCACCAAACCAGCTCTCCAACAAATACTAAAGGACATTCTCTAGACAGGAAACACAAAAAGGATATATAAATTCAAACCCAAAACAACAAAGTAAATGGCAACGGGATCATATTTATCATTAATTACCTTAAATGTAAATGGGTTGAATGCCCCAACCAAAAGACAGAGACTGGCTGAATGGATACAAAAACAAGACCCCTCCATATGAATGAAACTAGAACACTTTCTAACACCATACACAAAAATAAACTCAAAATGGATTAAAGAGCTAAATGTAAGACCAGAAACCATAAAACTCCTAGAGGAAAACATAGGCAAAACACTCTCTGACTTACATCACAGCAGGATCCTCTATGACCCACCTCTCAGAATATTGGAAATAAAATCAAAAATGAACAAATGGGACCTAATCAAACTTAAAAAGCTTTTGCACAACAAAGGAAACTATAAGCAAGGTGAAAAGACAGCCTTCAGAATGGGAGAAAATAATAGCAAATGAAGCAACTGACAAACAACTAATCTCAAAAATATACAAGCAACTTCTACAGCTCAATTCCAGAAAAATAAATGACCCAATCAAAAAATGGGCCAAAGAACTCAATAGACATTTCTCCAAAGAAGACATACAGATGGCTAACAAACACATGAAAAGATGCTCAATATCACTCATTATCAGAGAAATGCAAATCAAAACCACTATGAGATACCATTTCACGCCAATCAGTATGGCTGCTATCCAAAAGTCCACAAGCAATAAATGCTGGAGAGGGTGCGGAGAGAAGGGAACCCTCTTGCACTGTTGGTGGGAATGCAAACTAGTACAGCCACTTTGGAGAACAGTATGGAGATTCCTCAAAAAACTGCGAATAGAACTGCCTTATGATCCAGCAATCCCACTGCTGGGCATATACACTGAGAAAACCAGAATTGAAAGAGACACCTGTACCCCAATGTTCATAGCAGCACTGTTTGCAATAGCCAGAACGTGGAAGCAACCTAGTTGTCCATCCACAGATGAATGGATAAGCAAGCTGTGGTACATATACACAATGGAATATTACTCAGCCATTAAAAAGAATACATTTGAATCAGTTCTAAGGAGGTGGATGGAACTGGAGCCTATTATACAGAGTGAAGTAAGCCAGAAACAAAAACACAAATACAGTATACTAACGCATATATATGGAATTTAGAAAGATGGTAAAAAATAACCCTATTTACGAGACAACAAAAGAGACACTGATGTATAGACCAGACTTTTGGACTCTGGGACCAGGAGAGGGTGAGATGATTGGGGAGAATAGCATTGAAATATGTATAATATTATATCTGAAATGTATTAATTGTTCAAACTAAACACTATCATGTTACAATTTGTTCATACTAGATGTTTGTAATGTTTCTGATAATCAATAAAAGAGATTCTTGATTTAAAAAAAAAAAAAAAAATTCTCCACTTTCGCATCTTGATGTCTTCTTGAAAGAGGATTTGAGGCAGAACTCCATTTGCCCTTAAAATCAAAATTTAAGAGTGAAGCATAATCTTGGGTTATTCTGAAGATGGAATTTCTGCATCAAAACCAATGCCTATTCCTTGACAACTATACAGACCATCCTGTGGTGTCAACATTTCATTTAAATACTGGGCCTGGGGACTTCCCCAGTGGTGCAGTAAGTTAGAATCTGCTTGCCAGTGCAGGGGACAGGGGTTCCATCCCTGGTCTGGGATGATCCACCCTGCTGAGGAGCAACTAAACCCATGCGCCTGCCACAACTACTGAGCACGCATGCTGCAATTACTGAAGCCCTCATGCCTAGAGCCTGTGCTCCACAAGAGAAGCCACCACAATGAGAAGCCCATGCCCTGCAACTAGAGAGCAGCCTCTGCTTGCTGCAACTAGAGAAAGTCCATGTGCAACAACAAAGGCCCAGTACAGCCAAAGATACACAAATACATAAATGCTGGGCCTGGGGAAGGAGGAGGTTCGTGTTGGATGGGTGTGGGGCAGGTAACTGGTTCTATTTGTGACAGTTAGTCTGGTGTCAGCAATTGAGAATTCATGTTCATCCAGTGAGGACATCTGAAGGTAATGAAGTCTAAAGATGGCACAGCTGAGGCAATGAGTTTCCCTTTGGAAAATAATTAGAATGAATGTGAATTATTTTCTTCTTTTTATTAATTTTTATTAGAGTATGGTTGCTTTACAATGTTGAGTTAGTTTCTGCTGTAGAGCATAGTGAGTTAGTTATACATGCATCCTCTCTTGTTTAGATTTCCTTCCCGTTTTACTGGAGTATAGTTGATTTACAATGTTGATCCTTATACCCGTGACTATTTCTGTTCTGCAAATAAGTGCATCTGTACCATTTTTCTAGATTCCACGTATAAACCCCGTTATATGATATGTGTTTTTCTCTTTCTGACTTACTTCACTCTCTGTAACAGTCTCTAGGTCTACCCATGTGGAATAATGCAAATCACATTATTTCATTACTTTTTATGGCTGAGTAATATTCCATTGTGTATATGTACCACATCTTCTTTAGCCATTTCTCTGTTAACAGACATTTAGATTGCTTTCATGTCCTGGCTATTGTAAATAGTGCTGCAGTGAACACTGGGGTGCCTGTATCCTTTCAAACTATGGTTTTCTCAGGTATATGCTTAAGCTTGGGATTGCTGGGGCAAATGGTAGTTCTACTTTTAGTTTCTTAAGGAAACTTCACACTGTTCTCCATAGAAAGAGTCCTTCTTAATGATCTGGATTTTTAGAGTTACAGTAGTCCCCTCTTATCTTCAGAAGACTCTTTAGAGTCTTCTCCAGCACCACAGTTCAAAGACATCAATTCTGTGCATGCTAGAATATGAAACTGATTGAGCCAGACAATGTACCTCTAAAGTATTCAGAGAATGATACTTAAAAAAAAAAAAAAACTATGATCTGGAGTAAAAAATCCATGAGCCTTAGAGAACTGAAAAAACTCTGTGTCCCCCTCCCTGTCCCCACACCCTCATTCACCTATGGAAGTAGTGGGATTAAAAATTGTACTCCCAAAAGAAGTTGAAGTTTATATTTCAAATGTAAAGAGTGCTTCATCTTGTTTGTAACCACTTGCTTATACCTGCATTATATTTGAAATTGGCTAGATGTGAACTTAATTTGACTTAAAGCTTTTCCAGAGATCAAATTGCCAACATCTTATGGAGTTCATCTTTCAGTATCCTATCTTTTTGCCTTTTCATATTGTTCATGGGGTTCTCAAGGCAAGAATACTGAAGTGGTTTGCCATTCCCTTGTCCAGTGGACCACATTCTGTCAGACCTCTCCACCATGACCTGTCTGTCTTGGGTGGCCCCACACGGCATGGCTTAGTTTCATTGAGTTAGACAAGACTGTGGTCCATGTGATCAGATTGGCTAGTCGTCTGTGTTTGTGGTTTCTCTTACCTTGGATTTTATTTTTCTGGGCTCTAAAATCACTACAGATGGTGATTGCAGCCATGAAATTAAAAGATGCTTACTCCTTGGAAGGAAAGTTATGACCAACCTAGACAGCATATTGAAAAGCAGAGACATTACTTTGTCAACAAAGGTCTGTCTAGTCAAGGCTATGGTTTTTCCAGTGGTCATGTATGAATGTGAGAGTTGGACTATAAAGAAAGTTGAGCACTGAAGAATTGATGCTTTTGAACTGTGGTGTTGGAAAAGACTCTTGAGAGGAGATCCAACCAGTCAGTCTATTCTAAAGGAGATCAGTCCTGGGTGTTCATTGGTAGGACTCATGTTGAAGCTGAAACTCCAGTACTTTGGCCACCTGATGTGAAGAGCTGACTCATTTGAAAAGACCTTAATGCTGGGAAAGGTTGAGGGCAGGAGGAGAAGGGGACAACAGAGGATTAGATGGTTGGATTGCATCACCGACTCAATGGACATGAGTTTGAGTAAACTCTGGGAGTTGGTGATGGACAGGGAGGCCTGGTGTGCTGTGGTTCACGGGGTCGCAAAGAGTTGAACATGACCGAGAGACTGAACTGAACTGATGGATCATAGAAAAAGCACGAGAGTTCCAGAAAAACGTATACTTCTGCTTTATTTGACTATGCCAAAGCCTTTGACTGTGTGGATCAAAACAAACTGAGGAAAATTCTTAAAGAGATGGGAATACCAGACCACCTGACTTGCCTCCTGAGAAATCTGTGTGCAAATCAAGAAGTAACAGTTAGAACTGGACATGGTAGAAATCTGTGTGCAGATCAAGAAGTAACAGTTAGAACTGGACATGGAACAACAGATTGGTTCCAAATCAGGAAAGGAGTACGTCAAGGCTATATATTGTCACCCTGCTTATTTAACTTATATACAGAGTACATCCTGAGAAACACTGGGCTGGATGAAGCACAAGCTGGAATCAAGATTGCTGGGAGAAATATCAATAACCTCACATAGGCAGATGACACCACCCTTATGGCAGAAAGCGAAGAAGAACTAAAGAGCCTCCTGATGAAAGTGAAAGAGGAGAGTGAAAAAGTTGGCTTAAACCTCAGCATTCAAAAAACGAAGATCATGGCATCCAGTCCCATCATTTCATGACAAATAGATGGGGAAACAGTGGAAACAGTGTTGGACTTCATTTGAGGGGGCTCCAAAATCACTGCAGATGGTGACTCCAGCCATGAAATTAAAAGATACTTGCTCCTTGGAAGAAAAGCTATGACCAACTTAGACAGTATATTAAAAAGCAGAGACATTACTTTGCCAACAAAGGTCTGTCTAATCAATGTTATGGTTTTTCCAGTAGTTCTGTATGGATATGAGAGTTGGACTATAAAGAAAGCTGAGAGTCAAGGAATTTATGCTTTTGAACCGTGGTGTTGGAGAAGACTCTTGAGAGTCTCTTGGACTGCAAGGAAATCCAATCAGTCAATCCTGAAGGAAATCAGCCCTGAATATTCATTGGAAGGACTGATGCTGAAGCTGAAACTCCAATAACTTTGGCCACCAGATGCAAAGAACTGATTCACTGGAAAAGACCCTGATGCTGGGAGGGATTGGGGGCAGGAGGAGAAGGGGGCAACAGAGGATGAGATGGTTGGATGGCATCACCAACTTGATGAGCATGAGTTTGAGCAAGCTCCAGGAGTTGGTGATGGACAGGGAAGCCTGGTGTGCTGCAGTCCATGGGGTCTCAAAGAGTTGGACAGGACTGAGTGACTGAACTGAACTGAGTCTCCACCTTATCTGTAGTTTTGCTTTTTAGTTTCAGTTACTTTAGATCCTCCATGGCCTAAAAATATTGCATGAAAAATTCCAGAAATAAATAATTTGTAAGTTTTAAATTGTGCGCTGTTTTAGTAGTGTGATGAAATCTTACTCATTTGCACCCAGGACATGAATCATCCCTTTGTCCAGCGTATCCTGCCCCTTAGTCACTTAGTAGTTGGTAGAATTGAGTGATACTGCATAGCAGTGTTTATGTTCTTATAAACCTTATTTTACTTGATATTAGCCCTATAGTGCACAAGTAGTGATGCTGGCAATTCAGATATTCTATTACTTGGCCCAATTTATAAACTAAACTCTATCATAGGTATTATCTATAGGGAAAAACATAGTATGTTGAGGGTTTGGTACCATACATGGTTTCAGGCATCCTTCTGAGAGTCTTGGAACATACTGCCTGTGGGTAATTGGGGACTACTGTAAACACTTGTCTTAATAGGCAAACCTGTTTTTCCTTGCTCAGCTTCCATGTTAAATTTAGCTTTTCAGAAGCAGTTCAATATTCAATCAACACCTCGTTCAAACAGGTAAGTTCTGATAATAGTTGAAAAGACACTACAAAAGGAAGTGTTACCAATAGGTCTAGGATGGCTCAGTGGTAATGAACCCGCCTGCAATATAGGAGATGTAGAACACAAGGGTTCGATCCCTGGGTCAGAAAGATTCCCTGGAGGAGGGCATGGCAACCCACTCCAGTATTCTTGTCTGGAGAATCCCATGGACAGAGGAGCCTGGAGGGCTACACGGGGTTGCAAAGAGTCAGACACGACTGAAGTGACTGGGCACGCACACATGCATGCATCAATAGGCCCGCAACGTCCATCTGTCCTGGACAGACGAGCACTAATGAACAGACACGGAGGCAGACAGCCTCACAAAGCAAGACTCTCATAGACAACCAGTGCCATATTGAGTGAATTCTCATTAACAGTGAAGTCCAGGACCTCCTTGGTGGTCCAATGACTGCCCGACCTTCCACTACAGGGAATCTGGGTTCCATCCCTGGTCTGGGAACTAAGATTCTACATATCATGTGGTGCAGCTAAAAAACAAAACAAAAAAACCCCAGTGAAGTCCACTTGGACAAGAGTAACTAGCCCTTCAAGGTTTCAAAGAGAAATGCAATTCCCTTTTTATGTAAGTAATTTTATAATCTTTCTGATCAGGCCCACAGCTGTAATATCTGATTCTGGCAAACTCTATAATCACATTTCCAGCAAACCTTTGATGTACCCTGAGCTGAAACCACACCATTACATTTTCATGAGAAGTTGCTGCTCTTTGCTTCATTTATAAGCATTTTGTCACATTTCCTTCTGTTTAAATAATCCAACTTAAAGAAAAATATCTTGAGGGGATGTGAGTCATTCTTTTACATTAATTCCTGTTTTGGCTGTTGCCAAAAAATTAGTATTTATTTTCCCCAAATGTGATACATTCATTCTCATGTTTACCTTTTTGCCATTGTGATTGTATCCAAAACAAGACGCTGAAAGAGAAGGTGTATGTTGTTCTTTGACAAAGGTCAGGTGCAAAGGAGTAAATTATTCTGAGATATCTTATATTGCAGTGACTGGTACCCAAAGTCACTTTTAAGCTTTCACAGTTCACGAATGTCTGGGTACCAAGGAGGGTAAGAGAAGTTTATCCTGAATGCAGGACTGCTGCTGCTGCTGCTAAGTCGCTCAGTCGTGTCCGACTCTGTGCAACCCCATAGATGGCAGCTCACTAGAACCCCCTGGGATTCTCCAGGCAAGAACACTGGAGTGGCTTGCCATTTCCTTCTCCATTGTGTGAAAGTGAAAAGTGAAAGTGAAGTCGCTCAGTTGCTACCAACTGGTAGTGACCCCATGGAATGCAGCCCACCAGGCTCCTCCATCCACGGGATTTTCTAGGCAAGAGTACTGGAGTGGCTTGCCATTTCGGTCCTAAAAATGTGAAACACTGGGCCAACCAAGACTCTTGTCTAACCTGTGCTAAGACAGTGACTAGACGAAGGAGGCAGCAAGGATAAAGACAGGGAAATCCTATTTGAAGAAGAGGTGTTTTCTGTTTGGAAAGAAAGCACATAGACATACAATACCGGAAGTAGTGGGAAGATTAAAAAAAAAACAAAAACAAAACTGCGACCCTGACAAATCAAGGTCTGTGGGATTCTGTGTTTAGTTCCAAATGGAAGTGACTTTTCTGAGAAACATCTGTTTCCAGGTTCCCTCAATTTCAGTGAGTGAGATAAAGCCAACAGTTAGTGGTTTGTCTCATTCACTCACTCATTAATTTATTCAAAATTATTTATTATTTTTTTCCTAGGCAAGACATTGTTAATAGGAAAACAGCTGTCCCTTGGTATCTGCAGGGGATTGGTTCTAGGACCCACCACGGACACCAAAATCTGTGCATGCTTAAGTCCCAGAGTCGGTCCCTGCAACACCACCATTCTGCATCCTCAAATTCCACTGACCTAGGATGGTGTGACGGAGAAGGCAATGGCCCCCACTCCAGTACTCTTGCCTGGAAAATCCCATGGGCAGAGGAGCCTGTTAGGCTGCAGTCCATGGGGTCACTAAGAGTCGGACTTGCCTGAGCGACTTCACTTTCACTTTTCCCTTTCATGCATTGGAGAAGGAAATGGCAACCCACTCCAGTGTTCTTGCCTGGAGAATCCCAGGGACGGAGGAGCCTGGTGGGCTGCAGTCCATGGTGTCGCACAGAGTCAGACACGACTTAAGCGACTTAGCAGCAGCAGTAGCAGGATGGTGTGAAGAGCCAACACATTGGAAAAAATCCTGATGCTGGGAAAGACTGAAGGCAAAAGGAGAAGGGGGCGGCAGAGGATGAGATGGTTAGATAACATCACCAACTCAATGGATATGAGTTTGAGCAAACTCTGGGAGACAGTAAAGGACAGGGAAACCTGGTGTGTTGCAGTCCATGGGATCACAAAGAGTCAGACATGACTTAGCAACTGAACATCAGGACGGTATAATATAGTATTTACTATTGAAAAAATCCTCACGTAAGATGACCTGCACGGTTTAAGCCTGTGTTGTTCAAGGTCAACTGTATATCAGAGAAGGAATGGCATTCCTTCTCTGGTGAGGTTTACACTCAACTGCTGAGACTGGCCCTCTCCTCATGTTGAGCACCCATGTGTTCTCGTTTATTCCCTGTAATAACTCTCATTACTGTATCCCATTGTGAGTTCACTTTCTAGGTAGAGAAACAGAGGCTCAGAGATGAAGGAAAGAAAGAAAGGCAGAAAGTTGGGATTTAAGCCGATGGAGTCTGAAATTAAACCCCCCGTGATGCCAGGCTCTACCAGTGGGTGGCAGAATTCTGATCCTTGAAGCAGAATCCTGGATTTAAGGGACAGTTAAGTGATGAAGCATTCCAGTGGTGTCAGGCATATTTCTAACAGCCTTCACATACGTCCTCCTACCTAATGTTGACATCAGCAAGGAGGAAGCGCTGAGCCATCTGAAAAGGGCATTCTTTTCTAAGATCTGGTTTGTTGTTGATGTTCAGTCGCTAAGTCATGTCCGACTAGTTGTGACCCCATGCAGCACAGCACGTCAGGTTCCTCATCCTTCACTGTCTCCCAGAGTTTGCTCAAATTCATGTCCATTGAGCTGGTGATGCTGTCTAAGCATCTCATCTTCTGCTGCCCCCTCTTCCTCCTGCCTTCAATCTTTCCCAGCATCAGGGTCTTTTCCAATGAGCTGGCTTATCTCATCAGGTGGCTAAAGTATTAGAACTTCAGTTGTGGCATCAGTCCTTCCAGTAAATATTCAGGGTTGATTTCCTTTAGAATTGACTGGTTTGATCTTGCAGTTCAAGAGACTCTCAAAGTCTTCTCCAGCACCATGATTTGAAAGCATCAATCAATTATAAAATCAATTAGTAGGAATAAACTAGGGGGTAATGTCAGTTCTCAAAGACTTTTTACTAACCCCAGACAGAGACTACCACATAGCCTGCTTTGCTTTTTAGAGTGAAAATGTTAAGTATTTCAAATGTCAATATTAGCAGAAGGGCAGCATGGAGCACAGTGGCTGATCAAAAGACCAATTAGGTCTAGATCCCAACTCTCCACTCCCTGGCTGTGTGGCCTTGGGCCTGTGTGGCCTTGGACCTGTGACTAACCTCTCTGACTCATCTAGAAAATGATCACGAGGAAGACAATGTCCTCCTTAAAAGTTATTAGGAGAAATCTTGGAAGAAAAGCTATGACAAATCTAGACAGCATTTTAAAAGCAGAGACATCACTTTGCCAACAAAGGTCCATATAATCAAAGCTATTGTTTTTCCAGTAGTCATGTACGGACCTAAAGAAGGCTGAGTGCTGAAGAATTGATGCTTTTGAACTGTGATGCTGGAGAAGACTCTTGAGAGTCTCTTGGACTCAAGAAGATCAAACCAGTCAATCCTAAAGGGAATCAACCCTAGATATTTGTGTCAGTTGGATGCTGAAGCTGAAGTTCTAGTACTTTGGCCACCTGATGGGAAGAGCTGACTCATTGGAAAAGACCCTGATGCTGGAAAAGATTGAGAGCAGGAGGAGAAGGGGACGACAGAGGATGAAATGGTTGGATGGCATCACTGACTCAACAGACATGAGTTTGAGCAAACTCTAGGAGATGGTGAACTTCCCTGGTGGCTCAGACGGTAAAGCGTCTGTCTACGATGCGGGAGACCCGGGTTCGATCCCTGGGTTGGGAAGATCCCTTGGAGAAGGAAATGGCAATCCACTCCAGTACTATTGCCTGGAAAATCCCATGGACAGAGGAGCCTGGTAGGCTACAGTCCATGGGGTTGGTGCAGGACAGGGAAGCCCTGTGGTTACAGTCCACAGGGTTGCAAAAAGTTGGACATGACTAAATGACTGAGGACATATCCCCAGATCTAGAAACTTTCTTAGTGAGAACCTCCCCAAAGTCAATCAGTCTTCAACTATCCTTAGCCCTGGACATTCTGACCCAACATCAAAAACATAGCAGTTACTATGGCAACTATCTGGCAATATTTTTACATCCCGCCTATGATAAGTGGGGCCTCTTGAGCAAAGCATGACAGCATTAATTACATTATTCATAATAAACCACATTTGATCATCTCTTTAGCTCTTTGCTTAATGGTTGGGATTTTTTTTTCATTTTTGGTTTTCCTAAAATCTTTTTAAGGTAAAATAACATAATAAAAATTATATAACCGCATAAAACTTTAACAGAGGGTAAAATACTGTGGTTATTTTCTAGCATGTCTAAGGAAGACAGTAATTATTCTAATATCTTCCCTCAAACCACCACTTATTAATCAAATAATATTAATGAATCAAGTAGCTCTTTAGCAGTCATTTGATCATTTAAATGTTTGAACCTTTGTAAGGAAATCACTTAAGGGGGAATTGTGCATATTCTCTCTTTGAACTAAGTGAAAAAAAAAAAACAAACTAGGAAATAGGTGACATTAGTGTATCTACCACATCTATTATGCGTCGGTCATTTTATATGTCTAAAGGCTAAATGAGAATTTACAGTGTCAACATGCTCTGCATATTCTGAATTGATTTGCATCATGAAGTACCCAGGATGCTTTTGTTGTTCAGTCTCTCAATTGTGTCCGACTCTTTTTAACCCCATGAAGCCTAGCACACCAGGCTGCCCTGTCCTTCACTCTCTCCCGGAATTTGCTCAAACTCACATCCATCGAGTTGGTGATGTTATCCAACCATCTCATCCTCTGTCACCCGCTTCTCCTCCTACCCTCAATCTTTCCCAGATCTCTGTCATTTATATGTATGAGATTTTGTGGGGCACAAACATGGAATGGACTTAACTATTTTATTTTATTTTCTCCATCATTGCTGTTGGCCATTCTCCATCAACCATTTCTCATTCCTTCATGAAGTTTCATGAAGTAACCCCCTCCCTCCCTTGCCCCCATTGCTTTTTTTCTATAACAACTTTCAGTTATTTAAGCATCTAGTTTGGTATAGTCTAGTCTAAAACTTCCCACTGGTTTCTGAGTTAATTCCGACCTCCTTCTCTTCCCCCAGAAACAGACCTAGGCCAAGAGCCTGCCTGCAGCACTCTGTCACCCACCTGAGGATCCCCAGGCTCTCATGACCCGGGTCTCCTCTCCTGGCAGCCCTGCGCCTTGGCTGAGAAGCGGCCGATTTCATCCACAGCTGGGGTCCATTCGACCCCAGAAACATATGCCCAACCCCTCTCCATCCTGGGCCGGCCCTCACTCTTGTGATTTGCTGGGCTGGAGGAGCTGCCCAGGGCTACACGTGGCAACATCCACCCCCAGAATGAGATGCCTGTCCCCTTTTCTGCATACCCAGCACATGGTTTGGTTTTCTTGGAGACTTTCTCATCCTTTCTTGCTGAGAAGAGGCCCCTAAAGACAGCGGCTTCACGGTTAGCGCAGTGGTAATGAAACTGCTCCTGCCAAGGCAGGAGCGGCAGGTTTGATCCCTGGGTCAGGAAGATCCCCTGGAAGAGGGCATGGCGACCCATCCCAGTATTCTTGCATGGAGAATTCCATGGACAGAGGAGCCTGGCGGTCTATAGTCCATGGGGTCACAAAGAGTCAGACACGACTTAACAACTAAACAACAAGGACCCCAGAGAGAAACGAAATGATTGGAAGGGTGCAGTTTGCCCCTGGGGGGTAAGAGATATTCTTTTCTTCCCTCCATACCCAACTTGGGAAGGCTTGAGAGGAGGGGCTGGGGCAGCAGTTGGATGAATAGCACAGCTGGTGGGTTGCTTCTTAAGTAAGCCAGGGAGGGATGCCTGGCGAGTAATTATGTGTAACTTGCTTGAAATGGGGGGCAGGCCACACCACTTTTCTTTCAGACTCAGCCCCAATTGAGCCGCACTAGCTCCCCCTGGTGGCCGCAGTCCAGGATCTCACGTCTCTGGGCATCACCGACCCCCGTGCAGAAGTCTCACCCAATCCAGAGAGTGGGGAACAAGGGTGGCTGGACCCTGTCCCTGGTTGGCTGGCCAGTGTGGGCATCCTGGCTGGAGGGACAGGGCCTCGTCTGTCGAGCGCCAGCATCCTTTGTCCTGTTCTTCCTGCTGGAGAGTCAGCTTGGCTCAGAATCCTTGCATCTGTGCAGAAGTAACTGCAGATAATTAGTCCAAAGGAAGAGGTGAATTATCCCTGCTGGGCCCATCTGCATCGATAGAGCGTTTTCAGGCCTTTTATTCGCGTCCAGACAGGCAGGGGCCTGAGGCACATCCGAGGTCTGCTCTCATTCTGCTGCTCGGCAGGAGGGAGGGTCCACCTCCCCAGCAGCACCACATCGGATCGGAGTTAGGGGGTGTGTGTGTGCACGCGTACGTTCAGCCGCTCAGTCATGTCCAGCTGTTTTGTGACCCCATGAACTATAGTACACCAGGCTCCTCTGTCCATGGGATGTTCCAGGTAAGAATACTGGAGTGGGTTGTCATTTTTTTTTCTGCGGGGTATCTTTCTGACCCACAGATGGAACTCGTGTCTCTTGTCTCCTACATTGGCAGGCAGGGTCTTTACCATTAGCGCCACCTGGGAGGCCCAGAGGTATTTATAACTTGCCCCAAATTGCACAGGTAGACAAGGACAAGCCTGCTCTCTGACATTGAACATAAACCATTAACCCTTGTGACACTGGCAGAGCCTTTACCAGCTAGGCAGGCATGGGTCTCAGCAGGCAAATAGGGGTGCCTGGAGCTCCCAGACCTCAGCATAAATGGTGCAGTTTTTGCTAGTTTTTATAGTTAGATCTAAAAAAAAAAAAAAAATCAGAGCTGGCTGAACAGCTGCTGTAGCTCACTTCCACCCTAGATCTCTAAGGAGCCGGCTGTCTTCTCTGCATGGGACGCACAATTCTAGGTCACTTCAAAATGATCACTGTCGCTCTAAATGGAGCAAAGTGAATGCTGTCTTTAAAATGACCAGGCTAATTGCAGCTCTTAGGTGGACCTGGTGACCAGTTAAATAGAAAGTCTAGGAAGCCGACTAGACAGGGGTATGGAAAGAAATCGTGGAAAGAGCATTTCAGTGGCTTGGCTGTCCTCCAAGCAATTACTGTTTAGATTGTGAAGTAAAGGTTTCAAAGGTCGAAATGCAAGCATGTGAGCAGAACACAAAAATTGCTCTGGTTGCCAGTGGATCTGTGAGTGCCCCCGACATGAACAGAGAAATGACCCACTGCTGCAGACCAGCAGAAGATTCCAACGCAAGGCCAGGGGTGCTTCATTGGAATGCCCCCTGCCCTTGTTTTTTAATGTTCTCAGGAGGCAAGAATTTCCAATTATAGTTGCATTTACCTAGTTCTGGGTCATTATCAGTAACTATGATTAAAACTCAAGAAAATGGAGCTTGAGTGGATACATGTTGTAGTTTTTGTTTTATTTTACTCAAATTTAGCCCAATTTACCACTTTATTTTCTCAAAGCTTCTGAACATGTCTTTCAATGAAAAGAAGCTATTATACATCTTGAGGGCAAGATTTTCTAGAGAGTAGAGAGGAGGCAGGTGGGGGAAAGGAGAGTTTTCTGTGTGTGTATGTGTGTGCTCAGTCTTGGTCGTGTGCAATTCTTTGAGACCCTATGGACTGTAGACCACCAGGCTCCTTTGTCCATGGGATTCTCCAGGCAAGAATATTGGAGTGAGTTGCCATTTCCTTCTCCAGGGGATCTTCCCCTCCCAGGAATTGAACCCAAGTCTCCTGAGTCTCCTGCACTGGCAGTTGGATTCTTTACCACAGTTCCTCTACTGAGGCTGATATTCAGAGTGTTCAGAGACAGCCTGCATTTGTAAAGACATTGGAAACCACAAATATCAAATATCAGATGAACTGACTTGAAGGTTAATATATGGATGCCCTGTTTCCTGGCACATTCTGAGTCCTGAAGCTGAAACAGAATGTCCGAGCCACTTCTTGTTGCTGGGAATAAAGACTGTCAAGGCCAAGATCCTTGTGACTTTCCTTCTTTGTTTACAGTCCTGCCTCCGAGCAAGCAGCCCCATCTACAAAGCAATGTGCCCTCTGGCACGTGGCCAGCTGGGCCGGCACCCCCAGCAGTCAGCTTTCTGAGGGATGAAGTCAGAGGCTGGGGTCCAATCTGCTGAGATGTGCTGTTCATGTCAGGATCTTTTGTGAGGCTTCTGGACTGCTTTCCATGGTTGGTGAGGAAGCAAGAGCAGTGGGTAATAAGTTGGCTGTGTCATAAATCCCCCGGCACCTGAGCCAAGCTCCCTTCCATTCATCTCAGCTCTGCTGATCTGATGCTGACGTGAGGCTGTGTGCCGCCTGGGCCAAGGTCAAGGAATGAACAGCATGTCAGCCAAGGGCATGGGAAGGGGGCAGGACAGTCCTCAAACTGGAGAAAGGGTTAGAGAACCGGGAGGGCTGTGTGGGGACTGTTTACACAGCGGCAGGCAGTGATGCGGTGACAGCAAGCAATTCGGGGTGGATGTGTTCCGACTGAGCACTACAGGTCTGGCTGGAGAGCAGGTAGGTTTGTTTCCAGCAGTAGTCCTTCTGAGATGCAGCTGGTGGAGAGCAAAATGTCCCCTCCTAGTCTGCCACTTGCTCAGACATCTCCCCGTCCCAGGGACCCAGAAATCTGACCAAGCACAGAGCTCTGGAGCCAAGAGTAAAATTTCACAAATTCAGCCCTGGCATTGGTCCTTGGCGGATGGCCTTTTCTTTTTGTGAAATCCCATCTCTCCTCCTGGGGCTCAGTACCTGCTCTGTTCTTTAATAGCTCCCTGGGGCCCAGATCCAGCTGGGCTGCACTTACAAAAACAAGAAGGATTACAGGTTTCTAAACAGAAACGACGGCAGAGATCATCCAGTTCACTGACCTCATTTTACAAATGAGGAAATGGTGGCCAAGAGAGGCTGAGTTACTTCCCCAAGGTTACACAGCTCGTGCTGGGGAATGGTTCAAATGGATGAGCCCTTACTCATCCTGGGAGAGGTCTGTGGAGCCACCACTTGCGTCCTCCACACTCTGGCCTCTCCAGCGCTGCTGGGCAATGGCCTGGAAGACCATTAATTAATGAACACAATATAAGAAAGTGTTATTAAGGTGGCCAGAGGACCTAGAAACCCTTAAATCCTGCCTTTGATCAATGAATTCTTTATATGAAGTCCCTAAGAGAAATAAATCCATGGGACAATGATCAGTGAGGCAAAAGAGAATATTTTTTAATTAGCCTAGGCTCTGTGCCAAACCTAAGAGAATTCAATCAAATTAAAGTCAAATCAGAGAATGACGCCTATTTGAAGCAGAGCTTACCTAGGCAGGAATCCCCGGGCCAGAGCAATAAAGTCCATTCTTAAGAAGTTGTTTGGGAATGCCTGTAAGGGGGAAATGAAAGAGCAAGGTGGTCCATGGAAAAAGAAGTTCTCCTCTGTTCTAAAAATCTTGATGTCACAGAGCTGGAAACAAAAATGGACTCGGGTTAATTTTTCAAACTTGTTCACTTAGTAATTTAAGAGCTGAGGGTGTTGAGGTCTAGAGAGATAAGGTAACTCATCTCCCCAGCTTTGACAAAACTCTAGGGCCTTGGGACAGATCACATGGGGCAGCCCTTCCAGGGGGAAGTGGTTTGATTGGACCCTGTAGAAAACTGAGAAGCTGCCGGAGGGCCCGCAGGGGAGCAGGACCTGCAGTCACGCCTAAGAGCTCAACATTTAGAGACGTCCCCACTTGGAACAAACGGCAGAACCACATCCTTCCCTCTCCAAAGGCAGATGGACTTGGAGACTGGTGAGGTCCAGGGGATTCACAGCAGATCTTCTTTGGTTCTCAGGTTCTGTCATCCACCCTGATGCTCCTGTAGTAAGCATCTGACCGTGGTGAAATGATCGGTTAACTTTTATAGGACTAGTATTTTGATCGGACTTTTATCTTGAATTTTACACTACCTAATATATTTGTTGCTGTTCAATTGGTAAGTCCTGTCTGACTCTTTGTGACCCCATGGACTGCAACACGCCAGGCTTCCCTGTCCTTCACTATCTCCTGGAGTTTGCTCAAACTCATGTCCATTGGTGATGCCATCCAAATGTCTCACCCTCTGTTGTCCCCTTCTCCTGCCTTCAACCTTTCCCAGCATCAGGGTCTTTTCCAGTGTCAATTCTTTGCATTAGGTGACCAAAGTATTGGAGCTTCAGTTTCAGCAGCAGTCCTTACAATGAATATTCAAGGTTGTTTTCTTTTGGGATTGACTGATTTGATTTGCTTGCAGTCCAAGGGACTCTCAAGAGTCTTCTCCAGCAACATAGTTTGAAGGCATCAATTATTTGGCACTCAGTCTTCTTTATGGTCCAACTCTCACATCCACACATGACTACTGCAAAAACCATAGTTTTGACTATATGAGCCTTTGTTGGCAAAGTGATGTCTCTTCTTTTTAATACATTGTCTAGGGACAATAGCTTTTCTTTCAAGGAACAAACATCCTTTAATTTCGTGGCTGCAGCACCGTCTGCAGTGATTTTGGAGCCCAAATATTTGCTACTAGTTTTTGTGTAGGGTTTTTGTAGATTTTTTTTTAAAGGGGGGATTGTACCATTCTGGGAATTCACTTCAATGATACAATGCTGGCCTTTCTAGGGCCTTAGGGAACACAGGATGAGATCACAGAGTAATACAACTGGAAGAAACTTGGATTTCCTTCCATAAACAAAGATACAGACTCTAAGAGAGCTGGTGGATATGCCTGAGACTACTATGTGCCAAAGCAAATACTAGAAATCTGATCTTTTGACAGAATCCTGGTACCTTCAAATCACCAGACTTCTCATCAAGTTTCTCCATGTATTCATTTTTTCGGCAAATATTTATTAATCAGTTAATTTGTGCCAGGAGCCCCATAAGGTGCTGAGAGTAGGGAAGACTCAGAGAACACCTCAGTACTTTCTGAAGTCAAATTCTCTCTGTGTGTGTGCAGGAGTGAAGGTGATAGAAAACAAACACAGGCATTAATACAATATGGGCTTCCCTGGTGGCTCAGCTGGTAAAGAGTCCGCCTGCAGTGTGGGAGACCTGGATTTGACCCCTGGGTTGGCAAGATCCCCTAGAGGAGGGCATGACAGCCTACTCCAGTATTTTTGCCTGGAGTATCCCCGTGGACAGAGGAGCCTGGCAGGTTGGAGTCCATAGCATGGCCAAGAGTTGGAGATGACTGAGGCGACTAAGCACGTTAATATGGTATGATTTCAGCTCCTTTATAAGCTTCTCTTGATAACCATTTCCATCCTGCAGACAGATCTCCACTTGTCTCTCTCAGGCATGGGATGCTACAATGTTTGGTTTCAGACACACCTTTTCAAGCAAGTCAACAGAGCAGGAGTAGAGGTCAAACACATCTCCAGGGAAGCACCTTGTGGACTGTCTGTCCAAAATAATGGAAAGACTTGCCACTGAAACGTTCATCATTTTTAAAAACTCTGAAAGTTGATCTTGCTATAAAAAACAGATCCTACTGAACAGAGGAGAAATATATTCTTTGAAAATCTAAGTGTTAATAACATCTTTGACTTACAGAATACATCATCAATTTCCTCTCACACCAATTTTTTATTATTGCTTTGAGAATAGGGTAGCTCAAATGTTATTTTTTTAGTTTTATTTCTTACTGTGGTAAAACATACCTAACAAAATTTATGATTTTAACCATTTTTAAGCTCACCATTTTAAGCTTTAACCATTTTAAGCTATAGTGTTAAATATATTCACGTGGCTATACACCTAGCTTCTGAGGTGGTGCAGTGGTAAAGAATCTGTCTGCCAATGTAGGAGACATAGGAGTCAGGCATTTCATCTCTGGGTTGGGAAGATTCCCTGGAGGAGGAAGTGGCAACCCACTCCAGTATTCTTGCCCAGAGAAGCCCATGGACAGAGGAGCCTGGCGGGCTCCAGTCCACGGAGTCACAAAGAGTCAGATATGACTGAGCGACTGAGCACACATACAACTATCACCACCATCTATTTCCAGAACTGTTTACCATCCCAAAATGAAATGCTGCTGCTGCTGCTAAGTCACTTCTGGTGCTGCTAAGTCGCTTCAGTCGTGTCCGACTCTGTGTGACCCCATAGACAGAAGCCCACCAGGCTCCCCTGCCCCTGGGATTCTCCAGGCAAGAACACTGGAGTGGGTTGCCATTTCCTTCTCCAATGCATGAAAGTGAAAAGTGAAAAGGAAGTTGCTCAGTCGTGTCCGACTCTTAGCGACCCCATGGATTACAGCCTACCAGGCTCCTCCATCCATGGGATTTTCCAGGCAAGAGTACTGGAGTGGGGTGCCATTGCCTTTTCCGGCTATGTCGCTTCAGTCGTGTCCAACTCTGTGCGACCCCATAGACGGCAGCCCACTAGGCTGCCCTGTCCCTGGGATTCTCCAGGCTAGCTATACTTATAAAGCAATATGTTTCCATTTACCCTGCCCCCAGCCCTCAGTAACCACCATCCTGCTTTCTGTCTCTATGAAATTGTTTACTATCTCACGTCAGTGGAATCATACACTATTTTAAATAATATTTTAAAAGCCCTGACCTACCCAACAGAGGAATCAAACAGTAAATTACTAGCACAAATAACTCTATTCTGACCATTGTTATTGATTGTGATTTTTAGACACTTATCTAGTTAAATCTGTGAGGTGGTGTTAGAGAAGGAGGCGATTTCAGATCATTTTGAACAAATAAATCACTAGCATTCTCATGATATACAGGGCTTCTAAGTGAATTTAAAAAGGCAAGTTTCATAACCAAGAGATGCTTAATTACTTAAATGTTACTGTTTTTCTTAAGACAGTTTTATTTATTTTTGGTTGTTCTGGGTCTTTATTGCTGTGTGGGCTTTTCTCTAGTTGTGGTGCAAAGGCTTCTCATTGTAGTGGCTTCTCTTGTTGTGAAGCACAGGCTCTAGGGCGTGCGGGCTTCATTAGCTGCAGCATGAGGGCTTGATAGTTGCGGCTCCCAGGCTCTAGGGCACATACTCAATAGCTGTGGTGCATGGGCTCAATTGCTCCACGGCTTGTGGGATCTTCCTGGATCAGGGATTGAACCTGTGTCTCTTGCATCGTCAGGCAGATTCTTTACCACTGAACCACCAGGGAAGCTGGTGTTTATGTTATTATTATATGTTATTACTTTTTATTTCCTAATTGGCAATAGAAGCTTTTTTTTTCTTTTGGTCTTATGACTTGCAAGATTCCCCAACCAGGGATTAAACCTGGGCCACAGCAGTGAAAGCCCAGAATCTTAACCACTAGGCCAAGGAGAACTCCCAGGAGATGATACAAGTTTATAAGAGCTTCCAGTCTTACATTGTATGGGCTCGAGGTGATGCTTCTGGTGCAAATAAAAAAAGCTTCTCTGATGTTCAAAATTATTTTCTTTTGTGAAATAACACTAAAAATGGTTTTGATTGATCCTAATATATGCATTTTAAAATGGACTAAATCGATTCCAGCTGTACCATTTGATTTAAACAAAACCCAGATTGTGGGGATCACTCCAACAAATGCATTAACAGCATCACTTTCATTTTCTGTCTCTGTGCTAATTGAGTAGACAGATTTTCCCTTCACAGCAAACAGATATTGATAAAACATCTTTAGCTGTTTTGTCACCCATTACACTGATGACAGGCAAGCCTTCCATGCCTATAAATTTGATCTGTGTTTAGCAAAGCCACACATTTTAAATCTTGACTTTTAAGATTTTATGTCTTAAATATGTTTTAACTTCAGACCAGAAACGCTTAAATTATGTATGAGTCAAGCCAACTTGAAGAGGATGGGTAAATTGTTTTGGATGCTTTCAGTTCTCTGTCTTCTAATTAACTTTGGAAAGGCTCCCGTCTGCTCACAAAGTTAAAGCAAGTGGATTTTGTATGCACCAGTGCAACTCACAAGCTACTAAGCTAGTAATGTTTGTACCCATGTTCCAAGAGTGATTACTGAGTATTTTTCAGCAACATAAAGGGCTGGGAGACTGGAGTTTGGAAAATAAATATACCTGTGTGCCGCTTCTTGGCTCCTGCATGTGCTCTAAGTCGCTTCAGCCGTGTCTGACTCTGTGACCCCTTGGACCATAGCCTGTCAGGTTCCTCTGTCCATGGGCTTCTCCAGGCAAGAATACTGGAGTGGGTTGCCATTTCCCCCTCCAGGGGATCTTCCCAACTGAAGGATCGAATCTGCATCTCCTGCATTGGCAGGTGAGTTCTTTACCACTAGCATCACCTGGGAAGCCCTTATTGGCTCATACTAACCTGAATTACTGTGTATATTTTGTTCAGGGGTCCTGTTTCTCTATTGGAGGAGACTTGCTTTGCATTGCCATTTTATTAAATATACATTTATGGTTGTTAATGGTGATGACAATGGTGATGATGATGACTTTTACTGAGAAAGCCAAGGACAGGAGACAAGGCAAAGGGAAAGTGTTAGTCACACAGTCGTGTCCAACTTTCTGTGCCCGCATGGACTGTGGCCTACCAGGCTCCTCTGCCCTTGGGATTTCCCAGGCAAGAATACTGGAGTGGGTAGCCATTTCCTTCCCCAGGGGGGTCCTTTCAATCCAGAGATCAAACTCAGGTCTCCTGCATTGCAGGCAGATTCTTCACTGTCTGGGCTACCAGGGATGGTAAGGGAAGATGGGAAGAAATAAAAGCAGTAAGAAAAGCAGGGGGCAGAATCAACTAAAGGGGGCCCAGCCAGTCTTGCTCCTCCCGCATTTCAGTTTCATAAACAGTATGGACTTTTTTTTTTAATGGAAACAAAATGTTATTTCAATCTCAAAAGCCTTCATTTACAATGACTTTAACAATGAATGAGAAGTAGATACGCTGGTGAGGCTGTGGAGGAAAGGGAACCCTTAAATACTGTTGGTAGGAACATAAACTAGTGTAGCCACTAAGGAAAACAATATAGAGGTTCCTCAAAAAAATTAAAAATAGAACTACCATATGCTTCAGTGGTCCCACTTCTGGATATAGATCTGAAGGAAATGAAACCATCATCTTGAAGGGACAGCTCCACTCCTCTGCACATTGCAGAGTTATTCACAATCGCCAACCTGTGTCTGTCAACCGATGAATGGATCAAGCAAATGTTGTGTATGTATACAATGGCAGATATTTCAGCCTTTTAAAAAGGAAGGAATTCCTGTCATTTGCAAAGACATAGATGAAAATGGAGGGCATTATGCTGAGTGAAATAAGCCAGGCAGAGAAAGAAAAATACTGTGTGGTATATGTGAAATCAAAAAAAGGAAAAGTCAAACTTATAGAAACAAGAAGTCGAAAAGTGGATGCAAGGGGCTTAGGTTGGGGAAACAGGAAGAGGTGTGAAAGGGTAAATCTTGCAGTTATAAGATGAACACAGTCTGAGGATGTAGTGACCACAACTGGTGACACTGTGATTGAAATGTGCTGTGAGAGCAGAACTTAGACGTTCTCCCCCCAAAAGGAGGGAAATGGTAAATGTATGAGGCGATGGGTGTGCACATTAATGGGGGAGGATCTTTCACAATGTATATGTATATCAAATTATTGTTTTGGTACTCTTTAACTCACAATCGTATACGTCAATTATACTCCAGTAAAGCTATGAAAAAGAAAAGTAAATTTGCTGACTTTTAATCAACTAAATGCAAAAAATAAATTCTTGATATATAAGTAATCAAGATAATAACATTAAGAAGAAAGCGGTCCAGCTCAGTTTCCCAAAGATTACTTTGTATTTTGTGTGTGTGTGCTCAGCCGCTCAGTCGTATTTCACTCTTTTGTGACACCATGGACTGTAACCCACCAGGCTCCTCTGTCCATGGGATTCTCCAGGCAAGAATACTGGAGTGGGTTGCCATACCTTCCTTCAGGGGGTCTTCCCCACCCAGGGATCGAACCCACATCTCTTGTGCCTCCTGGGTTGGCAGGCAGGTTCTTTACCACTAGCACCACCTAGGAAGCCCATTTTATATTTTGCAAGATTGTTTTCTCCTACGTCCTAGAAAGTACAAAGCAGTGCCATGCACCTGGCAAGAAGAGGAGAAAAAAAGGTTGTTTCCTATTACTGAGAAAGTGCCTACACACCAGAAGGGCCTCTTTGAATCAGGCTTGAGTCAAATACTTACTAAAGGCAGTCCGGGGAGGACTGGGGACCAGGAGACTGAAGCACCCATGAGGCACGAGGCCAGCAGAATCAATTCTCGCCCCTGTGACCCAGACATTAAACCCAGGACACCACCACAGATACAGCTGTTACTCACTGCTCTCCTTGCCCAAATCAGCTAATGGCTTCTGCCTAGACCACAGAGACCATGCTTGGTAAGTGCAGCTAAACTTCCAACCGAGTTTACTTCACAATAAGGAGGTATAAGGGGAGACATTGCTTAGATTAGAACTTCTCTTTATTTGTCTAGTGAAACTATTATATAATTAATATTCTTGTTCCCATAAGAGCTTATTCTGCACAACAACATGTTGCGTTTTGAGGAAAAGCAACGCCTAACTTTTTTTTTTCATTTGACATGTGCCCAAGGTATAGCATAAACCCAGAGTAGGAGGGCGATGCAGAATTCCTAACTCTGGGGCCCAATAGGTACAAAACATTTAAAAACTTTCAATGTCTCAAGAGGGCTTCCCAGGTGGCTCAATGGTAAAGAATCTGCCTGCCAATCAGGAGACACAAGTTTGAACCCTGGGTTGGGAAGATCCCCTGAAGGAGGAAATGACAACGCATTCCAGTATTCTTGCCTTTAGAATCCCATGGACAGAGGAGCCTGGCAGGTTACAGTCCATAGGGTTGCAAAGAATCAGACATGACTGAGCACAACACACACACACACACACACACACAATGTCTGAAAAATTCCATAGTAAAGTATCCTGAGCCAGATGTAGGCAAAGATTCTACAGCCAAACTATTTACAGCACTTTAGTCAGAATCTTTGTTTTAAAAAAATCACTCATACAGTGATTTAATCTATCGTCTCTGCTTGAAAACTGCAGTATATTATTAGCAAATAACTTTGAAGTGCATTGAAGATGAAAACTTCATTTTCGATTTTAAAAATTAAATGCAATAACCATTGCTTAAATACCTGGAAGGTCGAACTGTCTTTCCTACGTAGGTTTTCCATTTGGGTGAGGGCTCACATGTGAAGGAGCATCATCCACAGAGGGATGATTTTCTAAATCTGTTTATTTTGTTTTAGGGTAGAGTCAATTAACAATGTAGTGACAGTTTAAGGTGCAGGGCAGAGTAACTCAGCTACACTTATACACGTATCCATTCTCCCCCAACACCCCTCCCATCCAGGCTGCCACGTAACACTGAGCAGAGTTCCTTGTGCTGTACAGTAGGTCCTTGTTGGTTATCTTTTTTGAAGACTGCAGTGTGTAAGTGTCCATCCTCAACTCCATAACTCTCCCTTCCCCCCACCCTTCCCCCCTCCCACCCGCAACCATAACACACAGGGATTATTTTATGGCAATCATACATTTGTGGATGCTAAGTCACTTCATTTACGTCCAGCTCTTCGTGACCCTATGGACTGTAGCCTGCCAGGCTCCTCCGCCCATGGGGATTCTCCAGGCAAGAATACTGGAGTGGGTTACCATGCCTTCCTCTAGGGGATCTTTCCTACCCAGGGATCAAACCTGAGTCTCTTATGTCTCCGGCATTAGCAGGTAGATACTTTACCACTAACACCACTGGGAAGCCCAAGTACATTTGCTGGGATACAAATCCCAACATCAGAGGAGCTCTTGACCTTGGCATTTTGAAAGTCCCCCAAACACAGCAGATCAGTAAACCCTTCAATGCCACGATAATTCTCTACAGGTAGGAACTGCTCTCTTGAGAGCTTCCTTGCTGGGAAAATTGGTAGAAGGCAGTTATCATGTGCAGTCCGGGGTGGGGTCAAACCTGACAGTAACTGCTGCCAAGATGTTAAGGGCAAAACAACAGCTTCTGTTGTCAGAAGAGGAGGATGTTGCAGGCAGCGTGTGGTCCTATCCATCCCAGGGAGAGAGATGGCAATAGCCTGACTCTCGAGGCATCACCTATGCCTCCAAAGTCACCTTCTAGCTTATAATTTTTTAAAAATTAACTCTTATTGGAATACAGTTGCTTCAAAATGCTGTGTTAGTTTCTACCATACAACACAAAGAATCAGCCCCACGTATGCATGCATCCCCTCCATCTCCTAGCTTAGACTTTGGGAACAGACACTTCACGGAGCTTCCAAGAGCACCGGGCAGCCTGGACAGCTGCCCAGATGTTGACTGTGAGCCACACATGCTGAGCAGGATGGTGCTGGTATCCTGGGCATCCCGGCTGCAGCTGTTTGCACAGCGCTGCGATGCTGCATGCATGGGCGCTCTGGTCCAGCTGCTGTGTTTCCGTCTGCACTGGTGTCCAAGGCACAGCTGCTGCAGCAACTCTAACCAGCCCCCTCCCCCCGCCTTTGAGGAATATGGTCTCCAAGAAGAACGCACGATCAAGCAGCACCCCCACACACGCGTGTTCTGATTTCTCCTCCTCCTCCTGCTCTCACTGTGAAGGTGCCTTTCCCCTGCCCCTTGCGCAGTGAAACTAGGGTGGCAGATCCTTGTTTTCATAATTCTCTATTCTAGTCCCTTCTTGGTTTCCACCATACCACTTGTGTGCTATGTTGTGTGTTTACTTGCTAAGTCATATCTGTCTCTTTGTGACCCCATGGACTGTAGCCCACCAGGCTCCTCTGTCCGTGGAACTGTCCAGGCAAGAGTACTGGAGCGGGTTGCCATTCCCTTCTCCAGGGGATCTTCTGACCCAGAGATCAAATCTGGGTCTCCTGCATTGGCAGGCGAATTCTTTACCACTGAGCCACCAGGAAAGCCCACATGCTAGATTTTACTTATTTGCGTGTCTAATCCCTTCTTTTTATAAATAAGGACAGGAATGGCCAGAGAGTTAGGGAAGTGTTTGGGATTCCCCTAACCGTGGCATCCTTGACTGTATCTATAACATCTAAAGGGCAGGGACGTCTGGATACCCATTTGCCTATAAACAATTCTGACTATTAGGTGATAAAGCCAATGCACAGCCCAAAGGAAGGAACCCAGCCCTTTTGGCCTCTTCCTCTAGATGCCAGCAAACAGCTATTCTCCTGTCCTCTTCCTCTTCCCGCACACCAGCTGAGTGGGAAGAAGTATTTTTATCCCTCCCTCTCCTTCCCACCTCCCTGTGCCAGGGATGTGTCACTTCTTTCTTTACTCCTCTGGTGAGGCTGTCAGTTAACAGGGGCTAGGGGAGGGGTGGGGTCTTCTGATCTTCAGGGCTCTTGGGTCTTGTGCATAAAGCGAGGAATGGTCCTTCCTGGTCCAGCTCAAATGTACCCACAGCCTCTGAGCATCCCAGCCCCATGTTTAAACCTGCTGAGTCTTTTTCTTTCTTCTGTCTTCTATTATCCTAGTGCAGACACAACTTAGTGACTGAACAACAAATCTTCGTGCACTGATGCCCGCTCCCCTTTAGCTCCCCATCCAGATAAAAGAGCCAAGTCAGGGATGCCGGGGAAGGAGTAAGGATGATAAGGAGACACCAAACCCAGAGGTTTGAAAGCTTAGCATGCATGATGATGACACAAGGAGTTTCTGTAAAATTTGGTCCCCAGGTCTCCCTGACTACTTGCCTGTGGATTCAGAAGCTCTGGGATGGAAGCACTGGTCTCCAGAATCTACATTCTGGCACCCTGATAATATCGTAAAAGCTAGTCTAGCATGTTTTCCTATCCTGAAAGAGTCAAGTCACTGTGGCTGGGGCTCCCTGGTCTAAGACAGCGCTTCCACGTGACACGTACTCAGAGGCTGTTTCCCAGAGGATGGCCTGCGGCTCTGTCCAGAGGGATGACACTTGTTTTTAAATTTTACTTTATTTATTTTTGGCTTCATTGGGTCTTGGTTGTTTTGCACGGCTTCCTCTGGTTGTGGCAAGCGGGGGCTAGTCTTCCTTGTGGTGCCTGGGCTCGGTGGCTTCTCCTGTTGCAGAGCACAGGCTCCAGGTACACAGGCTTCAGTGGTTGTAGCTCACAGGCTCAGGAGTTGTGGCCCACGGGCTCAGCTGATCTTCGGCACGTGGGATCTTCCCGGCCCAGGGATGGAACCCGTGTCCCTTGCATTGGCAGGCAGATTCCCATCCTTGTGCCATCAGGGAAATCCCAAAAAATGATGTTTGACCAGCCTCTTCCATTTCCCTTTCTGTCTTTCCAAATACTATCATTTGTCCTGAACGTGCTGATGAGAAAGAGGTTGTGAAGCATGGGCTGAGCCATACTATTTCAGAACCCCACACAGGCTAGTTATCCCTTGAATAATACACTTTATTTCAGAGGACTATAAAGAAAATAAAAGAAGAAAGGATATAGTCTGGGGCACCAGGATGGGTGCTGGGCACACCACTGCACAACGTCATCATCTGTTGCACAGATCCAGAGAGACAGAAAGCCGGGTGAGCGGGAGGACCCCACAGCTCACTGTTTCAGGCAAGGAATGCTCTCCCCTGGTGCTGAATCGCTGCTTCCTCTCTTTCTTCCACCTCGTGGCAGCAGCTCTCACTGTCATGTGTTTTTAAACATCTCAGAGGATGTGTGGCTTGACTGTCCGGAAAGATCGTACCCACCCATCAGATGTACAGTTCACAGGCCTATCCGGGGAGAATTCAGAGGGATTTGGTTCCTTGTTCTGAGATCAGAGCACAGCATCACTTTTTAATGAAAGCACACCTGCTGAACTTGACTTTGACGTCAGCCTCTGGAGAGACAAAGATCAGGCCGCCTTCCTCTGCCCACCAGAGCCTGTGTTCAGGATGCTCTTGTCTTTCTGGTTCCTTGTCCTTGACTTGTCCCTTTTCCTGACTGGTATCTGCCACAGGGTTCGGAGCCACAGTAGCAAAGAGCACTTGTTGCTCTGAGAGCCCATCACATGTCTGCTGCCGCTGGAGGCGATAAAAGGGATGGGGAAGGGTGGTGTGTGCCAGTAATTTAAGATGATCTTATTGGCAATTTAGTTAAACCTGCTGTGCTGTACTGTCTCAAGGCAGGAAGATAAATGCACATTCTAGTGACTGAATCAGCTGGCATTTGAAGGAGGAGGAGCAAGAGGGACACACCTCCCTGGGAACCCTGATAGCTGAAAAATGACCCAGAAGAGCCTTGTGTTAAGTAGTCAGCTTCTGTGGCACAAGTTTAAAAACCAACTTGTATTTGCTATATTTTGCTCAAGATTTCTGCTAAAACTTCCTGCCCAGTTTTACTAGCATACGGAGGATAGGAATTGAGTTTTACACACTGTTATTTTCACCTGCATGCTTTTTTTTTGAATATCCACTCTCAATCATTCGTAATATTGCAAACACATGATTGTGGTAAAAAAAATTCACAGTTTATTTTTAGTTGACTTTTACATGGAATTTTGTATTTACAGATGAATATGGGTGTGCTTCATGCTTGAAAAATTCATGCTTAATAAAGTAATGAAGCCCTGCTGGGCAGGTCTCCCTCTACAAATGTTGGAAGGCTGCCCAACTCCTGTCTGATTCCTTTGATGGGCTCTTATCTATAATCCATGATGTCCTTGGATTCAATATTATCAACCTTTAGACATTTTGGTTAGTAGGAGAGATAAAGTTAAATGTTTGCATGTCTACCTTTGTCTTTTGACAAAATGAATGTGAACTGCAAATGTTATAACAGAGCACGCTGGGTGTGCTGAGCAGACTAGGTGCTTCTGAAAGGGAAAGGGCCGGTAGCACAAGGTGTGGGTTGGAGTCTCAGTTCTGCCCCTTAACAGTATGTGCGTGTGTGCTAAGTGACTTCAGTCATGTGTGACTCTTTGAGCCCTACTAAGTCGCTTCAGTCGTGTCCGACTCTGTATGATCCCATAGACAGTAGCCCACCAGGCTCCCCCATCCCTGGGATTCTCCAGGCAAGAACACTGGAGTGGATTGCCATTTCCTTCTCCAATGCATGAAAGTGGAAAGTGAAAGTGAAGTCGCTCAGTCGTGTCCGACTCTTTGTGACCCCATGGACTGCAGCCTACCAGGCTCCTCTGTCCATGGGATTTTCCAGGCAAGAGTCCTGGAGTGGGTTGCCATTGCCTTCTCCATCTTTGAGCCGACCAGGGTTTAAATCTCAGCTCTGCTTATTAGCTCTGTGACTTTGGGTAAATTACTTAATCTTTCCGCAATGCAGGTTCCTTATCCAAAATGGGAACAACGCAGTGCCTATCTTTTGTATTTTTGGGTGAAGACAAAATGTGTGTTAGTACATGTACATAAAGTGCTCAGAACAGCACCTAGGTTCTATGTAAGGGTTTGCTTAGTTATCATTTCCTTATGCCTCAGCTAAGCTTCCAAAGCCTACCTTTGAGAAATGGAATACTTCCTGCCATATCACTAAACAAAGGATGTCACAGTCATCAGCAGTTGCACCTACCACCAATGGTGAGACAGTGAGCCCTGAGGGAACTCAGGAAGGAAAGAAATACGTGCCATCTAACAGCCATCTGGCTGCAACCACTCCCCACAAAGAGCCCTGAGAATACTCAGGATGTGAAAATGCAGAAAACTGGCCCCAGATAACTGAGGTGCATATCAAAGGAATGACTTCAGTGAGCCCAGACTCTCGCATCTTCCCACACACAGAAAATACCTAAATTCCTTAACTTGGGATATCTGGTTTTCTTTAATTAGCAATCATCTTTTGACATTCGGACTACCTGCCCTTCGTTGCAAAAGTTCTATATAACCTGGCTCCTCCTCTCACCTCCTCAGAGCAGTTCTCTCAGGGTTACTTGAGATGCTGCCTCCTGGTCTTGACATCCTAAAGTTTCCCACCAAATAAAACATAACTCTCAACTTTTAGGTTGTGAATACTTTTTTGACACCTCGAGTTTGATCATTTTTCACCATCCCAATACCACAGCCCCAGTCCAGTCCATCATTCTAGCTCTGCTGAACCCCTGAGCTCTTCCTACTTGCCTCCCTGTCTAAGCTTTGCCTCTGCTATTGTCCATCCTCTGCAGAGCAGCTGAAGTCCAGGCTCCTTACCTGTGAGTCCTACCTGCTTGGGTCCTGCTCTCTTTTCCAGTCTCATTGCCGCTCTCTACCTCACTCAGGATGGTCTACCTCCACGATGTCTCATTGGCATCATTTATTTCTCAGTCCAGAAGTTACCTCGTCTAGGAGACCTTCTTGCAGTCTCCACCATCAGACGCCTCCTCTACTGGCCACTGCGCACTGCTGTCATATCCTCCTGCCTCCTTCACAGACTTAACAAAATCTGAAGTGACCTGATTAATGGACAGGCCCAGAAGTCCCTGCTCACATCTTCCTGTAGAATCTCAGCACCTTGACTGTGGGGACTCACTTTGTCTATTTTGTTGCCATGTCCTGACAATGTTGAACTTTATCTGATGCTTGTGATCCTGGAAAACACAAAAGGCTAAGATATCCACTCTCTCACCATCCTTTGTATTTGATAAATGGTTTGCTTGCAGAGAACCATCTTTCCCCAAACTGACTTAAATAAGGTTTATGGATGTATCTTTTTTACCTAAAACAAGGCCAGACACAGAGCTTCCAAATTTCTATTCTTTGCCTCATGTATGATTAACAGAACTGCTTGTGTCTACGCAATAATTGGAACAAAATATTTGTTAAGCAAACTTTGGTTAATATTTTCTCCTTCCCCCAGGCCACTGAACTTTGGCCTACCCTCAGCCTGAGCCAGCAGATAGGTGAAAATATTAACACATTGGCCACAGGATAAACTATTCATTGATCTACTTTCAGACCACTCCTTCACCCCATGCTCCCACCCAGATTCTTTCCAGCCTTTTCACTGCTTCCTGTGAAAGAAAAACCCTTGTTACTTAACTCTTGAGCGCATAGGTCTCATGGCCACAGATGTATGCCTGTTGTAATATTCCTCTTCTCCTACTGCAAATATTCCTTTTCTCCTTTGCAATAATCCATCTGAATAAAGTCCCTCTTTAATAGATCTGGATTTTTTTTTTTTTTTTTTGGACAGCTCCCAGTGTCTAAAAGGTGTCTGGCCCATGACAAGTGCCTAATGGATATTTATTATGGAAGAAAAGAGAGTGTTATTTGGGATCTTAGTCAAAATACTATAGCTTTTGTATGGCAGCTCTATGCATGGTAAATCTGTTAAGAAACTGTTGACCTAAACCACTCACCTCGGCCATGATGATGGCCACTTGTCTGAGTTGTCACAAGAGGAGGTCCTGATAAGGAACACGGTACTGCCACTAAAAACAGGGAGGATTTGGGAGGAGCTGCTGGAGAAGACTCTCGCGAGTCCCTTGGACTGCAAGGATATCCAACCAGTCCATCCTAAAGGAGATCAGTCCTGGGTGTTCATTGGAAGGACTGATGCTAAGGCTGAAACTCCTCACTGATGCTGAGGCTGAAACTTTGGCCACCTGATGAGAAGAGTTAACTCATTGGAAAAGACCCTGATTCTGGGAGGGATTGGGGGCAGGAGGAGAAAGGGATGATAGAGGATGAGATGGCTGGATGGCATCACTGACTCGATGCACATGAGTTTGGGTGAACTCCGAGAGTTGGTGATGGACAGGGAGGTCTAGTGTGCTGCGATTCATGGGGTCGCAAAGAGTTGGACACGACTGAGCGACTGAACTGAACTGAAAGGAAGGAGGAGACGCCAGCCCATAATATATCCTACCAACATCCCAGAATCCTTCACACTGGAACCCGATGCCAGTGTGGCTGAGGGATGCCCACACCACCAGGAAGGACCCTAAGTCAGACCATATTTGGGCAACAAGCAAGATAATTGGTGAGAGACAACCCAGAAACTAACCCTGTCTCCATAAAACCTGAGACTTCAAGCAACGTGGCAGAGCAGTTCTACCGAGTTTCCATAGCCTGTTGATCTGTGCCTGGGCTCCCCTTTCCAATAAAGTCTTTGTCAGTATGTGTATCTCCTTGGACAATTAATTTCTGAGTGTTAGACGAAAGCCCACTCTCGGGCCCTGGAAGGGGTCTCCCTTCCTGCAACAAATCCAGCGCACATTGCTTAACCCCCTACTCACCACCACTATGAAGCACACAGACAAGGCATGCAGGCCAAGAGTGGTGGCTGATGGTAGAGATGGCATTGCCATTTGCCCATCAACTCATTTCAGTCTTATTCACTCACAGAAAAAACGTATGATCTGGTCCTCTGAAGAGTTCAGCTCCCTCGTTCCTCACTGTAGCCTTCATTGTGTACAGCTGGGGTGGGATGCTTACTAAAGATAGGAGAACTGTGGGATTTGTCTTTGCATCTGCAGGAGCCTAAATATCTATGTAATTCAGGGATAGTATTAAAAATAAAACTTCCTATTTTTCCTATTTATTATCTTATAAGATCAGATCAGATCAGATCAGATCAGTCGCTCAGTCGTGTCCGACTCTTTGCGACCCCATGAACTGCAGCACGCCAGGCCTCCCTGTCCATCACCAGCTCCCGGAGGTCACCCAGACTCATACCCATCAAGTCAGTGATGCCATCCAGCCATCTCATCCTCTGTCGTCCCCTTCTCCTCCTGCCCTCAATCCCTCCCAGCATCAGAGTCTTCTCCAATGAGTCAACTCTTCGCATGAGGTGGCCAAAATACTGGAGTTTCAGCTTTAGCATCATTCCTTCTAAAGAAATTCCAGGATTGATCTCCTTCAGAATGGACTGGTTGGATCTTCTTGCAGTCCAAGGGACTCTCAAGAGTCTTCTCCAACACCACAGTTCAAAAGCATCAATTCTTCGGTGCTCAGCCTTCTTCACAGTCCAGCTCTCACATCCATACATGACCACAGGAAAGACCATAGCCTTGACTAGGCAAACCTTTGTTGGTAAAGTAATGTCTCTGCTTTTGAATATGCTATCTAGGTTGGTCATAACTTTCCTTCCAAGGAGTAAGCGTCTTTTAATTTCATGACTGCAGTCACCATCTGCAGTGATTTTGGAGCCCAGAAAAACAAAGTCTGACACTGTTTCCACTGTTTCCCCATCTATTTCCCATGCAGTGATGGGACCAGATGCCATGATCTTCGTTTTCTGAATGTTGAGCTTTAAGCCAACCTTTTCTTTTTTTTTTTTTTTTTGATCAAGAATCTCTTTTATTGATTATCAGAAACATTACAAACATCTAGTATGAACAAATTGTAACATGATAGTGTTTAGTTTGAACAATTAATACATTTCAGATATAATATTATACATATTTCAATGCTATTCTCCCCAATCATCTCACCCTCTCCCGGTCCCAGAGTCCAAAAGTCTGGTCTATACATCAACCTTTTCACTCTCCACTTTCACTCTCATCAAGGGGCTTTTTAGCCCCTCTTCACTTTCTGCCATAAGAGTCGTGTCATCTGCATATCTGAGGTTATTGATATTTCTCCCAGCAATCTTGATTCCAACTTGTGTTTCTTCCAGTCCAACATTTCTCATGATGTACTCTGCATATAAGTTAAATAAACAGGGTGACAATATGCAGCCTTGACGTACTCCTTTTCCTATTTGGAACCAGTCTGTTGTTCCATGACCAGTTCTAACTGTTGCTTCCTGACCTGCATACAGATTTCTCAAGAGGCAGATCAGGTGGTCTGGTATTCCCATCTCTTTCAGAATTTTCCATAGTTTATTGTGACCCACACAGTCAAAGGCTTTGGCATAGTCAATAAAGCAGAAATAGATGTTTTTCTGGAACTCTCTTGCTTTTTCCATGATCCAGCGGATGTTGGCAATTTGATCTCTGGTTCCTCTGCCTTTTCTAAAACCAGCTTGAACATCAGGAAGTTCACAGTTCACATATTGCTGAAGCCTGGCTTGGAGAATTTTGAGCATTACTTTACTAGCGTGTGAGATGAGTGCAATTGTTCGGTAGTTTGAGCATTCTTTGGCATTGCCTTTCTTTGGGATTGGGATGAAAACTGACCTTTTCCAATCTTGTGGCCACTGCTGAGTTTTCCAAATTTGCTGGCATATTGAGTGCAGCACTTTCACAGCATCATCTTTCAGGACTTGGAATAGCTCAACTGGAATTCCATCACCTCCACTAGCTTTGTTTGTAGTGATGCTTTCTAAGGCCCACTTGACTTCACATTCCAGGATGTCTGGCTCTAGGTCAGTGATCACATCATCATGATTATCTGGGTCTTGAAACTCTTTTTTGTACAGTTCTTCTGTGTATTCTTGCCACCTCTTCTTAATATCTTCTGCTTCTGTTAGGTCCACACCATCTCTGTCCTTTATCGTGCCCATCTTTGCATGAAATGTTCCTTTGGTATCTCTGATTTTCTTGAAGAGATCCCTAGTCTTTCCCATTCTGTTGTTTTCCTCTATTTCTTTACATTGATCACTGAAGAAGGCTTTCTTATCTCTTCTTGCTATTCTTTGGAACTCTGCATTTAGATGTTTATATCTTTCCTTTTCTCCTTTGCTTTTCACTTCTCTTCTTTTCACAGCTATTTGTAAGGCCTCCCCAGACAGCCATTTTGCTTTTTTGCATTTCTTTTCCATGGGGATGGTCTTGATCCCTGTCTCCTGTACAATGTCACGAACCTCGTTCCATAGTTCATCAGGCACTCTATCTATCAGATCTAGGCCCTTAAATCTATTTCTCACTTCCACTGTATAATCATAAGGGATTTGATTTAGGTCATACCTGAATGGTCTAGTAGTTTTACCTACTTTCTTCAATTTCAGTCTGAATTTGGCAATAAGGAGTTCATGGTCTGAGCCACAGTCAGCTCCTGGTCTTGTTTTTGCTGATTGTATAGAGCTTCTCCATCTTTGGCTGCAAAGAATATAATCGATCTGATTTCGGTGTTGACCATCTGGTGATGTCCAGTTTATTATCTTGTCCAGTTTATTTTCTTATAAACTTTGTATCAAATTTATGTTGTGTTCTTGATTGCATTTAAAAATTAAAACTAGCAGAAACAAAACTGAAATAAAATAAAATAAAAATAAAATACTAAGTTGTAAATACTGCTCTCCCAATACACTCACATACACAATCTTCCATTATTTTTAAGGTTTTCTCTACTTCAGATCATCCATGTTTAGTCTCACTCTTTAGTACAAATAATATAGCTGACTATAATTTTACTGGAAAGATTATCTTCAGCCTTGGAAGACACAGATGACTGTTTAGTTTCTAAGTTGTGTCTGACTCTTTGTGACCCCATGGACTGTAGCCCACAAGGCTCCTCTGTCCATGGGATTTCCCAGACAAGAATACTGGAGTGGGTTGCTATTTCTTCCTCCAGGGAATCTTCCTGACTCAGGGATCAAACCTGAGTCTCTTGCATTGGCAGGCAGATTCTTTACCATTGAGCCACCTGGGAAGCCAGAGCAACTCCTATATTTCCCAAATACTGTTTAAACAGCTGTGATTAAAAAAACAAACTTTCCACAGCAGTTTAGTTTTTCCTCTTCTCATGACGAATCTAAGCATCCTTCTTAACTGCAAATATATTAAATGATAATCATGACTGAGGTACATAGCTAATTTGGGTTTATTGCCTTTTTACATGAATAACAAATATGAGCTTTCCAAGTCAGTATAATTATGTCTCAAGATCCATAAAATACGCTTTGCTTTAACATAACTGTATTGTCATTTTGAGTTAATATATTTAAGAAAATTCTGCCCAGTGCTATTAAGGAATCTTGATCTCAGGACTGGGCATGAAAAAGGCTGTTAATTAACTCTTTAATGACAGATTGATCATGCAAAGAGAGTGCCATTGATGGGGTTTGCTGGTTATTCAGCACAATAAAAAAGTCCTGATGTCAGATGTTTGGTGATAGGACAGTCATTCTGAACTTGTAAGAATTAGAAATGGCTGATAATAATGGATAAAAAAATTAAAAAACAACACAAAATATTTTAAATGTTTCACATGGCAGGCAATCAGGTATTTTATTGAGTAACTTCATTGCGCTTGGTGTTGCACAAAGAACCAATGGGTGATTTAAAAAATGGCAGAAGAGCTATTCTTTCAATGCTGTTTTAAAGAATCTATTTTATTTTTTTTGCCATTTGCTTGGATTAAACATTCTCTGAAATTAATTTCCTTGTATTATGGATGTACTCCTTTACTCCAGCTGAAATTAGCTCTATTTCCCTGAGTTTAAATCTTCTTGACAGTTATTGATAATGCCATTTCTCTATCCCAATGAATCACTTAACCAAGGACATTCCTTTGCATTTTCTCTTCCTGCTTTCTTCTCCTCCTTCATCTTAACCAAATTCTGATTAGTGAGCTCATTACGGTTTGTTCTTGGGCGTTTTTAACATGTAGCAAATCTGAAATGTTTTCATCAAAGCAGAGATATTGCTACCTCCTTCTTTCAATGTGCTGTTATTGATTTTCAAGGTCCAAGAATTTATCTCCATTTTAAAGAAACATCATGGCAAAGGAGAACACAATCACTGATTATTTTTAAGTTTGGGTGACTCAGAACTAGCCTGAAACACATCCTTTCTCTCCAGATAAAGTTGCTTAACATTTGGTGCTACTTTCTTCGATTGATTAATGCTTGTAGTGGCTTATATCTTCATAATTCATATTATAGACAGTTCATTTCTCCAAGTACAAATAAGGCTGTCAGACAGCTTTAAGACTGCGATCATTGAGTAATACATAAAGAGTGCCACGGAATAAGCAATTTATGGAAGGGCTCTAGGGTGGTGCAAAGAATTAATGAAGTTCCCAAGTGCCCAGTGTGCAACCCAGGAGAGCTCAGATGCTGAGAGATCTTTACTTCAAGCCAAAGAAACAACAAAAACTATGGAATTATGAAAACTGGAGAGGAAAAGAATGATCTAACTCAGAGATGGCAAACAGGAGAACTTCTCTGACTTTGTCTAGCCGTTTTTTTTTTTCCCCTTTAACTTTGGTTTTGAATGCTTTCAGGTGGTGATTTGTCCACCACGCTTTCCACCATCCACAGTGATGAGCCTCTGAACCCATTCATGCATTTGTATTACCTGCCTTGCACCTCAAGGCATTTCAGTTTGTGATCCAGTTTTCACAGTAAAAACATGAGACAAAGGTGGAGGTAAGTGATTTGTTCAAGGTAACTGACAAGCAATGTGTTTTATACGTGGGTGACCCCACCTACATCCAGACTGTCCTTCTAGAGTCCTTTGTGTTCATCCTTGGTTACATTTGTCTGAGAGATTAAAGTCAGAACCAAATACAAATCTCTGAATGAAATCACATAAGTATTTTAGAAGAAGCAGTATGGAAAGGAAGCTTAGTTCAGGATGTTGAGTAATTTAACCAAGTTGAAGGAGAAAGCTGGGTTTTGTGTCTTCTACGCAACACTCTCCTCTACACACACACACACACACACACACAGAGTTTATTGCCTATTTTGCAAAATGAAGGGAACAACCTGTAAAAGGTGATTAAATTATGGCATTTCTTTCTGTAAGCATAAAGTAAAAATTTCTAAATTTGTAGAAGGTGCTTGCCTTTATTTTTTTTTAATTTTTTATTTTATTTTATTTTATTTTTTTTCAGATATGATATTATACATATTTCAATGTTATTCTCCCCCATCATCCCACCCTCTCCCGGTCCCAGAGTCCAAAAGTCTGTTCTATACATCAGTGTCTCTTTTGCTGTCTCGTAAATAGGGTTATTTTTACCATCTTTCTAAATTCCATATATATGCATTAGTATACTGTATTTGTGTTTTTGTTTCTGGCTTACTTCACTCTGTATAATAGGCTCCAGTTCCATCCACCTCCTTAGAACTGATTCAAATGTATTCTTTTTAATGGCTGAGTAATACTCCATTGTATATATGTACCACAGCTTGCTTATCCATTCATCTGTGGATGGACATCTAGGTTGCTTCCACATTCTGGCTATTGTAAACAGTGCTGCTATGAACATTGGGGTACACGTGTCTCTTTCAATTCTGGTTTTCTCAGTGTGTATGCCCAGCAGTGGGATTGCTAGATCATAAGGCAGTTCTATTCCCAGTTTTTTGAGGAATCTCCATACTGTTCTCCATAGTGGCTGTACTAGTTTGCATTCCCACCAACAGTGTAAGAGGGTTCCCTTCTCTCCGCACCCTCTCCAGCATTTATTGCTTGTGGACTTTTGGATCGCAGCCATTCTGACTGGCGTGAAATGGTACCTCATAGTGGTTTTGATTTGCATTTCTCTGATAATGAGTGATGTTGAGCATCTTTTCATGTGTTTGTTAGCCATCTGTATGTCTTCTTTGGAGAAATGTCTATTGAGTTCTTTGGCCCATTTTTTGATTGGGTCATTTATTTTTCTGGAATTGATCTGTAGGAGTTGCTTGTATATTTTTGAGATTAGTTGTTTGTCAGTTGCTTCATTTGCTATTATTTTCTCCCATTCTGAAGGCTGTCTTTTCACCTTGCTTATAGTTTCCTTTGTTGTGCAGAAGCTTTTTAAGTTTGATTAGGTCCCATTTGTTCATTTTTGATTTTATTTCCGATATTCTGGGAGGTGGGTCATGGAGGATCCTGCTGTGATGTAAGTCAGAGAGTGTTTTGCCTATGTTTTCCTCTAGGAGTTTTATGGTTTCTGGTCTTACATTTAGCTCTTTAATCCATTTTGAGTTTATTTTTGTGTATGGTGTTAGAAAGTGTTCTAGTTTCATTCTTTTACAAGTGTTCAACCAGTTTTCCCAGCACCACTTGTTAAAAAGATTGTCTTTAATCCATTGTATATTCTTGCCTCCTTTGTCAAAGAT
Source organism: Tragelaphus eurycerus (assembly GCA_935064755.1). Lineage (NCBI taxonomy): Eukaryota > Metazoa > Chordata > Mammalia > Artiodactyla > Bovidae > Tragelaphus > Tragelaphus eurycerus. The sequence goes on from CAKXYN010000096.1 coordinate 38,895, forward strand.
AAGGTGACCATATGTGCGTGGATTTATCTCTGGGCTTTCTATTTTGTTCCATTGATCTATATTTCTGTCCTTGTGCCAGTACCATACTGTCTTGATGACTGTGGCTTTGTAATAGAGCCTGAAGTCAGGCAGGTTGATTCCTCCAATTCCATTCTTCTTTCTCAAGATAGCTTTGGCTATTCGAGGTTTTTTGTATTTCCATACAAATTGAGAAATTATTTGTTCTAGCTCTGTGAAGAATACCGTTGGTAGCTTGATGGGGATTGCATTGAATCTATAAATTGCTTTGGATAGTATACTCATTTTCACTATATTGATTCTACCAATCCATGAACATGGTATATGGTGCTTGCCTTTAAAATGCCATAGTAAAGTAATGCTCAAAATTCTCCAAGCCAGGCTTCAGCAGTATGTGAACCGTGAACTTCCTGATGTTCAAGCTGGATTTAGAAAAGGCAGAGGAACCAGAGATCAAATTGCCAACATCCGCTGGATCATGGAAAAAGCAAGAGAGTTCCAGAAAGACATCTATTTCTGCTTTATTGACTATGCCAAAGCCTTTGACTGTGTAGATCACAATAAACTGTGGAAAATTCTGAGAGAGATGGGAATACCAGACCACCTGATCTGCCTCTTGAGAAATCTGTATGCAGGTCAGGAAGCAACAGTTAGAACTGGTCATGGAACAACAGACTGGTTCCAAATAGGAAAAGGAGTACGTCAAGGCTGTATATTGTCACCATGTTTATTTAACTTATATGCAGAGTACATCATGAGAAATGCTGGACTGGAGGAAACACAAGCTGGAATCAAGATTGCTGGGAGAAATATCAATAACCTCAGATATGCAGATGATACCACCCTTATGGCAGAAAGTGAAGAGGAACTAAAAAGCCTCTTGATGACAGTGAAAGTGGAGAGTGAAAAGGTTGGCTTAAAGCTCAACATTCAGAAAACGAAGATCATGGCATCTGGTCCCATCACTACATGGGAAATAGATGGAGAAACAGTGGAAACAGTGTCAGACTTTATTTTTCTGGGCTCCAAAATCACTGCAGATGGTGACTGCAGTCATGAAATTAAAAGACGCTTACTCCTTGGAAGGAAGGTTATGGCCAACCTAGATAGCATATTCAAAAGCAGAGACATCACTTTGCCAACAAAGGTTCGCCTAGTCAAGGCTAAGGTCTTTCCTGTGGTCATGTATGGATGTGAGAGCTGGACTGTGAAGAAGGCTGAGCGCCGAAGAATTGATGCTTTTGAACTGTGGTGTTGGAGAAGACTCTTGAGAGTCCCTTGGACTGCAAGGAGATCCAACCGGTCCATTCTGAAGGAGATCAGCCCTGGGATTTCTTTGGAAGGAATGATGCTCAAGCTGAAACTCCAGTATTTTGGCCACCTCATGTGAAGAGTTGACTCATTGGAGAAGACTCTGATGCTGGGAGGGATTGAGGGCAGGAGGAGAAGGGGACGACAGAGGATGAGATGGCTAGATGGCATCACTGACTCGATGAATGTGAGTCTGAGTGACCTCCGAGAGCTGGTGATGGATAGGGAGGCCTGGCGTGCTGTGGTTCATGGGGTCGCGAAGAGTTGGACACGACTGAGTGACTGATCTGATCTGATCTGATCCTTCAAAAGAACAACCCACTAAGTTAACATGAAAAGTAAAATCTTATGGCATGCTCAGAAATTATTTTCTCTTAGTCATGCAAGACTATCATGCATGATAGATATCAAGACTATCTCTTAGTCATGCAAGATTTCCTTATGTCAAGATGACTCCATTTCAAAAAGATCATTGTGGCTGGCGAAAGAGGGAGTTGTGCTTCTTAAGTTGCTATTAACACGGTTAGCAAAAGCCACCCCCTTCTCCTGTCCTCAATCTTTCCCAGCATCAGGGTCTTTTCCAGTGAGATGGTTCTTCACATCAGGTGGCCAAAGTATTGGAGCTTCAGCTTCAGCATTAGTTCTTCCAGTGAATATTCGGGATTGATTTCCTTTAAGATTGACTGGTTTGCTCCTTGCTGTCCAAGGGACTCTCAAGAGTCTTCTCCAGCACACAGCTCAAAAGCATAAATTCTTCAACACTTAGCCTTCTTTATGGTCCATCTCTTCTGTGGGGTAACCTAAATAGTCCCAGCAGGAGATCCATATGAGTTAGAAAGATTGCTTGAAAAGCTCTTGCATTTATGCACCAGAAAAGTTGTCTTTCTGGCAATATTCTCTTTGGTTTAGATTTTAATTAAACTAGACTCTGTTTCTAAACAACTCCTGTGTTCTGCAGCATTTTTTCACATTTGTATCCAATTCTTAATCAGATGCATTATAATTGTTTACTTTCACATTTAGCTCCCTCATTTGACTCTGTGCAGCTCAAGGACAAAGGATTATGTCTTAATCAGTTTTGTATTCCTGGCACTTAACATAGTATATGTGATATTATTGGGAGAAAAGAAGGAATGATTAAAACCACACAAGATAATAGCTATCTCTGAAGGGGCCTGCTTTGTTAAAAATCCAGGTTTTTAGTTAATATATAAAAGCATAGTAAAGAGACACAATGGTTGAGCTGGAAGAATTGGGGAGGACAATTTATGTAGGCAATGGTGCCATCAAGGAAAGGATGCTGGCTTCAGTGCAATGACCCACACAGAGCAGAGACAGAGTGGTTCCCACTGACTTCTGATTTTTTTTTCTGTCCCCATCACATTCTCTCCTTCCCCTGATGTCTTGCTCCTTACCTTTGCCACCTCTCTGATGCTTGAGTGACCTGGAGCCATACTGAATCCTGTGTATTGAAAGGGAAAAAGTGAAAGTGTTCGCTACTCAGTCATGTCCAACTCTTTTTGCAACCCCCATGGACTGCAGCCCTTCAGGCTCCTCTGTCCATGGGATCCTCCAGGCAAGAATACTGGAGTGGGTTGCCATTTCCTTCTCTAGGGGATTTTCCCTACCAGGATCAAACTCGGGTTTCCTGCATTGCAGGCAGATTCTTTACCATCTGAGCCAATCCTTTTTAAATCCCACGTTAACAGACTACAGTCCTCTTTACCCAGACTTTTTACTTTCTGTCAGTCTTTCCAATCTGATTGGAGTCTGATCTTGCTGGCTTATGAATCTCTTTGTCTCTCTGCCTTTCTCTTTCTCTTTTTATCTAGTTTCCTCCTTCTCCCCGTTGATAGAGCATTTACTATGTACCAAGTGTTGTTCTAAGGGGCTTCCCAGGTGGCACTAATGGTAAAGAACCTACCTGCCAATGCAGAAGATGTAAGAAACTCCGATTCCATCCCCTGGGTCGGGAAGATCCCTTGGAGGAGGAAATGGCAACTCACTCCAGTATTTTTGCCAGGAGAATCCCATGACAGAGGAGACTGGCGGGCTACAGTCCATGGGGTTGCAGAGTCAGAAACATGACAGAAACGACTTAGCACGCAGGTATGCGTGTTCTAAGCACCAGCTGAGGGCAGATGTAGAAGTGGGTGATCTACAGGTCGAGGAAGCCTCTCCTTGTATTGATTCCCACTTTCAGTTCCCATTATTGTTAGAGCCTGCTACACGCTTTACATACGTTGCTTCTTTGCGGCGGGAGTGGAGTGGGGGTGGTTTGGGGAAGGTTCAAATGCATTTATTGTGCACGTTCTTTCTATTATTATTACATCAGCAAAGAGTTGGATACGACTGAGCAACTAATACCATCTCAGATCATCAGGCATTAGATCCCGAAGGCTGGGGACTCCTGACTTAGAGGGTCTCCTTCAGAAAAGGAAATTGTCTTGGAATCACTATGGGTGTCTTTCCCCTGGACTACAAGGGTGCATGTCTTCTGCCTAATCCCCAAATCCCTAGGCCTCTGGGCTTGTCTGGTGCTGGGCACTGGGGCACTGATAGCACTGCTTGGGACAGAGGCCCCTGTGACGGGTCAGGCATCCTCCCCGACAGGACTTGCACCACTTGTGTAGGAACTGGTTCTGAGAAACACTGGCTTTGGTGGGGTGGACCAATCAAAGTGCACCTTAGCTTGGGGTAGGGGTAGGGGCGGGGCCAGGGGAGTGGGCGGTTCTTAGACAATGCAGGGGAAGTGGGGACTTCCTATTGACAAGGCTTGGGGAGAGATATTTAAGCAACATAGGAGACTGGTGACCTTATTACTTTTATTTTATTTTTAAAATTTATGATTTATTTCACTTTTGGGCTGTGTTGGGTCTTGGTTGGGTTCAGGCTTTCTCTAGTTGCTGCAAGCAGGGACTACTCTCTCTTGTGGTGCGAGGGCTTCTCAATGTGATGGCTTCTCTTGTTGTGAAGCATGGGCTCTAGGGCAAGCAGGCTTCAGTGGCTGCAGATCTCGGACTCTAGAGTGCATGCTTAGCAGTGGTGGTACGTGGGCTCAGCTGCCCGGTGGCATGTGGGACTTTCCTGGACCAGGGATCGAACTGGCGTCCTGCATTGCAAGGCAGATTCTTAGCCACTGGATCACCAGGGAAGTCCCCTATTACATTTAGAATTTAAGATGCAGGTCATAGAGGTTACATTTGGGATGAAAAAAAAAATTGGGGCTTAAAAAACCTGAATTGTGTTCGTTCACTTCAGTCTCCTTCCTTCTTACAGCACAGCTCTGCCCACAGCACTTCTTGTTCGAAGTCAGCTTCTCTTTAGCATCCCACCTCCAGCTTCCGCGGGGTAGGGGAGAACGGCCACGCTCTGCCCAGAGGTGCCTTGCTGCTGCTAAGTCGCTTCAGTCGTGTCCGACTCTGTGCGACCCCATAGCTGGAAGCTCATCAGGCTCCCCTGTCCCTGGGATTCTCCAGGCAAGAACACTGGAGTGGGTTGCCATTTCCTTCTCCAATGCATGAAAGTGAAAAGTGAAAGTGAAGTCGCTCAGTCGTGTCCAACTCTCAGCGACCCCATGGACTGGAGCCCACCAGGCTCCTCCGTCCATGGGATTCTCCAGGCAAAAGTACTGGGGTGGGGTGCCATTGCCTTCTGCAATTCTCCGCAGATTTCATACAAAACCTCTCCTCCTCTCTACCTTTACCTCTTTCCTGTTCTCAAGGACTAGTTCTCTTCTTTCTTAAGGTCTTCCCAAGGAATGACTTGCAAATTGCAAATTTAGAAGCCAAACCCTTGTGGTTGCTAAAACGATCTGCAGAAATAATTCCACATGTATTTCAATTGTGCAGAAATGGGAACTCACAGTGGCTGGAATCCATTTAAAGTTGATTTGCAGCGCTAATTCCCCAAACCATCATTCTCCTCTGATCTCCTATTAAGATATCCTTTAAAGCCTTGGGGGACTAGAAGGATATAAACTTTAAGTGTATCACAAGGATATAAATTTGAAATACCAGTTCAATAAGATAAGTTGGACATATAAGTTGGATGTTTGGTTGGTTGATTATTTATTTATGAATATTATGACTATATATGTAAAACATAATGAGTTTAGAATCCAGTTGACATTTAACCCAGGTTCACAGTCTCAGTAAAATTTGTGATAAGATTACTGTATAGTTCAGAAATAATACTAGTAACTTTGAAATTGGTTAGTTTTTATTAGAAGAAATGAGGCCTCATCGAGCATGATAGTATTTGGCATGAAGGCATAAAATTATATGAGCAGAAGACAAAAGTGAATTTTAAATATCTTATTTTAAATAGGATAAGAAGTCAGCTTACTTAAATATTTTCTGTACACATTATTAATCACAGTATTCAAAGCATAGGGGCATAAGGATTAATTTTTAAATTAAATGGATAGTTTAAATATGCTAAATAAATAACGAGCCTAATTAAATACACACTTCCTGAAGTCTAGCCCTGTATTAGAATTTTTCTTTTGGAATTCAAAATGATGTGCAATTTCTGCAGAATTCAATTTAAAAAATTATACTGTTGACATTAGATATTGAAGAGTTATTTTATCATGTTTCATACTAAAATGTTGTTTTATATTGAAATAGAAACAAAACTAAATGGACATAGCAAGATCATTAACTATCTGCATTAACAAATATCACATTATTTTAAAGCAAAAATACTTTAAAAAGTATTTCTTAAGGACATGAGGGATGAAATTCTCTGGACCTTCATTGGTGGTAACACAGCTCTTTTTTTTTTTGTAAAATATAACAGCTCAAAAAATAGAGGTTTTGGAGTAATTTCTATCATCTCCTGGAAGTAAAGTTTATATTAAAAGATAAATTGTGTAGTGTTAATCTAATATTTGGCAATATGTGATTAGGAGGCTGATATCAAAAGTAAGAAAGATAATCCATGCATATTAGAATATGAAACATTTAGCAAAACTGCCACCTGCAATAACTTAGGAGTAAGATTCTATGCTCAAATAATTCAAATAAAATTTCTAGGGGAAAGTGAGTAAAAGACAAAATGTTAGTGGTGGTGTGTCTTGGTTATTTGTTGCATTTTACAAGACAGTAAAGCTATGACAAACCTAGACAGTGTATTAGCATATTAAAAAGCAGAGGCATCACTTTGCCAACAAAGGTCCGTATAGTCAAAGCTATGGTTTTTCCAGTAGTCATGTATGCATGTGAGAGTTGGACTATAAAGAAGGCTGAGCACCGAAGAACTGATGCTTTCAAACTGTGGTGCTGGAGAAGACTCTTGAGAGTTCCTTGGACTGCAAGGAGATCAAACCAGTCAATCCTAAAGGAAATAACCTTGAATGTTCATTGGAAGGACTGCTGCTGAAGCTGAAGCTCCAATACATTGGCCACCTGATGAGAAAAGCTGACCCATTGGAAAAGACCCTGATGCTTGGAAAGACTGAAGGCAGGAGGGAAAGGGGATGACAGAGGATGAGATGGTTGGATTGCACCACTGAATAAATGGACATGAGTTTGAGCAAGCTCTGGGAGATGGTAAAAGACAAGGAAGCCTGACATGCTGCAGTCCATTGGGTCACAGAGAGTTGAACATGACTTAGCAAATGAACAGCAACAAACTTTCATAGGGAAATGGGGGGCAGACAGTTATTTCAGTTCTCTAAGTCTCATGGATTTCTTTTTATTCCAGATTATAGTGGTTTTTTTTTTCTCCCTAAATATCTTCTCTAAATACTTTAAAGGTACATTGTCTGTTTGGCTTAATCAGTTTCATATTCTAAAAGTTCTTTGGAGACATAGACCAGATCTGATGTATTTATTTGTTCTTTTACCTCCTTGAGATATATATATATATATATATATATTTTTTTTTTTTTTTAACTTTTATATTGTTTTTTACAAGAACAACATAAAATCAGTCTTTCTTGTCTGGAGCTCTTTACTATCTTGTTGTTGTTCAGTCACTCAGTCGTATCTGACTCTCTGTGACTCCATGGACTGCAGCATGCCAGGCTTCCCTGTCCTTCACTATCTCTTGGAGTTTGCTCTAACTCATGTCCATTGAGTCAGTGTTATCATCAACCATCTCATTCTCTGTCACCCCCTTCTCCTCCCACCCTCAATCTTTCCCAGCATCAGGGTCTTTTCCAATAAGTTGGCTGTTCACATCAGGTGGCCAAAGTGTTGAAGCTTCAGCTTCAGCATCAGTCCTTCCAATGAATATTCAGGGTTGATTTCCTTTAGGATTGACTGATTTGATCTCTTTGCAGTCCAAGGGACTCTTCAGACTCTTTTCGAGCACCACAGTTCAATAACATCAATTCTGTGCATGCTAGAATATGAAACTGATTGAGCCAGACAATGTACCTCTAAAGTATTCAGAGAATGATACTTTCAAAAAAACTATGATCTGGAGTAAAAAAATCCATGAGCCTTCAGTTCAGTTCAGTTCAGTTTAGTCGCTCAGTCTTAGAGAACTGAAAAAACTGTGCTCCCCCACCCCCATTCAGTTGCAAAAGTAGTGGGATAAAAAATTGTACTTCTAAAAGAAGCTGAAGTTTATATCTTTCAGTTGTTGTAATGGGTGTTTCATCTTGTTTGTAACAACTTGCTTATACCTGTCTTATATTCGAAATGTGAACTTAATTGGACTTAAAGCTTTTCCAGAGATCAAATTGCCAACATCCATTGGATCATCAAAAAATATGAGAGTTCCAGAAAAATGTCTACTTCTACTTTATTAACTACGCCAAAGCCTTTAACTGTGTGGATCACAACAAACTGAGGAAAATTCTTAAAGAGATGGGAATACCAGACCACCTGACCTCCCTTCTGAAAAATCTGTATGCAGGTCAAGAAGCAACAGTTAGAACTGGACATGGAACAACAGGGTTCCAAATCAAGAAAGGAGTGCGTTAAGGCTGTATATTGTCACCCTGCTTATTTAACTTATATGCAGAGTACATCATGAGAAACGCTGGGCTGGATGAAGCACAAGCTGGAATCAAGATTGCTAGGAGAAATATCAATAACCTCAGATGTGCAGATAACACCACCCTTATGGCAGAAAATGAAGAGGAACTAAAGAACTTCTTGATGAAAGTGAAAGAGGAGAGTTAAAAAGTTGGCTTAAAACTCAACATTCAGAAAACAAAGATCATGGCATCTGGTCCCATCACTTCAGGGCAAACTGGGGGGAAACAATGGAAACAATGAGAGACTTTATTTGCGGGGGGGGGGGGGGGGGGCTCAAAAATCACTGCAGATGGTAACTGCACCCATGAAATTAAAAGATGCTTGCTCCTTGGAAGGAAAGTTATGGCCAACCTAGACAGCATATTAAAAAGCAGAGACATTACTTTGCCAACAAAAGTCTGTCTAGTCAAAACTGGTTTTTCCAGTAGTCATGTATGGATGTGAGAGTTGGACTATAAAGAAAGCTAAGCACTGAAGAATTGATGCTTTTGAACTTTTTGGTGTTGGAGAAGACTCTTGAGAGTCCCTTGGACTGCAAGGAGATCCAACCAGTCCATCCGAAAGGAAATCAGTCCTGAATATTCATTGGAAGGACTGATGTTGGAGCTGAAACTCCAATACTTTGGCCACCTGATGCAAAAAGCTGACTTAATGGAAAAGACACCGATTCTGGGAAAGATTGAAGATGGGAGAAGAGGGGATGACAGAGGATGAGATGGTTGGATGGCATCACCAAATCAGTGGACCTGAGTCTGGGTAAGCTCCAGGAGTTGGTGAAGGACAGGGAAGCCTGGCATGCTGCAGTCCATGGAGTTGCAAAGAGTCAGGCATGACAGTGACTGAACTGAAGTTTTTCCATGTCACTTCAAAGAAAATGGGGTCCTCTGATGGGCATGTGGTCATCTTGCCCAGGACAGATCTATAAACACTCCAGCTTAATGATGCAACTCTGAATGCTGCCACCTTGAATTAGTGGAATATGAGATATATTGATACCGTCTAGGTCCTAGATGGGAGATACACGCAGTCAGCCACAGCAGTGATGCTGCAACCTGGGACCTTGGTTCCCTGACTCTCTCCAAACATCCTCAAAATGACAACAACAAAAAGAACACATCTGGTGGTGGTCAAGTCAGAGAAGGACTGATCAATTCAGAGATACAGTTTGTATACCATGTTACCACCTTTTTAGCTTGCTTACTCATTTAGACTTTTGAGGAAACTAATGCTGGAATTTATAAATGTTTAACTATGTGGTTGTGTGGTTTCTCGAGTGCATACTGTTCCTTAAAGAACTGGATGTTTGCTATGACCCAAGTGAAATAGAAATTGAAACTAAAGTTGGAAACTCAATTTCAACTACAGGCGTATTCTGTAATTCCCATTTTGGCTGTGGCTGAGATGTATAATGGAAAAAACAGGGACCTTTCAGAGATGGTGCCAGGGGTCACAGAGAACAAAAGAATAAGAAGCTTTCCCCAGAGATCAGAGTAAGGCTCTAATCAAAAAAAACTCTCTAACTCCCAGTGGAGGAGGTTGGCCACATCTGCTTAGTGTGATTTCAGAATTACTGGGCTCAGTGACTGCCAGGATCCTTCCCTTTCTAACTGGGAGTATTTGTGTGGTTACCCTGTTCCTCTCCTACTGTTGTATGCTGGGTATGTTGGCAGAAGGGGTTGCAAATAATTTGCATTTTTATTCATCTTTAAGACAAGAGGATCACCTCTGGATCAGACAACTCCATAAAACCTGGAGATCTGAACTTGGACCTGGGTGTAGTGAATAAATGAATCTTTGGGGATGGGCTGAGTACATTCTGTGTGTAAGAAGGGAACTGAGATACTTTTGGGAACCACAAGGGTAGACTGTTGCATAAACATCGATTGCTCACCAAATACCACTGTGCTCACACACATTATCCAGCTCCCTTTGACACAGGCAGGGCCATGTGATTTGTTCTGGTCAGTGGGCTGTGAGCAGAAAAGAAGTGTGCTCCTTGTTCTTCCTGGCTGTGCCAATTCCTCACCTGGCCCTTAGGTGACTGAACAGAGCTCCGCTCTTCCCTGACCCCCAAACCCATGTTGACAAAGGAGACACTGTCATGGAAGCCACTGGCAGTGCGGAGTTAATTTGCATTACCTAGCCTAGCCTGACTAAAACAAATTTAAAAACTTCAAAACTGGCCTGCATATTAGATAGTAAAAATAACAGTGACAATCTCTTATGATAATATATTAAGATGTACAGCACTAAACATACATAAGGAGAGCACATAAGGAGAATAAATTATTCTCATGGCTAAGGAAAATATTTTTACTTTGCCTAGAAATGTGCTATTTTACCATTGTAATATCATCTTAACATAACTCTTACACATACTGATGTTTCTCTGAGTATTATCCCTCCTGCCTGGACTCTCAGACTTCAGTGCACTCTCACATGGACACAGCTTTCGTCCATCACTAGCCACCCAGCAACAAGCCTCTTCCCCTTAACCAAACTTGCTGCTGCTGCTACTGCTAAGTCACTTCAGTCGTGTCCGACTCTGTGTGACCCCATAGACGGCAGCCCACCAGGCTCCCCTGTCCCTGGGATTCTCCAGGCAAGAACACTGGAGTGGGTTGCCATTTCCTTCTCCAATACATAATAGTGAAAAGTGAAAGGGAAGTTGCTCAGTCGTGTCCAACCCCCGCGACCCCATGGGCTGCAGCCCACCAGGCTCCTCCGTCCGTGTGATTTTCCAGGCAGAAGTACTGGAGTGGGGTGCCATTGCCTTCTCCTAGACCACAGCAAATCCAACATTAACAGGGTCCTTTAAGACAGTGCTGGTGGCTCAGATGGTAAAGAATCTGCCTGCAATGCGGGCTACCTGGGTTCAATCCCTGGTTGGGAAGAGCCCCTGGAGAAGGAAACGGCTACCCACTCCAGTATTCTGGCCTGGAGAATTCCATGGACAGAGAAGCCTGGCAGGCTACAGTTCATGGGGTCGCATGAAGTCAGACATGACTGAGTAACTTTCACTTCACTTTAAGGCAGTGCATAAATGAGTAACTGATTTGGCAATGTCAGGTATGAGGTCAAGGACCATGAAAGATGCTTATGAGCAGATAAGCAAACTAGACTTGAACCCAAGGGGGCAGGGAGGGATCCTACAAACAAATATTTAGGCAGCTGAGAAAGCTGAGAAGCTGAAAGAGAGGGTGAGCAGAACATGCAGTGTACCAGGGCAATTTCAATCAGTGTGACTAAAGAGAACAAACCCATCACAGATGCCTCTGGTTAGCAGTTATCAAGAGAAAGCTCTGAGCAAAGATAATTTGGATCCTGGAAACAAAAAGATCCAACACAATGAAGACATATCTACTCAGGAAAGAGCAGTTGTTCTTATAAAGAAATTTTAAGTGTAGAATGATATTATCACAAGCATATCATAAACACAAGGAAAATACCCTCAAGTATAAAGTAAAATGGTACCTTTTCACTGGCACTTTGGGAAGAAGTTAATCTAGTAATATAGTGAATTTATCTATTCTAATCATAAATAAGGGCTTCCCTGGTGGCTCCTTGGTAAAGAACCTGTTTGCAATGCAGGAGACCACCTGCCATGCAGAACATGCAGGTTCAACCTCTGGGTAGGAAAGATCCTCTGGAGAAGGAAATGTCAACACTCCAGTATTCTTGCCTGGGAAATCCCATAGACAGAGGAGCCTGGCAGGCTATAGTTCATGGGATCACAAAAGAGTCAGACATGACTTAGTGACTAAACAGCAACAATTATAAACAGTTAAAAAAACACACATACACATTTTTTTCCACTCTGATCAGTGCAAGGAAAATTTAAAACTATCTTTAAAAATTTCAGAATAAAAGACTACAAGGTTTTGTGGTTACTTTGCCTCATCTCTGTGGGCCCTATTACTCGATCAAACAGGTGTACTCTGGGTTTATGATTCAGCCTCTTATAAGTGGGGAGAATTTTCTTCTAAAGATTTCTCAGGAAGGAGTGTACACACAAACTCACATATATGATTTTGTTTCTACAAATACAAATAAAACTTGGCCAGGTTATCACCAATATCATTCAAAAGTCACAATTGATAGTGGGAAAAAAATAAAAAATCTGAAAGAGAACATCATATGAGCAAAGGTAGACAAAGTCATCTGAAACTTTGAAAAAGTCTTATGTCATAGGCTAACTAAATACTTAGGTCTTGGCTTATATTCCCATCAGTGGTTATAAAACAGATGAGAAGCAGGATAGTTAACATTAGCATTACAGAAGAAAGGAAAGTCCAAAAAGCTTTTAAAGAGATCATGATCAAGAAGAAGTGAACAGTATTTGACTGCAAATTAATTAGAGGAAATCTTTTTCTTCTAAAAAGTTTCCATTTGGTGCTAGTTTGCATGTCATGTCCATGATTAACTATACCTTTGAAGATGTCCCTTTGATTGAACTAATATGTGATCAAAACTCAGCAACAACTTCAGATCATTTTGCTGTACTATACCTTTCTGGATAACTGTCTACACGAAATTCATAGCTCTATAAACTTTAAAAGCATATCTGTATGAAGGGGTTATGTCATTCATTCATTCTTCTATTCCTCAAATATTTATTGAACTTATGTGACATTCCGCATGCTTCTAGATAGTTGGCAAGCATTGGTGAACAAGACAGACAAATTTTCTACCACATGCTGCTTATATTCTATTGGAAAGAGAGGTATTAAACAGAGAAGTAAATAAAGGCTATACCCAGAATTGGAAGAATTATGACTATTTTAAATCTCTATGAAATATATGATTAAAAAGATTGCATTAAAATATTTAATGTTTCTTTTCTTTTTTTTTAGTAAATATGAAAACTGTTTAATGGGGTTACTGTATTTGGTATTGCTTCTTTTTAACTTATCATTTTGCAATCATGTTTCTTTGTCTATAATAGTGTTCAAAATACCCTTTTAATAGCTTCAAACATAATAGGCTATATACAAAAATGTGATGCTTTTATTATTTTTGACAATTTCTATGATCATAAAATAAATGTATGTACATAAATCCTTATCTGCATATCTGATTATATCCCCAGGATAAGGCGCATAAAGAAGAATCATTGGGTCTAAATGTATATATATTTTATGACACAAGGTGTGTTTGGAAATAGATTTATAGAAAGGTGACACTTCCTCATCATTATCTCAACAATATGAGATATTGAGTAGACTTAAACCCTCAGTCAAAATTACACTATTTTAAATTACATATCTGTGTTTATAAGAGAGGTTGATGAAAAAATAGGTTTACAATGCATTTACCTTTTTTTAGTGAATTCCTTGTCATATGTTTGTTCTCCTTTTTAATCTTAGACTGATAGTGTATTTCTTTTGATATGTGAGTTATTTTATGGATGAAACATATTTGTTGCAATTTTTTCCAAGTGGTTATTTATATTTACTTTGTTATGATATTTTTAACATTCAAAAGTATTCTTATGCACTCAAACTTATTGCCCTTTTTCTTTATGATTCCTTCTGTTCCTCTGGTGCTTAGAAAGCCTTCCTTATCCTGAAATCAGTAGATATATTTCTTATGTTCTTTCAGCTTTTTTTTATTATTAAATTTTACTTTCTTATTTAGCTCTTTAATCCAGGTGGAATTAATTTGGTACGATGGGACTTTAATTTGAATCTCTTCCAAATCGTTCATTTTCTTACCACAATTTCTTAATGAAATAATCCATCCTTTTCCCCATAGGTTTGTGGTACTTTTTCATCTGTTACATTTATACACACACACACCCACAGAGTCTCTTTCAGCGTTTGCGTTAATTTGTTTAAAAGGTTCTGTTTTTAAGGTTTTGTGTGTGGAAGCGGGTGGGGGTGATTAATGGTAAGTACTTTTTGTCCCACATGTTGTAAAATTGCAATAATTCTCCGTATTGTCTTGACGGAACCTCGGGGGAGAGCAAGGGTGTGGAGGCATTTAGGACCCAGGGGAAAGCCAAGCTCCGTATAGAAGGACAGAGTCTCGGGCGCACACGCCTCCTACCAAAAATCACAGCCCCTTGGAGCCGGGGCTCTCATTCACAGCTTTCTAGAGAAATCTGAGCCCGAACCTGCCAGAATAGGGGATCTCACCCACTCAGCTCAGCACCGAGGACACCTGCAGAAACACATTACCAAAGCAAGGCTGGGCGGCCGTGTGAAGGTATTTGTTGCCTTTTTTCTCCCTTCTGTATTTGCAGCGCTTCCCCGCCTTTCCCCGCTCCTGCGATGCCATGGCTGCGGCGTTTCAGCACTTCGTTGCGTGGACAGCTCCCACCTGCAATCCCTCCGCACACCATCCCTCTCGCACCCCACTCTCACCGCCTCCGTGGTCCATCCTCCTCCCGGCGCCCGCTCAGTCTGCGCTCCTTACACCATCAGCACCCCCATCTCCACCATCACCGTCATGATCTCCACCATCACCAGCGCCGTAACTACCGTCAACACAACTGTGTCTTGACACTTAGACAAAGCCGGAGGTCCGCAGGATAGAGGAAAAGAGCCCAAGTTTTCAGGCATGGAAAGCAAAGTTCAGGTAGACTACAGCCCTGAAAACAAAGAGAGACGCCTGCTTGAGAGAAAGGGAAAGTGAAGACAGGAGAGAGAGCCCCCAGGCAGGGGGACAGATGGGGTACTTGCCAGACACCAGCAGTTAGCCAGCTGCCTTTCAGCAGATTAGGGACTGTTTAGTTCAGGAAATTAACATGGCCTGGGGTATAGTATTATTCTGGTGAAACAGATGTATACACTCAATCTGAGTTTCTGGTTTTCCAATGGAGAATCACCAGGAAGCAGGGTGGGGGTGACTGATGACTCACATTCACCCACATGCCAGTTTTCTTCCTAAGCGTTTATGGCAGAAACTCCAGAATTAAGTTTTTTTTTTTTTTTTTTTACTAAAATGTCTTGTAAAATGGAGACCCCAAAGGTTAACTCTGTGGCTAGAATGAAAATTAAAATGATGATGATGATGATGATGATAACCTAACAAATAGGGCTTTTGTTGGAAAGTGTTATTTGTCCAAATGTCTTTTCCTGTCTACTTATTTAATTTCAATTTTCTGATCTTAAACCTCTTTTTGAAGCAGAGAAGATAGATCCTTTGCCCAAATGGCCAAAGTGGTAATGATATTCAGAGCAGATGGTCTGGCTTTGTTCATCCTAGTCAAGGACCGAGTCAGATTTGGAAGGCGAGATTTTTGTGTGCTTTCTCCGTAATCAGGTGATAACACAATTTTCCTATAATAGTAAAGGGTAATAAATAGACTGAAAAAAATTGAAAAGGCATTTTATGTAACTGTGTTCTACCAGGTTCTGCTTTTAGAGTGCTAAGATTTTCTCTCTCAGCTGAAAGGAAGTTGGGGTCTTTGGATATCTTGAAGGTCCAAACCCAAGTCCTAGCACCTCTGTGATATAACTGGGTTCATCTGTTTTATAAGAGCCAACATATCTCAGAAAATAAGTGCCTGAGCCTGTCATAAATAAAAAATCTTTTGGTGGGTACTCATTTAATTAGTTATTACTGAACAGTAAAATGTTGGGTTTTTAAAGCAAATTGTTTTTCATAAAATCAACATCTCTATTAAAAATGAGATGGATCAGATTTGCATATGGGAATAATGTCAGTCACATGTAACAACCAAGTTTAAAGCAGAGCACAGTAAATGTTGATTAAAAATTGCCCCTATACATTTATTCTGTCTCTTTAAAAAGAAAAAGCAGCAAGTCGTGTCTAAATCAGCTTGCTCATCATCAGAGGCATTGTAAAACAAGCAAGCAAACAAAAAAATCCTCAGAAACAAGTATCTATCTGCTGGAAGAAGTTTTGAGGAAAAAAATCATACCAAATACTCTTCTTGAATGAGGAATAGTAGTATTTTGTCAAAAGCTGTCTACTGCTGTGAATTAATTCTATCTGCATCTAAAATTGACTCACTTTTGAACTCAAATCAAGAAAACTAGCAAAAATATCTGGTGAAATGGATTTTAGGGAAGAAGAAAATCTGGTCATCCATGTATTGTCCTTAGATTGGTAATATCCACAGTAAACTGGACCCCTCAGGGCCCCAAGCAACCAGATTCTTAAAACTCCTTCCCTTCCCTTATCTTTCTGCAAAGAATGGTTCCACCCAGGCAATTTTAAAAAGTGTGCATATTGCCAGTTCTAGCTGCTTTGAACCAGAGACTCAGGCCAGGAATTGACTGTCTTCAATGCTACTTCTTCCTGTACCTAATATAATTTCCTGGGGCTGGGGAAATTGCAAAACAATGCTGCTTCAATGAGATTTACAGGCATCTGTCTCAGAAGTGATGCTTTTCTTTGACTAAATATTATACCAAGTTTATTAATTTTAATGGAGTGCCACCCTCCTGGCTTCTCCCTTTTCTATTAAGTGCTATTTTGCTTTTTTCATATTTTCAATAACAGAACTTTCTCATTTATATGATGGATTTAAAGGTGAACAGAAAATATTTTTTCCAGCAAAGTGGCATCATACATTTTGCAGACATGTTCACAGAGAGATGTATCCTATTAGTCATGGAATATAAGGCTGGAAGGGGCTTCGGTTCCCAAAAGGGGGATCTAGAACTCTTCAGAATGGGTGGTGTCTGCTCATTTCTGCAGGCTTTACAAAGGGACACCTTTGTAGCCTTGAGGAATCTACTAATGATTTTACATGTTTCTCCAGCAGAGCCATCCTTAGTAAATGGATCCATGCTGACTTGGATATTCTCTGCTTTCCTGTTACACAATGACCCAGACGAGGTAACATAGACAAGTGTGTTTACAAAGTATGAAATCTGGCCACATGCAGTCAGCTCAGAAATACCCCTCAAGCCAACAGGGTTCTTCTCCTCCATTACATTTTCCTCCCAGTTTTGGATTTTTTCCATTATTATTCATTTTATCCAGGTTTTACAGGAATAAGTTTCAGAAGATCCACAGTATGAATGACTCTAAAACTGTAGCCTGTAACGTCAGCCCCAAGTGTTACATTTCTCTAGAGAAAACTACTTAATTTTCAAGCCAATTTTTTCTTAGATTAATGGAAGTTTATCTTCTCTGGCTTGAAACTTCATGGATATGGGAATCAACTGGTCACTCTCCTCTCCATAAAAAGGCTTTCATTGGTTCAGCTAATAAGTTTATTATTTTTAACTTCATCTTCTGACTTCCACAGCCCTTTTATTATGTTGTCTCTGGCCAGATAACCCTATTCTCCCCCTTTATAGACCCATTATCATGTGAAAATGTCTGTGTGGGAGACTAGTTTTCTATGAGCTTTTCTTCTTCCTGACTTCTGAACCAGTAGGAATTTCCCCATATGTGTTTGAGATGATCCACGTTTGTCTTCTGGACTCTTTTAGCTAAATCCCCACTTTGCAGATACTGTGCATACCACTTCCTCCGTCTTTTCTCCCTAAGACTGTGCTGTGTGCTGTGCTCAGTTGCTCAGTCATGTCCGACTCTTTGCAACCCCATGGAACACAGCCTGCCAGGCTCCTCTGTCCATGGGGATTCTCCAGGCAAGAACACTGGAGTGGGTTGCCATGCCCTCCTCCAGGGGATCTTCCCAACCCAGGGATCAAACCCAGGTCTCCGGCATTGTAGGTGGATTCTTTACCATCTGAGCCACCAGGGAAGCCCCTCCCTAAAATTATATCATGTCAATTCAGTCTGTGTTATTGCTCAAACATCTTACATAAAGTTCCATACCTGTGTATGTGTCAAGTACACAGTGTATACAGTGTTCATTATTTTGTAGCTCTGGAGGAAATAAGAGGGGATTTGTGGCAGTTGGGAATGCCAATCCCAGGGTCTGTAATTAAAAGGCATCTTGTCTTATGTGTGGGCTTTCCAGGCAGCTCAGCAGTAAAGAATCCACCTGCAAAGCATGAGATGAGTTCAATCCCTGGGTCAGGAAGATCCCTTGGAGAAGGAAATGGCAACTCATTCCAGTATTCTTGCCTGGGAAATCCCATGGATAGAGGCACCTGGTGGGCTATAGTCCATGGGGTTGCAAACAGGTGGACATGACTGAGCATGTGCACACACCACAAACAGCCACTACTTCAGTTAAAAACTTTTCTATCTAACACAATAAAAAGGCTGAAAAACCTCATTCCTTCCTTACATGTTGTCCTTCCCTTTAATTCCTTGTATTACTTGTTCCAAGGCAAACTAAAAGGATAACAATTTTATAGATTGTCCTAGAACAGGAAACCATCTTTTGTCAAGCATGTTCACTTCATCTGAGTCGTCGCAGTTTATTCTATTTCCGCTCCAGCATCTATTGTGGGTAGAAGTTCAGGACGCTAAAAGTTGAACCTGACTGAACAACTTTCACTTCTCAGCATCTCTACTCTGATAGAACTCATTCCAATTGACTTTTATTCTTTCTTAAGAGCAAGACCAAATGGGACAGATGACTGTGTGCTTAGTTTCTATTTTATAGGGAGCCCAAGGAGTCTATATAAGGAATATTTATGTGGCAAGGGTAAGCCCTGGGGTAGAACTGAGCTAAAGGTGATAGAACGTTGACCATAAGCCAGAGGCTAAATTCTAGCCATACTACACTTTCAGATGATTAAAGGTCTCCCCTTTATCCTTCCAGATGACTTGCCTGCCCCCAGTACAGATAGCTCTTTCTGCAAGTTGGTGAATGTTTGATAGAGAGTCAATGGACTGGTGTCCAATTTATTACTCACAGGGCTTGTGTTCCTTTGCCATTACTTATGCAGACAAGTCCTACAAACACTAATGTGTGTGTTAGTCTCTCAGTCATGTCCGACTCTTTGTGACCCTGTGGACTGTAGTCTGCCAGGCTCCTCTGTCCATGGAATTCTCCAAGCAAGAATACTGGAGTGGGTTGCCATTCCCTTCTCCAGGGGATCTTCCCAACTCAGGGATAGAACCGAGGTCTCCTGCATTGCAGGCAGATTCTTTACCATCTGAGCCACTAGGGAAACCTAATGGTCAATCTGAAATTCATCATTTGGAAATAAGACTCCTTCTTGGTCAGCACCATTGAATGTTGTAATCAACCAACCTCTGAGATTTAAATATAGGCTCCACTGGCAGTAAGGAAGCATATTATCTTTCAGGAAAGATTTCAAATAGAATTGTACTTGAAAAAAGATTTTTGCTCACTGTGACTTTTGATTTTGGTTTTGATCTATCAGCGAGATCTATTTTTATGTCATTCAGTGTAAAAATTCCTTTCAGCATTCCTAGGGGGAAATGCATATTCCATGAAAAAAGTAGAAGTGGGAATTTAGAAAGGTGAAGAGCCGTAAGTGTTCACCTAACTCAATACACATTAAAAATTCTGAAACGTATCTTTCACATTTATTGATGGCCAAGGTAGTTAATTAGACTTTCAAGTGGAAAGTTCTGTCACTGAGGTTCATTCTTCATCTTTTTCTTAGAAGAGAAACTCATGAAACAAATATAGGTATAGTTTCTAACTTTACATTTGTATTAATTTAAAGCTATGTGTACTTAAAATTGTTCTTTGTATTACCTAGAACATCCAGAAGCAATAGATATTTGATGTATTGTTCATTTTATTGATGTTCTCATATTTCAAATACTTAGAATTTATAGATTTCATCTTTCTGGTCATGACAACAACATACTGTTTCTTCCTGAATTTGGCCAATTGTGGTCAAATTGCCAGATTCTTCCCAATATGGCCACATCCCTTAATCATTCTTCCTGAGGATTGACGGGGTGTAGGTCTGTGCCTATTGTGCGAATGAACCGGAGAGCATTACTACTCAGGCTGGTATAGAAAAAGCACCTTTTCTGAGTCAGGGTTGGACAGCAAACAGAACATGATCTTCAAGTCAGGAAGACTTGGGTGAGTCTTTGTTCTTCCATCTATACTTACTCTATCTAAATCTCAGATTTATCCTTTTATCTGATAAGTAATAATCCAGGTTTAAAGGTTGGTGTGGAGATTAGACCACATAATAGCAAAGTCCAAGGTATGTAACAAATAGTCAACAATTGTTTGTTTTTTCCCTCAGTTTTAACACTAGCTCATTATCTGGCTTAATGCCTGGTGTTAGGTGTTCTAAGCTCAATATCTTTTTATTTTCTTGGACATGCTAAAAGTGTGGTATCAACAAGAATATTACAGTAAATGTAAACCAGAGCTTTTCATTTTCAAAGCACTTTTACCTACATCATTTCACATGGTTCTCAGAATCTCCTAGGGAATTATCTTTATTCCACCTATTGTGGGATCATTGTAATGATGAAAAAAGATAAGTGATGTAAAATGCTTTGAAATAATACTTATGCATATGTACATATTTGTAGATAAGACATGGTTATTATTATTCTGATTGTTTGCACTATATTTAATGTGTGTTTCTAAAGATAATGAAATGAGTGAGAATAGATTATACAATAACTGAAATAGATTTTATTTGAAGTATACTTTCTGAAATGATTTTCCACCTAGATTCTTTGGTGCATAAAGACTAGGGTATGTGTTTATAAGTGTGTTTATGGGAAAATACACTTTCTTAAACTGAATTCTGTATGAGGAAATATACAGATATATTTTTTCTAATGGAAATTTGAGATACAGTATAAATCTGGAATCTATGGATGCCATGATTTAAAATACCATCATATGGAGACTCTTCTTTTCTCCTCCTCATACAAAAATACCACTATTTGAATTTCTAGCTTGTAAGAAAAAGCATGGATTAGAAATGGAAGTAAACTCCTACCATGGGCTCCTCAGAGACTGTACTGAGCTACTCTTCATGTATCTGGAACAATCTCTAAACAAAAGAATCATTTAGGACCCAACCAGAAGTGGAAGAGGAGTTTCTGAGGCTCACAGGAACCCACCAAAAGTGTCCCTTTGGGGTTATCAAGCACATTTCAATACCTGGGCCATGCTTGGGACTCTACTAGGAATGCCATAGTATCAGGCCTTCAAACAGAGTGTCAAGGCTTCTGACTTGTCATTCCCAGTGTCAAGCCCTAGGAACATACATAAAGAAAGCAAAAAATTAATGAGGGCTTGAAAAGTCACAGATAGCTAGATTTTAAATAGTCCATCTGCCAATGAAATATGAGGACAAGATGGTAACCACACATTTGTAAAGTCAGATGCTAGGCTACCTAAAACTGTCTACTAACCCCTTAGGCACATTTAAGCTTACAGAAGAGTAAGGCTGGAAGGAATTTCAGGAAAGGAGAGCAAGGTTCTGAGAGGGATGGTAACTAGCTGAAGGTGACATAGGTCTTAAGTAGTAAATATTTGGAGAAGGCAATGGCACCCCACTCCAGTACTCTTGCCTGGAAAACCCCATGGATGGAGGAGCCTGGTGGGCTGCAGTCCATGGGATCGCTGAGGGTCGGACACGACTGAGCGACTTCACTTTCACTTTTCACTTTCATGCACTGGAGAAGGAAATGGCAACCCACTCCAGTGTTCTTGCCTGGAGAATCCCAGGGACGGGGGAGCCTGATGGGCTGCCATCTATGGGGTCGCACAGAGTTGGACACGACTGAAGTGACTTAGCAGTAGCAGTAGCAGTAAATATTAGAACCTCTCTGCTATATATAAGGATAGAAGAGCACCATAGTAAGGAACATGGGATTTTTAAACCCAGTTCTGCTTCTTGGTAACTGTGTGACTCTAGGAAGGTCATTTACCATCTTCTGTGCCTATCTCCTCATCTGAAAAATGGGGACAATAATATACTCATCTCATAGAATTGAGCTAGTAAATTCCCAGGTGGCACAGTGGTGAAGAACATGCCTGCCAATGCAGGAGACATAAGACGTGGGTTCCGTGGATCCTTGTGTTGGGACGATCCCCACACAGGAGGAGGAAACACAACCCACCCCAGTATTCTTGCCTGGAGAACTGCATGGACAGAGGAGCCTGATGGGCTACAGTCCATGGAGTGGCAAAGAGTTGGACACGACAGAAGCGACTTGGCACAAGAATTAAATAATATACCATGTAAAAAATTAGAGTACGCAAGTGCCTGGGACATAACAAACACAATGATAATAACAGTGATAATAAATACCAAATTAAAGCAATTCTTATTAGGAATGATGCTAAAGCTGAAATTCCAGTATTTTGGCCACCTCATGAGAAGAGTTAACTCATTGGAGAAGACTCTGATGCTGGGAGGGATTGGGGGCAGGAGGAGAAGGGGACGGCGGAGGATGAGATGGCTGGATGGCATCACTGACTCGATGGATGTGAGTCTGAGTGACCTCCGAGAGTTGGTGATGGACAGGGAGGCCTGGCGTGCTGCGATTCATGGGGTCTCAAAGAGTCGGACACGACTGAGCGACTGATCTGATCTGATCTGATCTGATTATACCACCAGGACAGAAACCACTCTGACTTCTTCAGGTGATATCAAGTCCAATGTATTCTTTATAGTTGTTTGACCAATTCAGAAACATTGAATGAGAACCAAATCCTTTGTGTGAACAAAAAAATCACAATTAAAAATGCTATATCTGAAGAACATTCTTGTATAGCACAGTATTTTTAGTGCCTTAAATATTATTGATGGAAGCTATTATTTAAGTAGAAGTCTGTTCATATTTCTGAAATGAAGGATTTGACTTTAATGGAAAATGCCTATTTCATCCTAAGCATGAAAACTGGTGACCCTGGCTTGGGCACTCTCTCTAGCAACTCTCACTGTATGCTGAGCACAGAATAAAGATATAGAGTGGAGCAAATTTATTTCAGAGATTATAGATTGGAGGCATAACTATGTGTGGATGTGGGCCGTGAAAAATGCAGCTTCAACTCTCCCCCTGAACCCATTGTAATTTATCTTGGAAATGTTGTTGAGTTCCCTGAACTGTAAGGTAAGGAAGTTGCTCCCAGCAGCTTTAAATATTCTGTCAGGGATCAGCCTTTGCTGTGCCTTGTACTCTGAGCACATTGTGCCAAGGTTGGAACCCTGAACCTCACCCAGAATGCTTCAAAGAGGCAAAAATCTGAAGCACAATGCGCCTAGGCTAACTTCTTCTAGGAACAAATTACTTTGTATATAAGGAGGGAAATGAAGGCAGCTGCAACACCTTTAAGGAAAACATTCCTAGAGGTACTGAAACAGAAGGGGAAACCACTTACTCACTCAGTGAACCAACATTGTGACTACTTAATGCATTTGTTCTATGGATGTATACATACGGCACCTCCTTAGTGCAGGCACTGTCCCAGACACTGAGGACAGGCAGTGAACACAGTGAAGAGTCTCTGCACATGGCACAAAGCCTCTGTGTGTCAGAGACTGTGCTGGGGAAACACAAATGAGTAAGACCAGGTAATTAGGGAGATTCTGAGTGAGGAGTGAGGAGTAAGGAGGGAGAGGGCAAACTGGTGATAAACTGTCATTTTGGTAAGGGTGAGGGGACTACACATGACCTCTGAAGGTGAGAGAGAGTTCCTGGGTGGTGACTCCTTCAGTGATGACTCCTTAAGGGTAAGAGGAGTCAGTCAGTGGTTGTTCTAGACAGAGGGAGCATCTTTTTCCAAGGCTCAAGGGTGAGAGAAGAGACCACAAATGTCTTGGTGTGGCAGCTTAGATGGATGGTGAATCTGGGGACACAGATGGGGACCAGAGTCTTGGAAACCAGGTCCATGTCACAGGATTTTATATTTCATCCTAGAACAACTGGAAGCTATTGACTGATGTTGACCAAGGACTGACATGGGGGGCTGGGATGAATTAGGAGATTGCCACTGACATATGTATACTATCGATACTATGTATAAAATAGATAATTCATGAGAACCTACTATACAGCTCAGGGAACCCTACTCAGTGCTCTGGAGTGACCTAAATGAGGAAATCCAAAAAAGGGGGATATATGAATACATAGAGCTGATTGACTTTGCTATACAGTAGAAAAGTGACACAACTTTGTAAAGCAGCTATACTTCAGTAAAAATTAATTTTAAAAAAGGAGTCATATGAGAAGATTTCAATTTTAATACAATGAATGGACAAGGCAAAGTCAAGGTTGGCAGCAAGGATACCATCGAGAGGATATTGCAGGACTAAACAGATGAGTGGTGATGTGGTCTAAACAAAGATCATGAAAATGGATGGAAAGAATTGGGAAGATCTGAGAAA
Source organism: Tragelaphus eurycerus (assembly GCA_935064755.1). NCBI lineage: Eukaryota > Metazoa > Chordata > Mammalia > Artiodactyla > Bovidae > Tragelaphus > Tragelaphus eurycerus. The sequence continues at coordinate 63,409 of CAKXYN010000096.1, forward strand.
TATTATGGAAGTGATTGCCTGAATGTGGGCAGTAAGGGAGGGGATGGAATAATAGTTGACGCCCAGGCTTCCAGCGTGGGAATGACACAGATGATGTCAGTCAGTAAGAGGGGGAGGTGGAAGAGCAGATTCAGGATGAGGAACTATGATGAATTCAGTTTTGAACATATTGAGTGTGTAGGGCCTAGGGGACATCTAAGTGGGGGTGTTCAGTAAGAAGCTGGATATATAAGTACACCTGAGCATCAGGAGAGAGCTATGGGCTGAAGTCACCCACATGTAGGTGGTTAAATCATGGCTGGACCCTGGAAAATAATACATAGAAGTGGTGAGCACATAAGAAGATGGAGCAGGAATGAACAGAGGTTGGGAGAAAAATAGGGCACATGGAATTATAGAAAAGAGTGGGAAAACAGTTTTAAGAAGTCATCAACATCAAATGCTAATGGGGTCACCCATACGTAAATGGGTGCTGAAATTTGTCCACTGGCAGTAGCGACAGAAAGGCCATGCCCTAGTAGAGGGATCATCTGGGTTTGCTCGGCACTGTTCCCAGTTCTGCTTGTTGTCCCAGTATTATTGTTATTAGCACCTCCTGGTGTCTAAATTTGGAAATAAACTATATGCTCATCTCAGCCACTGGTTGGGGAGAGTCAAGACAGACTGCCGTGGGTATGCTGTGTGCTTAGTCGCTCAGTCATGTCCAGCTCTGTGCAACTCCATGGACTGTAGCCTGCCAGGACCTCTGTCCATGGGGATTTTCCAGGAAAGAATACTGTAGTGGGTTGCCATTTCCTCCTCCAGGGGATCTTCCCAACTCAGGGATCAAACCCAGGTCTCCCACATTGCAGGTGGATTTTTTAGCGTCTGAGCCACCAAGGAAGGACACAGTGGGTATCGAGGTGAATTTGAAGAAGTGAAGTTGCTCAGTTGTTTCCAACTCTTTGTGACCCTATGCACTGTAGCCTACCAGGCTCCTCCATCCATGGGATTTTCCAGGCAAGAATATTGGAGTGGGTTGCCATTTCCTTCTCCAGATCTTCCTGACCCAGGGATTGAACTTGGGTCTCCCACATTGTAGGCAGACACTTTACTGTCTGAGCCACCAGGGAAGTCCAAGGAAGAATTTGAAGAGGGAGACATCAGACAAGGGAACTTTTCGAAAGAGTGTGGTGAGGTTGTTAAAGAGGGAATTTTAACATCAGATGGACATTGAACTAGATGGATTTTAAACATTCTTCCAATCCTGGGACTAGTTCATAGAGCACAATATTCTTTTATTATCTTCAGTTTTGGAATCAGTGAGAATAAGGAGTTTGTTATACTTATTTTCTCACTTTCAGAGCTAAATGCTACTTTTTACAAATTACTTTGCAAAGCCAACGTTTTATAAATAAAACTTTTACCATTCTACATTCATTCTTGAAAATGAATACTAATTACCTGAACCCATTTTTATCTATCACAAAGGCAATATAAAGCAGAAATGTGTGAAGTGATTATCTCCCTATAGAAATTACAGCTAGTCCTAAATTAAGTTGAAAGAATCATTTTATCTTTAAAATTATTTTGTATGATAAAGTGTTAATAATGTTGTAAGTAAATGTTCTGCTTATTATTACAAAAACTGTTTGATCTAAGAAAACTGGGGGAAAAAAATACACGCCTCCAAGTTTTTTTAAACCTAATGTCTTCTGATTTTTGGTACTTCTAGGTTAGACCAAACTGATGTCTGAGAGAGCTTAAACATTTAAAATGAGAAAGATGCAAATAATGTGAGCATTTGTCTGTATACCATTTAGATAGAAAAACCTGAGGGGCTTAAAACAATCATTAAGTATGCTAATCTCTAGTTGCATCTATGTTGCTACCAATAGCATTAATTTCATTCTTTCTTATCAGTTCAGTTCAGTTGCTCAGTCGTGTCTGACTCTTTGTGACCCCATGAATTGCAGCACGCCAGGCCTCCCTGTCCATCACCAACTCCCGGAGTTCACTCAAACTCACATCCATCAAGTCAGTGATGCCATCCAGCCATCTCATCCTCTGTTGTCCCCCTCTCCTCCCACCTTCAATCCTTCCCAGCATCGGGGTCTTTTCAAATGAGTCAGTTCTTCACATCAGGTGCCCGGAGTATTGGAGTTTCAGCTTTAGCATCATTCCTTCCAATGAATATTCAGGTCTGATTTCCTTTAAGATTGACTGGTTGGATCTCCTTGCTGTCCAAGGGACTCTCAAGAGTCTTCTCCAACACCACAGTTCAAAAGCATCAATTCTTTGGCGCTCAGTTTTCTTTATAGTCCAACTCTCACATCTGTATATGACCACTGGAAAAACCATAGCTTTGACTAGACAGACTTTTGTTGCCAAAGTAATGTCTCTGCTTTTTAATATGCTGTCTAGGTTGGTCATAGCTTTTTTCCAAGGAGCAAGCGTCTTTTAATTTCATAGCTGCAGTCACCATCTGCAGTGACCTTGGAGCCCCCCAAAATAAAGTCTCTCACTGTTTCCATTGTTTCCCCATCTATTTCCCATGAAGTGATGGGATTGGATGTCATGATCTTAGTTTTCTGAATGTTGAGTTTTAAGCCAACTTTTTCACTCTCCTCTTTTACTTTCATCAAGAGGCTCTTTAGTTCCTCTTCACTTTCTACCAAAAGGGTGGTATCATCTGCCTATCTGAGGTTATTGATATTTCTCCCAGCAATCTTGATTCCAGCTTGTGCTTCATCCAACCTGGCATTTCACATGATGTACTCTGCATATAAGTTAAATAAGCAGGGTGACAATATACAGCCTTGACGTACTCCTTTCCCAATTTGGAACCAGTTTGCTGTTCCATGTCCAGTTCTAACTGTTGACCTGCATACAGATTTCTTAACAGGCAGGTCAGGTGGTCTGGTATCCCTTCTCTTTAAGAATTTTCCTCAGTTTGTTGTGATACACACAGTCAAAGGCTTTGGTGTAGTCAATAAAGCAAAAGTAGATGTTTTTCTGGAACTCTCTTGCTTTTTCAATGATCCAGCAGATGTTGGCAAATTGATCTCTGATTCTTCTGACTTTTTGAAATCCAGCTTGAACATCTGGAAGTTCACGGTTCTTTTTTATGACTGAGTAGTATTCAGTTTTGTGTATTACCACATCTTTTTTCCATTCATATGTCAATGGTGTATATATACCACGTCTTCTTTATCCATTCATTTGTCAATGGGCATTTTTTAAAATTTAAATTTATTTATTTTAATTAGAGGCTAATTACTTCACAATATTGTATTGGTTTTGCCATACATCAACATGAATCCACCACGGGTGTACACGTGTTCCCATCCTGAACCCCCCTCCCACCTCCCTCCGCATACCGTCCCTCTGGGTCATCCCAGTGCACCAGCCCCAAGCATCCTGTATCCTGCATCAAACCTGGACTGGCAATTTATTTCTTATATGATATTATACATGTTTCAATGCCATTCTCGCAAATCATCCCCCTCCCCCTCCCGCAGAGTCCAAAAGACTGTTCTATACATCTGTGTCTCTTTTGCTGTCTCGCATACGGGGTTATCGTTACCATCTTTCTAAATTCCATATATATGCATTACTATACTGTATTGGTGTTTTTCTTTCTGGCTTACTTCACTCTGTATAATCGGCTCCAGTTTCTCAATGGGCATTTAGATTGTTTCCATGTTGTGGCTACTGTGAAAAGTGCTGCTGTGAACATGTATCTTTTTGAATTATAGTTTTGTCTGGTTATATGCCTAAGATTGGGACTGCAGGTCAGAAAGGGAAAGACAAATGCCATATGCTATCCCTTAGATGTGGAGTCTAAAATTTGACACAAATGAACCTGTCTGTGAAACAGAAATGGGATCAGACATAGGGAGCGGACTGGCAGTCGCCAAGGGAGGGGAGGGTGGGAGATGGCTGGACGGGGAGTTTGGGATTAGCAGATGCAAACTGGCATGTATAGCATGGAAAACATGAAAAAACAAGGTCCTACTGTAGAGCACAGGAAACTATATTCAATATCCTGTGATAAGCCATAATGGAAAAGAATATGAAAAAGAATAACTGAGTCACTTTGCTGTATAACAGTAATTAACACAGCATTGCAATTCAACTATACTTCAATAAAAAAATAAATTAAAAATAAAGACATTTCACCAAGGGAAACATGAAACAAAGAACTTAATCATTATCATAAGTAAAGTAATAACCAATACAATATTGTAAAGTTAAATAAAATAAAATAAAATTAAAAAAAAAAGTTATACCAAAAAATGACCTTGAAGTCCATGTGGATATTGGGCAAGGAAAGAAGACAACTAGAGTTCCAAGACCTTTTGTCCTCAGCAGAAGAGTGAAACTTCTGGGAAATGTCCTCACATAAGCCTCTCTCTCATTGCTGTTGAATTTGATTATCGAAGGTCAAGCTTCCAGCCATAAGCCTGTCCTTCTCGCCCTGGTCCAGTTCATTTAGTTCAGTTTGAGTAATTAGGTACCATGGGGTTACAACAGGGTGACTTTTAAAAGCCCCTTTTCACTGTTAAGCCGCAAATGGTTGCCTTTAAAAAAGGGGGTATTTCTATGAAAGAAACTGAGAAAAAAAGCTAATGGAGGCTCTAATGTCTCTCTGATTGAATGCCTGTGAATGGCCCCATAAAACAGGCTGCAACAGAGGAGGATTTTTCTCTTTTCTTGGGTAACTCATTAAAAAAGCAAGCTATTCCTAGTCTGACTGTAGACTGTTAATTAGTTGGTATCACTAAAAAGTTCCTAAACGTATTGCAAAGACTTGCATATTACACACTGAAAAGTGAAGGCGAAAGTCACTCAGTCATGTTCGACTCTGCAACCCATGGCTTATACAGTCCATGGAATTCTCCAGGCCAGAATACTGGATTGGTACCTTTTCCCTTCTCCCAACGCAGGCATCAAAGCCAGGTCTCCCATATTGCAGGAGGGTTCTTTACCAGCTGAGCCATAGGGAAGCCCAAGAATACTTGGTGTGGGTAGCCTATCCCTTTTCCAGCAGATCTTCCTGACTCAGAAATCAAACTGGGGTCTCTTGCACTGCAGGCAGATTCTTTACCAACTGAACTATCAGGGAAGCCCATTACACACAGAAAGTGTCAATAACGAAATTATGCCAAAGACCCTATTTTAAATAATATATATCCTTTATTCTTCTAATCAGCTCTACAGCATAATATACTGCTTTTCTGAGTTCCAGGTCATTTGCCCAGATCTTCTTTGTATCATCTATTTGTCTCTCTTGTGTGTATTTGTTTTGCAGTAAGCAATGGCCTTGGTTTGGCTTCTCTTCTGGCTGGCCACTACCACATAGAATCTGAATGTCCAACCATTTTCCAGGAACAGAAAGAAGAGCCTCTGCTTGTTTGTTTCAGTGGCAGCTTGGTGGTAAAAAGACTGTTGAATGGGCTACGATTTCAGCAGACCATCACGTGAATGGGACCTGTCTCTTTTCTTCCCAAACATCAGAAATTAAGCACTTCGAAAGGAGATTTGGCCAAGATGACCCATTTACAGGCTGGACTCAGCCCAGAGACTATAGAGAAAGCACGCCTGGAACTGAATGAAAACCCAGACATTTTACACCAGGATATCCAGCAAGTCAGAGACATGATCATCACCAGGCCTGACATCGGATTCTTACGCACAGATGATGCCTTCATCCTGAGGTTTCTCCGAGCCAGGAAGTTTCACCAAGCAGATGCCTTCAGACTCCTGGCCCAGTACTTCCAGTACCGCCAGCTAAACCTGGACATGTTCAAAAACTTCAAGGCCGATGATCCTGGCATTAAGAGGGCTCTCATCGATGGGTTCCCTGGAGTGTTGGAAAACCGTGATCACTACGGCAGGAAGATTCTTCTGCTGTTCGCAGCCAATTGGGATCAGAGTAGGTAAATGTAGATAGTGTCTTTATTTGGTTCCTCTGTTTCATAAGCATTGTCACTGCATGTTTGGGGCTATAAGCCTTTATGGATAATGGGCTCTTATTTAAACATACATATTCTCTACATTCAGGCTTCCCAGATGGTGCCATTGGTAAAGAACCTGCATGCTGGTGCAGGAAACATTAACATATATGGGTTCGATCCCCTGGAAGAGGGCATGGCAACCCATTCCAGTATTCTTGCCTGGAGAATCCCACAGACAGCAGAGCCTGTTGGGCTACAGTCCATAGGGTTGCAGAGTCAGGCATGACTGAAGCTACTTAGCACGCACGCATGCACTCATTATCTTCATCCACAAAGAAAATTTCAAGGCCACGGGTCTTTCACTGCCATCAGAAGGTGATTCCAGATCCACAGCAATGTTTTGGAACACAAGTTAGAATTGTAGAGACCTCAGAAGTTATTCTATTCATCAAAGGGGGTCATATATTTTCATAAAACTGGAATCTGGTCTTTTAGAAGATCCATATATTCTGTCTTTCATGTTCTCATCTGTAACAACAACAAAAGTGGGTTCAGTAGATGGCTTTAAATCAAGTATTTTCAACACATGAAATAATTCCTTGGACCCTATCTACGAGTTTAATATCTGAAATTTTTTCTGCATGCCAGACCTTTCCATCCAAATGCCTTTGAGCATTTCTCCTGAAAGTCCCATAAAGAACTACAAACTCAACACGTCCCAAACTGAGTGCATCATCTTTCCCGCTCTTCCATCCATCCAGTCTCTTGAACCAGAAATCTGAGTGTCTCCCTGGACCGCTCCCTGCCATTGCTCCTCACATTTCATTAATTGCTGAGTCCTGCTCCTTTCTTTTTAAAACCGGCTCTTGTTTCTCTTGGCTCCCATGGCTACTGCCCTAGTGTAAGTTCTCATTTCTCACCTGCATCACTCAGACAGCCTTCTGACAGGCTTCGTGTCTCTGGTCCAGTCTCCTCTGAGCCATTCTAGTCTTTATAATCGTCAGAGTAACCCTCCCAAAATTCCGCTATGTCACTCCTCTCATTAAAATTCTTCAATGACCTGCAAGTCTTCAAAGTAAAATAAAGCCCTTTACAATTCATCTTCTTCACCTCCTGCTCTGCTTCACCCTCTGCTCTTTTTCATGGTCTCCAGTCCAGCTGGTTGGAAGTGTAAGCTTTGCCTTAAATACTAATAACTGTGGTTTTGACATGTCTCCAAGCCTCTGAATTCACTCCACCAGAGACTTAAAGGAGGGATCAACTATTTTGTATGCCAAGTCCAATCAACTTGGACATAACCTGCCCACTGTCTCTTGGCTATCTCTAGTGTTCTTCGGGAAAGTAGTCTTCATCAAAGTCCACCCCAGCCCTGTTTCAGGGAGGTGTCTTCTTCTGCTCACATATTTCCACTCAAGTATTTACAACAGCAGTTGAAGAACCACTGTTATTATAGCTGATATTTTTGAACACATATAATCTCATTTAATCCACTGAAGAACTTTTCATGATGGTATTCCTATGATCCCAACTTTACATTTGATGTTGCAGGGTTTTGCAAAGTTAAGCAACTCATTCAGTGTCACACAACTAGTGAGATACAGAATGGGGGTTGACTTGAGAGCGAGTTCTCTTCTCTTGGCTTTATTATAATTGCATGCCTACGTGTGTGTTCTTTCTTACCCCTCCTCCCAAGACTGCAGTTTCCTTGAGGGCAACAGACTGCACCTTTTCATGTTTATCTCTTGGGCACATAGTCCAATAGGCAATAAATGTTGAATTAGAAAGAATGTATGGATTAATCTCCAAAACTTTGCCTGTGACTTGAGCTCTCACAGGGGTATCATACTGAAATTATGGCACTTGGGGAAACACAGGGTTAACTTTCAAAATATACCAAAGAGCCCCTCATCCAAATATAATTAAAAGAAATTTCTAGGGTGCTGTTTAGTGCCTCATATGACCAGGCCTCAGCCTAAAGATAATGATTAGCGTAGGACACCTTAGCGACCCCACTGACTGTTTTCTGGTTGAAAAATTGGAATAGGGCAATCTAGATGGTCAAGGACAGGGAAACCTGGCATTCTGTAGTCCACGGGGTTGCAGAGTCAGACAGACTGAGTGACTAAACAACAACAACAAACCCTGAAAAGGTATTGGAATGTTTTAATACTATCAGTTTATAGACTGTTCAGACCTGCACCTCAGCCCAGGACGCCCTGCTATGTCTCTGCTCTGTTATCCCATAAGCGTTAGGATGAGCCTCTCATTACAGTGTTCTACTGATGAGAAAGATTTCCAGGTCTTTTTTTCCCCCATATGCTAACTTGCCATCTGTATATATTTTATTGTGAAGGATCTGTTAATGAATTTGGTCCATTTTTTTTTCTTTTAAATTGATGAACCTATTTGCAGGGCAGGAATAGAGATGAAGATGTAGAGAACGGACTTGCGGGCACAGAAGAAGGAGAGGGTGGGACAAATTGGGAAGTAGGGATTGACATGTATACACCACCATGTGTAATGATAGCTAGCGGGAAGCTGCTGTCGAGCACAGGGAGCCCAGCCAGATGTCTGCAACAACCTAGTGGGGTGGGAGGTGGGTGGGAGGCTTAAGTAGGAGCAGACATATGTATACTCATGGCTGATTCGTGTTGTCATATGTCAGAAACCGACACAAGATTGTAAAGCAATTATCTTCCAGTTAAAGATTTCCAGGTCTTCACATTCACCCATACATCATTCACTTGACAAACATTTGATGAGGGTAGACTTGGTGCCAGAGCGTGGGCTAAGTCACTGAGGACATGACGAAAATGCAAGGTCCCTCCCAGCAAACAGTCCTTTGGGCACCCACTGTCCCATAATGATGCAAACACAGGGATGGCTGACCCCTACCATAAGAGAATTCCCTCTGAGACATAAGCCATCCACAGAGGACGGGAGCCCTAGTTTTACTAGCAGGAACAGCTGTCCTCTCGGAAAGGACACACGAACATTTTGGATTTTGAAACAGTAAAATCTGATGACTCTGGAGAATGATTGTGCTGACTTCATAGGTGCGTACTTGTCATACGTGTTCAAGAACTTCCATCTGCTAAGACATGTGACACACAGAACACCAGTAAGCGATGATTTACACATGAAGAGACCGTCACCATAGAGTATCTTGTTTTCTGTTAGTCTTTGGTCTATGCCTATCTCCAAATGTGGTGTTAAGAAGCAAGAAGAAACAAGTCTCCAAGGGAGTCATTCTAATCTTTATGATTATAATAACCTTAAAGAGGTACTTCATGTCTCTTCTCCTCAGTTTCCTCAGGTGTAAGATGAAGAGCGTGAACTAGGTAATCTCTGAAATACCTCCCATCTCTAATGGTTCATGAATGTGAAGCTCATTCAGCCTGATCCTATAGCTGGAGAGGGATTTTAAAATTCACTTTATAGGCTTCTGATTCACTAGGTTCTTTGAAGTAATCTCTTTCTCTCTCTCTCACACACACACGTACACACATACACACTCTTACTTCCACCCCTCCTCTTTTCCTCCACCAAAGGCTGGGTCTACTTGAAGCAGCTTTATTTTTAACTTTTTATTTCATACTGGAGTATAGCTGATTAGCAATGTTGTGATAGTTTCAGGCATACAGCAAAGGGACTCAGCCATATATATACATGTATCCATTATCACTCCCCTCCTATCCAGGCTAGAGGCAGTTTTTTTTTTTTTTTTTAATTTAACTGTAGAATCTGTTTGTTCCAAACCATTTTGGCTTTAATAAGAAGGTGAAAGGTTAAGGCTATCCCACTGACAGCCAAAGGTGATCAGAAGCAAACAAACCTCAGTCTGAACAAGGATACTCTCATGTGATTTACTGGTTATATGACCTGGGCGGGACAAGTAACCTCTCTGTTTTCTGACTCTGTTTTCTCACCTGGAAGGTGGGGATGATAAGCAAGGTTATTTAATAATATAGCTGAGAAGACTGAATGAAATAATGTATTTAAGGTACACAGCTCATTGCATGGTACATGGTAAGCACTCAGTAATACTAAAAGTATTAACATGAATACTATAATGTGTAATGATAGCTAGTGGGAAGCTGCTGTATAACACAGGGAGCCCAGCCAGATGTCTGTAACAACCTAGTGGGGTGGTAGGCGGGCTTCCCTGGGTCAGGAAGATTCCCTGGAGGAGGAAATGGCAACCCACTCCAGTATGCTTGCCTGGGAAATCCCATGGACAGAGAAGCTACAGTCTATGGGGTTGCAAAGAGATGGACATGACTTGGCAACTAAACAACAGAAACAAATAAAAATAATATAGCACAGATGGTAAATAAATTGAAACCAGAGACAAGAGTATGATATTTGAAGATGGAAGTGGGCTGATGAATCTATCTGCCCCTTGCTGCCTTCAGCACTCGTCGGCTTTCTCCCCAGACATGTTCCCCATCACATAGACCTAGCCTAACGGAGCCCCGGAGGCCTGAAGAGTTGGTGTAGCTTTGCAGAATGATTGCTTGACTCTCTTGGGGAGCCTGAGACAACTGGAAAGCTATTTGAATGTCTCATATGAAAGGTTTACTGAGATTAAAACTGTTATTAATATTTATTAAAACTATGTAAATCTCATTCATCTAGACCCTGGACAGCCTGAGTGAGAGCACAGACTGGTGAGTGACAGGGAGTGCTGTCCACCAGGGGCACGTGCAGAGCTGCGTATGCACAGAGAGGCCCAGGAGTCTCTGGGCTCCCAGCGCATCCACCAGCCTCCTCCAGAAATGGGGTCTTGGCAGGAGCTTCTAGACTTCTGTCTTTTCTGAGGCAGCCAGGCTGAATGGAAATGAGCCAGATTAAATCAGCACCCACCTACTCATTTGGGCTTCCCAGGTGGTGTAGTGGTAAAGAATTCGCCTGCCTATCCAAGAGACACAAGAGATGTGTGTTCCATCCCTGGGTCAGGAAGATCCCCTGGAGAAGGAAATGGCAACCCACTCCAGTATTCTTGCCTGGAGAATCCCATGGACAGAGGAGCCTGGCAGGCTACGGACCATGGAGTTGCAAAGAGTTGGACACGATGCACTAGGCTGCGCTACCTACTAATTCATGGAAGGAAGCCGGCACCTCCAGGGTCAGCAGAGTGTATATTTCAGCTCACCGGCCCAGTGTGTAACAGAAGTCTCAGGGGCCACTCTTGCTCAAGAGCCTTTTGATCTTTCTCACCTAAACTCCCATCACCATCGACAAGAATTCACAGCTTTTCCCTTAAGGGCTGATAAAAAAGAAATCTCCATTTTGTTTCTCTCTGAGTTGCATACTTGCATGGGGGCCACACAGTCTGATGTGCCCAGGAATGCTGTTCACATGGAGGGAAAGATGTGAGCACTGAGGAACCATGTCTATTTTTTTTCTGGATTTTGCTCAGTTTTAAAAAAAAGAGTTAAATTTGGCTAAGCTATTTTGGGGCTTCCCTGGTGGTTCAGATGATAAAGAATCCACCTGCAATGCAGGAGACCTGGGTTCCATCCCTCGGTCAAGAAGATCCTCTGGAGAAGGAAATGGCTACCCGCTCCAGTATTCTTGCCTGGAGAATCCCATGGCCAGAGGAGCCTGGTGGGCTACAGTCCATGGGGTCCCAAAGAGCAGAAATCTGGCATGTGGAGCTGTTGCAAGGATTAACCCCAATTGCTGCAGTTGATAGGGTCCAAGAGGCAGAATAAGATAATGATTAAATGCATAGACTTGGAAGCCAGATGGCCAGCTTCAAATCCCAGCCCGCTTCCAACCAGCCCTATGATCCTGAGCAAGTTGATTAAACTCTTATTAACCTCAGTTTCTCACCTGAGATGACCATGATCATAGACTAACATTAGTTGGTAGTCAATAATAGGCTTCCCTGGTGTCTCTGATGGCAAAGAATCTGCCTGCAATGTGGGAGTCCCCAGGTCTAGTGCTAAAGAACCTGCCTGCCAACACAGGAGACATAGGAGATGTGGGTTTGATCTTTGGGTGGGGAAGATCCCCTGGAGGAGGGCATGGCAACCCACGCTAGTATTCTTCCCTGGAGAGTTATCATGGATGGAGAAGCCTGGTAGGCTACAGTTCATAGGGTCATACAGAGTTGGACACAACTGAAGTGACTTAGTACGCACACAAGCACAGTCAATAAATGGCAGTTGTTTCTTAAGAAAGAATCCCAAATCAGGTAGAGATGTAGGAACTGGCCCACAAGATGTTCTAAGGGTGGCAGAATTTGATGCCATGACTAACTTCCCTCCACCTGAAAAGTACAGACAATACAGTTGAGATTCCAAGACACCCTGCTCCAGAGTCCTACACAGTAGCTCAATTGTGGCTGGGAGGCTCTAAGAAGTCACCTGTCCTTTTATTATGCTTATTATAGTCTATTATGCTATTTATGCTTATTATAGTCTCAGGATATCAGAAAAGCATTGGGAGCAGGGTGGGTCAGGTAATAAAAGCCTTGCCACAGACTACAGTTGGCTACACTGGTGGCTTAGATGGTAAAGAGTCTGCCTGCAATGCAGGAGACCCGGGGTTTGATCCCTGTGTGGGAAGATCCCCTGGAGAAGGGAATGGCAACCCACTCCAGTATTTTTGCCTGGAAAAATACATGGACAGAGGAGCCTAGCAGGCTACAGTCCATGGGGTTGCAAAGAATCGGACACAACTGAGCAACTAACACTTTGACTTTCATAGATTACGGTAGCATCCGTTAGTGCTCTGTAGACAAGCTGGCCCCCAAGTACTTTAGTGGGGGGAGGAAAAACAATCAGAAATGCATTGCAAGTCCAAATACATAAAATTACACTGGACATTCTTTTGTCCTTGTATTATTTACAACTAAAAGCTCAAAAATCAGTGGCCAGGTTGAAAATGAGTTGAAAATTTGGTTCTTTAAGGAGGCTGACACATTGTAAGGAAGAGCCACGTTAGGGTAATTTAGTAGAGAGAAAAGGCAGCTGATGAACAGCTTGATTACTACTTTCAAGTATAGAGAGTTATTATAAGTAGGCAGTGAATCCTGTGGGCTCTCTTTTCCCAACATACAGAACCAGGGACAAAACATCTGCGATGAAGCACAACCATCTGGCTTGAAGACCTGGGAGCCTGAGCCAAGACCTCAGCCCCAGGGCTCAGATCAGGGTGAGGGGCTAGGGTATTTGCCTGAGCACACAATTGAAGGGGCACCAAAGCTCTCATTAATCAGAGTAAATAATATTTTAAAAAATATATTTTAGGATCAAAATTCATGCAAACAAAAATTCTTCATGAACAATATGTCAAAACTTTAAAGTAGGCAGGATAGGAATTATTGATTTTTCCCGTCCCTTGGGTTCTAGCCTGGCCCAGTATGGCTTTGCTCAGGTCAGTCTGACTTCTCACAGGAAGAGCCTTAAGTTGGCTCCTAGTCAATTACATTACAGTGTATAATCCTATATCTCTAGCCCGCCAGGCTCCTGTGCCCATGGAGTTCTCCAGGCAAGAATACTGGAATGGATTGACATTCCCTGCTCCAGGGGATATTCCCAACCCAGGGATCAAACGCAGGTCTCCGGCATTGCAGGCCGATTCTTTACCATCTGAGCCACCAGGGAAGCCCCTTTAAGACTTCAGCTTTCTCAAATGGGTACTGGCAATAACCCTACCTGTCCCCTGTGGTTGCTGTGGGAATTAGTGATAATACAGGTAAAGCACTCGGCACAGTCCTTGACACACCATTAGCATCCAATATATGGAGACAATTATCGGTACCACTTTCTACTGTAATTAGCTACTTAGTATGCATGTGTGCCTGCTCAGTTGCTTCAGTCACCTCTGACTCTTTGGGACCCCATGGACTGTAGCCCACCAGGCTCCTCTGTCCAAGGGATTCTCCAGGCAAGAATACTGGAGTGGGTTATTGTTCATTCTCCAGGGGTTCTTCCTGACCCAGATATCCAACCTGCGTCTCCTGCACTGCAGGTGGATTCTTAACCCCTGAGCCACCTGGGGTTAAGAATCCACCTGAGGCACCTGGGAAGCCCATCTATTTACTGTAAGACTTGCTCTTGTTTAGTGGGGTGGATCCAGGCTTCACTGGCTCTCCCATGCACTCCAGTGACATGCTGGATGGCTACAGTCGTCCAGCTCTGGGCACGTTCCCAAAGGTCCTAAGGAGCCGCCATCTCCAGAACGGCATCTCACACCAGCCCCCAGTCCCTCCAGGCATGAAACAAAGGGAAGATAGATCTTACTAGGGGACTTGACCTTCCTGCTGTCACAGTTCTGGAAACAAGGACCCTGCCATGTTGACTTTATAATGAAGCAGACAACCAGGAGTCTGTCCGCTCTCAGGGCGCAGGTGCTTTTCCACTCACCGCTGTTTTCTGGAGGTGTTCAGCGACTCCTTGCCCCCTCACACCAGGCAGTAATTGATTTGATGGATACGCTGGTGATTGGGCTCCTTCAAACGTCACGGGTTACTGCTGACCTGTGGCAACCTCAGAAGGGCTGGCATGGCACGTGTCCCGACAGCGCTGTGGTGGGAGATGAGCATTAAGGGGGTTTTCTCTTCTGAGTAAAACCCCGAGGCAGTAGGTGGGATACAAGTCTTCAGACTATAAATAAGCCCCTTGATGGAGGTTAGCCTTTAGCTTTTGCAAGAGCTGCCGAGAGCTTTATAGAAGAGGCAGGTGGTTGGCACCCTGTTGGGCTTCGCCATCCTAAGTATAAGAACTTGTGAACAAAAGGGGCCGGATTTCTAACACGTCAGTGCTGAATGCTGGGGAGGTGAGGACTGTAGCCGAGCCAGGCGCTTGTTTTCATCAGGGCCATGAGAGAGCCCTCCTCTCCAATCTCAAGGCCTGTCGAGAGAGGTTCCAGAAAATGTCTTGCAGTCTGCTCTTCCTATGGAAACATTCCCAGCATCCCTCTGGGAGTGACAGGTTTCCCAATTGTTGTGACCTTGGGAGTGAGCAAAAATAAACCGAAGAGAAGGAGAGTTACAACAACCACAAAAACAAACGTGTTGAAGCCTACCACGTGGCAGGCTGCGAAGCTCTTAGGTGGTCACTATTCACATCCTTAATTTGCAGGTGACTTAACTGAGACTCAGAGAGGCTAACTAACCCATCCAAGACCACACAGCTGATAAATGGCTACAACAAGCTGGATCTCAGACCTAACACCATTCTGCACAGCTCACCACTAGGCCCCATTTCGGAGAAGGCAATGGCACTCTACTCCAGTACTCTTGCCTGGAAAATCCCATGGACGGAGGAGCTTTAGGCTGCAGTCCATGGGGTCGCTAAGAGTCGGACACAACTGAGTGACTTCACTTTCACTTTTCACTTTCATGCATTGGAGGAGGAAATGGCAACCCACTCCAGTATTCTTGCCTGGAGAATCCCAGGGATGGGGGAGCCTGGTGGGCTGCCATCTCTGTGGTCACACAGAGCTGGACACGACTGAAGCGACTTAGCAGCAGCAGCAGCAGGCCCCATTTGCCAAATGTGGGGGCCATTCGGTCATTCTGGGGGGCTCTTATTGAGGTACCAGTATGCAAGCCTCTCCCAGAGTCACTCAGGCCCCAAAGACTTGGAAAGGACCTCATCAATCAACAGGTAAATCCCACTGCTATGTACTCCAGTCTCACCAAAATCTGGCCAATCAAATGTTGAAGATCCTGTCCAACCTCTAATGTAATTATTTAACCATAGTAACAGTGACAACGAAAACAACCTTAAAAAAAAAAAAAAAAAATCCAAGCCCAGCAGAGGTATCTGAATATTGCTTGGAACATGTCTTAGAAAGTGGTCCTAATATGAGTCTGATTTAAGATAGTGATGAAGGTCCATCTCTGCTGCCCATTCTTCCACCAAGGTGAGTGTTCACGTGTCAGCGTTCAGCTGGTAAGAAGAACCCCAGCCCTGCAGTTCCAGTGGTGTGACCCTGGTGAGATACGTACCTCCTCAGACCCTTGGTTTCCTGTCTGGTAATAACTGTGTGTCTTTGTTAGAGCTGTGTGAGTTAAATGAGGTGCCAGGCAGGAAGGGGTCTGACACACAGAGAACCCTTTCTTTTTTTCCTTAATTCAGGTGGTTTTCCCACTTGCACCTGACGCAGAGTGTGAAACGCCCAAGATAACAATTTCTCATTCAGGTTAAGGTCTTTATAAAATGGACTGCATCTCTCTTACGTGCTTTTAAGAAGCTTCTGATGGGTGTGGAAATGAAGTTAGAAGAGTTTATGCATCTTCCTCAACTTGCTGGATGCGTATGTGGCTCACCACATGGGTTAGTCAAATAGTTCTTCAAATATTTCCTTTAAATCCTCTTCTTCCACAAGAACTCCTTATCAGACATGCTTCAGCACTCACGCTCTAATTCCTCTCAGTTCAGGGCTCAGCTGCCTTCTGCCCACTGTCAACATCCCCTTCGATCGTGCTCAGGCCCTTGAAAGCGTGCCTGTTAGAAGCATCTCCTGTATGGATTGGATGGACAGCAGAGCGGTGGGGTCCCTGCTCTGAATCAATGTGGCAGCGTATGTCCCTGCCTAACTGGGTGGCTGCTCCTCCAGTAGATGTCAGATGTCACACGGCTCCTGCCACCTTGTGACACCGGCCAGGCACATTTGTGGCAGGAAGGGACCATCAGAAGCAGGACAGCAAGCTTTTATTGACAGCATATCTTTCCAGGCCACCTGCTCCTCCCGAATTCTCACTTATAAACCCAGGAGTTCAAAAGACATGACACTCATTACCTTGTAGATAAAAGAGTCTTTTCTAATGGCTAGAAATTCAAGGGTCTAAGAATAAATTTGTCCTTCCCGGAGCATGGCCTGGATGAAGCAGCCAACCTAGAGAGATTCTCTCAATTATTTAACTTGAAATCTTGCTCCAGTGGCTGTGTGTCCTGCTCTTCAGAAGGCCAGAGTCAGTACAGGAGGGGATGGGGAGAGGGCGTTTTTAATCACGGTGCTGCCTGCACTGTGAGATTTTCTCATGGGTGTAGCTGACTTTCTGTATGAGTGCCTAGGGACCTATGGGGCTTCTGTTATATGATGTGAAGCTCTTCTGGGCTGTTAGCTACCTTCCCCAGTTCCCAGTCAGCCACGAAGCATCTTTTGATCACTTTACAAAGAGCACACTGTAGAGCTTCGGAAGAAGCCCCCTCAGTCCCTGAGCCCTGAACCTCAACCAGAGGGTCAGCCCCCAGCTCTCCTGCCCTTTAAATACGATTCCTGGGTAATCACTCCTGAAGGGTGATATTCGAACCTTAAGCAGCTGCTGGGGATGATTAAATGCCTGCACTTCGCTAAGGCTGTAAATCAAGCTCCCAAGCCATTTATTGTGAGTGTACCATAAAGCAGGAGAAGTTATTGCTACTATACTGCAAAATATAGCATCAGACAGGAAAATAAAGAGAGGGTACATTTTGTTGTGAGGGTTTTAAAGTGATGTGGTTTTTTTTTCTTTGCACATTCTCTGTTTCTCTTCTCTTTGCCTCTATTTCTTCCCTGGCTCTAATACTTCTGCGGGGTGTCTCTGAATCTAATTTCAAATATAGCACTCCTGCAAACAACAGCCAGCGTCTTCCTGGTTGAGAGTACGTTGGTATTAGTGATGCTTCCAGGCATCGGGCATGTCCTGTGCCACACTGTGAATTTAATCCTCACAACAGTTTATGGCAGAGAATTATTATCTTCACTTTAAATAGAGGGTTTTTAATCGAGGCAAAATCACAAGGCTGGTTGGTGAGTATCTCTCTTTCTCCTTCTTTACAATACCTGGCTATGTCTAGAGTCTGCTATTGGGGATTGTTATCACCTAATCTCTGATTGCACACAAATTCCCTGCTCAGGAATCCTTAAGGGATCCCTAGAAAGCTGTGTCAGTCTCTCTTAAAAAAAATTTATTTATTTTTGGCTGTGCTGGATCTTCGTTCCTGCCGGGCTTTCTCTAGTTGCAGAGAGCAGGGGCTGCTCTCTGGCTATGGTGGACAGGCTTCTCACTGCTCTGGTTTCTCTTGTTGAAGAGCATGAGCTCTAGTGCAAGGGGCTCAGTAGTTGCAGCTCCTGGGCTCTAGAGCACAGGCTCAATAGTTGTGGCGCATGAGTTTAGTTGCTCCGAGGCATTTGGGATCTTCCCAGATTACAGACTGAACCCATGTCTCCTGCAAGGGCAGGTGGATTCTCTACCACGGAATCACCAGGGAAGCCCCTGTGTCAGTCTCTTTATCACACATTTTGCCACAGAAAACCTTAAGAATTTGGCATGACTTTCCTTACTCAAAGGACATCTTCCATCAGAGCCAGACTTCTCTCTGTCTTTCCCTCTCCTCACTCATCAAACCTCTTTCCCACCTCTGGTTACCTAGTTTCTACTATTCAGTTTCCATTCCCACAGTGAAGTGAGCATGGGCGCTTCAGGAGTACTGACAAAAGGTATCTAAGCCAACTGGGAAGCTGGGGCCTCAGAGAAATTTTCCTGGAGGCATTACCTGACTTGAAGGAGAAGTTAAGATTGAGCAGGTTGAGGGGAAGACTATGAGGGAGGCTGTTTGAGGAAAAAATAAAGCACCTGGGCAGGGATCTGGGAAAGAGAGAGCTAGCCATGTTGGAAGAACCTCTGTTGGTTGTGGTAAGCACAGAATGTAAGGGCTCACACAGAGATAGAGGAGGCTGGGGAAGTAGGCAGAGGCCAGGAGTGAAAGGCCTTGCTGCCACAAGGAATCGGGGCTTCATGCTTGAGAGCAGATCAAGCCCTACACCTATTTCAAAGCTCCTCTCCATGCTAAGAACTGTGGTGCTAGAGAAGACTCTTGAGAGTCCCTTGGACAGCATGGAGATCACACCAGTCAATCCTAAAAGAAATCAAGCCTGCATATTCTTTGGAAGGACTGATGCTTAAGCTGAAGCTCCAATACTTTGGCCATCTGACGTGAAGAGCCCACTCATTGGAAAAGACTCTGATGCTAGGAAAGATTGAGTGCAGGAGGAGAAGGGGAAGACAGAGGATGAGATGGTTGGATGGCATCACTGAATCAATGGACCTGAGTAAGCAAATTCCAGGAGATGGTGAAGGACAGGGAAGTCTGGCATGCTGCAGTCCACGGGGTCACAAAGAGTTGAACATGACTGAGCAACTGAACAACAACTCCACACTAAGAAGCTTTGCCCCTAGCTGGGGCAGCTCTGATGTCTTCCTTTTCTTCTCTGGATGCCTGTCACACTAATCTCTACCAAATGCTTCGTCATGCTCCAGGAAGCTCCTGGAGGCAGGACGCTGGGTGTTATTCTCTTTGGTATCCACGGGTACAGAGTAGGGCTCAACAGCATCCTCTTGGCTAACTGGTGGGGAGACGTTTCAAACAGTGGAAAGTCCAAAGAGGAGAAGCTCTTTGTAGCCTCTCCTCAATGACGATATTCTTGTTAAGGGGGCCAGAGTTGTGTGCAGTTGAACTTGACAATGAAGGAGGAAGAGCCAAGGACACTCTGTCTACAGTTTTTCTGGTAATTCTCAGTATTCTCAGTAACAGTGGCAGAGAATGTCCTAGAAGCAGCAGGACAAACAAGGCACATAATGGGAGTCACTTACGCTGGGGTCTGGGGGGCTCCATCCACTGTGTGATGAGCTGAGGTGCCAGTTTCCGCATCTAACAATGATCAAACCAGTCAATCCTGAAGCAAATCAATCCTGAATATTCACTGGAAGGACTGATGCTTAAGCTGAAGCTCCAATACTTTGGCCACCTGATGCAAACACACAGCCAACTTACTGGAAAAGACCCCAATGCTGGGAAAGATTGAGGGCAGGAGGAGAAGGGTTGACAGATGATTAAATGGCAACATCTACTCAAAAGACATAAGTTTAAGCAAACTTTGGGAGATATTGAAGAACAGGGAAGTGGGGCATGCTGTAGTCCATGGGGTCACAAAGAGTCAGACACGACTGAGTGAAAGACAACAGCAAATAATGATGTAGGAGAAGACGATTTCCATTGTTTTCTCTCCATTCTAAATTCTGTATTCTATGTGTGTCATTGTGCCTAAAACCAAGTTGAGGAAAGGTTTCAAGTTACAGAAACCTTCACTGTTCAGGTTGCTTTCTGCCCTGCAAGGCTCATGGAACAGAAATCCAATTCTGGCCTTGTTCTTGGCGAATGGCTTCTTATTTCAATTCCAGGTCCTTTTCATCCTGACAGATTCCGTGGATTATGTTGATCACACATTTCCTCATGAGTTTCTGATGAGTTAATCCATCATGTAATTTTATAACATGCATATTGATTATTCTATCACACCACCACAGCTAGAGTTTTTCCGTGTGATATGTGATCTATGAACCACTCGCTGCCCCAGAGTATCAACGCAATGCCTCATTTACTTTAAAGGAAGAGGGTCCCATCCCAGAGAAGTTAAATCTTCAGATAGTTGAGGGTTGCTTTTTTAAAGCCAACTTTAAAATTTTATCTTATTCAGTTGTTAAAAAAAAAACACAACAATCTTATAATGCATTATGAAACTCCCTGTGCGCGCTCGTGCTCAGTTGCTTCAATTGTGTCCAACTCTTTGCAACCCCATTGACTATAGCCCTCCAGGCTCCTCTTATCCACGGGATTCTCCAGGCAAGAATACTGGAGTGGGTTGCCATACCCTGCTCCAGCATATGTTCCCGACCCAGGGATCGAACCCGTGTCTCCTGTGGCTCCTGCACTGCAGGTGGATTCTTTACCACTGAGCCAGGGGGAAGCCCTGTGTACTCCTTACCCTTGTCAACTATAATGTATTAGTTTTTTAAATGACGAATATAGACTACAAAGAACATAAGCTATTGTACCCTGGGCTGTGAAATAACTGTTACGTTGAGGATTTGTGGAGTATGCGGTCTTTGTTCCCATGCTACATGGCCCATAGTGCCATGCTATGTGCACTTTCTAATCTTTTTTGTTTGTTTTGCTTCTAGTACCTCTTTCTCCTCTTAGCTATTAATTGACTACTGTTAGTGGGCTTGCTGCAAAACTCTTTCTCCTAATTTCCCGGGGATTAGGAAGCCAGAAAACTGAGCTGGTTGAATTATATGCTCTGGGTAGAAGACCTGTGGGGAATCCTGAGAAATAAAGTAAATGAGCTGTAGCAGTGCATGAATTTTATAGCATCTCATCTGTGTGCTCAGAAATATAGTTCTGCCTGATGCACCAGCAGGCAGGCATGAAGCACCTTCCGCTGCAGATTCTGTTTAGAACTGTGCAAATGGAAAAACCTGGGAAGTTTTTCTTCCAAGGTTTCTCCAACCTTGGATTCATATACTACATCTCTGATTTATGTATCTTTCTTCTTTATAATATTTGCCCTAGTCTAACAGAAAGGGACCTATGTTTTCACTTATACTTGGATGAAAACCTTTTTTTATCAAAGTGGTGACTATCCTTTATATTTTTATGTTTAGATTTTATAAGCTATTAAATGCAAGATTTTGTTTCTCATCCAGAATATACTGGCAAAGTTAGAGCAGCTTAGCTTTCTGTTTATCTTTTACTATATCCCAGGTCTTTCCAGAACACCTACTCTGAGGCAATGGGGATCCAAGGAACCATGTTACTGGACCTGTTCCCAGTGGTCCCCTCACCTGAGCTCCACCCCCTTCTCACATGTCATATGACCCTGGCCCCACCACAATGACCAAAATATAATTTTCATATTTATGGATTTAGGTTTCTACTTCTTTGGTCCCTTCGGTACCCAGACACCCAGGGATGGCAACAGGAGCACAGGCACTGGCAAGGTTCATGAGATCATAGCCACCTGAGCCAGGAAGACGCCTGGGAGATGCCTTTGTCCTTGTTTTCTTCAGTGGTCTAAGTAGGCGTCCTAGCTTCTAGAGTGGTAAAAGAACCCCACTGCCAATGCAGGAGACACAAGAGATGAGGGTTCAGTTCCTGGGTCAGGAAGATCCCCTGGAGGAGGGCATGGCAACCCACTCCAGTTATTCCTGCCTGGAGAATCCCATGGACAGAGGAGCCTGGTGGGTTACAGTCCTTGGGGTCACAAAGACTTGGACATGACTGAAGCGACTTAGCACACACAGAAAGAGACTCTCATTTCTGGATAAGGGGTGCAGCCCAGTCACATTATGAATGGAGCTGTCTCCTGAGATGGGAGGACTTTGTGACCACTGAATAATGTACCACAGAAGCCAGGTTCTGTTAACTTGTTATTCCTTGCAGCACCAAACTGATCATCTAACCTGAATAAGTGCTATGATAGACAGTTGTCCAAGTGAAGGAGGAAAAATAATTGAGGTTAGTAATTCCAAATCTGATGCTCTTTTTAAAATAGACTTGGCATTCAGATACTTTCAAAGGCATTTTCCCCTTATGATGTAGGTGGATTTCACACCCCATAATAAATGTGGCCAGAAAAAATGCTGATTTTATCTTTTAATACTTGAAACCCCTAAGAGCATGTTCAATTCAGTTAAAGGATTTTCGATTTGACAACTCTCATGAATACAATATTCAGGCTATCATTAAAAAGTGAGCTGAAGGAGATCTTTCTGTACTGGAGGCAACAATTCACACACATGAATATATCCCACTATATTCATCTGTGTGGATGAAAACATTAGATGTAGAGACCATGAGGAAATCCAAATAAAACCTTTTAAGGAAGAAAGCCAATTTTTTCTCTTTAGTTAAAAAAAAAAAGGCAGGGGACAGGGAGATGAAGAAGCATCGTTTCTATACATTGCAGTAAATTTCACCTTGAAATAATCAAAATGAGCTTAAATTCCAGCAATTTAAAATATGGTAAAAGTTGAGCATAAATATGTCCTAACAGCACAGTTAGTGTTTCTGTTGTCATGATAATGCTTTACTGTTTAAAATCTAGCCTCTATTTTACACTTCTGCCTATTGGAAGAACAGTGAATGAAAAATTTCCGATCACTTTTAGAATTATTTGTAATATAAATATTTTATCTCTTTAAAATTAAAACTATGTATTATCCACTTTCTCAGAGCACTGCATTTATTTGTTCCTCAATATTTAAGCTAAATTAAATCACAATGAAATTGTAATTCCAATGCCAACAACGACTTATAAGCTTCGACTTTTCTGTATGATTTTATTTCTATGTGCACACTGGAAAGAAATGTTTTTCAGATACTTCTGAAGATATTTTTCACTCCCTCATTTTAAAAAAATGTTTCATATCGGAGCATAGTCGATTAACAATGTTGTGCTAGTTTCAGGTAAGCAAAGTGATTCAGATACATGTATCTACTCTTTTTCAAAAATTTTTTCCCCATTTGGGTTATCACAGAATACTGAGCAGAGTTCCCTGTGCTATACAGTAGGTCCTTGCTGGTTATCTGTTTTAGATACAGCGGTGTATGCATGTCAATCCCAAACTCCCAAGCTATCTCTACCCCTACCCTCCTACTCTTCCCTCCTGGTAACCATAGGTTTGTTCTTTAAGTCCGTGAATATGTTTTGTAAATAAGTTCATTTGTATCATTTTTTAAGATCCCACATACAAGTGATACCATATATTTGTCTTTCTCTGTCTGACTTATTTCACTTAATATGAGAATCTCTAGGTCCATCCATATTGCTGCAAATGGCTATTATTTCATTCTATTTTTAATTACTAATAGTCCACTGTATATATGTACCACATCGTTATCCATTCATCTGTTGATGGACATTCAGGTTGCTTCCATGTCTTGGCCACTGTAAACAGCACTGCAATGAACATTGGGGTGCATGTCTCCTTTTGAACCATGTTTTTCTCTGCATGTATGCCCAGGAGTGGGATTGCAGGATCGTGTGTGTGTGTGCGCGCACACGGTGTGCGTGTGTGTGTGCATGTGTATTAAATTTCTCAGTCGTGTCTGACTCTCTGTCACCCCATGGTCTGTACCATGCCACGCTCCTTATTCATGGAGTTGTCCAGACAAGAACACTGGAGTAGGCTGAATCCTCTGAATCTGCCTTGGATGAATTGCTCAGTGTCTCTCTGTTTTCATGTTTTCCCACTTCTGTTGGTTGTCTCTCAGCAGGAGATAAGTCTCCAGGAAACAAAGATTTGTCTTTGATTATTAACTCCCCTCTCTCCTCACCCTCACTCCCTGAACATTCGCTAACTCAGAGGCATGTTATAAGGAATAAATTAAGGCAATAAAATGAATGAAAGATGATCCATGAAGGTTTTGCAAAATGGTGCAGTGTGTCTAAAATGGCATTTTCATTATTATGCCTGCAAGTCAAACCTGTGTATTCTTTTACTTTACTCTAAGATATGTTGAGTTTCTCCTTTTTGATGTTTCTAGATTTTCTCCCCATTTTTCCTCATTCATTTCCCCTCAGTATTTCCTTCTAATGATCTTTTTTTTATTTTATCAAAGTAATAAAGTAAACAGTTTCAAAAGCCAAATTTTAATTAGCCTTGAACAGTAGGCAGCATCTCCCTACTTCTTATTATCTAATTCCCTTGTACAGAAGCTAAGGTTTTCAATCATTTTAACCTGTCTTCCAGTATATACTTGCATATTTTCAACTGACATGCATGTTTATTATTTTAGTGTAAGTTACTATTTTGTTATTCTACTGAGAAAGTTTAACCTAATCTGCACATTCTTTCTCTTGTTTCCCAATCTCTTAAAATAGTTAAAAACAAAATGAGGGACTAAATCAATACCTAGTGTTTATATTATTGTAACTATTTAAATGGGCTTCCCTGACAGCTTAGTGGGTAAAAAATCATCTACAGTGCAGGAGACACAGGAGACTTGGGTTCAACCCCTGGGTCAGGAAGATCTCCCAGAGGAGGAAATGGCAACCCGCTCCCGTATCCCAGAGAGAGGGGCCTGGAGGGCTACAGTGAGTCCAACTCACAAAGAGTTGGACACGACTGAGCTAAGTAAGTAGTATTCATAACTATATAAATAATATTCCTAGCTATTAATTTTATCTAGGCCAGATTATTGGAGTGGGTAGCATTTTCCTTCTCCAGGCGAATCTTCCCAACCAAGGTCTCCTGCATTGCAGGTGGATTCTTTGCCAACAGAGCTGTCAGGGAAGCCTCCAGTATTCATAACTATATAAATAATATTCCTAGATTTTAATATATAAGTAGTATTACATAGTTATGTAAATAGATTCAAAACTATTTAAATAGTCTTCATAGATAAGTAACATTAAAAATAATTATAATTAAAATGTTTTTTAACAGTAAAAAACTGTGATGACATTTCCTTCCTTATACAACATTCTGCTATCGGCTAAGGCACTAATAACTTTTGTAAGAGATCACTTGATATTCTATGTATCCAACATGGTCCTTTGCCCCTGGCAATGAGCCTTAGACCCCAGCTTTCCTCCATCCTTGCCCCTCTATGTCATGTGATCCCTTGGCCAAGGGAGCCAAGGAGACAGGGACATGCCCACTGGGATGCTGTGCTTCCCTGCCCTCCTAGACCTGGCTTCTGAACCCTGGACTCCAAAATTTCCTGCCCAGATGGTCCCAGGCACTTTCAGGTCCTGATGGTCTTACTGTGTGCACACTCCAAGGCCAAGGACAGATGAAGGAGCAGGTGTACAGCATCCACAGGCTTATGCAAGACCCCTTGTGGTAAAGGGTGGGGCTGGGGGTGGGCTGGGGACTGAAAGCAGGTAAAGAATCAGGCTGCAATGCAGCAGGCCTGCTTTGACTCCTGGGTTGAGAAGGCTCCCTGGAGAAGGGAATGGCACACCAGGCCGGTATTCTTGCCTGGAGAATTTCATGGACAGAGGAGCCTGGCGGGCCATAGTCCATGGGATCACAAAGAGTCAGACATGACTGAGTGACTCACACACACAGGCACATGCACACAAACACACCCAAAGGTAAAGGGAAGGGCTGGGGGGGGGGGGGGGGCTGGGGACTGAAGGCATCCATCCCTGGCCTCTGTGAGTGCCTGGCAGCAATGCAGCCCCAAGAGATGACTGGACTGAATCTCCCCTCCACTGCTTCAAGCACAACTGCGAATACCTCTGCTTTGTTTGGTGGAGGAGCCCTTCCTTTCACGGTTTTCCTGACCTGCCAGCCCTGCCGTGTTGCGTCACCATCACCTCTCCTCTCCACACCTGTCAGAACCTCTTTCATTTCTTCCTTGTGTTTGTCTCTGCTATCTTCTGGATCCCATGTTGTCTTCTTTCTCAGTTTATTTCATTGTTTTTTTGTTTGTTTGTTTGTTTTGAGAGGGTTCATGGGAGATACACTGGAAGTTGAAAGAGGTTTTATTTCATCCTCACAATAAGTTTGGTATCAAATCTATCGAAACCGGTTGGAAACTGTTTACCTGTAGAATTTTGGAGGTTTTGCTTTGTTGTCTTTAAGCTTCCAATATTGCTGTGAAATCCAGTGATACTTGAATCCTTAGTGCTGCACATGGAGTTTATTTCTTCTCTCAGGAGCTTCTCTCAGGAGACATTCTTGGTGTTCTGTCATTTCACATTGATGGCCCTGGTCTGGGTCTTTTCATTTACTCAGCTGAACATTCCATGAACCCACTCAATCTGTAAATTCAGATGCTTAAGTCCAGGCAAACGTTCTTACTTTATTATTATTGTTTCTTGTTAAATCGCCTCCTCCATTTTCTCTAATTATTGTTTATGTAACTCCTATCATTTGAATGTTTGAGTTATAAGAGTTAATTTCTTTTTTACTCTTTTCTTCCACTTTCTAAATTTGTTTTTTGTGGTTTGTTTTTTGTTTTTGTTTTTAAGATTTTCTTGTTATGACCTTCTCAAACTTGTCTGCATCTTTCACCCACGATATCACATTTTTCCTTTCTAAGAGTGCTCTTGTGTTGTGTTAATAACAGCTTACTCTTTTTTTCCCATCAGTTCAATCAGTTCAGTTCCATCACTCAGTCGTGTCCGACTCTTTCTGACACCATGGACTACAGCATGCCAGACCTCCCTGTCCATCACCAACTCCTGGAGTTTACTCAAACTCATGTCCATTGAGTAGGTGATGCCATCCAACCATTTCATCCTCTGTCATCCCCTTCTCCTCCCACCTTCAATCTTTCCCAGCATCAGGGTCTTTTCAAATGAGTCAGTTCTTCACATCAGGTGAACAAAGTATTAGAGTTTCAGCTTCAGCATCTGTCCTTCCAATGAATATTCAAGACTGATTTCCTTTAGGATTGACTGGTTGGATCTCCTTGCTGTCCAAGGGCCTCTCAAGAGTCTTCACCAACATCACAGTTCAGAAGCATCAATTCTTCGATGCTCAGCTTTCTTCACAGTCCAACTCTCACATCCATACATGACTACTGGAAAAACCATAGCCTTGACTAAAAGGACCTTTGTTGGAAAAGTAATGTCTCTGCTTTTTAATATGCTGTCTAGGTTGGTCATAGCTTTTCTTCCAAGGAGCAAGCATCTTTTAATGTCATGGCTGCAGTCACCATCTGCAGTGATTTTGGAGCCCCCCAAAATAAAGTCTGTCACTGTTTCTACTGTTTCCCCATCTATTTGCCCGTGAAGTGATGGGACTGGATGCCATGATTTTAGTTTTATGAATGTTGAGCTTTAAGCCAACTCTTTCACTTTCATCAAGAGGCTCTTTAGTTTTTCTTCACTTTCTATCATAAGGATGGTGTCATCTGCATATCTGAGGTTATTGATATTTCTCCCGGCAATCTTGATTCCAGCTTGTGTTTCATCCAGCCCAGCATTTCTCATGATGTACTCTGCATATAAGTTAAATAAGCAGGGTGACAGTATTTTATCTCTCCAGTAATATTAGTTTTAATACTTATCTCATTTTCTTCATCTTTTCTAAGCTAATTGTTTCCCTCACTTGTCCTTGCTTCTTGGCTAAGTCCTTCTTAAGTCCTTAACAGTTCCAAATGCCTACGTGAAAGTTCAGCCTGCATGGGAGGGACCTGTGAGCTCCATGATAGTGTGACAAGGTGGCCAGCTGTCTTTTTCCATGAAGGACTCCCAACTGTCAGTATCTGCAGGTCTTTTTTCTGCTCAGTGCAGTGTCCCCAAAGAGAAGTCTTCCCGATCTTCTGACCAGGGGTGAGGGTGGTGCCAGTCCTCTGGGAGCTGAGTGTGGAGAAGGCGGGCGGGTGGTTTTACAGTTTCAGAAAGAGCCTTTCACTGAACCCCTTGCTTCACCTGTGGCCTGGTCTCAGATGGATGTACTGTCCTGGGGCCTCTCTGTTCCAACTTTCCAAGAACAAACTGTCCTTCTTCTGAGTAGAAATTTAGTATCTAAATGCTTTAAACACATCCCACGACTCCCCTGGTTTGAGTTACCTGCCCCAGCCTTCAGAGGAGTCTATGTTCTGAGCATTTCTGGGAGTTCATGGTACAAAATGGACTTGCTTCTTGCTGGCTTCCTTTTTCTGGTCTGTTATTTCAGCAGTCACTTACTTTCCAACCTCCAAAATTTGATAATATCTCTCATCTGCCATCATCTCTCCATATGTTTACCTTGTTCCCAAGGTTTATTCATTTTTTAAAAATTTCTTTACTCTTATGTAAATAAGGTCTTAAGTGAAGAAGAAGTAAAACCATATGCTCAATCAGCCATGTTTAACTGGAGGCTCTTGAAGATTTCTTTCATTTTGTTCATATATTTTGTTTGTACTTTCCCATGAGGATATTATTGACAATGTCAGCACTTAAAATATCTATGAGTTTTCTTAGTCCATTAATTTTTCTATGCATTTACTGATTGTGTTTTTTACTATACTGCTTAGGAAGCAAAAAAGATTTGAAATATACTTTGAATTAGGGCAAGAATAAAGATATGACAAATCTGAACATTTAATAAGGTATATATCCAGTGACAAGTAGGTAAACATCATAGCAAGAAGTAATTATAATCAGAAAACACCTTTAGAAATTAAAGCCCAATCATCTAGGTGTGACGCTTGACAGAGTCCTATAAAGATCTCAAAGGTAAGAGAAGGTACTGACTTAACAGTGTATGACTAACTGGAGCTTGCAAGAAAAATAAAATAGAAAGGAAACTTTGGGATTAATTATCAATCAAAAACCTTAAGTTTCAAAACTAGTAAAAGCAATGACAGTTTAAAATGTTTACCAAGTGCTTACTGTGTGAGAATAAATATGTTGTCAAATAGAAAAACAATCTGGGGACTTCGCTGGTGGTCTGGTGCTTAAGAATCTGCCTTGCAATGCAGGGTACTTGGATTTGATCCCTTGTTGTTGTTCAATGGCTAAGTCTGACTCTTTTCGACCCCATGGACTGCAGCACGCCAGGCTTCCCTGTCCTTCACTATCTCCTGGAGCTTGCTCAAATTCATATCCGCTGAGTCAGTGGTGTCATCCAACGATCCCATCCTCTGTGGCCCCCTTCTCCTCTTGCCCTCAGTCTTTCCCAGCATCAGAGTGTTTTCCAGTGAGTCAGCTCTTCACATCAAGTGGCCAAAGTATTGGCACTTCAGCTTTAGCATCAGTCCTTCCAATGGATATTCAAGGTTGATTTCCTTTAAGATCTCATGCCTTGGAACAAATAAGCCTGAGAGCCACAACTAAAGTCTGTGCTTGGCAAAAAAAGATCCTGAGTGATGCAACTAAAACCTGACACAGCCAAATGAATAAATAAACAAAAAAAGAAATGAAAAAACAAAAAACAAAACCAATCTGGACTTAATAAGGAAAGGCTTTATCCAAGAAGATTTTTGTAAGGGGAGGAAATAAGAGGAGGAAGTAGTATATTTTTTTTTTTTTTTTTTACAATTCAGGATTTAAATATTTAAGTTATTTAAATCACTTATTTTAAGCTGCACAATGCTAAAGGTAAACTAAAAAGATTTAAATACAACCCACTGCAAGGGAACACAATGAGTGGCTTTTTATTTTTTCTAAAACACAAATTTGTTTAAACAAACAAAAAAAAAAGAATCACAATCTACACAGTGCAGCCACCCTGTCTGGTATGCAGGAAGCCGTGGGAGACGGTGGTGAGAGGAGCTGGGATGGGGAACAGGAATCTGCAGAAGGAGCTTCGGCTCTCAGATGACGTGCAGCCTGGAAACATCCTGAGGTCCCTTGGGTCCCCCTGGTACAGCAGGGGAAGGGGACGATTCCAATAAGGAGAGCACTCGGAACATAAGATCTGTGAGGGTCTCATGCCTTAAGCAGAAAGAGTTTTCATTCCTAAGGAGAAGCAAACAAGGCTAGAAAGATCTGGAGGTGGGAGGTGAGATGAAAGGATGGCCAGATAGAGAGTAGATCAGAGAATGTTTTACCCTAAGACCAAGTAAGGCTGAACCAACCTTCAGGGCCCAGGGGAAGGAGAGAACCTTAACCTAATTCAGTTAACAAGCATTTTGTTCCTTTGATCAGTGGGGACCAGCAGGTCAGCTGATCATTTACGAGGCAAAGAATGGGGACCCGAAGACCCTGTGTCACAGGTCAACTAGGGAGGGGGCAGCTGTGTGAGTCTGATCTACGTCATGTGAGCAGGGTGGTTCTTTGCCACCAGCCTGCTTTGCTGGAACACAAAGGAGGGGGAGATTGCTTAACCTTTGCTGTTTTCCAGGATCACAGAAACTGGATGAATTTCAACACTGTCCACATAAATAAGCAAGATGGCTACCCCTGAAAAATTAAGTGGCTAATGAGGGCGATAACAGAGTAAAGTAATTCCATAAAGTATAGCAAGTGCTGTCTGTGAGAAATAAATATGCTGGTTGCCATGGCAATGCAGAGGAGAGTCACCTCACGTGGTGGGGGTTGGGGCAGGCAGCAATGGCTACACAGGATCTTAATGGATGACCAGGACCTATCAGGTGGAGAGAAGGCTACAGCTCTAAATCAGGAGGTATCAGCGAAGATCACAAAGGCAAATGTGCTATGTGAACTTTATGCAGCAAAGCTTACATCCAAGTGGGCTAGGGAAAATAGTCTTTTCTGGCTGATGAGAGATTTTTTTTCCTCCTTAGAAGATTAAATAATAACAAAACAGAACTTTATCACTCACAGAGGGAAATGTGAGTCTCAAATTAGGTTAAAGCCTGGAAATGCTCCAGGATAAAGGTATGATGAGACTTTATACTCTGAGGGGAAGCTTGAGTGATATCACAGCAACTGCTGGGAACAGCTCTGGGTCTGCCTGTGGGGCCTTAATCCAGGCTTCCCAGGTGGCTCAATGGTAAAGAATCTGTCTGCCAATGCAAGAGACACAGGTTCAATCCCTGAGTTAGAAAGATCCCCTGGAGAAGGAAATGGCAATCATTCCAGTATTCTTGCCTGGAAAATCCCATGGACAGAGCAGCCTGGCAGGCTATAGTCTGTGGGGTCGCAAAGAGTCAGACACAACTTAACCACTAAACAACAACCCAGGCCAACAGCTCACAAGTGGGAAAGAGGTCTAGCAGGCATAGAGAAGCCCCACCACCTCCCTTGTATTCCTCACCAAAACTATTAAGCCAGTTTTCTTCAGAGTAGGAGTCTATTCGTAACTATGTAGTGAAAACCTAGGTAACATGTTTGTATTTATCTAGAGTTTACTTTACAGCTTAAGGCTTTGTCTCCCAGTATCAAACTTCATATTCTAAAAAGTAACAAACTTCTGCTTTACTCCTTGTGAAAATCAGGCTGCAACAAAAGCAGATTTATTCTCTTTTGCTTCAAACACAGAACAGAATTTTTAGAAGATCAGATATCCAAGCATCCTGGGGTGGCATGCCCTTCCCTGAAGGAAAATCTGTGTGGTGGATAAAGGGACCCTTTGCAGGGGCGGGGCGGGGGGTGGTGGTGCGGGTAAGGGGTCAGAGGCCAGGGTCAGGGCACAGATGGACACTGTCTGAGAGGAGAGGCACAGCCCCTTGGAGTAGGATCACTGAGGAAAACAATGTGGGGCAGGGCTTCTCCGTGCTTGCTGGACCTTCTTTGCCACTCTGAGCTGTCAGCCTGGGGTGGGGACGCATAGGCAGACCCGGCACTGCTCCCAGCAGTTGCTATGACATCACTCAAGCTTCCCTGCAAGAGTATAAAGCCTCACCATCCACTCATCCTGGAGAAATTCCAGGCTTTAACCCAATTTGAGACTCATAATTCCCTCTATGAGTAATAGGGCTCTGTTTTGTTATTATTTGATCTTTGTAGCTTTCACTGTAACTTCTAAAATGCTGTAGCATTTCCCACTTGTAATAAGAGGGAAACAAATATGTTTTTTCAAAATGTTGTTGTTTAGTTGCTAAGTCGTGTCTGACTCTCTGCGACCCCATGGACTGCAGCCTGCCAAGGCTCCTCTGTTCATGGGATTTCCCAGGCAAGAATACTGGAATGGGCTGCCATTTCCTTCTCCAAGGGATCTGCCCAGTCCAGGGATCGAACCCACATCTCCTGCATTGGCAGGAGGATTCTTTACCACTGAACCACCGGGGAATGAGAGGGTAGTAAAACATAGCATGTCCTAAATTTAGAGGCAGGAGCCAGTCTTAAAGCGTTTCCTTGTTTGTTTGTTTGTTTTTTTGGCATCATGCCTTTTCTTGCAAGAAGAATCCTTACCACCCCTGACTGAGGAGTAGAAGTGAGCATAGCTCCCGCTGTCCTGTCACCCAGATCTCCATGGGATAACATGTGTGAGGGGAGGAGGGAGCAAGGTGGAAAGAGGTGACTGGGGGAAGTTAAAAGTTAATAATGTAGTGATAACAATAACCTGACAGAACGATAAAGAAAAGAAACCCAAGTTCTTAAAAATCAAGAGTAGCCTAGAATAGGGGTCTTCCAACTCTGGGATCAATGCCTGATGGTCTGAGGTGGAACTGATGCAACAAAAAAAATAAGTGCACAATAAATGTAATGTATTTGAATCATCTTGAAACCATCACCTTCCTCCCCAGTCAGTGGAAAAATTGTCTTCTAGGAAACCAATCACTGGTGCCAAAAAGACTGGGGACTGCTGGCCTAGAAAGAAAAAAAGGTGGGAGATAAGCAGGCAGGGGGAAAAACGCTCATGAATCTGGAGGTTTGTCAAGTTGACAAAGGTAGTTAGTGCCAAATACAAGCCATCTAAGGAGCTTGGTGCTGGAGAAGACTCTTGAGAGTCCCTTGGACTGCAAGGAGATCAAACCAGTTAATCCTAAAGGAAATCAACCCTGAATATTCATTAGAAGGACTGATGCTGAAGCTGAAGCCTCAATACTCTGACCACCTGAAGCGAAGAGCCGACTCACTGGAGAAGATACTGATGGTGGGAAAGATTGAAGGCAGAGGGGAGAAGGAGGTAACAGAGGACAAGATGGTTGGATGGCATCGCCTGACTCAATGGACATGAGTTTGAGCAAACTCCAGGAGACAGTGAAGGACAGGGAAGCCTGGCGTGCTGCAGTCCATGGGGTCACAACAGTCAGACACAACTGAACCAGGAAAAGTAAAAGAATGAATATACTCTACAGTAGCAAAAAGCAAAAAATAAATTAAAACCAAACAAATCTCCTGCATCCAAAAACACAGAGTTGAATAGAGTATGGCAAAAGAAAATAATTTGGAAAATGTAAAATGAATTCCATATGAGCCTTTGTGGATAAATCAAGGTTCCAGAATAAGAACTACATATCTTTCTTGGTTTCTGTTTCTCAAACGGAAAGATCAGTAGTTCAGAATTGGATTTTTGACTATAGTAGCTAACAAAGGCCATCCCCTCACCCAGACATCACATGTTGACTGCAAGATCAAGTTGACTGCAAGATCAGGACTGGTGGCTCTCAATCCTTGTCTATCCCAACCTTTCCTGTCTCAAAGTCATGAACGCTTTGAAGCAGTAGGTTGGGCCCTGCTTCTGTCCTGGAGCATTCCAGACACGTTTGCAGGTGTTTCAGAATCCTGTGCCACAAGGAGTGAGCTAGGCAATAATTTCCTCTTGTGATGAGCTCCTGTCTGGTACCCACTGGGTTTGCCGTATCCTTCTGGTTCCTAATCACCCTACAATTGCCTTCTTCACGTGGTGCCCATTTCCAGTTGGGGCTCTCCCATTCCTCTCCCTCTGACTCACACAGTCTGCTTCAAATGCCCTTCCCCCTCCATGCTCCCTGCACATCCAGACACCACAGCACCTGGTGTGTTTCAGAGACTTCTGCTGCTGTGTCCCGCCTTTCAGATCAGCCCCCATTTGACCTGATGGGGTCAGATGAGCTGTGATGTGAGCTGGCTTAAGTGTCTTCACATATAGCCATTTAGTCTGCAAAAGAGATGTGCAGAGTGTGCTATTGTGGTCTTTATTTTCAACATGAGAGAACTAAAGGCCAGAATCATTAAATAACCCACCCCAAGTCATACAGGTAAGCAAGCAGCCAAGCTAGAATCTATATTCTGGTTTGTGTGACATCTAGGGCTTACTTGTTCTATCACCTCACACACACTACTAGAGAATATTTGCTCTAGGGTTTTTACTCTATTTTAATATTTACTCTATTTTTAAAATGATGATAAAGATAGAAAAGATTGCAAAAATGGATTTTCCTCAGCTTATACGAGTAGTCAGTGGTAGAACTGATTTTAAAAAGATCTCACTCCCAGACAAGTAACTGGCTGAAGGAACCTTGAGATTTGACACTGTAAAATGGGGCAATTTCATCCATTTTCAGCATCTCTGCATTTCCTCAGGAAGAAGTCCATGACCCATGAAGCCCAGTACAACCCATCTTTTCTCACCTCACTTTTTATCCTGATAATGCTGGGCACGGAGCCTCTATTTCTGCAAATATCTCAATGGATTGAATTGTTTTGGGTTAGGGGAACATTTTAAGGCTCTATACTTCTTTATTTCAGAATGGGGAAATAGGGAGGAAAAAGACTATAATTTGCCAAGCATCTACCATCCCAGACACTGTAATAGGCACCTTTAAATTGACCAGTGGTTCTCAAACTTGAGAATACATCTGAATCTCCTGTAATGGGCTGTGAAACTGAAACCCTGATGGGCCTCCCTCCCAGAGGTTCAAGCTCAGTAGGCTTAGACTGGTGTCTGAAAACTTGCACTCTTTTTTTGGGGCGGGGCATATGGATAATTTTTAAACTCTTTGTTGAATGTGTTACACTATTGCTTCTGTATTATACTTTGGGTTTTTTTTGGCCATGAGACATGTAGGATCTTAGCTCTCCACCAGAGATCGAACCCACAACCCTTGCACTGAAAGGTGAAGTCTTAACCAGCAGACAACCAGGGAAGTCCCAGAACTTGCATTTCTAGGAAATCCCCACACTTTGAGGACCTCTAGTATAGGCTGATATTTATCTTAATCCTCTCAATGAACCCAGAAGATGCTAT
Organism: Tragelaphus eurycerus; assembly: GCA_935064755.1. Classification (NCBI taxonomy): domain Eukaryota; kingdom Metazoa; phylum Chordata; class Mammalia; order Artiodactyla; family Bovidae; genus Tragelaphus; species Tragelaphus eurycerus. Next base: position 98,656 of record CAKXYN010000096.1, read on the forward strand.
GATCCTCTTCACTTTATAGAAGAGGAAACTGTGATTCAGATATATTGGGTGAGTTCCTAAGATTACCCAATTAAATAAGGACACAGGATCCTAGCACAGAACTTTCTGGTTCCCAACCTGTCTTTGCTCTTTCAAATATCCTACTCTACCATAATCAGCAGGTTTTCCCAAGGAGCCGCCTTCCTTCCTGCTGTAGGAGCCATACGCTGCTCTCTTGAGCTGAGATCCAGAGTGGGAAACATGCAACACTTAGATCCAGTTAGGGTCTCATCACAGCCAGCTTACCCTTCCTTGCTCTCCCTCCTGGGTCACAGGGTTTGGTGACAAAAGGAAATGCTGTGTGTGTGTGTGTGTGGGGGGGGGGTTGTGTGTGTGTGTGTGCATGTGTTTATTTTGAGGGGCTTAGTCTTTCACTTTTCACTTTCATGCATTGGAGAAGGAAATGGCAACCCACTCCAGTGTTCTTGCCTGGAGAATCCCAGGGACAGGGGAGCCTGGTGGGCTGCCGTCTATGGGGTCGTGTGGAGTCGGACACGACTGAAGCGACTTGGCAGCAGCAGCAGGCTGCTTTAAGGGCTGACCCAGGTGGTGCTAGTGGTAAAGAACCCGCCTGCCAATGCAGGAGAACTAAGAGACCTGGGTTCAATCCTTGGGTTGGGAAGATCCCCTGGAGGAGGGCACAGCAACCCACTCCAGTATTCTTGCCTGGAGAGTCCCCATGGACAGAGGAGCCTGGAGGGCCACAGTCCATGGAGTCACAAAGTTGCTCACATGACTGAGCGACTAAGCACGTCATGCTGCTTTAGAGATGGGGGACGAGAGATGGTGGAGAGTGGGGCACCCCTCGAGGGGTGAGCAGGAGTTGCTGTCATGGGGCGCCTCTTCCCTCTCCTCACCCTCTATTACTGGACACAAGGGGATGGTGGTGACCCAGGGAAAGGTGACACCTCTTGCCCCACAGCAACCTGAGCCTTGTGAACAGTCAGGTGGACGGAGCAGAAAGGCAGAGGCTCTAGGCATCAGCTCGAAGGTACTAGGACCTCTGTTAAGGATGCAAGAGGTCTTTACATTGGAGCAACTAGGAACAGGTGTATGGCTGATCACCTGTGGGGAGTTATCAGTCCCCAGTGAGGCACTGAAGCGGTCCATCCAGAGCCAGACCTGTGACCTGTGTCTAAGGAAGGTCACTGGGTCACATGTCTCTCAGAGGACACTGACTGAAGGGGCCCAGAACTCAAATATTTGGCCTGGGTCTCATCAGCAACAGCAGTTCAGGAGAGCATACCACAGACAAGCTGATGAAGTACTAGAAGAAAGAAAGAGAAAGAAAAGGAGAAGGAAGAGAGATAAATAACGAAGGAGACAAGAAAGGGAGGGAAGGGGAGAGGAAAAGAGGGAAGAAGAAAGGAAAGGAACTGGGCTACTTTTCTAGCAGGGCTGTGTACATTTTCAATCTGGATGAAGATGAATTTCAATATCCTATTGTTGAAAGTAAATGGAAATTTTGTTTCTGAATAATCTTTTTTAACTGTTTCAATAATTGTTAAACTCTGAGGCAGAATATTTTCAGGTTGGCCATTTGGGGGCTGGGAAGACACTTTGTATTTCCTGGGTTTTGCTTTGATCTGTTTTGTAACCAGGTGTCCATTCTGTCATCTCAGAGCAAACATCACAGGCAGGATGCAGGCACTGAAGACAGTGGCCTTCTCTTAAAAGTATTGTTGGTACAAACACATGCCTTTAAAATGCACTTAGAAAAATAAGTTATGGCCAGCAGATAAACAATAGAAAACATTTCCTCTTCGGCTTGTTGATGGTCTTGGCGTTTGGTCATTCTAGCCCACATCACAATGCATTCTATTCCACTCGTTGCTAGGTCCATCATTCTGTTTAGAGGGAACCAGGTGTAAAGACTGCCAGGATTAAAACTGGACAGAGGCGCGAAGCTGTTAAAGATAATAGACCTGTGTTAAACCCGTGAGTGAGTGGAAGGTCCTCTGTCCGAGGCCCTGTGCTCATTGTCCTCCATGGCTGTTTTCCACACGTATAACGCGTTCACAGCCGGCTGGCAGTTCTCTTTTGGGGCCTTTGTGAATATGCATGTGCCAAATCACAGGCCTGGCTCCCAAGCTGGGAACCCACATCCGTGCTCGTTTCCTCCAGCATCTCTCAGGAGGGTCCCTCATCAACCCTGCACCCGCCATCTGGTATTGTTGGGGTGGCCAGCTCCCCAGGCGCCGCACGCCTCCGTGAATTACAATCCAGGCGGATTTGTTTTAAGTGTCACGAAGACTGACTTTCCCCTAGGGTTTAGAATTTTGTTTCAGACAAAAAAGTATACACAGGAGACAGTCTGGCAGTATTTTCCACCTTTTAAGGCTGGAGGCCAGAGCCAAGGCTGTATCAGCAGGTTTTGATAAAGCTACCAGAATCTAATTGATGGCTTTGAAGGGAATTTTAAGAAGACTTGAGTGTGAAGGCCCCTCAGTGAAAAAACAGCTGCTGTTTCCTGTCTTTGAATGGAGGCTGAGTTCAGTGCTGTGTATCCCAGAGGGCTTTTAATACTGTGCATCTTAAGAAAGGCAGATTCAAAGAGTCATGAAAATGTGTTAGTTGGCTTTCTGGTGGAAAGTGACAGAATTTCTAACTTTCAGTTGCACGCATGCTAAGTCACTTTAGTCATGTCGGACTCTTTGTGACCCCAGGGACTGTAGCCCACCAGGCCCCTCTGTCCATAGAATTCTCCAGGCAAGGATACTGGAGTGGGTTGCTATGCCCATTTCCAGGAGATCTTCCCAACCCAGGGATCAAACTTGCATCTCCTATGGCTCCTACATTGCAGCTGGATTCTTTACCACTGAGCCACCATGGAAGTCCCCAACCTGCAGCTACCCACCTCCCCAAACCCCAGATTCTTAAGGGGTTAGGTGGTAGTTAACTCTGTTAGCTTCAGTGGTGAACTGGGCTGCACTTGTCTTTCCTCCTTGGCATGTCCAGTGGGCTCCACTTATTAGCATCCTCTTCCTCATGCCCAGGTCTCATGCCCCAGCTCCATTGTGCCCCTCGCAGAGGGGAAAGAACTCTCCTCCCCAATCAGAGGGAGCTCAGGGCCCTTCTAATAGCATCACTGGCCTGGTGGGAGGACAGAGAAGAGAGCAGACCAGAGTCCTGCTAAGAGGAGAGGACTCTGCCTCAGACTCAACATTGGGAGGTCTGAGCTCCTCTGTGACTTGGCCATTGAAGTCTGGTGTCAGCATGTACTGCCAACACCCAGACTACGTCAAGCTCCCTGGACTACTTGCCCGCCTTGCTTGGCATCCTCTTCACCACTTACCATGGGAGACCTACTGTTTGGTTTTCTTCTCGGTCCCCTGAACGGTCAACTTGCAAACCAAAGATGTGCTACCTTCAGTTCTGTTATACCTGCATCAGGTATAATGCACGGCACATAGAATTCAGTTACCCTTTGCTGAAAAAATGGGTGATATTTAGTGCATCTTTTCAAAGCTAATTTTCTCACCCAAATCCTAGGAATGCGGCATTCTCCTTCTGATGATACAGATAAGGAACTCGAGTCACAGAGAAATGAAAAAACAACAAGCTTGGCCAAGTCAAGATGATAAATTCAGATACAACATTCAACCCTGCTGTCGGGCTCCAGAGCTTCCAACATAAACCACTAAGGCCACATGTCCCAAGGACCATCCAGGGCACAGCGAAAGATTAATCTCTTTAATTCAGTAGGACCAGGTGGAGCATAGAGCTCAGCACATGCTGGTGGGGTTAGACTCTGATTCCAGGAAATGGAGCAAACTAGCTCTGCTGGAAAACCTCTGCCTCCTCTTTGTCCCCACAGCAATCTCTCTTCCCCCCAATTCCAGCATCTTGCAGTATGGACCAGAGAATGTGCAGCTGGCCTTCTATCTCAGCTATTCTAGAGTCAAGCATCAGGTCATACACGGGGGTTCTCCATAAATGAATGAATAAATGAATATCCAATAGGATCTGAGATGCTTCTTCCCTTGTTGAACAACCAGCTTTAATATGTTCCTTGGTTCCAATATTTGCCTTGACTTTTTAGCCACAAGACATATTTTGATAAGTACTCATCTTTTTTTTCTCCTGCTTAAATTGAAGTTTTGCAAAAGGCATATCATTTGGGGTCTGAACTACTTAAGAAAAAGTGCTATCCTACAAAGAATGAAAGAGTACCATATGAAGTGGATAATATGGAAAATTACATCTGCATCTGTGTGACCCACTGTTATCAAAAGGCAGGCGTGTATTTTGTTGGCTTAGAATTGCTCATCTGCTCCTGTGCAGTGTCTCTTTAGTGGTAATTTTCTAACTGATCATATTGAATGTTTTTGAATAAAAACAAATCCTTTTATTAACCTATATTAAAGAGTGCATTGCTGCAGAAGAGCAATGTGCCTGACAGTCACCCACCAGAGCCAGGATGAAGCAAGATCCACTTTGTTTTTCAAGACTATGTGCCCCATGGGCTTCCCAAGCGGTACTAGTAGTAAAGATTGCCAATGCCAGAGACATGAGAGACACGGGCTCAATCTCTGGGTCAGGGAGATTCCTCTGAAGGAGGGCATGGCAACCCACTCCAGTATTCTTGCTTGGAGAATGCTCTGGAAAGAGGAGTCTGGTGGGCTATAGTCCATGGGGTCACAAAGAGTCGTACATGACTGAAGCGACTTAGCATGCATGCATGAGCCCCATACACTTATTAACCACATTTTTTATTATAATTTATAATTATATAAATTTTATTTATATATTTATAATTTATATATTTTATTTATAAATTTTATTATAATTTATTCTTGTAATTGTATTTTTTCCATTACTGACAATAACCCTTATTAAAATTATGATAAAATTGCATTATATAATTTATAATTATATAAATTTTATTTATATATTTATAATTTATATATTTTATTTATAAATTTTATTATAATTTATTCTTGTAATTGTATTTTTTCCATTACTGACAATAACCCTTATTAAAATTATGATAAAATTGCATTTTAATTTTTATTCTCAAAGCAAAGACTAGGCTGACATTGCACTGCTCAAGACACTTCACATGAGTGTCCCACACTAGATGCTCTGACAGACCGAAGCTCACTCAGAAAGATCACAGAGCATGTGGGGGACATCCACTTCTAAAAGCAAGAGCTGGGACTTCCCTGGCAATCCAGTGGTAAGACTTCACCTTCCAATGCTGGGGGTGCAGTTTCGATCCCTGGTGGGTGAGCTGAGTTCTCCACATGCCTTGAGGCCAAAAAACCAAAACATAAAACAGAAGCAATACTGTAACAAATTCAATAAAGACTTAAAAAAAATTCTTAAAAAAACTTAGGTGTAAAAATATTAAGGTAGACCTCAAATATATGCAAAATATAGAACATAAGTGAAAAACAGACAGGCTTTTCTATAATATTTCTTTAAAAAACAAAGAATTAGCCTCCATAAGTTAAACTTTCATAGTGGATGAATCACCAGTTGGTGAGGTTAAATGAAACACTTCTGGCCTTTTAGCAAGTTCCAAACACAACGCAGGTATGTATGTGTGCCTGTGTCTTTTAAGCTGCATGGAAATAATCTCTGAACTGCATCATTGAGGCATCTGGACTTTTTGCCAGGTGAGAAATGTTTTAAGAAAGGTTTAACTTTATCTGCTGTATAGACTAATAAGTCTGTGGGGTAGTAAATGAGCAAAAATCGCATTAAACTGTGGCTTCCCCTACTCATTCTTCTCCGTAGGGTTTCTGACTATGGAAGAGAAATCAGGAGGCCATGCTTCATTTAGCATCCCTCACTTGATACGTTTTCTTTACTTCTTCTATTTCCCAAGTGAGCTATGTCTCCTGCAAGCCTGTGTATGTGGCATTGTCTGATGTTGTATTGGAACACGCTTTTCTCCTTATGGTAAAGTACGATGCTAATGCATTGCAGGAGTGAATGACTTCAATAAGCCATTAGTACACTTTTGGTTCCTGAATGGTAGTTTTTATCACTCTGAAGATAAGCTAATGGTGTAATTAGCCGTCTTGTTAGAAGTACACACACATACAAACAATTGTCAGTCCTCAGACAGCTTAGAAAATGCATATTCTTCTTTACTCTCCTCTTATTGTTTTTATTTATATGCATTGAAATCAAAGGTAAAGCAAAAGTGAACAAAGCAATTACGATGCTGAGTAGGGGAAACGAAGCTGAATGATTCCTGGTCCACGCACGTGGCAGTGATGGTAGCAAAGCTACGGGGCATCTGTAATTTTTTGTGAAGGCTTTCTCCCATCTGTCTGCCTGTGCAGCCAAACGGAAATGGAGCAATGCTTGCCTGGTGGACTGCCACAGTGGGCAGATGGAAATTTCTAGAAAAGTTTAGGCTGCATGAAGGGGTTGGTAGGGAATGAATGCATGTCTTCAGCTGTTCCAGAAAGAAGCGATTTGGTCAAGGTGGGGGTTTCATCAATACAGTACAAACTACAAAACTCTAACTACAAACAAGTTCTGTTCTGAGAGTGCATTTAAGTCCAGTTTGTTCTTAAGTCCAACAAAGTTAGCCTAAGTCCCCAACTAACACAACCAGCTATACAGTACTGTATTGCAATTGGTTTATAACACTTTTCACACAAATGATATGCAAAAAAACAAAGAAAAAGTAAAGAAAATATTTTTAGTCTTACACATTGCAGTGCCTTGAGAACAGTAGTACCAGCTACATCACTGCTGCTCTTAGGCTTGCTTCTGGACGTCCTGGGCTTGAAATAAAGATGCTGGACTATTGTCCTCTACACACTACCATAAAGTATGCTGTGATGTGCTACGTCGCTTCAGTCATGTCCGACTCTTTGTACCCCATGGACCATAGCCCACCACCCTCCTCTGTCCATGGAATTTCCCAGGCAATAATATTGGAGTGGGTTGCCATGCTCTTCCAGGGGATCTTCCCCACCCAGGGATCGAACCTGAGTCTCCTGCAGAAGCCACCAAGGAAGCCCTGGTGGGCAAATACCACCCCATATTGCTGAATGTGATTAAAGGAGACAGAAACTTCCAGCTCTTTCCTCTGGGAATGTTCTTATGAGCCAGAACTAGAAATATGCTCCTTGTGCCTTGACTAATAGAAGAGGGATGGGTAATAACTCATTAATTTGTAGCAGACAAGGATCAAAGTAAGAAGGAAATGTTGATATAATACTTTCCAGAGCCTGGGCATTTAAATGCTTTACTCTGGAAATTAAACTGCTGATATTTCTAAGCAGTCCCTTATAATCTCTGATATTTTGTTAAGATAAAGATAGTCAATGAAATCCTCCTACAGCAAAATCGCAAGTCCTAAAATGTATTTTCTCTTTATGTGAGTATTTTAAATACATAAATTATGTGTCTACATACATATGCAATGCATTTTCCAATTTTTCTTCTGCTATTCAGAGCAGGATATTTTGGACTTACATTGAAGATAAATGTATGTTGATGTTTTACAGTATCTCCTGCAGTGTAGCTACTGTTAAGTGGAAGCAATAAATAATAACCACCAGCTCTAATTGCTTAGAGAATTGCCAAGTGATAATCTGTGATGTAATTAAGTAAAAGAAACCAATGTTGTCTTTAACCACCTCCATAAAATAATTCCCTAGAGAGGTGTCAGAGCTTCCATGAGTAAAGTTCCCTTACAGAGTAAAATTAACCCTCCAAGCACACTGTCCCTCAGCCAGGAAAAGTCAACCAAGCCCCGTGTTGGTTTTAATGCTGTCCAATGAACTATTAATACGTGGAGCCTCTGAACATTTCAAAAATTACCTTTTGTTTTGCTTCTGATTCCCAGAAATCAGCAGGATGAAAGTAAGAGCCTACGTTTTCACTGGGCTTAGAGTGAGCCACTGGTTTGTGAAGAGTTCAGGTAGAGGGTTTGCCACTCTTTCACCTCCAGTGTGTACGTGTTTAGTCACCAAGTCGTGTCTGACTCTTTGTGACCCCATGAACTGCAGCCTGCCAGCTCCTCTGTCCATGGGATTTCCCAGGCAAGAATACTGGAGGGGGTTGCCATTTCCTCCTCCAGACAATCTTCCCAACCCAGGGATCGAATCCCACATCTCCTGCATTACAGGCAGCTTCTTTGCCATTTGAGCAGCTTCTTTACCATTTGAACCAGGGAAACTCCTATGGTGGCTCCAGGACCCACGTGAATTGGACTGGGGTGGGGCCCAGGGAACGTGCAGGGGGCCCTCTTCTGGGAGAATCTAGTAATCCCCACAACTCTATTCTGATATGTCTGGTCCTGCCAAGTAAATATCATAGGCAAAACACTCAGGTCCAATCTATCTTCTGAAACCTTTTCAAAAGGGGATTTTTCTGCTGAAGTGAAACATGTGTTCAGTTCTGGAAGACGAGCAGGTGGGGTCTGCAAAAGGCTTGTCCCCTCTGGACACAAAATATGCTTATCCCAGCTTCAGAAGGATGACCAAACTGCTTGTCATTACTGCAATTTGAGAGCCATCACATTATAGGAGTTGATCAAGATCAAACATTGTTCCTAGGAAACTTGCCTTATTGGAGCCAAAACTCAGAGATGGTGTTAGTAGTGGTAAGGGTCTTCCTGAGGCTGAGCGCTGTGATGGTCATGGGAACCTTATCTCTCTCTTTCTGAGAATCCAATGACCTTGAGGTGTCTTGAGAAGGTTGAAAAGTGGAAGTGTGATAGCCAGATAGAGAGACATCTATCTGGAAATCAGCCAACAAGTGGTATTTCTTTCAGAGTTGATTATAAAGCTATTCTGAATATAACATCTATGAAAATAAGCCTTTCCTTTCCATTACATAATGATTTCCTGTAGCTCTCTCCTTTTAATCTTTCATGCACTTGATTGCTTTGCTGTTGTTTCAAAAGCTTATGATTAAGAAGGCTAGAATTTTCAAAAGGGGAAAAAGATAAACCAACTTTGAAAACTTCAATGCGATTGCAGCCTCTCTAAATTCAATCAGTCTCTAATAAAGCTTCTGATGTAAAGTCCCCATGTTTTTCAGGGCTGAGACTCCCAGTTATAGACAACTAATTTTAGAGTCTTTGGACTTCTCTTGGTTTTAAGCCTTGGGACTTCACTTGCTTTCCTGCCAGGATATATTGATCTCTTTATTAAGTACAGAGGTTTGGAGTTTTTGTTAGAGATGGGCAATTTTATGAATTAATTAAAATTATGAGATGCTGTATACTTTCAACTCAAGTCACAGGTGTGCCTTCCATGAAACATAACGTCTATAGAGTTGTTTTGGTAATGCACTGTTTAATTCGAACTGTCTTACACACTATTATCAGAGTTTATGATTTCAAAAACGAATCTCTTGATTGCAAGAGTGATTGCAGCATACCACCCAGAAGGAAGGACCTCAGGAGGGCAAAATCATTCAAGGCCATGTAGTACCATGGGATGCATATTTTCCTAAAATGCCTCCTCACCTTATTGTCCAATGTCTTATCTTGAAAGTGATGTTATGGCTCTAAGAGCCAGACAGAGGAAAGAATATTCCATTTCAAGCAGTGGCTAGTATATTACCATGAACTCCATGCGCGATCTATAAGTGTCAACTGAATTCCATTGTAAGTAAGAGAAATGTATCCATTCACAGCCATCCACCCACATCAGAGACCTTGCATTTAAGCTGATACAGACAAAGCTCCATGTCTAGTATTAAGTGCTCTTTTGCATTTTGGAGACTCTTCCTAGCTTTTACTTTTCTGAAGATCCTCAGCCAAAGGAGTTACCAGAATAGACAAGCATGAAATTAATTTTTCATAGTCATTTAGTAATAGATGGAATGCTCATAGCTCACTTCCATCAGAGTGGTTTCTTCCTTCTGTGGCTGCTGCTCCCTATGGATGCTGGCCCAATCCCCATCTAGAGAGCTAATGAAATAAACCTCTTCCTTGTTTGCATTTCAGGCTGTCTTAAAGTGGTATTTGGGGATCAATTCTTTCCCAATGGACTAAGAATCTTGTGGTATACCAGACTTCCTATCTGTAAGCATCCATCTAGCATTTATTATTAACTGTTCTAGACTGTAATTCACTTATTGTCCACACTAGGTGAATGCAGCCTTGGCCCTCTCTTAAACCAAAATTAGTCTTAAGGCTTAGTTTTCTTTTCCATTCTTTTTTTTAAAAATAATTTTAATTATTTCTTTTTGGCTGCACTGGATCTTTGCTGCCACACCAGGGTTTTCTGTGGTTGCAGTGAGCAGGGGATACTCTCTAGTGGTGGTGCTTCCCATTGCAGTGGTTTTCTGTGGTTTGCAGTGGTTTTCTGTGGTGTGCAGTGGTTTTCTGTGGTTGCAGTGAGCAGGGGATACTCTCTAGTGGTGGTGCAAGAGCTTCTGATTGCAGTGGTTTCTCTTGTATAGTACAGGCTCCAGGGCACACGGGCTTCAGCAATTGTGGTGCTCAGGCTTAGCTGTCCCATGGCATGTGGAATCTTCCCAGACCAGGGACTGAACTGGTGTCCCCAGCATTGCAAGGCAAATTCTTAACCAATGGACCACCCGGGAAGCCCCTCCCATTCTTGTACTCCACAGTACTTAGTAGCATCTTATTTTATAAATATGAGCCATGATGGAAAAAGGACTTAAGGACATACATGTGACATCACTGCTCCTAACAGTGAGCATGAGAGGCACTGCAGAGGAAGAAAATTTACCCACTGGTGCTTTCAGAGTGGGTTTTGACTATTTTCAGCATGTTACAGTTTCCAATGGCTTGATTGAGGGCTTCCCCAATGGCTCAGCAGGTAAAGAATCCTCCTGCAATGCAGGAGACACAGGAAACCTGCGTTCAATCCCTAGGTCAAGAAGATCCTCTAGAGAAGGAAATGACAACCCACTCCAGTATTCTTGTCTGGAAAATCCCATGGACATAGGAGCCCAGCAGGCTACAGTCTGTGGGGTCTCAAAGAGTCAGATGTGACTGAGCAGAGAGAGAGAGAGAGATGGGTTGGTTTAACATTTGCCTTCATTCTTTTACTAAGAATCATTTACTGAACATCTACTATGTGCAGGTACCACTCATTTACAGGGGTTCAAAAACAAATAGTGCACACTTCCAGCCCTGATGGAGCTCACAGGCTGTCCTCTTCTCTTTTGAAGAGAACAGGGTTCTTTCCTGCAGACATGATTCTACTTTGGGTAGTATTTCATCACTCATGTGGCAGGAATTCACTCAGACGGTAAAGCGTCTGTCTACGATGCGGGAGACCCGGGTTCGATCCCTGGGTTGGGATGATCCCTAGGAGAAGGAAATGGCAATCCACTCCAGTACTATTGCCTGGAAAATCCCATGGACAGAGGAGCCTGGTAGGCTACAGTCCATGGGGTCACAAAGAGTTGGACATGACTGAGCAACTTCACGTTCATGTTCATGTGGCAGGAATTCAGACCCCATACAACCATGCACTTCTAGGCACCCCCTTGACAGCCCCAAGGTCGTCATATTAATACTAATATTAATATTGTGTTGCTTTATTGGGTGCTGATTCTTACTATGTAAGAACTAGAAACAACTATAGCACCTCTGACTCACTTCTTACCCAATAGAGCTCCTTTTGCCTGTAGTAGTATAACTGTCTTTCCTCTCTTTACTCTATATCTAATCTGTAACTAAATTCTGGGTACTGTCCCTCGTCAGTTCAGCTCAGTTCTGTTGCCCAGTTGCATGTGACTCTTTGCAACCCCACTGACTGCAGCACACAGTCAGTGCTGTCCATCACCAACTCCCGGAGCTTGCTCAAACTCATGTCCATCAAGTCGGTGATGCCATCCAACCATCTCATCCTCTGTCATCCCCCTCTCCTCCTGCCTTCAATCTTTCCCAGCATCACGGTCTTTTCCAATGGTCAGTTCTTTGCATCAGGTGGCCGAAGTGTTGGAGCTTCAACTTCAGCATCAGTCCTTCCAATGAATATTCAGGACTGATTTCCTTTAGGATAGACTGGTTGGATCTCCTTGCTGTCCAAGGGACTCTCAAGAGTCTTCTCCAACACCACACTTCAAAAGCATCAATTCTTCGGCACTCAGCTTTCTTTATGGTCCAACTCTCACATCCATATATAACTACTGGAAAAACCATAGCTTTGACTAGACAGACCTTTGTTGGCAAGTAATGTCTCGCTTTTTTAATACATTGTCTATGTTGGTCATAGCTTTTCTTCCAAGGAGCAAGCATGTTTTAATTTCATGGCTCTTCTCATTTCTGTGTCGTTTCCATTCCACTCTCATGATGCTGCAAGTGGCTCCCTTTAATTGGACTCTGTGTCTCTAGTCTCTTAGCCCCAAACCACATAATCCCTGTTACCAGTTCAAATCTTCCTAAAGCACAAACTTACAACAGCCAGTAGCTCTCCCAGCAAGCAGAATGAAGACGGATCACAACTCAAACCGTATTTCTACATTCCTTTTCACTTGTCCCAAAGGCATGGGCAAACTTGCTGTTGCCCCCAAGACAATAGGCTCTGCGCTCCCAGAACTTACTGTTCATGTGGCTCCTTCTGCCCTTTCCCTTCTATGTCCAGAGTCCAAACTTTCCCTCCATTATAGCCCAATGGAAAATGTTCCCAAACGTCCCAGCCACAGGTGATCTCTTCTTATAATGCTGAAGCACTCTGAAATTCCTATTACTTTCCACTTGATACCATATTCATTTACGTAATAATAAATGCCAACATGACCATCATCAGTTCATTCTATGGACTAGAATGAGTCAGTTGCTCTGCCATGGCTTTGTGTACATTATCTCAAGTTATCATTATCAGGGAGGGAGGTGCTCTCACGCTCTTTTTAGAGATGAGAAAACTAAACTCAGACAGACAAAATCACTTGCTAAGTTTATACAGGGTAGCCAAGATTTGAATCAAAGTCTGCTAACTCCAAACCTTATGCTTCTAATGACTATGTTTCATTGCTTCCCATATATGTATTTTTAATGTCTTCTTTTAGTTTTCATCTGTATCTGAAATATAAAAATAATATCCTTTTATCTTTTACATCTGCCATAAAGTGAAATTTTGTCACACCTTGGAATAAATGCCTTCCTGACTCCTTATCCAGTTCTAGGTACTTCAAAACTTTTAAAATAAAACACTGAGTGATAAGAAATTTCATTAGCTGTTTAAGTGAGCAGATAGATGCATCTGATGTTAATTTCATTCTCTTCAGTTCTTGGGGAGGATTTAGAAGCACTTGGACCAAATGTAATAAAATATTGGTTTTATTTATTCAAACCATCTTTTCATTTAAAACAAAAATCTTCAATGGAGGCAACTCTAAAGATGAACTCATTGTGTGTACACACAGACACACACACACACACATGCACACAAACACATAGAACATTTATATACTTTCTCACCACAGAAACACTAATAAGAAAGAAACCTGGCACATTGGAATTCAAGAACTTTAGATTCAGTGTCATTTTTAACGGTGGATTTGAACATTTTGCATTCTTGTGTCTATATCCTGAGATGAATAAGCCTGTCAAGACTGGTCTAAAGAAACAGTCTCTCATCTTTATGCTTAACTTGGGCTTTACTGATGGTTCAGTGGGTAAAGAATCCAACTGCAATGTAGGAGACACAGGAGATACGGGTTCAGTCCCTGGGTCAGGAAGATCCTTAGGAGGAGAAAATGACAACCCACTCCAGTCTTCTTGCCTGAAAAATCCCATGGACAGAGCAGCCTGGCGTACTACAGTCCATGGGGTTGCAAAGAGTCAGACATGACTGCCCAACTGAGCATGTACATTCTTCTTAATTAATCTGGGGCAGAGGAGTAAGATCACAGAGGTAAAATGTGGTTTTCATCACCATATAAACATGATTTATCTCTGTTGTTGATACCAGCCACCCGGCTTAGGAAGTGTTTGTTTGGGTTCTCCTGTAAAGTCACTCTTTCTCCCATTCCACACTGTACTCTTTGAAAAAAAAAAGTCACTATGCTCAGCCCACACTCCAGGAATGAGGCGCTATGTTCCACCCCCTTGGGGGTGGAATAACTATATAAAGTACTTGGCATTTTAAATTACAAAAAGCTGAGAGGATTTCACAACTCAAAGAGAATAAGATGAATAAGAAACAGGGAAAAGATGAGGAAATCCATATGAGGAAGCAAAGAAGTAAGGAATTCAAGCTAATGATCAATTAAGATATGGGGAGTCACATCTCTCAACAGGGATAAAGCCTCATGATCTGAGACACTTTCCATTCAACTTTTTGCTGCCCACCCAGTTCCTCTAGAAAAATCAAGTATTCAAACATTTGGAAACTACAGTGAATTTCAAAATTATTTGACTTCTCTCCTGGAATCATCCTGTAAGTATAATAATACTTCATTCATTATAAATGTCTATCAATAAGGTTCTGGTCTTGAAAATATATAAAATAGTTTTCAGGTTTCCATGATTCAGTGTTTTCTTGGGAATGAATACAAGTGGATATATAATGGAAGTGGTGCTAGCTCTCATTTACAGAGGAGTAAAATGAGAAAACTAAGATCGTGGCATCTGGTCCCATCACTTCATGGCAATAGATGGTGAAACAGTGGAAACAGTGGCAGACTTTATTTTGGGGGCTCCAAAATCACTGCAGATGGTGATTGCAGCCATGAAATTAAAAGATGCTTGCTCCTTGGAAGGAAAGTTATGACCAACCTAGACAGCATACTAAAAAGCAGAGACATTACTTTGCCAACAAAGGTCCACCTAGTTAAGGCTATGGTTTTTCCAGTAGTCATGTTATGGATGTGAGAGTTGGACTGTGAAGAAAGCTGAGCACCAAAGAATTGATGCTTTTGAACTGTGGTGTTGGAGAAGACTCTTGAGAATCCTTTGGACAGCAAGGAGATCCAACCAGTCAATCCTAAAGGAAATCAGTCTTGAATATTCATTGGAAGGACTGATGCTGAAGCTGAAACTCCAATACTTTGTCCACCTGGTGTGAAGAACTGACTCATTTGAAAAGACCCCAATGCTGGGAAAAATTTAAGGGAGGAGGAGAAGGGGATGACATAGGATGAGATGGTTCGATGGCATCACCGACTCAATGGACATGAGTATGAGTAAACTCATGGAGTTGGTGATTGACAGGGAGGCCTGGCATGCTGTAGTCCATGAGATTGCAAAGAGTAAGACATGACTGAGTGACTGAACTGAACTAAACTGAAAATAAGATAGCACTTAAGTGATTGGCTAAAAATCTTCATAATCAATAATATTTATTTTCACTATTCAATGAGAAGGGCTCTCTTAAAAAACTCTCCAAAGATCTACTTCTTGTCAAATGTAATAATTCTCCTTCATATTTCTGCTTCATTTGACTTGGTTAACTACCTACTGTCTGATATTGAGTAGCTATTAATTTGTAACAAACCATTCTCAAACTTAGTGGCTTAAAAAAGCAATCATTTATTGCTGCTCACACTTCTGTGGGGCAGCTAGAGTTTATCTAGGCTGAGGTCAGCTGGGTGGCTCTGCTTCTTTTGAAGATGTGCTAGGTAGCTAGGGAGTCATCCTTCTTGTCAGTCTAGGAATCTAGCTGTGGCATCTTTTTTTCCATGGCAATGGCAGAAAGTAAGAGAACAAATAACATCTGAGGTCTTTAAGAGCTAGACCTGGAATTGGTACACAGTCATTTCTGTCACATACAATCAGTTAAAGCAAGTCACATGGCCAAAGGGCAAGAAATACACTTTATTATCAATGAGGTCAACCACAAGCTAGTGGGTGGATGCTCAGGTAAGTGAAGAATTGGAATCAGTAATGCAATCTATTATATCCTTACTTCCTGAAACACTATCCTCTCTCTCCCTTTTAAAAAACACGGTAACTGGGACGACCTGGAGGGATGGTGTGGGGAGGGGAGAGGGAGGAGGGTTCAGGATGGGGAACACGTGTATACTGGCGGCGGATCCATCTTGATGTATTGTAAAAGCAATACAATATTGTAAAGTTAAGCAAAATAAAAAAAAATAAAAAACACGGTAGTATTGTGATCCACTCATATATTTTTTTCCCCTTAACCCTTTTTCTTCAACCTCAGTACTGCATGTAAGCTTCACAAAAGGCTTAGTTTTTCTAAATTTCCTCATTCTTTCCATGTGTGTACTCTTTCTAAAAAAGCTAATCCAGGATCAGACTCTCGAATTCCCTAATGGTTCTCTGCAGTTTACCACTGGGCATCTCCACATTTTCCTTTGAAACTGCCTAAACTCACAACCTTTGGTCTATGCTCCACTTAAATCAATGTTTCTTTCCAATACAAGGCAGTATCTCTAAAGACTTGGGTCTTTAGATCATATATGATACGAATGCAAAAAAAAAAAAAAAAATCAAAGCCAATGAAAACTTACCCGACATTAATAGGAATTTGACATCTCTAAAATTTAGAAGAGACTATCAAGGAGATCCAACCAGTCCATTCTGAAGAAGATCAATCCTGGAATTTCTTTAGAAGGAATGATGCTAAAGCTGAAACTCCAGTATTTTGGCCACCTCATGCGAAGAGTTGACTCATTGGAGAAGACTCTGATGCTGGGAGGAATTGAGGGCAGGAGGAGAAGGGGACGACAGAGGATGAGATGGCTGGATGGCATCACTGACTCGATGGATGCGAGTCTGGGTGACCTCCAGGAGCTGGTGATGGACAGGGAGGCCTGGCGTGCTGCGGTTCATGGGGTCGCAAAGAGTTGGACACGACTGAGCGACTGATCTGATCTGATCTGATATGTAAAAGAAGACGATAATGAATGAGAACAGTATCAAACACCAATTCCTATGAGAAATGGTTAAAGTTATTAATTTTTTTCAATCCAGAGATTATATGGCACATTACAACCACCACGTTTAGATAATTTAGTGTGTCGTATAGGAGGACCTAGGGCTCCCCAGGTAGCTCAGTGGTAAAGAATCTGCCTGCCAATGTAGGAGACTCGGGTTCAAGCCCTGGGTCAGGAAGATCCTCTGGAGGAGGAAATGGCAACCCACTCCAGTATTCGCCTGGGAAATCTCATGGACAGAGGTGGGCTGGACAGAGGTGGACTGGTGGGCTACAGTCCATGGGGTCACAAAGAGTTGGAAACGACTTAATGACTAAAGAACAACAGCAGAGGGACCTGAGGTGTTGTTTTTGGTAGCGGAACACTCAGTGGTCAGATTTGGGGGAGGAAGTTTTGCTTGGTATAAGAAAGACATTTTTAGTAAGAACTGTACAGAAACAAAATGGGCTGCTACCTGTATTTTTCACATGTCACTCATTTCCTGAAATGCTTGTTCCTTTTCCGTCTTATCCAAAATCCTATTTACCCTTCAGGGCTTATCCCAAGCTTTCATTTCTCTATAAATTCCTGATTACTCAAATTTTATTGATCTCTTTCAACTCATGTTTCTAATCTCTTACCCCACCCCAATTAAATTAAAGGATCTTTGAAAGTAGAAATATGACATACTATTTCTTAACTTCAAGTATTAAGCTGAGCTCTGAGTTTATAATAGCCATTCAGTAAATTTTTGCTGGTTTGCTAGTTTTTTGTTTGTTTTTGTTTTATTTAAGTATAGATGATTTACAATATTATGTTAATTTCAATTGTAGAACATAGTGACATGGTTTGGGGATTTTTTGAACATTATATTCCATTATAGATTATGACAAGATAATGGGTATAATTCTTTGTGCTCTACAGTAAGATCCTTGATGTGAATCTATTTTATGTATAGTAGTTTGTTAATTCCATGGATCATTGAAAAAGCAAAAGAGATCCAGAAAAACATCTATTTCTGCTTTATTGACTATGCCAAAGCCTTTGACTATGTGGATCACAATAAACTGTGGAAAATTCTGAAAGAGATGGGAATACCAGACCACCTGACCTGCCTCTTGAGAAATCTGTACGCAGGTCAGGAAGCAACAGTTAGAACTGGACATGGAACAGCAGACTGGTTCCAAATCGGGAAAGGAGTACGTCAAGGCTGTATATTTTCACCCTGCTTATTTAACTACTATGCAGAGTACACCATGAGAAACTCTGGACTGGAATAAGCACAAGCTGGAATCAAGACTGCTGGGAGAAATATCAATAACCTCAGATATGCAGATGACACCACCCTTATGGCAGAAAGTAAAAAGCCTCTTGATGAAGGTGAAAGTGGAGAGTGAAAAAGTTGGCTTAAAGGTCAACATTCAGAAAACGAAGATCATGGAATCTGGTCCCATCACTTCATGGGAAATAGATGGGAAAACAGTGGAAACAGTGTCAGACTTTATTTTTTTGGCTCCAAAATCACTGCAGATGGTGACTGCAGCCATGAAATTAAAAGACGCTTACTCCTTGGAAGGAAAGTTATGACCAACCTAGATAGTATATTCAAAAGCAGAGACATTACTTTGCCAACAAAGGTCCACCTAGTCAAGGCTATGGTTTTTCCAGTGGTCATGTATGGATGTGAGAGTTGGACTGTGAAGAAAGCTGAGTGCCGAAGAATTGATGCTTTTGAACTGTGGTGTTGGAGAAGACTCTTGAGAGTCCCTTGGACTGTAAGGAGATCCAACCAGTCCATTCTGAAGGAGATCAGCCCTGGGATTTCTTTGGAAGGAATGATGCTAAAGCTGAAACTCCAATACTCCGGCCACCTCATGCGAAGAGTTGACTCATTGGAAAAGACCCTGATGCTGGGAGGGATTGGGGGCAGGAGGAGAAGGGGACGACAGAGGATGAGATGGCTGGATGGCATCACTGACTTGATGGACATGAGTCCGAGTGAACCCCGGGAGTTGGTGATGGACAGGGAGGCCTGGCGTGCTGCGATTCATGGGGTCGCAAAGAGTCGGACATGACTGAGCGACTGAACTGAACTGAATTCCAAATTTGATTACATATTTTCTGATTTAATAATCTTCAATCTAATAATTTAATAATCTGCAATCATTAGATTTGATTAAAATTTGAATCAGATTGAAATGTTAAGGAATCTGATCATTTCACTTGATTTCACAGTGGATGTGCTCAGTCGCTCAGTTGAGTCAGGCTCTGCAGCCCCATGGACTGTAGCCACTAGGTGCCTCTGCCTGTGGAAATCTCCCAGCAAGAATCCTAGAGTGGGGTGCTATTTCCTATTCCAGAGGATCTTCTCAACCCCGGGATTGAACCCATGTCTCTTGTGTCTGCTGCATTGGCAGGCAGATTCTTTACCACTTTTGTGCAAAGCCCCACAAAAGGATACAGTTTCTGATTTTAATGATGGACTGAAGGAATAGATTTTGCCATCACTTAACATCCAGGCTCATATTTTTCAAAAAAATTAAAACCCACTGAATTTAGAGATCCTTTAAGGTCTTGAATTTTTAGCACAAATAATTTGTTTGGAGAATTAGCAAAATATGCCATCATTTCTTTGTATCTGGAAATTATTTAAAACAAAAATCAGCTGGTGACTGAGAATATATGATGTGGAAGAACACACACGATGCTAGAAAACTGTAACTCCAGTTTGTAGTCAGGTCTCCCTGTTGTCATAGTTACCAATGTACTCCAAGCAGACTCCTTCCTGAATCACACTGCAAACCTTCAATGAAAATAAATGACTCTTCAAGCTTCATTTTTCTCTATCCATGAATTGAGCCTACAAAATAGCATCAATCACATTGGTTTTTTGTTTGTTTGTTTTACATTTTGGGCAAGATTTTCAACATACAAAAGGAATAAGAGGTTTAATCAAAACAAGTGCCTTTGATGGTCTTACCTCATTTGCTCAGCAATATTCATTAAGTAGGTAGGTTTTGGGGACGCAATTACAATCATGGCCCAGGATGGAGAGACAAGTAAGAGACGCATTTCAATGAAATGCAATCAGCGTTGCACTGGAAGCAGAAAATAGAGATTCGTGGAAACACAAAAGAGAGACACCTCATAAAGTTTGGACTTCTGGTGCAGTCAGATCAAAGGGAGGTTCCATCCTGTGATTCTCAGTGTATTGTTCCTATGAAGTTTATTTATCTGGGGGGATGGTGGTGGTGAATAGACTTTATTTTTTCTTTTTAAATTTTATTATTGGAGAATAATTGCTTTACAACGTTGCATTAGTTTCTGCTGTACAACACAGTGAATCAACTATATGCATGCATATATCCCTGCCCTCTGGAGCCTCGCCCCTCTAAGTCATCACAGAGCGCCGAGCTGAGCTCCCGGGCCGTACCGCAGCTTCCCACTAGCTATCTGTTTTACACGTGGTAGTGTACATATGTCAGAGCCTCTCTCTCAGTTCATCCCACCCTCCCCTTCCTGAGCTGTGTCCACAGTCCATTCTCTGTGGCTGCGTCTATTCCTGCCCTGCAAATAGGTTCATCAGTTTCATGCATCATTTTCATGCGTTAATATATGGTATTTGTTTTTCTTTTTCTGACTTACTTCACTGTGTATGACAGGCTCTAGGTCCATCCACATCACTACACATGACCCAATTTCATTCCTTTTCACAGCTGAGTGTATTCCATTGTATATATGTTTGGTCACTGTATTCCCAGTCACTCTGGGTAGAGGACACCGGTGTTGCCCTGCAGGCTGGGCTCAAGGAGCAGAGTGAGCTGGCCAGGGCTCCACACGCTGAGTTCTACCATCTGCTGATATTCACGCTCTGCCTCTCTCTGCTTTGGCTGCAGGAACTCTTTCACAGACATTCTCCGGGCCATCCTGCTGTCACTGGAAGTCCTTATTGAAGATCCGGAGCTTCAGATAAATGGCTTCATTTTAATTATAGACTGGAGTAATTTCTCCTTCAAACAAGCCTCCAAACTGACACCTTCAATCCTCAAACTAGCCATCGAAGGGTTGCAGGTAAGTTCACCGAATGTACTAATACCTTACGAGACTGTATGTGATCATATGCTCGTTTCTTATTACAACTAAAGTAATATTTGTCTTTGAGAAAGGTAAAAGAAAACTTTGATAAAACCCACCTGTGAGTACTCTATTTTTATCCCAGCCTCAGTTTAGATGTTGTTGTTGTTTTTAAATTAGACTCCATTTTCATTAACAGCTCTAAATTATGGTTTCCACAGGTACAAATTACCTACTGTAGCAATTATGAAGAAAGCTTGGGGATGTTTAGCCAAATCCATCTGAGAGTTCACAAAAATTAAAGCTAAAAAACATCTGCTTTATGAGAGTGCTCTTACAGTGCAGTGGCATGGAAGCTTTTCAGGGTTTCTGGGAGCATCTTTGCACAGGAAAATGTGCCTGGTGGGTCCTTACTTCCCCAAGTGCTATATGCCGAGGTGTGTGTACTAAAGGCTATCACTCCTGGGCAGATAAAGGAAGCAGGCAGAACTCTACTTCCTGTTTGTATGACCAGTCATTAGGACTTTGGGAAAGGGGCTTTTGTGCTGGGTAGAGGTTAGGGGAGTCCGTCCCTGGGGTCCCTTCTGCTTGAAGGACCAATGATTCTGTGAAAACTAAGTCAGAGGGGCAATGCTGCTTAACTTTGTGGTGACACATTACAATACAAAAGAAAAGGCATACAGGGAGATTCAGAACCAGGACAGATGAAATTCATACCCATTCTTCATTCTGTAGGAAGATTGACTCAATGGAGTGACTCCTCTCCCAATAGACTGCAGTTACATGCAGCTATGGAGAGAGCAAAAATACCTGTTAATTCTCAGATCAGGCAGCCAGTACTCAAGCTCTTCAAAATACAAGACCAGGAAATCCATTTCAATCCCCTATCCTACTCCAGTGTAATGAGTAATTGATGGCACCTGCTTCTTAAACTGTGGCTGATTCACATTAGGCTTCCGGCAGATACGTAGCACTTGTTGGGCTTCTGATGAATTTATGTTTATTGAATGGATCTTATTTTGTTGAAAGGGTTTCCTGTTTCATAACAGGGGCAAGTACACGCTGTTCCAAGAATGCCACGTGGTCCTGGGGAGCTACATCATACAGTGTGTTGGCGGCACATTTTTA
The DNA here is from genome assembly GCA_935064755.1 of Tragelaphus eurycerus. Taxonomy (NCBI): domain Eukaryota; kingdom Metazoa; phylum Chordata; class Mammalia; order Artiodactyla; family Bovidae; genus Tragelaphus; species Tragelaphus eurycerus. The sequence continues at coordinate 120,679 of CAKXYN010000096.1, forward strand.
AAGTTGCTTTTGCATTTCTAGATTACAGTGTATCCTGCCTTGCCCTAAAAATCTCAACCACAGACTTTTCTGTCCTTTACTGCCAATCATTTTCTCTTAGCTCCCTTTTTCTCCACCGTCCTCTCTTCTAAGCCTCTGAACATCTGATCTCTCTCTCTCTAAAGCTTTTTATCAAAGGGAGTTTTAAAGTAAGCTGCAAGGTTTATTTCATACCCTATAATTACACTGGCCATATCTTTGGGATTTTCTGTAGTAGTACAAGCTTCATGCATTTTTATCTTTCTAAAAAGAGATAATTCATTACATGTGTAAATAGCTTTGATTCAAGTTCTATGTAATTATAAGATTTTTTTCATAAATCAGGAAGAAAACGTACTTTTTCTAACCCTGTGTTCCAATTTTTCTTTCTGGAAATGGTGTGGATTATATAACATGTCCCCTGCCAACTTCTCTAGGCTGATGTGGGTCTTACTGAGTAAATGCACATGAGTGTGTTTTAAACATAGAGCTGTACCTGCATTTGTAAGGTATTTTACAAGAAATACTAGATGACCTTTTGGGGGCAAGGCAAGCTACCCGGGCCTTCTCTTGTCATGTACCAGGGATAAATTCCACAATGTTCCATGGCTCTGGCTAAAGAAGAGCCTCTGCTGGGAGAAGGGGAGATGCACAAGGACAAGGTCAGAGTGGAGAACAGGTACTTCCTCCCATCACCTCTCAGAGCAATGACCTGGACCCTTCTGTCACTGAGCAACGTAAACTCCCTTGACTGGGGGAGAGCATCATATCAATCAGGCTCTGGATTGGGATGCAGCTTTTTCTGCAAATTCTGCCTGCCCAGACCCTAAATACCTGAGATAGGAAGGTGCAATTTTTCCAAGAGAAGAAAGTCAGTGGTCCCTGAAGAAGCTGAGCTTGGGTGTGGCTCTATCCAGGATATGGGCTTCCTGTCCTAACAGTGTTGGCTTGGTTCCTGCCCCACACTTGGTGACCATCTCTGGCCAGCCACTGGCAACTTCTCACTCGAGGCCATCCTCTCTCAGGCTCTGTGGACATTCAGATGCCATGGTCACCTCTCTTCCAGCTCTCCCAGGGAACTTTTTTCTCTACAGCAGTTGTTTCCATGCACACTACAACCAATAATTTCTTCAGGCATTTCAAACTGGTAGGAAGCAGAATTCATGGCTTTGTGGTCATGCTATTGTACAAGGAAGAGCCCATACTGGCCTCCATGTGCCAACCATGAAAATTCAAGATAAATTCCACACCACTTCTGGGATAGGTGAAGGCATCTAATTTACTGGAGAAAGAAAAAGTCAGTGAAAGATGAGAGGTTGCTGTTGTTCCTTTTATTGCTACACCTTCAGAAAGGCCCAAAGAGGTTTGACTGTCTTGTAGACAGGCAGGGGAATTCTATCAAACATTTAAAGAAGAGTTAATATCTATCCTTCTCAAACTATTCCAAAAAACTGAAGAGGAAACACCTCCAAACTCACTCTACAAGGCCAACATTACCAAAATCAAAGACACTATTAAAAGAAAAAGAGAGAAAGAAAATTAGAGGTCAATATCCCTGATAAGTGTAGATGCAAAAATCCTCAGAAAAGTATTAGCAAATTGAATTCAACAATACATTAAATGATAATTCATCATGATCACTGGGATGTATTCCAGGGAAGCAAGGACAGTTCAATATCCACAAGTTAATCAATCTGATACACCACATTAACAAAAAGAAGGATAAAATCACATGATTGTGGGCAGGGGTGGGGAGGGAGGAACAGGCACAACACAGAGGATGTATGATACCATAATGATTGATAGTTATGATTACACACCTGTCCAAATGTGCAGAGTGTACACCAAAAGTGAGACACAATGTAAATGATAGGCTTTGTGTGATTATGATGTGTCAACGTAGGTTCATCAGTTGTAATGAATGTACAACTCTGACGGGGACTGCTTTTAATGAGGGAGGCTATGCATGTGTGGGAGCAGGGGATATGGGAAATCTCTGTCCTTTCCAGTCAATTTTGCTGTGAATGTAAAACTGCTCTAGAAAATAAAGTTTTAGTGAATAAAAGTGCAATTACACTCAATCATTCAAAGAAAAAGGCATGTGCATAGAACTTTGGTTATGCATTTTATAGGCCAAATTAATGAGTTATAATAATAATCATGTAGAAGACTACTCTTTAAGGGGTCATCAGATTTTCTACATCAAAGTTACCCTGGATCAGCCAGTCATGAAATTCTAATAATATATATAGTATATATTTCTCCTTTTAGAACAATGGGATATGTCATTGTTTAGAATATGAAGTTGTCCCAGCTACATAGTCTGTGAATATTAGTTCAAAATAACTTTAGTTAAAATACTAATTATGAGAATGCCTGGAAGTCATTTTCTCTTATTCTGCTGTTTCATCTCTTAAATGTGGTAAGTAATGTCTAAAAGAGCCATCGTATCTATTCATTACAACCTGTTTAAATTTTAACCAAACAAAGTAATATTTGTGCCACCATTTTAATATAGCAGAGCATTATTCTCAATTCTGCAGGGAAATTCTGGCAGAAAGGGCAACAAGCTGAAGTCCTGTTCTTGAGTTTTGCAATGTTTCCAAAATCAATTTTGGAATCATTTCTTATAAATCACTGCTGCCCAACCATTACAATCAACACACGGCATATATCAATGTTCAGCCAACCCAGATACTCAAAGAATTGACTGTGCTGAAGTGTTTTACTAAGCAAGAGTTATAGGCTATTTACAAAATATTTGGTTCCCTAAGGACCCAGATGTTGTTAAAGGTTTACAGAAGCTTATTTCTGACTCACCAGAGATTTAGAAAGCAGTCTTTTTTTTCCCCCCTCATTTCTGTGTTTATGTTATTTTTGTCTGCCCAATCGAACACTTTATCAACTCATTAACTCTTCATTCCAGTTCAAGGTTTATGGTATGATTTTTGTTGTTGTTTTGTTAAAAATGACTTTATAATATTTATATCAACTTTTATTTAAACTCTCCCATGTGAGAGTTGGACCATAAAGAAGGCTGAACACCAAAGAATTGATGCTTTGCTTTCAAATTGTGGTGCTGGAGAAGACTCTTCAGAGTCCATTGGACAGCAAGGAGATCAAGCCAGTCAGTTCTAAAGGAAATCAGTTCTGAATATTCATTGGAAGGACTGATGCTGAAGCTGAAGCTCCAATACTTTGGCCACCTGATGGGAAGAGCCAACTCAATGGAAAAGACTTTGATGCTAGGAAAGACTGAGGGCAGGAGGAGAAGGGGGCAACAGAGGATGAGATAGTTGGATGGCATCATCAACTCAATGGACATGACTTTGAACAAACTCCAGGAAAGGAGTGGAAAAGGAGGTCCATTGCTTTTCCAACTCTTAACCCAAAGGTGGGAAGGGATTGGGAGCAATGCTCAGAGACTCAGCTGTGAACCATTCATCTCCTGGGAAGCCCTTTTCATTAAACTGTTTCCAACCTTCATCCATCCTCTCTTGCCTCCTTCCCACATCCTGCTCCTCTCACACCTACTTTTCAATCCCTTTTCCAAAACAAACAGTGCATTCACTTGTCTTTGGGGAATCCAAAATGCCCTATTCACTTGGAGAACTAGAACAGTAAAACATTCATAAAGTCACTGGAAAACATGACAGTTCCTGAGGGTAAATGAATGGCAGGAGGTGATCATATTTTTGGAAAGGCTGGTTGGGAAGATGCATTTCAAGTCAGTAGTAGATTCACACCCAATCAACCATCTATGACTCAGACATGCAGGCCTACTGATTCATGGTGTATTCGTTCAACAGAAAATGTGGGTCAGGTATTCTCCTAAACTGGTTGATAGTGGAGAACAAATCAACCTGGCTTCCTGAAGCTTATATTCTATCATGCAAAGTTTGCAAACCACCAGTCTCAGCATCACCGGGAGCTGGTCAGAAACGCGGAGCCTCAGGCACTACCCCCAAACTTACTAAATCAGTCTGCATTTCAAGTTCTGCATACAAATTAACGTTGGAGAAGCATTGCTCTACTAGCCGGTACGGCAGTGTAACGTGATGGATCTCACCCATAAATGCACAGACTCCCCTGGAGGGTTTGTTACAACCCACATCCCTTGTCCCTATTCCCAGTTTCTGATTCCATAGGTCTGGAGCAGAGTTCATGAGCTTACACCTCAAACACGTTCCCAGGTGCTGCTGCTGGTGGTACAACCAGACAACGCAGGTGAGAGTAGAGTCCGACTACTTGGACTTTAGTCCTGGCTCTGGTACCCAAAGACCTAAGGCCTTAGGGTTTATCTCTATCAGCTCTAGTTTTTGTTGTCTGTAAAGATGTGGTGGTAAAACAGAACTACCTCACTGGTTTATGGTAGAAATTAAATAGTGCATTAAAAGTGCCTGAGCCACAGATTAGAGCCCGCCAGGCTCCTCTGTCCATGGGATTTCCTAGGCAAGAATACTGGAGAGGGTTGCCATTTCCTTCTCCAGGGGATCTTCCTAACCCAGGGATTGAACCCAAATCTCCTGTGTCTCCTGCACTGGCAGGCAAATTCTTTCTCTGTTGCCTCAACTTTGGAAAGTTTGAAATTAGATCTCACCAGCTGTTCACTGGCGGAGAAGGCAATGGCACCCCACTCCAGTACTCTTGCCTGGAAAATCCCATGGATGGAGGAGCCTGGAAGGCTGCAGTCCATGGGGTCGCTGAGGGTCAGATACGACTGAGCAACTTCACTTTCACTTTTCACTAAGGAAATGGCAACCCACTCCAGTGTTCTTGCCTGGAGAATCCCAGGGATGGGGGAGCCTGGTGGGCTGCCGTCTATGGGGTCGCACAGAGTCGGACACGACTGAAGCGACTTAGCAGCAGCAGCAGCTGTTCACTGGACCCAAACAAGGGTGCTCTCTTCTCACCTCAGTCAATGACTGGGGTCCAGTTTGGTGTCACCTGTTGAGACAGTGGCACGTGAGGTGCCTTTTCTTTCTGTTTACATGTTGCGATCTCTTTAATCATTACCAAAGTCTGCTCCCAAAGCCTCTATAGTTGAGTGATTAATGAGGTTGAACTTCATGTCTTTTCATCATGACTCTCTTCATCAGTAACATTTACAGTCTTTGATCGATTCTTACACTTTCCACATATTAAAGAATATTAGATACAAATAAATGGAAGGGGGAGGGTATTTTGTATATATTTTGCCAAGAAGGTTCTTAATTCATTCTGAACACTCCAGGGATGCGTGATGAACATTTTCCTCTAAACAAACTACCCTTTACCTTCCCAGGCCACAAAGCTACAATCCTGAGTTTGCAATAGTGGAATATGTTATTACACAAGTATTAGAGGAATAAAATGTCCCCTGTAATGCTCTACCTTGTTAAATATCCATTAAACTCAGGAAGATGATTAGAGGTAATGACACTCCAGTGATGCTGATGGCAGATAGGATGGCCCATTTAAAACAGTTCCAATTAAACAGGTCTATCCCTGGCATGTTGTTGATAAATGGTTTTTCTGGACTCTCATGCGTTATAGACCTGGCCAATGCCTGGATTCATCCATTCAAGAAACCGTTACTAAGACTTGACTTTGAGTCAGTCACAAATAAACAGATGCTGTCCCTACTCTAAGCAAGCCATCATTCGGAGGAGAGGCAGCTCTATAAACAAATGATGAAAACGATGTTGCATGTGCAAGAAGGGAGATACACACCAGGTTAATACAATCCAGTTCAGGCAGGAGGAGTTAGGAAGGGCCTCTTGGGTAAAGCCGCATCTTGACTGATTCTTAACAGGTGTGTGTGGAAGAGCCAAGTGAAAGCAGACTGGGAGAAATTTCAGGCAAAGAAGGTATTATGGGCAAAAATACAGGGGCAAGTTGTCTTGTTGTTTAGTCATTAAGTCGTGTCCAACTCTTTACGACCCCAGAGACTGTAGCCCTCCAGGCTCCTCTGCCCATGGGATTTCCCATGCAAGAATACTGGAGTGAGTTGCCACGCCCTCCTCCAGGGGATCTTCCCAACCAAGGTATCAAACCTGTGTCTCCGGCATTGGCAGATGGATTCTTTACCACTGAGCCAAGACCACAGAGGAAAGACTTCAGTCAATAAGAGAAAGAAACAGAATCAAGTTTCTAATCCTGGCATGCACCAGGACCAGGCAAGGAGCCTGTGCACCCCTGTGCCATGCTAAGGAGCTTGGTCTCTTTCTGCAGGTGTTGAGGGCCATCTTGAAGCAGGATGACAATACAGACTGATGCTTCTCATGGGATCAATTTGGCACGTATGAGCAGGGAAGACTCAAAGGTGGGGAACCAAATAAAAGACAACTGCAATCATTCACGGAGAAGGCAATGGCACCCCACTCCAGTACCCTTGCCTGGAAAATCCCATGGATGGAGCCTGGTAGGCTGCAGTCCATGGGGTCGCTAAGAGTCGGACACGACTGAGTGACTTCACTTTCACTTTTCACTTTCATGCATTGGAGAAGGAAATGGCAACTCACTCCAGTATTCTTGCCTGGAGAATCCCAGGGATGGGGTCGCACAGAGTTGGACACGACTGAAGTGACTTAGCAGCAGCAGCAGCAGCAGCAGCAATCATTCAAGTAAGAAGTAAGAGGTTAAACTAGGAGTGACCAAAAGATTTTGATAACTACATAGGAAGTCAAGTAAGGCAGTGATTGGTTGTTGGATGCTTGAGAATGGAAAGTGAAGATGGAGGAGTCCATGATGAAGCTTGGGTGTGCAGCTTGGGTGAAGGGTAGGGGTGGTGCCAACCAATGATATGGTGAAGACAGAAGCAGGCAGGTGTGGGAGAGAATAAGCCTTTGACAACACTGGTCTACACCATTCTTACAACACTTTTTATCACCCAGTGCAAATCTATAACTTTACCTTCATCAAAATAGCCTTAGTGCTTATGTCAGGGATGGACAAACGGCTTGCCCTCACATACTAAATCTAAACAACTAAAACGCAGCCCAGGAAAAGAGAATGCTGGCACTGACTGGTGATGGTTCCTTTCACTGTGGATCGTAAATAGCAAGTCTGCCACACGTCCTGGGCTTCCCAGGTGGCTCAGTGGTAAAGAACATGCCTGCAAATGCAGGAGACACAGGAGACATGGTTTCAATCCCTGGATCAGGAAGATTCCCTGGAGGAGGAAATGGCAACACACTCCAGCATTCTTGCCTGGGAAAGCCCATGGACAGGCAGCCTGGAGGGTTACAGTCCAGGGGGTATCAAAGAGTCAGACATGACTGAGCACACACACACACTCCCTGACCTGGGTATTCTAGCTAAATTGGGGGACAGTCTAGTGTTCATGGTACAAGAAATAAGAATAACCATACGGTGAGACAGCATCTTGAAGAAGCTCATTATCTCTGCAGCTGCTGCTGCTAAGTCGCTTCAGTCGTGTCCGACTCTATGTGACCCCATAGATGGCAGCCCACCAGGCTCCCCCGTCCCTGGGATTCTCCAGGCAAGAACACTGGAGTGGGTTGCCATTTCCTTCTCCAATGCATGAAAGTGAAAAGTGAAAGGGAAGTCACTCAAACGTGTCCGACTCTTGGCGACCCCATGAACTGCAGCTACCAGGCTCCTCCATCCACGGGATTTTCCAGGCAAGAGTAATGGAGTGGGGTGCCATCGCCTTCTCCGTCATTATCTCTACTCTAGATTAAAAATAATCAGACCTGGTGATGATGATGATGGTGGTGTTGATGATGATACTTATTGTTAGTCTGGCACTTAAACCACCTTCACGCAGTGACTTATTTGATCCTCTCAACAGCCCTTGGTTTTCCCAAGTGGTAAAGAACCCACCAGCCAGAGCAGGAGATGTAAGAGATGAGAGTTCGAGCCCTGGATCGAGAATATCCCCTGGAGGAGGGCATGGCAACCCACTCCAGTATTCTTGCCTGGAGAATCCCATGGACAGAGGAGCCTGAGGGGCTACAGTCCATGGGTCACAGAAAGTCGGACATGACTGAAAGCAACTTAGCATGTACAACCCTTGGTAATAAGCAGAGCAGGAGAATAACATATCATCACTTAAAACACACACACACACACACACACACACACACACACACACACACAAAACCCCACAAAAGATTGACTGGATTGATCAGTGAAACATCAGTTCTGAATAAGATTTTAGTTGCCTTGGAGACCAACTAAAGACCCCAGACTTTTTGTTGCATCTCACAAGAGAAGGTGGAACTTGTGAGAATAAACAGCTGATAAAGTGTAGTCTCCATTTACATCAAAGGAAAGTATTTGTTGTTAAGAAACCAATAAGAATAGTTAACTCATTTTAGCTCAAAGATAATTTTTCAAAGTGCAGTATTTTGTTTTTATACTTAGAAGGGCCTAATTTTTACACAATAAACTTTTTATTGATGTGTTAATATACATCCAGAGAACTACCCAAATTGTAAGCATGCAGCAAAGTGAATTTTCAGAAAATGAAAACATTTAAGTAACCAAAAACAGATTAAGAAAAAGAATACTGCCAGTTACTCAGAGGTCCCTCCTTCCCCCGTCTAAGGTAGCTAAAGATTTCCACTATCTTTGTTCATAGTGATGCTTCCTAAGGCCCACTTGACTTTGCACTCCAGGATGTCTGGCTCTAGGTGAGTGATCACACCATTGTGGTTATCTGGGTCATGAAGAACTTTTCTGTATAGTTCTTCCGTGTATTTTTGCCACCTCTTCTTAATATCTTCTGCTTCTGTAAGGTCCATACCATTTCTGTCCTTTATTGTGCTCATCTTTGCAAGAAATGTTCCCTTGATATCTAATTTTCTTGAAGAGATCTCTAGTCTTTCCCATTCTATTGTTTTCCTCTACTTCTTTGCATTAATCACTGAGGAAGACTTTCTTATCTCTCCTTGCTATTCTTTGGAACTTTGCACTCAAATGGGTATATCTTTCCCTTTCTCCTTTGCCTTTAGCTTCTCTTCTTTTCTCAGATCTTTCTAAGGCCTCCTCAGACAACCATTTTGCCTTTTTGCATTTCTTTTTCTTGGGGATGGTCCTGAATACACAATACGCAGCATCAAATAAGTGTTACAAAATCAGATCAGATCAGATCAGATCAGTCGCTCAGTCGTGTCCAACTCTTTGCGACCCCATGAACTGCAGCACGCCAGGCCTCCCTGTCCATCACCAACTCCCGGAGTTCACTCAGACTCACATCCATCAAGTCAGTGATGCCATCCAGCCATCTCATCCTCTGTCGTCCCCTTCTCCTCCTGCCCCCAATCCCTCCCAGCATCAGAGTCTTCTCCAATGAGTCAACTCTTCGCATGAGGTGGCCAAAATACTGGAGTTTCAGCTTTACCTGCATTAAATGTATACATTTTACTCTTAAAAGAATCTCTCAAACTTTCCTTTGGACCTCATTTATTTTCTTAATTTGGTCATGTGGTTTCCAAACTCACCACGTGTTAGAAGTCTGTAACAAGAATTTGGTGGAGGGGCTAATTCATATTGACATATAGACTATATCAAGAAATAACAGCTCTCAGCCAGGGAAGAAACACAAATAAGATTAAAAATCTTACTACCAAAACTAGAAAGCACCATGCTTGTGGCCATTCCACACAGAGCTAAGAGTACCGTATACTGTGGAGCCAGATCATGGTGCACAGTTGTGATCCTGAGCTATCAGAAGAGTTTCAATCACTTTCAACAAGTGATACTGAAGACACCATGGAAATGTGTAAATAGTAGAGAGAGATTTCCCTCTATGGTAGTTATAATGTGAGATAGAAAATCTTACAGTTTGAGACACTTAGTCACTAATATAACTTAGGAATCCTAGAAATTATTAATTTTTTGAGTTTTAAAGATGTTTTTTACAGTGAAAATAGCTTCTACATTACCAAGACAAAGCTCTTTAAAGGTTTATATTTCTTAAATAGAACAACAGATGCTTTCAGCACTTTCAGCTACTGAAATCTGTTAAGATTCTCTCAACTTGACTTCCACTCCCAAACTCCACCACTGGGGGTTCATTATACATGTTCAGTATAAAAAAATATTTTAAAAATACTGGTGATACTGGAAAGTAATTCAGTTCAGTTCAGTCATTCAGTCACTTTGCAATCTCATGGACTACAGCACACTAGGCTTCCCTGTCCTCCTCTGTCTCCTGGAGTTTGCTCAAACTCATGTCCATTGAGTCAGTGATGCCATCCAACCTCTGCTTCCCTGCTTCTTCTCCTGCCCTCAATCTTTTGCGGCATTAGGGTCTTTTCCAATGAGTCGGCTCTTCACATTAAGTGGCCAAAGTATTCATTTAATACTATTTAAAATCTGAGCTAATTTTTGGTAAGTATGAGTAATATGAATTTGCAAAGGATGAGACAGAAGTCTCACTTCAATGACTATTTATTCAACTTTTCATTTGCCAGGGTTCCAAGCAGGCATAGGTGAGGGGACAGCTGGTCATGTCCCCAGGACGGGACAAGCATTAGCCTAGCGTTTCTTCAGTGCCATGTGGGAGAAAAGGAAAAGTGAAAGGCTAGCCACGCTCAGGGCAATTCTTGTTGAGCACAAAAGTTGGACGGAAGATTTAGGAAAATACCTCCCACTGCTAGCGAATTCTAACAATACAGTCATAAAGATGATTTCTCCTGCTTTGATAATATTAGAGTTTAGGAATTTAAAGATATTTAATGGAGATTATTAACATTGTGAAAAAACTTAAAAGATTAAGCTAATGCCAACTGAAATGTCATTAATTGGGAGGAATAATCCTTGATGCCTTAATCCAGAGACTCATTAAGGATTTGGAAGAAATTATGAATAACTTGTTCCATTAACTGAATGAGGTTTTAATTAAGATATTCTTAGGAAAGCAAGAGGACAGGGCAACTTTTAAGACGATTTTCAGACTTTGGAGGGGGGGATTCAGTCCTGAAAGAGATGTAGAGAAGAGAGAACCTGATTCAGAAGCTACGAAAGAAACATCTTGAGAGATGTATTCATTTAACATTTTCTGTTAAAAAAAAAGAAACCCTGAGCACATTCTGAAATATTTCTCTCTGGTCAGAGCATGGTATTGTTGAGTACTTTGGTAAAAAGTTTAATTTCTTGATTGTTCTTGCGTTTTCCTTTTCCTATCATACATTTCTGTAACTGCAAAAAACTGAGTGCCTTAATCACAACACCTTCCAAAAGAAAGCTGGCCACATTTAATAATTTTGTTTTTATATTATATACAATTGATATGTACCTACAATTGCTACAGGCTTCCCTTGTGGCTCAGCTGGTAAAGAATCTGCCTGCAATGCAGGAGACCTGAGTTCAATCCCTGGGTTAGGAAGATCCCCTGGAGAAGGGAAAGGCTACCCACTCCAGTATTCTGGCCTGGAGAATTCCATGGACTGTACAGTCCATTGGGTTGCAAAGAGTTGACATGACTGAGCGACTTTCACTGATCACTGATACAATTGACATATACAGATACAGTGTATATCTGTATCTATATAATTGATCATTAATTCCAAATGATTTTATCTCTGTATTTTTCACATTTCCATTTTTTTCTCTCCATTCCCCAGAGTTGCCACTTCAGTTTGGGACCTCATCAGTTTTTTTTCAAAAAACAGAACAGTTTTTTTTAATTGTTCTTTCTGCCTTGTTCTAAATTCTTTTAAAGATTCCATACTATCTTCTTAAAAATCAAATCTATATTGTAATATACACCATTTCCTTCTAAGTTGAATAAATATTTTTTCATGATAAGCTGAAAAAAATAAAAATTTATTTGAGCTTATTGGAAAATTTCAAAAATATGAAGAAGAAAATAAAAATTAACCTTAATTGCTCAGTCCAGACAGACCCATAATTCATATTTTGGTGTTTTTCCTTTTTACCTTTTATCAAAATATAACTCACATACCATATAATTCACTCATTTAAAGTGTACATTTGATGGTTTTTAGCATATTCACAGAGCTATGTAATCATCACCACAGTCTAATTTTAGAACATTTTTATCATGCCCACCCCCTAATCCCATACCCACCGCCAGTCACTCCTCATTCGTCACTTATCCACTCCTTTCAGAGCCACAAGAAACTGCTCATCTACATTCTGTTGGATAGATTTTCCAATTCCGGATGTTTTATACGAATGGAATTAAACAATACGTGATCCTTTGCGACTGGTTTCTTTCACTTAGTATAATGTTTTCAAGGCTTATCCATGCTGTCGTAGCTATCACGACTTCAGTCCTTTTTAATGGCTGAATAATATTCCATTGAGTGACTACCCCAATTTTTTTTTCATTTTTTAGTTGCTGGCCAATTGAGTTCTTCCCACTTTTGACAATTATGAAGAATCTTGCTATGAACATTCATGTACACATTTTTTTCCAAAGTGGCTGCACCATTTTATATTCCTCCCAGGAATGTATGAGGTCTCAATTTCTCCACATCCTTGTTAACCCTAGCTATTGTCTCTCTCTCTTTTTTTTTTTTAGTTATATCCATATTTGTTGGTGTGATACAGTATCTCATTGAGGTTTTGCTTTGCATTTCCCTAATGACTACCAATATTAAGGATCTTTTCCTGTGCTTAGTGGCCACTTACACCCCTTTTCGGAGAAGGCAATGGCACCCCACTCCAGTACTTTTGCCTAGAAAATCCCATGGACAGAGGAGCCTGCTAGACTGCAGTCCATGGGGTCGCTAAGAGTCGGACACGACTGAGCGACTTCACTTTTACTTTTCATTTTCATGCATTGGAGAAGGAAATGGCAACCCACTCCAGTGTTCTTGCCTGGAGAATCCCAGGGACGGGGGAGCCTGGTGGGCTGCCGTCTATGGGGTCGCAAGAGTCAGACACGACTGAAGCGACTTAGCGGCAGCAGCAGCAACACCCCTTTTTGGAGAACTGTCTATTCAAATCCTTTTCTAATTTTGCATTATTTGTCTTTTTATTATTGATCTGTAATACACATATATATTCTGAATACAATCCCCTTATCTGATATATTATTTGCAAATATTTCTCCTATTCAGTAAGCTGTGTTTTCAATTTATTGATAGAATCCTTTGAAGCCTGAAAGTTTTTAATTTTGATGAAGTCTAACTTATCAACTTTTCTCTTTTCTGGTGTGTACTTTGGTATCACACACACACACACACACACACACACACACACACATCACATCAGATCAGTTGCTCAGTTGTGTCCAACTCTTTGCGACCCCATGAATTGCAGCACGCCAGGCCTCCCTGTCCATCACCAACTCCCGGAGGTCACTCAGACTCATACCCATCGAGTCAGTGATGCCATCCAGCCATCTCATCCTCTGTCGTCCCCTTCTCCTCCTGCCTCCAATCCCTCCCAGATCAGAGTCTTCTCCAATGAGTCAACTCTTCGCATGAGGTGGCCAAAATACTGGAGTTTCAGCTTTAGCATCTTTCCTTCCAAAGAATTCCCAGGGCTGATTTCCTTCAGAATGGACTGGTTGGATCTCCTTGCAGTCCAAGGGACTCTCAAGAGTCTTCTCCAACACCACAGTTCAAAAGCATCAATTCTTCGGCGCTCAGCCTTCTTCACAGTCCAGCTCTCACATCCATACATGACCACAGGAAAGACCATAGCCTTGACTAGGCGAACCTTTGTTGGCAAAGTGATGTCTCTGCTTTTGAATATGCTATCTAGGTTGGTCATAACTTTCCTTCCAAGGAGTAAGCGTCTTTTAATTTCAGGGCTGCAGTCACCATCTGCAGTGATTTTGGAGCCCAGAAAAATAAATTCTGACACTGTTTCCACTGTTTCTCCATCTATTTCCCATGTAGTGATGGGACCAGATGCCATGATCTTCGTTTTCTGAATGTTGAGCTTTAAGCCAACCTTTTCACTCTCCACTTTCACTTTCATCAAGAGGCTTTTTAGTTCCTCTTCACTTTCTGCCATAAGGGTGGTATCATCTGCATATCTGAGGTTATTGATATTTCTCCCAGCAATCTTGATTCCAGCTTGTGTTTCTTCCAGTCCAGCATTTCTCATGATGTACTCTGCATATAAGTTAAATAAACAGGGTGACAATATGCAGCCTTGACGTACTCCTTTTCCTATTTGGAACCAGTCTGTTGTTCCATGACCAGTTCTAACTGTTGCTTCCTGACCTGCATACAGATTTCTCAAGAGGCAGATCAGGTGGTCTGGTATTCCCATCTCTCTCAGAATTTTCCACAGTTTATTGTGATCTACACAGTCAAAGGCTTTGGCATAGTCAATAAAGCAGAAATAGATGTTTTTCTGGAACTCTCTTGCTTTTTCCATGATCCAGCGGATGTTGGCAATTTGATCTCTGGTTCCTCTGCCTTTTCTAAATCCAGCTTGAACATCAGGAAGTTCACGGTTCACATATTGCTGAAGCCTGGCTTGGAGAATTTTGAGCATTACTTTACTAGTGTGTGAGATGAGTGCAATTGTGCGGTAGTTTGAGCACTCTTTGGTATTGCCTTTCTTTGGGATTGGGATGAAAACTGACCTTTTCCAATCTTGTGGCCACTGCTGAGTTTTCCATATTTGCTGGCATATTGAGTGCAGCACTTTCACAGCATCATCTTTCAGGATTTGGAATAGCTCCACTGGAATTCCATCACCTCCACTAGCTTTGTTCCTAGTGATGCTTTCTAAGGCCCACTTGACTTCACATTCCAGGATGTCTGGCATACACACACACAAATGTGTAACCCAAGGTCGTGAAAGTTCACTTCTATACTTTTTTTTAAGAGTTTCACATTTAGGTCTACGATTCATTTTGAGTTAATTTTTGTGTATAGCATATGGTAGGGTTCCAACTTCAATCTTTTGCATAAGATATTCACTTGTTCAGGCATCATTTATTGAAAATACTACCCTTTCCCCATTATATGGTATTGCTTCCCTTGTTTGAAATCAATTGATCATTAACGTATGAATTTCTTCCTATGTCCTCAATTTTACTCCATTGATCCCTATGTCTGTCTATACTATGCTAGTCTAATATTGTCTTGACTATTGTAGCTTTGAAATAAGTTTTAAATTGTGAAATGTGAGTTGTCCAACTTTCTTCTTCTTTTTCTAGATTGTTTTGGCTATCCTAGGTCCCATTCATTTTCACATGAATTTCAGGATCTGCTTATCAATTTTTGAAAAAAAAAATGGACTTGTATTTTGATAAGGACTGCACTGAATCTCTAGACCTGTTTGAGGAGTTTTGTCATCATAATAATATTGTCTTCCAATACATCAACACGAGATGTATTCCCATTGATTTACACATTTATGTACTTGCAAAAATATTTTATACTTTTTGTTGTATAAGCCTTGCACTTCTTTTGTTAAACTTATCTCTAGGTATTTTATTTTTTTGATGATATTTTAAATCAAACTAGTTTTCATTGCTAGTGTACTGAAATATAATTAATTTTGGGTATTAATCTTATATCTTAACAACCTTGAAGAACTCATTTATTAGTTCTAAAAACAGGACTGCTTAGGATTTTACATACACTAGACCGTGTCAACTGCAAACAGATAGCTTTACTGTTTGTGCCACCTGAGTGCATTTTTTTCCTTGCTTAATAGCCATGGCTGGAACCTCTAGTACAATACCGAATAGAGGTGGTAAGAATAGGCATTCTTGTCTTGCTCCTGGTCTTAGGGGAAAGCATTCAGTCTTTCACCACTAGGTATGAGGCTGCTGCTGCTGCTAAATCACTTCAGTCGTGTCCGACTCTGTGTGACCCCATGGACAGCAGCCCACCAGGCTCCCCCGTCCCTGGGATTCTCCAGGCAAAGACACTGGAGTAGGTTGCCATTTCCTTCTCCAGGTATGAGGCTAGTTGTACATTTTGTAAACGCCCTACATCAGGTTGGGGCTTCCCTGGTGGCTCAGACATTAAAGAATCTGCCCGCGGTATGGGAGACCCAGGTTAGATCCCTGGGTCGGGAAGATCCCCTGGAGAAGAGAATGGCTACCCACTCCAGTATTCTTTCCTGGAGGATTCCATGGATAGAGGAGCCTGGTGGGCTATAGTCCACAGGATTGCAAAGAGTCAGACATGACTGAAAGACTAACACTTTTGCATTATATCAAGTTGAGGAAATTCCTATTTCTAGCTTGGTCAGTCAGTCACCATCTCCTTTAAAAATCCTTCAGTACATCCCTATTTCTTATCCGACCAAGTTCAAGCTCCATGGCCTAGGACTGAAGACCCTCCTAGAACTTCCCTGCTTACTTCTCTAGCCTCATCTCTGGACACTCCCTCTGCACCTCCTTTTCCAACCTCATCTCCAAAATGTTGAGCTCTACCTATTGCAAACTGCATGCAGGTCCTAACATTCCATGTTCATGTCTCTGTTTTTATTTCCTGCTTTATCCCTACTCTTTACCTCCTGACTATACTTCAAGACAGCTCAAGACTACTAATTTCAAAAAGATATCAATTACCTAGATCTGGTTTAAGTGCCTTCCATCTATATTCTTATAACACACTGCACATATCGCTATGCTAGAGTTTAACACAGTGTTCTGCATTGTCAATTTAGGTTTCTGCCTCTCCAAGCAGGATAAATTTCTTATAGGTAGGGGATATATCTTAACCATCTTTCAACCTCAGTGCCTGGAACTCGGTAATTTGATGGACAGATGGATAGATGGATGTTGAGGCTTATGTCACTTTTTAATATGGAGCATACATAAATGAATAAAAAGACTCACACAATCCTAAAGTTCTTAGCAGCCATAAAAAGTAAGAGACCCTCAAGGAAAATGGAGTTGTTCCAGGGTCTATGGAATATAAATGTAGGAAAATATGGATGGCAAATAAAAAGACATGTCAAGCAAATATAAAAAGTGTTCATTTTACAGATTTTCTCTCGATTACTAGAAACAATGGTTTGTAGGAAACACTTTGCTGGGGACTTTTATCCTTTACTTCTCCTATACCCTCACCAACAATACCCACCACCAGTTATTATTATACATTCCATTCAACTCAAAAATATGGTAGAATATATATTAGGTAATCAAACATGTTCATGTTCAAAAGAAGTAAGAGTTGCAGCCTTTAACTGTAGTAAAAGCCAGTTTCACCAAAAGGTTGAAATGCTCACACAAAAGATTCAGTGAGACATTAAAACAGTCAATACTAAATGTTAAAATGGGTAGGACAGACAATAGCCATTCAGTGGAGAGAAACTCATTCACAATTATTGATTGGTGTTAGCAATATGCTAGTTACTGGGTTGGATGTTGAATATATAACGTGGAATGATTCACAATCTGTGTTCAAGGAATTTATCTAGTGAGGGAGTAAAGCAAGTTAACATATAAGTTATAGCCATTCATTCAGCAAATACTATCACAGATACCATCCTAGGGATGTAAATACAGCAATGAATTAAAAAGACCAAAGTCTCTGTCCAGACAGAGCACACATTCTAGTTGAGAGAGGAAGACACTAAGCAGATAGATAAATTATGTAGTATGATTTTTTAAAAAATACTACAGAAAAGAAAAAACAGATCAGGGTAATTGAGACTGCTGGGGCATAGATGTGAAGGGGGTGGAATCTGAAGGAGCATCACTGTGATTGGCCTCGTTGAGATGGTGGCATTGAGGCTAAGATCTGAAAGGAGGGAAGGTTGTTAGCTGTACAGCCATAGAGGGAAGCATGCTTTAGGTGGAGGCGGCAGGCAAGCCAGAGCCCTGAGGTGAGAGTCCCTGCAGTGCTCACAGAATGGCAAAAAAACAAAAAAAGCTCTAGCTCCGAGGTCAAGTGGTAGGAGATGCAGTCAGAGAGGGTGGGGTGCCCTGTCGGCCTTGGAAAGACTCGTCTCAGAAAAATGGGGAACAATTGCGGTGGGGGGGGAGTCTTTGAACAGAAGAGTGATGCAATCAAATTGACAGTTTAAACACACAACTCTGGCTGCCTGTGAAGAACAGACTGGAGGCACAAGAGCTTGTGCAGGGCAGCAGGTTCCTGCTGGGAGATGCCTGGCACAACTGAGGCTTGAGATTATTCTAGTAACTGAGATCTGAGTGAAAACAGTGAGGGAGTAGGTACATTTTAAGTTAGAGCCAGCAGAATTGGATGTATGATTCTTGAAACAGAGAGGATTCAAAGATGAATTCAGGGTTTTGACGGGGGCTAAAACCTAGGAGATGGGGAAGGATGGAGAGGCAGGTGTAGACTACAGGTGAATCTGACTGGGGACAGGGTCAGGAGTTCAGGAGCTCAGTTGTGCACACTGGAAGCTTGAACTCTTCTAAGTGGAGATTCATGCTGGCAGCTGGACATGTAAGCAGCAAGGCAGAGCTGAGCAGAGGATTCTACGGGAACATGTAGGAAGGGCACCCATATGAGACTTCCTGGGTAAATGACAAACACTGCCTCTCTAAAGGAGGCTGGTGTGATTAAGAAGGCTTCAGGAAGTGAAGTGGGCATCAAACAAAATTTAGCCAAAATTTGGCTAAAGAGAGAATAGAAAGACATAGGAAATATCTAAGCAAGATCCTTAGAATAGGAACAAGAATGGTGAGTTTGTGAGAGTAAGCTGAATCCTACTGAGGTAAGGCGTTCTTACTGGAAACACTGGAGCATAAAAATGAATAAGTGACTTGGGGCAAGAATTTAGGATGCCTTGACGGCTAGATTCCTCATCTAGAAAATCAAGATGAGTCCACCGATCAAACCCTCCCCATTCACGTTTCCATCCCAGCATTTTATCCTAAAAGTCTGTCTACTTTTCTCTCCATCTTCCTAGATTGCAAATTTCTTGAAAGCAAAGACCTTATATATTGATTTTTATCTATCACAATGATTCACTAGTGGAATTTTTTAAATTTTTTTTCATAGAGTGAATCGTATTTGACATACACACCTCCTTATTATATTTTCATTTCAATGCCTTTGGCGGATTTTAATTAAAAGAGAAATCCTTGTCTTTACTGAACAGGTGAAAGATCCATTACAATTAGCCTACCTTGTAACAAGTAACCCATTAGAAAGATCGCAGAGAATGGGATTTTTCAAAACAGCAACTATCAAGTGACAAAAGAGCTCAGTGCCCCTCATGCTGTTGAGAAGGAAACTCTGGAAATGTGAAGGCAGAGGACACAGGTCAGGTTAATATGAATTAATTAAAGAGAGGGAAATGGTGGATTTGCTAAGGGCATTTGTCTAGGTTGCTTGCATACCTTATTAGGATGAAACAACTAATGTGCTAACTATACCTTAGATAATAAGAACTTAAGCATCTGATGCTTCTCTCTTCAGAGACCTGGTCAGGAGAGCCCTGGACTCAGCCTGTCTACAAGAGACCTGAGATGTCAGCTGTCCTTTGTAGGGAAGATTCAGTGTCAAGCTGAAGCCTCAGCCTGACAAAATGAGTGGGATGGGCTACCCCAGGTGGCTTCAACCAACCAGTTACCATGATGCAGGGGCGGCCACCAGGACCATACGGCAGCTCTGCTCAACATGTGCTAAGGGGAGATGCTATGCTATGCTATGCTAAGTCACTTCAGTCGTGTCCGACTCTGTGTGACCCCATAGACGGCAGCCCATCAGGCTCCCCCATCCCTGGGATTCTCCAGGCAAGAACACTGGAGTGGGTTGCCATTTCCTTCTCCAAGGCATGAAAGTGAAAAGAAAAAGTGAAGTCGCTCAGTTATGTCTGACTCTTAGCAACCCCATGGACTGCAGCCTACCAGGCTCCTCTGTCC
Organism: Tragelaphus eurycerus; assembly: GCA_935064755.1. NCBI lineage: Eukaryota > Metazoa > Chordata > Mammalia > Artiodactyla > Bovidae > Tragelaphus > Tragelaphus eurycerus. The sequence goes on from CAKXYN010000096.1 coordinate 140,444, forward strand.
GTGGGATTTTCCAGGCAAGAGTACTGGAGTGGGGTGGGAGATGGCTGCCACTTAAGCACCAACTGGATATGTGGGAATGTCACAAAGGACTCTCTAGCGGCAGGGAGCATAAAAACTAATTCATCTGAAAATACGTCCGTGTTAATTAGTGTCCTAGCCCTGCCTCTAGCCCTGCCTCTTCTGACTTAAAAATATTCTCACGCATCTTCCATGAGATAACAGGACTGCTTTGTTCATTTTGGAGACAGCATCTGAGAAAGCCCCAAATCTGAATATCCATAGTTTGCCTTTCAGTTGTTCTTTCACACACAAAAAAGGAGGGTGCTGCATGTAAAAAGCAGCTAGTTCAGCTCCCTAGTCAAACAAGGAACCAGGGCATTTCTCAAAATGACCATCGTGTCTCAGGGCCCAGCACACATGCTTCACCTGTACCACCCATTTCTCACACAATATTAAAATGATGTGTATTCAGGGGTCAAGACTTAATAGACTTTCTGGTTTTTTCTATTTTACCCAGGACACCCTTATGTAGAACTGACATAGGTTTCTCTCCTGGGGCTGGCATGGTGGAAGACAAAGAGTACAGTCTGGTGCCACTGCCTTGATTCCTGTTGCACCATTGGTGCGAGCAGCAACACAGTGAAAGAGGCAAATAATATAAAAAATAATTTTGACCGTGTGGCCTCAAAGATCCCTGCAGGATAACAGGTCACCGTTGAGAACTACTGCTACCTACAAATTCTTTTGTGTGTCTTGACATTCTTGGGTCAAAGGCTCTAAATATTTAAGGTGCCTGATGCATATTAGAAATTGCCCTTTAGATGTGACCATCAGTTTGCATTTTCCCCTGTAAGGTATGCACCTCCCTGGTGGCTCAGACGGTAAAGAATTTGCCTGCAGTGCAGAAGACCTGGGTTCGATTAAAAAGCACAGATATGAACTAGATGCTGCTGACTCCAAGTTGCTTGAAAAGAATCAGACATTTGTGGAATGCCAAACACCATTCTGGACTCTCAGGACACAGAATTGGATCCATTTTAGATTGAAATTCTCCCATGTTCCCAACAGTGGAACTGCTGGTGTCGGTTCATAACCTCAGGACCTTCTGGAGTAAAATATGAAAGCCGTTTCACAGAAAGCAAGGAGAAATCCAAGAAAGATGTGGATGGGGCTGGATTGGGTGCTGAACTCATCAAACAGATGTCTAAAGAGATGTAGCATGGAGCAATGGGAGAAGAAACATTTTCATTGACTCTAAATCAGATCCTTTGCAGTCAGGATGCAGGAATGCAGAACATATAATCAGATTGTCATTGAAGAGATTTTCAAAGAAGCTCTGAGCACAGGGAACAACTCTATTCTCCAATCCAGACAGCTCTTTGGATGTACAAATTCCCCTTGATGGCACATCGTGAGTTTCTTCCCATGATGGGCCTTAGGATACATCACTACGAACAAAGCTAGGGGAGGTGATAGAATTCCAGTTGAGCTATTTCAAATCCTAAAAGATGATGCTGTGAAAGTGCTGCACTCAATATGCCAGCAAATCTGGAAAACTCAGCAGTGGCCACAGGACTGGAAAAGGTCAGTTTTCATTCCAATGCCAAAGAAAGGCAATGCAAAGGAATGCTCAAACTATTGCACAATTGTACTCATCTCACACACTAGCAAAGTAATGCTCAAAATTCTCCAAGCAAGGCTTCAACAGTACATGAACCATGAAATTCCAGATGTTCAAGCTGGATTTAGAAAAGGCAGAGGAACCAAAGATCAAATTGCCAACATCCACTGGATCATCAAAAAAAAGCATAAGAGCTTCAGAAAAACATCTATTTCTGCTTTATTGAGTATGCTAAAGCCTTTGGCTGTGTGGATCACAACAAACTGTGGAAAATTCTGAAAGAGATGGGAATACCAGACCACCTGACCTGCCTCTTGAGAAATCTGTATGCAGGTCAGGAAGCAACAGTTAGAACTGGACATGGAACAACAGACTGGTTCCAAATCGGGAAAAGAGTACGTCAAGGCTGTATATTGTCACTGTGCTTATTTAACTTATATGCAGAGTACCTCATGAGAAATGCTAGGCTGGATGAAGCACAAGCTGGAATCAAGATTGCTGGGAGAAATATAACCTCAGATATGCAGATGACACCACCTTATGGCAGAAAGCGAAGAAGAACTAAAGAGCCTCTTGTTGAAAGAGGAGAGTGAAAAAATTGGCTTAAAGTTCAAAAGTCAGAAAACTAAGATCATGGCATCTGTTCCCATCACTTCATGGGAAATAGATGGGGAAACAATGGAAACAGTGAGAGACTTTATTTTTTTGGGCTCCAAAATCACTGCAGATGGTGATTGCAACCATGAAATTAAAAGACGCTTACTCCTTGGAAGAAAAGCTATGACCAACCTAGACAGCATATTCAAAAGCAGAGACTTTACTTTGCCAACAAAAGTCCATCTAATCAAAGCTATGGTTTTTCCAGTAGTCATATATGGATGTGAGAGTTGGACTATAAAGAAAGCCGAGCACCGAATTGATGCTTTTGAACTGTGGTGTTGGAAAGGACTCTTGAGAGTCCCTTGGACTGCAAGGAGATCCAACCAGTCAGTCCATCCTAAAGGAGATCAGTCCTGGGTGTTCATTGGTAGGACCCATGTTGAAGCTGAAACTCCAGTACTTTGGCCACCTGATGCAAAGAACTGTCTCATTTGAAAAGATGCTGGTGCTGGGAAAGATTGAAGGTGGGAGGAGAATGGGACGACAGAGGATGAGATGGTTGGATGGAATTGCCAACTCGACAGACACGAGTTTGAGTAAACTCTGGGAGTTGGTGATGCACAGGGAGGCCTGGTATGCTACAGTCCATGGGGTTGCAAAGAGTCAGACACAACTGAACGACTGAACTGATCCCATTGTTTATTGCAGCACAAGTTACAATAGCTAGAACATGGAAGCAACCTAGATGCCCATCAACAGATGAATGGATAAAGAAGTTGTGGTACATATACACAATAGAATATTACTCATCCATAAAAAGGAACACATTTGATGATGAGATTCATCCACCTCATCATCAGTTCTGATCAGGTGGATAAACCTAGAACCTATTATACAGAGTGAAGTAAGTAAGAAAGAGAAAGACAAATATAGTATTCTAATGCATATATATGAAATCTAGAAGAATGGTACTGAAGAACTTATTTACAGGGCAGCAGTGGAGAAATAGACATAGAGAATAGACTTATGGACATGGGGAGAGGGGAGGAGAGGGTGAGCCATATGAAAAGAGTAACATGGAAACTTACATTACCGTATGTAAAATAGACAGCCAACAGAAATTTGCTGAATGGCTCAGGAAACTCAAACAGGGGCTCTGTATCAACCTAGAGGGGTGGGATGGGGAGGGAGATGGGAGGGAAGTTCAAAAGGGAGGGGACATATGTATACCTATGGCTGATTCATGTTGAAGTTTGACAGAAAACAAAAAAATTCTAGAAAGCAAGTATCCTTCAATAAAAAAAAATTAAAAAGAAAAATAAAGCATAGATATTATTTGTATTTTTAAAAGTAACTAGTTATTGTCTTTAGGACTATTAATATTGTCAATGTAGCTTTCTGGTTAGGATTTGGTAAGCCAGCACATCAATACTCTGGTTGTTTATACAATTTAGTATATGTGCTGCTGAAGCCAGCACAAGTTGTTTATACAATTTAAAAGTCTATTTTCACACTGATAAAAATGGCATTTGAAATTGGAATAAAGCATCTAAAGAAATACTGCACTGCTGATGACAAAGAATGCTATGCAACTGATTTTTAAATCAGTTATTGGAGGAAAAATAAATTTAGTTTAGCACAAGTTCCATTGATTCTCAAGAGAAAATTACATGTATAATAAATAACTCTTGTGATAGTCAAATAAGTCTTTTCAGTTAAATGAGCTTTTTAGTGTATTTTGGGCCTTCTTAACCAACAGTAAAATGGTAAAAGAAAGCTGTTTCTTAAATTCAAAATTTCTAATATATCAATAATAGGCCTAAGTATGAGGAAGATCTCCTGGAGGAAGAAATGGCAACCCATTCCAGTACTCTTGCCTGGAAAATCCCATGGACACAGCCTGGCAGGTTACAGTCCATGGGGTCGCAAAAGAGTCAGACAGGACTTAGCAACTGAACAACAGCAAAATGATAGAAAGAGTGATGACTGAACAAGTAAGGGTCAACCTAGAGGCTTTTCTTTGCCAAAGTGAGTGTTTTTAAAAGGCACTGCCCATGTCTAAGAAGAGTTACTTGAATTTATTCATTCACTGAATGAGTATTTGTTAAATGCTTTTCATTTGCTGGGTTTTAGGTACACAAAACCCAATTAGACATGGACTCTAATCCTTCATTTATTCATTGATCAAATATTTATTGAGTCTTAGTATGGGTCAGACCCTGTTCCAGGCACTGAGAATATGTGGGAGAACAAGACAGACCAGGTCCCTGCTCTTCTGCTACCTACAGTCTAGGGTGGTGGGGAGAAGAGGGATAATAAATGATAAACAAGTAGACAGGGAAGCTTTCAAGGTGGCAATAGTGTAAGGAACCCGCCTGCCAACGCAGGAGACATGAGACACAGGTACAATCCCTGGATTAGGAAGATCCCCTGGAGGAGGGCACAGCAACCCACTCCAGTATTCTTGCCTGGGAAATCCCATGGACAGAGGAGGCTGGCGGGCTATAGTCCACGGGGTTGCAAAGAGTCAGGACACGACTGAAGTGACTTAGCACACATACATGCAAACAAGGCCATTTCAGACAGTGATAAGTGCAGTAAAGAAGGTTAAACTAGAGGCCATGATAGAATAATGAGGGGAGGGGGGAGAAACAGAAGTACATCTCAAGAGATAAAATTTGAGCTTGCATCTGAATGACACTGAGAAGCTAGACATTCAAAGATCTGGAACAGGGACTTCTAGGCAGAGGAAACAGCAAGTGCAAAGGCCTTTAGGAGAGTTTTTAAAAATCAGATTGGAAAAACAAGTGGAAGCTTCCTCCTTCCTCCCACCTTGCACCCCACCTCCTCTAGGTGTGCTCCATGAGATGGTAGAATCTGACCCATGTCTCATCTCTAGACCTAGAAACTGACCCACCAGGCCAGGGCTCTGTCAGGGTTTCATATACCTGCAGTAAGTCACAGACTTGGTGTCATTTCATCTATACAGATGTACTGAGACATTTTTATAGTTTGCATGGAATGATTCTAGAGTCAAACCATATATAAACCACTGTTTATAACCAAGGAAACTAAGCTTGAGCATACATGTACAAATACCTGAGATCCTGGTGCTATTCATCTCAGTGAGAGACACTGCCTTCACCTTTGTTGATCTACTTGGGTGTCGCGAGCAGGTTGAGAACAGTGATCTATAGAGGAAAACATGCAGTGTGTTAAGAAAACCTGACGTCTCGGAGATAGATATCCAGAGTTAATGGGAAATGGTGGTTTCTGTACTGTTGACAGAACACCCCCAATCCTCAGGCCACTCATCAGCACAGTTATTAATCTTTTTCTCCAAGTCAAAGGAAGAAATACATCAAACTTAAAAGCCCTAATGGGAACAGAAAACAAAAAAGGAGACAGTAATCTGTAAGAAGCAGTTTTGAGTTTGGTTTTGGTTTTCATTAAGAGGACTTTCTCAATGATACTACTAAAATAAGACGTATTTCAATATGACTGACATGTAATATATATGTTTTGAATAGGCAATCTCTTCACATTGCATGTAAATCAAACAATATAAAAGAATATTTATCAAATCGGAGAAGGCAATGGCACCCCACTCCAGTACTCTTGCCTGGAAAATCCCATGGACGGAGGAGCCTGGTAGGCTGCAGTCCATGGGGTCGCTAGGAGTCGGACCCGAAGTCCGACTGACTGACTGAAGTCTGGGCGACTTCACTTTCACTTTTCACTTTCATGCATTAGAGAAGGAAATGGCAACCCACTCCAGTGTTCTTGCCTGGAGAATCCCAGGGACCGGGAGCCTGGTGGGCTGCCATTTATGGGGTCGCACAGAGTCAGACACGACTGAAGTGACTTAGCATAGCATAGCATTTATCAAATGTTTTGGCCTTATTCCTATCCTTCACTTCCACAAGGGTAATTTCTTTTCTTAGTTTCTTGTGTCTGTGTAACAGAAATAGGAATATATATTTTCCCCTTTTATTCAAATATTATATATTCTACACAGTATTCCCCATCTTGTTTTATTATTTAAACAATATGTCTTGAGGCTTTCAGCATATCATTTCATAGAAAGCACATCTTTCTATAACAACATGAAGAGGACTTTCTCTCTCTCTCTCTCTCTCTTTTTTTTTTTTTTTTACATGCACAGGGTATTCTACTTTGTGGATGTACCACAGTTTGGTAAACATATATAGTATACAGTGAAGTTGCTCAGTTGTATCCAACTCTTTGCGATCCTGTGGACTGTAGCCTACCAGGCTCCTCTGTCCATGGGATTTTCCAGGCAACAGTCCTGGAGTGGGTTGCCATTTCCTTCTCCAGGGGATCTTCCCAACCCAGCGATCGAATCCAGGTCTCCTGCATTGTAGACAGACGCTTTACCATCTGAGCCACCAGGGAAGTCCTGCTAAACATAGTCTTTTATAAATGAATATTTGGTCTGATTCCAATCATTTGCTATTATGACCACCAATGCAGCAGAGAACAAGTTTGTCCATGCGATACTTTGCACATGTGCAATTACATCTGCAAGATAAATTCTCAGGAGTAGGATTTTTGTATAAATTAAAAACTATCCACTTGTAATTTGTAAATATGCAGAAATATCCCTCCATGGGGAATGCACGACAGTATCCACTACCATCAATCATTATGAGAACACCTATTATCAAAGACCTTGCTAGGGCCAGAATACATTTTCAATCTTTTGGATTTCTGACAGACAAAATGGATTTCATTCCATTTTTTCATGGAATGAAAAATGTTGTCTCAGTGAAATATTAATTTGCATTTCTCTGTAACTGAGGTGGGGCATCTTTTTATATGTTTAACCAGAATTTGTCTTTCCTTTTCTGTTAATTTTCTGCTCATATCCTTTCACTGTTTTCTCTATTATGTTGTTGGTTTTATCAGTTTACATTAGGGAGGTAATCTCTTTGTCATTTGAATTGCAACAATTTCTCCTAGGTTTCTGTCAGTTCTCTTTTGATGTTACTTGCAGGATTTTTGTCTATGTTTTGTTTTTGCTAGATAAGAGGAATTTTAAAAATTGTAGTGTTTATCAATTTTGTATGCTTTCTGGATTTTCTCCTAAAGTTTTACAACGTCTTTTCATTTTGCATTTAGATTTTTATAGCTTATCCTATTGCACAGTGTGGGTTTCTGTTGTTCTCCTAGAAGGTTCCAACACAATTTATGAACACATTTATTTCTACTCTTCTAATTATATTTGCCATCTTCATTATATGCCATATAATATTTGGGTCTCTTCATGCACAGATACCATATTGTTTTAACTACTGAGACTTAAAAATAAGTTTTAATATCTAGTGGACTTAGCTCCTTTGAGAAATTCTACTCAATATAAATGCACCACCTGTGAAAACAAATAGAGCTGGTTCTCCCAAGCCAACCATATGATTTCCTGGTCAGAAGTCAGATGGCCTCCATTAGAACCAACTCTTTCACTCTGCTCTGCTCTCTGCACACCTGCCCCACCTCACCCCCGTCAGATTTAAGTTAAAGTCACTATCTGTGGGCATGAAGAACTGTTTTCTCCTCCATTCTCTATGCTTTTACTTGTAAGGTGGCAAATGTAGTGCTTTTTAAAGTTTTCAGGTGGGTTGGATTTAGAACCGGGCTCCAGTCTGTCAGATCCAGATCCTGAAAGTTTCTCTGGGGAGCAGACAATAGATAACTTTTTATAGATGGATTAAAGAAAGGATGGCTCAGCCGGTAAAAACCACCTGCCAGTGCACGAGACACGGGAGATGGCGGTTCGCTCCCTGGCTGGGGACGATGCTCTGAAAGATGGCATGGCAACATGCTGCAGTGTTCTTGCCTGGAGAATCCCATGGGCAGAGAAGCCTGGTGGGCTGCAGTCCATGGGGTCGCAAAGAGTCGGACACAACTGAGTGACTGAACACCGGAAAGAAACGCAGGCTTCCAAGAATATACTTAGGAGAAACAGACATGCATAAAAGGGGTCAGGCAGAAAGGAAAAGAGAGGGAGAGAGAGGGGACGGGAGGGTGAAAGAAAGAAAAGAAAAGAAAATTAATTAGGGGGGAAGTGATTCCGGGGCCCCAGAGCTCACTGAAGTCTTGGGAATCCCAAGGCAGCCCCGCCTGCCTCCTGAGCGCCATCCAGTGACCTTCCGGTCGGGCTCTGAGACTTGCAGAGACCGGAAGGCCCAGACTTTCCGCCCTTTCTGAACCCCAGAGATAGAGAGGTTCTCACTGGTGGTGCAGCTCTAGGGCCTCGGGTACAGCCCTCCTCTGGGAGCCACGAGGGAGCGGCCCCCACGTCCCCTCGTACAGGGGCGAAGCAGGCAGCCAAGAAGGCGGGCGCAGGCGCAGTACGGGTGGGAGGGCGGTGCCCAATGGGCCTCCCCACGCTTTCCCTCCCTCCAGGCACTCTGCCCCCCTGGGACGTCCCCTCACACTATTAACCCGTGAACAGGCTGGCTCACTCCAGGCTCCACATCTCAATACTTTTGAGTTCTGTTTGAAACTCCTGGTCAAAGATTTATTTATGAAGCAAATTATATGCTACAGCAACATTCACAAAATGCAAAGGATTTGCAGTTAAGCCTTGAACAGCACAGGTTTGAATTACAATTACCACTTATTCTCAGCTTTTTTCCCCTGGTGGCTCAGTGATAAGCAATCAGCCTGCCAATGCAGGAGACGCGGTTCCATTCCTGGGTGGGGAAGATCCCCTGGAGAAGGAAATGGGAACCCCTTCCAGTATTCTTGCCTGGCAAATGCCCTGGACAGAGAAGCCTGGAAGGTTACAGTTCATAGAGTCGTGAAAGAGTCGGACAACCTGTTCAGTTCAGTCGCTCAGTTATGTCTGACTCTTTGCGACCCCATGAATCACAGCATGCCAGGCCTCCCTGTCCATCACCAACTCCCGGAGTTCACTCAAACTCATGTCCATCGAATTGGTGATGCCATCTAGCCATCTCATTCTCTGTCGTCCCCTTTTCCTCCTGACCCCAATCCCTCCCAGCATCAGAGTCTTTTCCAATGAGCCAACTCTTCACATGAGGTGGCCAAAGTATTGGAGTTTCAGCTTTAGCATCAGTCCTTCCAAAGAACACCCAGAACTGAGCTCTTTTAGAATGGACTGGTTGGATCTCCTTGCAGTCCAAGGGACTCTCAAGGATCTTCTCCAACGTCACAGTTCAAAAGCATCGATTCCAACTCTCACATCCATATACGACCACTGGAAAAACCATAGCCTTGACTAGACGGACCTTTGTTGGCAAAGTAATATCTATGCTTTTTAATATGCTATCTAGGTTGGTCATAACTTTCCTTCCAAGGAGTAAGCGTCTTTTAATTTCATGGCTAGAGTCACCATCTGCAGTGATTTTGGAGCCAAAAAAATAAAGTCTGCCACTTTTCCCCATCTATTTCCTATGAAGTGATGGGATACTTAGCAACTAAACAACAATAAAATAAACAGCACTGGAGGTGGGTTGAATTCCCAAATGTAGAACTGCCATCTAGAGGAACCATGGATACAGAGGGCGAACTATAATTATACCAGATTTTCTACTGTGTGAAGGCACCTCACCCTTGAGTTGTTCAAGGGTAAACTGTATTCCCATTAATATTGTAACAGAATTGCTTTTGGCTGCTCATAGCCAATACATGTCTCCTTGATTACAAATACATACTTGGAAGGAATTATTGATGATTCCAGGAATATAACTGCCATTCTGAACATAGAACTTACCGGAAACTTCATTTCTAATTTTGAATAACTGATGAGTAACTTAGCCTTTGGGGTCGAAGAGACCTAGTCAATTAACAAAACTGAGCATTCTGTGCCAGGCCTCTGGAAAATAATAATAATGCAGCATAACATAAAATTCGAGAGTGTGGGGAAGAAAAATAAATCTGTGTTTCTGTCCCAAAGTGGCTCACTGTCATGTAAGAAAGATAGATATATAAACTAATACAGAGAAAAGTGAGAAGTGTGAAAATAAATATGTGCCAAAGATGCTACAGAGCTCTTACAAAGAAAGAGAGTAACCTGGGAGTTCATGCAATTAGGCAAAAAAGACCTCATGACTGAAGTGGGATCTGCAGGGGACTTTAAACAAAAAATAGTTATAAAAGGGACTTTCCTGGTGGCTCAGTGGTAAAGAATCTGCCTGCAATGGAGGAGACCCAAGAGACTTGGGTTCCAACCAAGTCAGAAAGATCCCCTGGAGGGGGAAATGGCAACCCCACTCCAGTATTCTTGCCTGGAAAATTCCATGGACAGAGGAGCCTGGAGGGCTTCAGTTGATGGGGTTGAAAAGAGTCAGACATGACTAAGAACACACACAGAGAGTTGTTATAAATGACAATGGAGAAAAACAGAGCACTCAAGCTTCATTTGGAATTTATTTAAAAAAAACTTATTTTTCATATTTTCCATTATTTTTTTCTCTACTTATTTTGGGGCTGGGATATTTTTATGACACAATATGGAGAATAGAATGAGACCTTTTTTTTGAAGTATTATTGATTTATAGTGTGTTAGATTCAAGAATGAAACATCTTTAACACACAAAGATGCTACTGTGAACCTCAGGGTCTCAGAATTGTTTTTCAAAACATGCAGCAATGGCCTCCTCCTTGGGTGGAGGCAGTGAATGGGGTCAGAAGCTTCCAGACTGATGCAAGAAAGCAGTTCCTACCTTTACTGTCACTGTTACCAACCTGTAATCAACTGAGAAAAGTTGTAGGGGAAAGGTACTGCAGAGGAAAAGAAATAGAAACACCATCATTAAGATGCTGAGAGTTGATATGATCAAACTGAGCCTGTCCGTGTAGGAAAAACCCCTGGCTGACCTTCTGAGGCACGTAGCTTCCCCCAGGCCAATTGGATGAGATGTCAGCTATTGCTAGTCCTCTCAGCACCTGTCGGTACTTCAGGTCCCCCAGCCAGGGACAACCGCCTGCTTATCTGGCAGTTTATTAACATATTTTATAATTCATGAAGTTTAACTTATTCTCTACACCCCACAGAAGGTAGCAGAGGTTAGGTGTCACTTGGAGGTTGGGAAATAGAAATAGTTAACCAGGTTTCACCCCCAAGAAAACGGGAGGTTGAAATGCTTCCCTGGACTGAGGCACAAGGCTTTTGGCTTCATTATCCTCACTGGCTTGTGCCTCATCTATATTTTAAGGCCTTTTTCCTCAAACCACTTCTCTCTGCATTTCTCTGCTCTCCCAGGCTTTGTCATTTCACATCAGGCCCATTTGTGACATTATTAATTTTTGCCTTTGACATTTTCCTAAGGGAAGAAGCAAAAAAGGTGGCCTCTCCATCGGTGGCCAGGTGGTCACCAAGTGTGACCTCCTACCAGAAGCGGGGGCATCTGCCCTAGAAGCTCTAGGTATAGGACTGCATGTCACAAATTTGCTCTGAAACATTACCTAGTGAAAAAGGGTAATATCTATAACAAGAAAAAAATCGATGCTAGGAGATATTTTTTTGGCTTTCACATGGTGATGGCTAAGCCCTTCCATGGTGTAGACCTTTATTCAGAGTCATCAAAATAATCAGCTGTTCATCAAGAATGCCTGGACCCTTGTGCACAGAAAGGCAGAGCTACTGGATTGCAAGCGGAACTATAGAATTCCAGAGGAGCATCAGCTCTCACTGCACCTTCCATGGCTGCCAATATTGGTCCATGCTGCTTGCTCTCCAGAAATGCAAAGCATTTCCAGCAAGTGGCCGCCTATCTTCATTGTCAAGGTGATGAAGGACACACGTTATCCTTAAGAAGGGGACAGATCAGCAGCCTTAGGATGGTGCATGAGATGAGCCATTGATGTATAGGAGGAAAAGTTTCTATTTTCTATTTTTACTGCTTTTATCCACACATTCAGTTTATGCATAAGTAGGGCTTCCCATATGACTCAGCCAATAAAGAATCTGCCTGCAATGCAGGAGACTTTGGCCACCTGATGCGAAGAGCTGACTCATTAAAAAAGACCCTGATCCTGGGAAAGATTGAGGGCAGGAGAAGACGGGGATGACAGAGGATGACAGGGGATGTTGGATGACTGGGGATGTTGGATGGCATCACCGACCCAATGGAAATGAGTTTGAGCAAACTCCGGGAGATGATACAGGACAGGGAAGCCTGGCGTGCTGCAGTCCATGGTGTTGCGAAGAGCTGGACATGACCAAGTGACTGAACAAAACCAACAACTAAACACAAGTGAAGTTGGTAACTTTGATGCATAGAATCCACAGTTATCCTATCCGTTCAGCCTCAGTGGGAACAAGATGAGGGCCCAGGGCTGGGAAGTGGAGCACAAGAGGCACCTTGAACATCCTTGTCCCCAGAATCAGGCACACTACAGGGTGACTGACCAATAAGACGAGAAGGTAGGAAGAACTAATGAATAGATCAGTGAATTTAGAAAGGAAGAAATGAAGGTACAAACAAGACTACAAATGAGGACTGTGTAAGAAGTGTTTTGGTGAAAATAATGAGGGAAAATAAGGAATTTTCTCTAAGAGATTTGAGTATGCCTCTGAATAAGCAATGGGAAGAAGAAATTTGCTGACATGCTAAAGACTGCTGGGCTCTGGGGACCTGTAATTGTTTCAGCAGCCAAGGGAACTCCAAAGCTGAACTGAAAAGCAGGCTTCTCTTTTACCTTCTTATATTAATATAGTTCAACATAATTCTCTGGAACTTCCACAGGGAATTGTGCGCCTGAAGCAGCTGAGTCCCAGAGCTTGATGCTTTAGTTATCCTCTTTATCATTCTATGCATCTCTATAGGTTTTTTCTGCATACCTTCCTGATTCTAGATGTTCTAGACTTGCCTGTTGATCTTAACTGCAGATCTGCAAACCACCAGTTAAGGATGTCCAAGGAGCCCAAGACAGACTTCTAGAGTTTCTAAGAATAACTCCCTTAGAGCTTGATCTTTGCTGTTTACTGTGAGAAGTGAAAGTGTTAGTTGCTCAGTCACGACCCACTCTTTTGCGACCCCATGGTCTAGAGCCTGCCAGGCAAGAATACTGGAGTGTGGGTTGCCATTTGCTTCTCCAGAGGATCTTCCTGACCCAGAGATTGAACCCAGGTCTCCTGCATTTTGCAGGAAGATTCTTTACTGTCTGAGCCACCATGGAAGCCACTGTTTACCTTGTGTGCTGTGTGCTTAGTCATTCAGTTGTGTCCAACTCTTTGTGACCCCACGGGCTGTAACCCACCAGACGCCTCTGTCCAATGGATTATCCAGGTAAGAATACTGGAGAGGGTTGCTGTTTCCTTTTTCAGGGGATCTTACTGATGCCTGGCTCAAATCCTGGTCTCCTACTTTTCCTTCATTGGCTGGTGGATTCTTTACCGCTAGTGCCACTTGGGAAGCCCCAAGAAAGTGGAGAAATGTATATACACATGCATATGGCTGAGTGAAGTTGTTGTATGGCAGAAATCAACAAACACAACATTGTAAAGCAATTATCCTCCAATTACAAAAAGACACAAATATGAAAAAAAGGAAGGTCTGGCACATGGCAAACACACACAGGTTTAAAGAAAAGCTTAAAAAAATTTATTGGTATTATTTTAAAAATTATTTTTACTAATCATTAATTTATTTTAATTTCATACTCCAAAACATATGCAACTCAATATCTGTGAGTTGAGGAAAAGAGAAATTAAACCTAGCATCACATGAAAGGTTGTTGTTGCTTGTTTGTTTGAGGTGGTGGGTGTTTTGGTTGGGATACAGATTTATTCTCTACTTCTGTGTCTCTATTTCTGCTTTGTAAGTAAGATCATCTATACCAATTTTTTCAGATTCCACGTATATGCATTATTATACTCATTTGTTTTTCTCCTTCTGACTTACACTTCACTCTGTATAACACTCTAGGTCCATCCGTGTCTATACAAATGACCCAACCTTGTTTCTTTTTCAGTTCAGTTCAGTCACTCAGTCACGTCCAGCTCTTTGTGAATCCATGGACTGCAGCATGCCAGGCCTCCCTCTCTATCACCAACTCCCGGAGTTTACCCAAACTCTTGTCCATTGAATCAGCAATGCCATCCAACCACCTCATCCTCTGTCATCCCCTTCTCCTCCCACCTTCAAACTTTCCCAGCATCAGGGTCTTTTCAAATGAGTCAGTTCTTCACATCAGGTAGCCAAAATATTGGAGTTTCAGCTTCAACATCCGTCCTTCCAATGAGCACCCAGGACTGATCTCCTTTAGGATGGACTGGTTGGATCTCCTTGCAGTCCAAGGGACTCTCAAGAGTCTTCTCCAACACCGCAGTTCAAAAGCATCAATTCTTCAGCACTCAGCTTTCTTTATGGTCCAATTCTCACATCCATACATGACTACTGGAAAAACCATAACTTTGACTAGACGGACCTTTGTTGGCAAAGTAATGTCTCTGCTTTTTAATATGCTGTCTGCTGCTGCTGCTAAGTTGCTTCAGTCGTGTCTGACTCTGTGCGACCCCACAAACAGCAGCCCACCAGGCTCCCCCGTCCCTGGGATTCTCCAGGTAAGAACACTGGAGTGGGTTGCCATTTCCTTCTCCAATACATGAAAGTGAAAAGTGAAAGTGAAGTCGCTCAGTTGGGTCCAACTCTTAGCGACCCCATGGACTGCAGCCTACCAGGCTCCTCCCTTCATGGGATTTTCCAGGCAAGAGTACTGGAGTGGGGTGCCATTGCCTTCTCCAATATGTGTCTAGGTTGGTCATTACTTTCCTGCCAAGCAGTAAGTGTCTTTTAATTTCCTGGCTGCAGTCACCATCTGCCGTGATTTTGGAGCCCCCCAAAATAAAGTCTGCCACTGTTTCCATTGTTTATTGTTATGGCTGAGTAAAACTGAAATAACTTGTCCACCCCCAAACACATATGAGTGTCATATAGCCATAACTTCAGCACAGTTACAGAGCTCTGGTATGTAGTGATACTAAAAATTAAAACATTCTTGAAGTCAGGCCATTTAAAAATTTGTCTAATTCACAGAACACATTAAACTATACTCATTAGCTTAGTCAAACTCATCATGACTTGTACATCTTTTCTAGGGCAGGACAAGCACAGAAAATATTCTGTAGGGATTTCCCCTGCAAGGAACAGGGGCTTTCCAACCTTACCTAATTATAAATATCTTCCAAAATTCAGTCTGTGTGCTGTTATATAATTCTGCTTGAAAATGTTTTTCAATAAGGGGAATGTGCCTAAATCTGACCATGTGCATGTGCATGTGCTCAGTTGTGTCCGACTCTGCGACCCCATGGACTGTAGCCCACCAAGCTCCTCTGTCCATGGGATTTTCCAGGAAAGAATGCAGGAGTGGGTTGTCATTTCCTTCTGCAGCGGATCTTTCCTACCTAGGATTGAACCCCAGTCTCCTGAATTGCAGGCCGATTCTCTACCATCTGAGCCACCAGGGAAGCCCAAAATCGGACCAAAGATATGTCCAAAAATAAATGTACAATTATAAACCTGTATGAGCTTCCCAGGTGTCGCTATTGGTAAAGAATCCTTCTGCCAATGCTGGAGACACCGGAGATGTGGGTTTGATTTCTGGGTCGGGGAAAACCCCTGGAGTAGGAAATGGCAACCCACTCCAGTACTCTTGCCTATATCCCATGGACAGAGGAGCCTGGCTGGCTACACCGCATGGGTATAGCTCCCATGGGTGTAATTCCACAAAGAGTTGGACACAACTGAGCACACACGCACCGTGCAAACCTGTGTGGGAAATATTGACAACATATCTGTGCTCCAAATCCAATAAGATGGGCATAGAGTATACTGTCCCCATGGATTTTATGAAGATTTTTTAGTGTTCCATAAATCTGTTTATTGGCCACCAAACACATGCTGCTGCTGCTGCTGCTGCTGTTGCTGCTGCTAAGTCACTTCAGTTGTGTCCGGCTCTGTGCAACCCCATAGACAGCAGCCCACCATGCTCCCCCGTCCATGGGATTCTCCAGGCAAGAGTACTGGAGTGGGGTGCCATTGCCTTCTCTGACCAAACACATACACACAAGCAAAACCTAATATTAATGATACAATGGGTAACAGTCATTTTCTTTGCTTAATTCAGTTAATGGAATTTTTTTTCTTTTCCTTTTTTTTAAAGAGTGATTTGTCTTACCTAGGTTCCCTGAAAATGCTATTTGGGAAAATTTCATCTGTGCTCTCTTGTCCTCTTGCCTCTTGATAGAATTATTAGCTAACAGCTAATAGAGGCATTCAGAAAACTAAGATCATGGCATCTGGTCCCATCATTTCATGGCAAATAGATGGGGAAACAATGGAAAGTGACTTTGTTTGGGGGGCTCCAAAATCACGGCAGATGGTAGCTGCAGCCAGGAAATTAAAAGACGCATGCTCCGTGGAAGAAAAGTTATGACCAACTTAGATAGCATATTAAAAAGCAGAGACATTACTTTTCCAACAAAGGTCCATCTAGTCAAAGCTATGGTTTTTCCAGTAGTGATGTATGGATGTGAGAGTTGGACCATAAAGAAAGCTGAGCGCTGAAGAATTGATGCTTTTGAACTGTGGTATTAGAGAAGACTCTTGAGAGTCCCTTGGACTGCAAGGAGATTCAACCAGTCCATCCTAAAGGAGATCAGTCCTGGGTGTTCATTGGAAGGATGGATGTTGAAGCTGAAACTCCAATATTTTGGCTACCTGATGTGAAGAACTGACTCATTTGAAAAGACCCTGATGCTGGGAAAGATTGAAGGTGGGAGGAGAAGGGGATGACAGAGGATGAGGTGGTTGGATGGCATTACTGACTCAATGGAAATGAGTTTGAGTAAACTCCAGGAGCTGGTGATGGAGAGGGAGGCCTGGCATGCTGCAGTCCATGGGGTTGCAAAGAGCCGGACACAACTGAGCAACTGAATTGAACTGAATAGAGGCATCCAAGCACATGTGCTAACTGTAGAGCTACGTGTTCCAAATATCACCAGGAATGTCCCCTTTCCACCATCCAACAGCAAACCATGTTTGACCCAAGTGTCTCTCAGGAGAGCAGATTGAACTAAGATGGAAATGTAATTTGAGCAATATCAAAGAATTAGAATAGTTAATTTCCAAACATGACAGCACTTATTTTCCATATGTAGCAAAGGAGTCTCATTTATAAATCAAGAGTAATCTGCAGAGACTTGGGAACATTCATCAGCGATTTAGAAGATTATTACATGAGACTCCAGATCACAGCCTATCTCTGTCTACACTTAGACACACAGATATACACACACACACACTCACCATATAAAATCATTCTGCATTATACAGAGACATACTGTTGAATTTTCTATTGCAATGGAGAAGACGAATTAGCAAATTCATTAATGAACTCCTGTGTTTCCCCCAAAGTTGTCAGCTGTAATAATTCATTTGTTTTCCCAAACTGTCTGCCATTAGTATCCACACCACTGCCTCTCAGTGAACACTGGGACCTCACAAAGCTTTTACTTTTACGGCAGAGCCAAGACTCCAGGGCACCAAGGGTTGTGGGCAAAGCATAGAGAGTTCCCTGAGCAGTGACTGCTTTGGGCATAAAGAACCTCCCAAAAGACTCACTTCTCATTTGTCTGTTCTACATCACCAGCATCAAAGAAGCAAGACACAAACACAAAGACCCCAAAGTGGCTGGGACTAACTGCTAAAGTAACATCATTAGCACATAATTCATTTGTTCTCATGCAGCAGTAGAAGCTTTCTATTTTTAATTTTTAAAACTTATTTATTTTGGGCTGTACTTGTTCTTCATTGCTGCCCATGGGCTTTCTCTAGTTGCCGTGAGTGGTGGCTACTCTAGTTGTGGTGCATGGGCTTCTTAATCAAGCAGTAAGTAGTATGAGTCTTGGCTTTAATTCCTTATGGAAACACCCTTGTTCTCCTACATCCACTAATGTTCAAATCTCACAATTATTCTACAATATGTATAAAATTGCTTTGCTCATGTGTGTGCTCAGTTGCTTCATTTGTGTCTGACTCTTTGCAATATTATGGACTGTAGCCCACCAGGCTCCTCAGTCCATGAGATTCTCTAGGCAAGAAGACAGGAGTGGGTTGCCCATTTCCTTCTCCTGACCTGGGGATCAAACCCAAATTTCCTGCATTTCAGGCTGATTGTTTACCAACTAAGCCACCAGGGAAAGCCCTAAAATTGCTTATTTGTTTTCTTGGATCTTTCTCCCATGAAACTGTGTCTTTCTCAAAGGAGGCTACTCAATAATTTCATCACTGTATCTCTAATTCCTACACAGTGGGTCTTGTTAGACAATTGATGACAAAGAGCTGGAAGCACATATGAGTTACTCTGGAAGATTTGTGTGTGTGTGTGTGTGTGTGTTTCAGTGGAACTGTTCATATAAAGGAAATGCACATGGAGTGTATCCTAAAGATTATGTCCCTTCATTTTATGCAGTGCAAATGCACTTGCTATGAGTTCTTTATCTTCATGGATATTAAAAATATAGTTTAAAACTGACTACTTATATCTGGGCAAAGGGCTCCAGTAGTTGTCGATCCTCCCTATGGAGCTGATTCAACTCTTCAAATACCCAACTGAGCCTGTACATAGCGGCAGCAGTTACATTAGCCTTGATCCATGAGTCAGAAAGATCCTCTGGAGAAGGAAATGACAACCCACTCCAGTATTCTTGCCTGGAAAATCCCATGGATGCAGGAGCATGGTGTGCTATGGTCCATGGGGTTGCAAAGAATTGGATATGACTGAGCATGCACCTAAGATCCAGCTACACAGTCTGCCTGTGGTCAGTGGGATTCCCCTTCCAGAAAGAAGTTCTTGGTTATAGAATGCTGTTAACATTTCAGAAGGACTGAAGAGTTAAATCAGGTTTAGATTAACATCTCAGACCTTGTTCTCATAATTTCCCCCCAATTATGACAGCAGTTATAACAAGTTAGTAAGCAGAGGCTGGCCATGCTTTGTTCTTCACCTCTCTTCAATATATTCTTTGTTGCCTGACCTTTCTTTAACTGAGTTATTTGCTATTCATCCTCAGGGAAGAGATAGTTGCATTGGTAGAGGATAATATATTTTTATTTCACCGAATATATCTAAGGGCTTTCCAGTAAATAATCTGGCCTGCCAATTCTGAGACTCGAGAGAAGCGTGTTTAATCCCTGAGTCAGGAATTGACCCAGAGAGGGAAATCCCCTTGAGAGGGAAATGACAATGCACCCCAGTATTTCTTGCCTGGAGAATCCCATGGACAGAGGAGCCTGCTGGGCCACAGTCCATGTGGTTGTAAGGAGTCAAACATGACTGAACATGCACACACCACAATATATCTAAAGAGGTGTGATAAGTGAAAAAGTTGGCTTAAAGCTCAACATTCAGAAAACGAAGATCATGGCATCCAGTTCCATCACTTCATGGGAAATAGATGGGGAAACAGTGGAAACAGCATCAGACTTTATTTTGGGGGCTCCAAAATCACGGCAGATGGTGACTGCAGCCATGAAATTAAAAGACGCTTACTCCTTGGAAGGAAAGTTATGTCCAACCTAGATAGCATATTCAAAAGCAGGGACATTACTTTGCCAACAAAGGTCCACCTGGTCAAGGCTATGGTTTTTCCTGTGGTCATGTATGGATGTGAGAGTTGGACCGTGAAGAAGGCTGAGCGCCAAAGAATTGATGCTTTTGAACTGTGGTGTTGGAGAAGACTCTTGAGAGTCCCTTGGACTGCAAGGAGATCCAACCAGTCCATTCTGAAGGAGATCAGCCCTGGGATTTCTTTGGAAGGAATGATGCTAAAGCTGAAACTCCAGTACTTTGGCCACCTCATGTGAAGAGTTGACTCATTGGAGAAGACTCTGATGCTGGGAGGGATTGGGGGCAGGAGGAGAAGGAGACGCCAGAGGATGAGATGGCTGGATGGTATCACTGACTCAATGGATGTGAGTCTGAGTGAACTCTGGGAATTGGTGATGGACAGCAAGGCCTGGCGTGCTGCGATTCATGGGATCACAAAGAGTCAGACACAACTGAGCGACCGAACTGAACTGAATACATTTTTAAATATTAAAGGGATGGTTTTGATTTTCAGATCGGATCAGAGCAGTTCTCATCCTCTGTCGTCCCCTTCTCCTCTTGCCCTCAGCCCCTCCCAGCATCAGAGTCTTCTCCAATGAGTCAACTCTTCGCATGAGGTGGCCAAAGTATTGGAGTTTCAGCTTTAGCATCATTCCTTCCAAAGAAATCCCAGGGCTGATCTCCTTCAGAATGGACTGGTTGGATCTCCTTGCAGTCCAAGGGACTCTCAAGAATCTTCTCCAACACCATAGTTCAAAAGCATCAATTCTTTGGTGCTCAGCCTTCTTCACGGTCCAGCTCTCACATCCATACATGACCACAGGAAACACCATAGCCTTGACTAGACCGACCTTTGGTGGCAAAGTAATGTCTCTGCTTTTGAATATGCTATCTAGGTTGGTCATAACTTTCCTTCCAAGGAGTAAGCATCTTTTAATTTCATGGCTGAAGTCACCATCTGCAGTGATTTTGGAGCCCAGAAAAATAGTCTGATGCTGTTTCCACTGTTTCCCCATCTATTTCCCATGAAGTGCTGGGACCAGATGCCATGATCTTGGTTTTCTGAATTAAGCTTTAAGCCAACTTTTCACTCTCCACTTTCACTTTCATCAAGAGGCTTTTTAGTTCCTCTTCACTTTCTGCCATAAGGGTGGTGTCATCTGCATATCTGAAGTTATTGATATTTCTCCCAGCAATCTTGATTCCAACTTCTGTGTCTTCCAGTCCAGCATTTCTCATGATGGTTTTGATTTTACTAAGTCTAATCTGGTGGGTATTTTGTCCTGACAGTACATCCCAGTTTGGGTAAGACATATTTCAACTGTTCAATAACCACATGTGCTTGAGAACCCATACTAGAGAGTTCAGGGTTCTAAGAATTGACTGCCCTCCAGCTACAGTTTGTTGAAGGCTACAGAGGATGGCAGGTAGATAGAGAACTGGTGGTAGCTCTGGACCACATATGTTAGAGGAAAGTCACTACATCTAGGAAAGAGCTTCTATTTCTGATGCTTGTGGAAGCATCAGAGTTTGTGGTCAAGATGAACTCAATTGTGTTAAGAGCCATGTAACTCCCGATTTTCATCTGAGAGAGCCCCAGAGTAGGAGATGGAATTATACAGCCTGTGATGTACTGATAGTATATTCATGTTGTCTTAGAGAATTTCAAGCCTCTTTAGTGCTCAATGATTCAGCCAGGGATGAGACAGCTCCTCAGGATTCTAGAAAAATACTGCTGCTCAGATTTCTTAATAAATGTTCATTGGATGAAAGACTGAATGAACCAATAACCCAGCTACCAATTCTCTGATACACAAAATATTTGCAGCTCTCAGCTAATGAGCTCCTACTCATTTGCATGCTGGTCTTCTGTTTAAAGTGCTCTCATATTTCATCAGAATAATTTTTTCTCTATTGTAAGATCATAATTTTCATTGGATTATAACATAAATCTCCTTATTTGCAAGGATACAACTAATTTATTACACTATGCACAATGAGCTGTATTTGGATTCTCGAGTTATAATATATTTCATCAAGACTGACTCTCAACTATGATTAAAAAGACTGACTTCATTGAAATATAATTCACATACCACAAAATTAACCCCTGTTAAGTGCCCAATGGCACCCCACTGCAGTACTCTTGCCTGGAAAAGCCCATGAACGGAAAAACCTGGTGGACTACAGTCCATGGGCTCATGAAGAGTCGGACACGACTGAGTGACTTCAATTTCACTTTTCGCTTTCATGCATTGGAGAAGGAAATGGCAACCCACTCCAGTGTTCTTGCCTGGAGAATTCCAGGGACGGGGGAGCCTGGTGGGCTGCCGTCTATGGGGTCGCACAGAGTCGGACACGACTGAGGCGACTTAGCAGCAGCAGCAGCAACAAGTGCCCAATTCAGTGAGTTGTAGCATATTCACAGAGCTGTCCAACCATCACCACTGTTGAATGTCAGAACATTTTCATCACCTGCATAGAAACTTTGTACCCAGTAGCACTCACTCCTCTTAGAAACTCTGTACTCAACAGAACCCACTCTTCAGCACCCTGCCCCCAAATCTCATGTAGCTTCATTTCAATTGGAAAAAATTGTCTTAAAGGCTGAATTGAATATTTTGTGATTAGAAGGGACGGTGGACTTTTTTGGTGCAGTGGTTTCTACTCCCATGCTATCCTCTTACTCATTTGTTCTACAAATATTTACTCAGTACTCTCTGGGGTATAAAGATGGAAGCGAGCAGACAGTGCTGTGTGTTTTATGCGGTTCCTTTTTGAGATAAGCTCAGAGTACACAGACTAGCTCTCTTTTTTGTGCTTGACTGCTGAAAGATCTGATACAACTTTATTTTGCATGAAGTTGGAGTCTAAGCTGCTAAAATACCATTATTTGATATGTCTGGTCCTATCACACTGTGAATACATTTTTTAACAAGTTTACTTAGACTTAGAATCTAGCTTCAAACGGGAGACTGCACGATATAAGGCAAGAATTTTTGCTTTCTTCCATCTTACACTTTGCCTCAATTCTACTCTGTTTTAGTGGAAACCCAAACAGGGTATAGCCCATGAATACCAACCCATCATTTCCTAGACACACATCATCCAGACACACATTCCTTCCTCCTGGTGGTCCATATGTCACCTTTATGTATTCAAAACATTTATTTATTTACTGGTTAAACTGGGTCTTCGTTGCTGCAGACAGGCTTTTTCTAGTTATGGGGAGTGGGGGCTACTCTCCAGTTGTGGTTCATGGACTTCTCATTACAGTGGCTTCTCTTGTTGCAGAGCATGGGCTCCAGGGTGCGTGGGCCTCAGTAGTTTGGTGCACAGACCCAGTTGCCCTGTGGCATGTGGGATCTTCCCAGACGAGGGATTGAACCCGTGTCCCCAGCATTGGCAGACCTATTCTTAACCACTGGACCATCAGTTGTTGTAGTTCATTCCTAAGTCATATCTGACTCTTAGTCCTCATATGGACTGCAGCACACCTGGCTTCCCTGTCCTTCACCATCTCGCAGAGTTTGCTCTATTGAGTCGGTGATGTCATCCAATGATATAATCCTCTGTCACCAACTTTTCCTCCTGCCCTCAGTCTTTCCCAGCATCAGTGTCTTTTCCAGTGAGTCAGCTTTTTGTATCAGGTGGCCAAAGTATTGGAGCTTCATCTTCAGCATCAATTCTTCCAACGAATATTCAGGGTGGATTTCCTTTAGGATTGACTGGTTTGATCTTCATGCAGTCCAAAGGACTCTCAAGAGTCTTCTCCAACACCATGGTTAGAATGCATCAATTCTTTGGCACTCAGCCTTCTTTAAGTTCCAGCTCTCACATCCATATGTGACTACTGGGAAAACCATAGCTTTGACAATGCAGACCTCTGCCGGCTAAATGATATATCTCTGGAAGTCCTCAACACACTCTTCTGGGCATTAATTTTTGTTGCATGAATTCTTTGATGTAGGAAAGTCTTATCTGACAGTCAATTCCCCCAATACAGGGCCACTGCTAGCTCATGATTTTAAGGCTCACCTGTATATTTGCTAATTATATTCTGTATTTGTCTTATCTCCCTAAAGAGAAGGAGGTTGCCTTTAGAGTAGAGATCAGTGTGTCCCTGCCCCACACCACCGCTGTGTCCTGATTCCATTAACACAGGACAAATGATGGAACTGGTTTAGCTGTCAGGTAGAAAGCTGTGGGTTGAGCCACTTTTTCTACTGGCTCCCATCTTATAATAAACAATAGCTTAATGGAGAGTTGGGCCCCTGACAGCTGGTTTGGCCGTGTCCCTGCCTTTGGCCTGCAGCCCGGGGCCCTCTTTAATGGATGTGCCTCATGTTTGAGCACCTGCTGTGTGCCTGGCTCTGTGTCAGGTGTTTAAAGCATCACCTCTCTCTGTGCTCCCCTGTATCCTCCTTTCCGTCACTACATTTACCCAAGAATGTAATGTGTGCGTGTGTTTTCTGTCTCTCTCCCTGGACTGTGAGCTCTTCACGGGCAGAGTGGAGTTTTACCCAGAGCCTGGCACACAGTAGGCTCTCAAATAAATATTTGTTATGTGAATAAATAAATGAAAACACAGTTGTTAGCAGCTATCTGCCTAGCCGAAAATACAACATACCTCTGAAACAATGAGAGAGCAGGACAACATTACTGAAAGTGTTAATTATGCACAGTGGACAATGTGTAAACAAAATAAACTTTGAGTACCCATATAGTCTAAGTAAGATGTGTTTTCATCAGTGCTTTTATATCAGATTTTTATCTGCATCTTTTAAAGAGCTTGAAAAGAGATGTAACTTATGTTCAACAGCAGCACTTCACAAAATCACTTTTCTTTGCCTTCCCATCTTCTTGTACTCTACTCCTCTGCAGCCTGTCCCCTCAATGCCCAAGTCTCTCCCCTCACCCGACAGGCCCCTACTTTGTAGGTATCTGCTCCTTGCCTTTTTTCAGTGGCAGACTCACTCAGCCTTTCTGAGTCCCTCAACTCCCTCTCTTTGACTCATCACCCCAAGTCTGCACTGCAATAAAGAGACTGGAGCCAACTCACTGAGCAAGAGCCTCCTTCCTTTCTAGAGGTGGGTGGGGTTAGAGGGAGCAGGAAAGAGGATTTATGTGGGTGAAGACTGTGAATACTCCAACAATAATTCTGTTCCTGTTATGATAAGATTATGAAATGGAGGGAATCTTCCAGGGCTGGTAAAGAACTGTTCTGTTTATCTGGGGACTAGCCACTTGATGTTATGATGTAAATTGCAGCAAGCACACAGAAGTTGTTTATGACCACTTAACCTAAACCTGATGGGACATTCTGCCCCCCTCACCCAGCACAGACTGTAAATCATTCATTTTAGGAAAGGGTTCTCTGGTCATCAACATTCCCTCTGGTTCTTCCAACAGGAGTTTCGGCTTCCAATTTCCACTCGGTCTGTGGCCAACGTAAGCAAAGGTCCTACCTGGACAGACCACACGCACGCTCTTCTCCAGGCTGCTTAGGCTAACTTGGCCTCTTTCGGTTTTAAGCCCATTTACCTGAGGAATCCAAGGACCCACTGCTTTGAAATTACATAGTGTGAGTTTCCAACTCAGAGGCGAAAATTCAGTAAAATCATAACACAATATCCATGTAACAGTCAGGATCCAACCAGGAAAACAGAAACCACAATAAATATTTAAAACAGAGGTAACAATTTAACACAGGGAATTGGTGATACCATACAGGTGATGGAAAATCTGAGCAGCCAAACATGGATTTGGGGAAAGCTACAGATTAGCAAGAGGGGGAAGCAGAGACCTACCTGAGGCTAAGAGACAAAGGGATCCTGGGGCCCAGGGGTGGGACCCACAGAGGCCTGTCCCAAGGGAATGGGAATGTGGAGAAGTGGTCACCCAAGGTAGAACCACATGAAGGGAAAGACCTTATTTCTCTCCAGCCGCCCCCCACCCCACCCTGCCCCCCCACTTCAGAGTTCCTGTTGGCTGAAAACAAATCTGGGAGGGTGTCCCTGGTGCACTCTAGCTGGATATGGGGGCGGGGGTGATGGATCTACCCTGAGATAAACAGAGCAGGACACACACAATCCACACGTGAGATATCATGGAATAAGCTGGGAAAAGCAGGATGTGAAGGAAAGACAGGCCTGGCTCCAGAAGCAGTTTGGTTGCCTGGGCATGCCCCCAACTTCTGCCACCAGATGGGACTCAGAAGTGAAGACTTGAAAGGGGGGTGTGCGTGCAAGCTAGGCGGCTTCAGTCATGTCCGACTCTTTGTGACACCATGGATTGTAGCCTGCCAGAACACTCAGGGCTTATTCTGGGTGCCAGACACAATGGATGAACTGCTCGAATCCAGTGAAGCCTCACAAGCACCTGCAGAATTTCACCAGCAGCCAACTGGGCCCAGAGAGATTAAGTACCTTGCCCATAATTACACCCTGTGTAGCTTTAGAACGAGCTCCCTGACCACCAAGTTTCCCATTCACCACGCTGCGCTGTAAGTGTTGTGTTCTCAAAGGTGTAGAGAAATACATCCCTTTCGGCAACACCATCAGAGGGTCGGAGCTGGTGCTGATGCTGGGAAAGCCGATGCTCTTCACCTCCTGGGCAGGCTGCCTTCTCAGCCCTACTGTTATCCTCTGTCAGTGACACTCTCATTCCCTCCTCCTCAGCCCCACTCCCACTTCCACCTGTAGCCCCAGCAGAAATGTGCATCCCTAACAGCTCCAGATCTGCTCCAGGGAACTAACAGGAGAAAAATACCTGGAGTGTTACCCTGATGGTGGCGTCTCCATTTCAGCAGATCAGCGCTATGGGAGAGGAGTGATTCTTTAATGATGGATCTGCTGGTTGCAGAAGGTAATGGGGATTACTCTCACTGCTGAGTTAACACCCGCATAAGTCACAGCAGACTCACTTGCTGAGACGGCTGACTTCAGATTTGTTTTTGGTGTGAATTTGAATTCATTTAATCCTAAATTTGGGAGGCCTCAATAATAAGCAAGAAAAAGAAAAGCTAAAAGATAGACAAATATCAACTACGCGCTGGGGTCTGTGGCCTGTGTGTGCGTGTGTAAGGGTTGAGAGAGAACAAAATAAGAACTTTTATCCTGATTTAATATTCAATTACATAACTAGAGTTAATAGATAAAATGTTAACATAAAATTAAGTACAAAGATGGATATCATTATCGGGGAAGAACATACTGAATAAGATCCCTGGAGTCTTTTTCCTCAAATAGAGGATTCCCATTTCTTAAGTCAGAGCTCCAAGGAGGGCCTGTGATGAGGACAGCAAATTTGAATTGTGCTGATACAAAAAGACACATTCTAGGACTTCCCTGACAGTCCGTGGTTAAGATTCTGTGCTTCCAATACAGAGGGTACAGGTCTGATCCCTGATCAGGGGACTAAAATCCCACAGTGTCATGGAGCATAGCCAAAACAAACCAAAAAACACAACTATTTAATCCATTTGGGGCTGCCTAAGATGCTCCGTAACAGTCAGATGATCCCTGTTGACATCATCCTGCAGCTGTGTATGTGTGTGTGTATGATATCATTAAAAGAATTTTCTTGAAGATGCCTCTGGAAGCCTCTAATCTGAAATAGAATATCATATTGGTGTAATTTTCAGTAAATATAGTGGTTTTTGCTGGTATAAACTATAAAATCCTTGTAAGAATTTGTGTTACTAAAAAAAAAAAACAGGAAAGCCATTTTCCCC
The DNA here is from genome assembly GCA_935064755.1 of Tragelaphus eurycerus. Classification (NCBI taxonomy): domain Eukaryota; kingdom Metazoa; phylum Chordata; class Mammalia; order Artiodactyla; family Bovidae; genus Tragelaphus; species Tragelaphus eurycerus. Next base: position 168,001 of record CAKXYN010000096.1, read on the forward strand.
AAGGTATTTTATAATGATGCAGGTAGGAAATATCTAATTTTATCAGTAATAATCCTCTCTCACTTGGCCCTTAAATTTCTGAAGATTCTCAGAGTTGAGTTAAAAGCATAAGCTGTAGAATTTAAAATTTAACAGGTCCTATTAGTGAGATGTTATTTTCTCTGGGATTTTTTTTTTTTTTTTTTAACTATCCCTGGGATTTCCCTGGTGGTCCAGTGGTTAAGACTTTGCCTTCCAATGCAGGGGATGAAGGTTTAATCCTTGATCATGGAATTAAGATCCCACATGCCTTGGGGTTGGGGCCAAAAAACCAAAACATAAAACAGACGCAATGTTGTAACAAATTCAATTAAGACTTAAAAAAAAAACCTGTCCCTGTAAGCTGCTTCGTCCATGGTAAAAATCACTCAATTTTTTAAAAATGGTTACATTTACTAGAGAGCTGATTGTGATTTTTAAATTGTGCTCTTAAAATGGCATTCAGGCTAATGCAACATATAAACAAGTGTATAAAACTCTTGTTAAGCCTGTATAACTGCCAAAACTCTTTTGCGAATGTCTTTATGAATCATAAAAATGTGAATACATGATCTCTAGAGATGCTTAAGTCAAATGCTGAATTTCACAGCACCATTTGGGTAGTTGCAGCTGTGGTAGGATTTAGCAAGAATTTCCTTCAGACAGTGGAGTAAGTGGCTACAAGATGAAATAGGGCCCATTCTGCGTGGCAGACAGATGAGCTTAAAATAGAAGTGTATGAGCTAGTTTTTCAAAGAAAAGAAAATTCCCCCAGATCAATGGTTTACCCTCCACGTTCAAGGTTTGTTTTTTATTTACCGAGCAAAGTGGCCATCATATATAGGCAGTAAAAAGCAGTCCTCTCTGAGTGTGTGAAATGAGACTTGGGCTTTGTTCAGGTCCCACCTGACTCATTCAGCCCACAATGATCTACTAGACATCTCCATGGGTTCTGACATCATTGGCACCCTGTTCTTAAGATGACACCAAATCAGGGCTTAACATGGTCCCATTTAAAGAAAAGATTCTGCTCTCTCCTAACCTCTGACAAACAGAGGTGCACCTGGTTTTACTAAGAGAATGAAAGCTTAGTTTTTACCTGCTGTTCCTGGTTAGGCAGCTTCCTGAGCATGGATTCTCCTCATGCAAGGAGCTCATGGATTGGGGTTTTGTGCATTCTAGGGCTCCCCACTCTTCCAGGGTGTCAGAGTCCTTCATTTCCAGTCACATGCAAGAGGGAAAAAGAAACATAGAAGAGTCACATATAATTTGAGTCTGAAAGTGGTGAATCTTACTTCCACCTACATTCCAGTCTCCAGAACGTAGTCATATGCTTCATCTTGTAACAGGTAGGGCTGGGAAATGTAGTTTAGCCAAGCTCCCGGGAGGAGATCAGGATACTGATGAGCTCTACCAACTCCATCACAAGGAGGAAGGAGCATACCACAAACAAATGTTGTGACTTTGTCCTAATAGAATCCTTCCTGCTGTTTATTTCTGATATGAGCTATTGGTAGTTTTTGATATGGAAAAGTGCTGTGTATTTAGTGATTAGAAAATCAAGTGTGTTCAAACACAAGAAAATTTCCAGCTGACTCACATCTCCTATGGAGAAGGCAGTGGCAAGCCACTCCAGTACTCTTGCCTAGAAAATCCCACGGACAGAGGAGCCTGGTAGGCTGCAGTCCATGGGGTCGCTACGAGTCGGACACGACTGAGCGACTTCACTTTCACTTTTCACTTTCACACAATGGAGAAGGCAATGGCAACCCACTCCAGTGTTCTTGCCTGGAGAATCCCAGGGACGGCAGAGCCTGGTGGGCTGCCGTCTATGGGGTCGCACAGAGTCGGACACGACTGAAGCGACTTAGCAGCAGCAGCAGCACATCTCCTATAGAATGAGACTGTGTTAAAATTATAACTGTGCTAGTACAATGCTCCCTAATAAGGCAGGACCAGTCCGGTTTAGCTTTAAAACTTCCAGAGTGCTCATTAGAAATGCTTGTTCATTTTGTTTTAATGACAACTGTAACTCTTTACATGACAGTGCTTTCAGACCATGAGAACCGTCCTCTTGTAAAGATCATGTGAAGTCCTCACAGTTAATGCAAGATTAAGGAATTTTAACTAGGATTTGAAGTTTATACTTTGAAACGTTTGTTTTATCTCAATTAGCAAGCTTATAAAGCTTTAAAACCCCTATGAAGATTACCACCAGTCCAAATTTTGCTGACATATAGTTAATGTGAAAATACAGTAGGAGATACAAGCTTCAACTATAGGAACTGACAGTTCTGGATTCATATTCATTCAGTCTCTTACTTGATGTGTCAACTTAGGCAAGTTTTTAACTACTCTAATAAGACTATGCTTCCTCATCTGTAAAATTGGGATAACATAGATACATAGATTAATATTATACTTACATAAGATTGTAAAGAGTATGATATGAGATAACATGTATAAAATTTCCCGGCAGATACTAAGTGCTCAATTTTTAGCTCTTACATTATCTTTGTTGATTTTAATGTTTTGCCTTAAATTAGAATTTATCTACTAAGACTTTACTATCTTGTTACACTTATTACAAGCTTGGTTACAGACCAAATTTATTTGCGTGGTTAAAAGTTGAAAATTTGCCAAAAGATTTGCTTTGAATGACCTCTGTGTTCCTTCCACCATGCTGTTTTCTTTAAGAGACATCATAGTTTTGTGAGTCTCAGGACTAAAGGGTGAAGAACACCATACCCTCTGGCATTGATTTCTTGGACAAATCAGTCATTCAAGCAATCTAGATTTCTTCATGAATTGGCTTTAAAATAATGAGTCAGTATCATCTATTTACCACATAAGGGTCCCAAGGGAAACATGAAGATGAAGTATTGGGTACTTATCACAATGTATTTGCTGTTTAATAGTCAAATATAAGCCCTTTTAAAGGTCACTGTGGTTAGAGGAGCAGTAGTGATTTTTATGGCAAATTAAGTTTCCTTTGGTTGAGCTCTCTTCATTCTTTCTGGAGCTATTTCTCTACTCTTCTCCAGTAGCATACGGGGCACCTACCGACCTGGGGAGTTCATCTTTCAGTATCATATTTTTTTCCCTTTTCCTACTGTCCAAGGGGTTCTCAAGGCAAGAATACTGAAGTGGTTTGCCATTCCCTTCTCCAGGGGACCACACTTTGTCAGAACTCTCCATCAAGACCTCTTCATCTTGGGTGGCCCTACACGGCATGGCTCATTGAGTTTCATTGAGTTAGACAAGGCTGTGATTCATGTGATCAGTTTGGTTAGTTTTCTGTGATTGTGGTTTTCATTCTGTTTGCCTTCTGATGGAGAAGGATGAGAGGCTTATGGAAGCTTCCTGATGGGAGAAATGACACCACCCTTATAGCAGAAAGGGAAGAAGAACTAAAGAGCCTCTTGATGAAAGTGAAAGAAGAAAGTGAAAAAGTTGGCTTAAAACTCAGTATTCAAAAAATAAGATCATGGGATCTGGTCCCATCACTTCATGGCAAATAGATGGGGAAACAATGAAGTCAGTGACAGACTTTATTTTTGGGGGCTCCAAAATCACTGCAGATGGTAACTGCAGTCATGAAATTAAAAGACGCTTGCTACTTGGAAGAAAAGCTATGACCAGCCTAAACAGCATATTAAAGAGCAGAGACTTTACTGACAAAGGTCCATTCAGTCAAAGCTACAGTTTTTCCAGTAGTCATGTATGGATGTGAGAGTTGGACTATAAAGAAAACTGAGCACCAAAGAATTGATGCTTTTGAACTGTGTTGGAGAAGACTCTTGAGAGTCCCTTGGACTGCAAGAAGATCCAATGAGTCAATCCTAAAGGAAATCAGTCCTGAATATTCATTGGAAACACTGATGCTGATGCTGAAGCTCCAATACTTCGGCCTCTGATGTGATGAACTTACTGATTGGACAAGACCCTGATGCTGGGAAAGATTGAAGTCGGGAGGAGAAGGGGATGACAGAGGATGATATGGTTGGATGGCATCACCGACTCAATGAACTTGAGTTTGAGTGAGTTCTGGGAGTTGGTGATAGACAGGCAAGCCTGGTATGCTGCAATCCATAGGGTCCCAAAGAATCGGACACAACTGAGTGACTGAACAGACTGTCTAACTTGGTTGAGCTCAGCTCTGCTGATGCAGACTGGCCAGGCTGGATGGGTGTGCTGTCTGCCCCCTCTCTCCTCCCAACAGTCACCTCCTTGAGGACAGTCACCTCCTTGGACACCTTGCCTGGCCAGCAATGAGATTGCCAGAACCCAGAAAGAATGCAGTCCTCCTATTTGGAGCTCTATTAAATACGAAGTAAAAAAAATATAATTGATTTTCTAAAAACTTGTCTACCACCTGTGAGGTAGAAATTGGGGTAACTTTTTGGCAAATGTTCTACTTTTGATGACACAAATATCTTTGGTCTGTAACTACTCTTGTAATAAGTTAAGTGCACTAAGATATTAAAGTCTTAATAGATATATTGTAATTTAAGAGAAAACATTAACATCAATAAAGGTACTTTAATAGCTAAAAATTGAGCACTTAGTATCTACCAGGAAATTTTTATGTATCTTATCTCATATCATACTCGTTATTTTTTTAATTTATTTTTTAATTGGAAGAAGATTGCTTTACAATGTTATGTTGGTCTCTGCCATACAAGAACATGAATCAGCCACAATGACATATATATATATCCCCTCCCTCCTGAACACTCTTTAAATTTTAGTCACATTTTATGTTGTCTTGGAACACTCTTTAAATTTTAGTCACATTTTCTGTTGTCTTGGCAAAAATTTCATAGGCACATACCACGAGATAGATAATTTTTAATCTAATTCCCTTCCTTTCTTCCTCCCTCCTTTCCTTCCTTTAAATTATTTTTTAAATTCTTGAAATAGAGATTATCTATTCAAGCTCATTCTTAGGTAACAGTGGGGCTAGGAAAAACATAGGGATTCCTGGTGGCAAATAAACCCTTGAAGACTCTCAAACATAGTCACATACACTTATTAATCACCAAATCTTTGGTTAGCTCTTTATAGAAAGCTTTCTTATTTGCTATCTCCAGGATTTTCAGCCTTCCCTGATCTCCGCCTCTGGCTTTCTATGCTGTTTATTAGCTCTGTTCCAGGAAACTAGAATAGGGCTTCCCAGGTGGCACTAGTGGTAAAGAATCTACCTGCCAATACAGCAGACCCAGGTTCCATCCCTGGGTTAGGGAGATCCCCTGAGGCAGGAAAGGGCAACCCACTCCAGCATTCTTGCCTGGCCAATCCCATGGACAGAGGAGCCTAGAGGGCTACAGTCCGTAAGGTCACAGAGGGTTGGACACTGAGTGATTGAGCACACAGACACAGGAAACTACCATAAACCACAGCAGCTAACCTCTGAGTTCTGTGTCTTTCTCTCACATGAAGTGTCTCTATTTCCCTCTCTCCCACTGGACGACAGATGAATTAGAGACAGGAGTAGGTCTGTACTCCTGTACCCTTGCATTTCACTCATAAGAGGAGCTCAGTATCTACTGGTGAACTGTTGAGCAGGATCGAATTGAATTGAAAAGAACAGCAAGGAACATGGCATCAGTTGTAGCCAGGGAAGTTTCTGAGCTCCATCTGCTGCTCTGGGCTGGTGTGACAGAGGCCAATTTTGCCTATTCTGTTTAGAATAATTGCCACAAGATTATAATGGTTCTAGGATCTGCAGAAAAAGAATTTCAATCTCTCACATGTCCTGCTCTGAACCTGCATAAAGAACTCAAGCCCTTCCTACCCCCAAGAGAACACTAAGTTGGTACAGCTTCTCAGAAATCAATGACGCTTTCCAGGAACATTTTTGGTTTCTGTTGTTTAGTCGCTAAGTCATGTCCAACTCTTTTGCAATCCCCATGGACTGTCCATGGAATTTTCCAGGCAAGAATACTGGAGTGTGTTGCCATTTCCCTCTCTAGAAACATATATTCAAAGAGAATTCATACTTCATAGTCAGTGGGAGCTATTGCTCAGTGGCTTTCTCAATAAGCATGCTCTGTTCTCTCTCTCCTACTTGCAACTGATGTATGTAAAGCATTTGGTGTGTAGCTGCTACGGCATAAGCTCTCCATTTCCTTGCAAATAGGTGGATATGTGACTTTCACACTAATGAGTACCACGTGGTGTAATAGAAACCCATCACCATGAAATATGGCATTTTTACAAGGCTCTCTTGCATCAGTGAAGCCCATTTATGCTGCTCAAAATGTTTTTATCTGTCTGCTTTGATGTGGGAAATGGGCATCATTAGTAGGATATGCACGTACTGAAGAGAGAAATCCTAACTACACGCTCATTTCTTCGTGGTGCTTGCAGACCCACATACGTGCAGTTTTATGAATGAAAGGAGATGCTCAGAGCTACCAAAGGGGAAGAGGCAGACACTCTAAAAGACAGCTCACGTGCTCATCATCTCTCTTTCCTTCTTTGCCTTTGGGTTTCAGAGGAATTTTAATAGATGTTGGGAGGGTATTTGTGAATTTGAGTGGTCCTATTCCAATTTCCACATAAGAGCAGTAGAAGGAGGAGGATGGGAGAGAGGGCAGACAGAGTGAGCAGAGCTCCCCAAGCCTCTCAGGGCACCGTGATGTTGAGGTCACACATGTCTTAAACCCTGTTGAAAGTATGTTAGCCTGCAGGCATTTCAAATTTTAGCCAGTCACAGGAGCAAGTACTTCATTATCCAGCAGGAAACTCGGCCAACTACCACCTGTAACATCTGTATCTGAACGTCAAAGAAATAGAGAGGAAACAGTTTGCCTCTACGATGTTACTCTTCAATCCTGATCAAATATGAAAAAAGGCATCTGAATGATGCTTGAAGAGTGCGAGTGTGAAAATAAAGTGCCCATTTAAACAGAAAGCGTATTTCTAATGGATTGCAAGAATCACTTAATGCTGTCCAAGACTCCCAAAGAAAATTAAGAAGAGCCTCTCAGAATGTGCTTCTGTATTGTTCTTTTTCAGTCACTCAGTCATGTCTGATTCTTTGCAACCCCATCAACTGCAGCATGCCAGGCTTCTCTGTCCTTCACTCTTTCCTGGAACTTGCTCACTCGTGTCCATTGAATCAGTGATGCTATCTAACCATCTCATCCTCCTTCTCCTTTTCCCTTCAATCTTTCCCAGCATCAGGATCTTTTGCAATGAGTCTATTCTTCTCATCAGAGACCACAGTATTGGAGCTTCAGCTTCAGCATCAGTCCTTCCAATGAATAGTCAAGGTTGAGATTTCCTTTAGGATTGACTGGTCTGATCTCTTTACAATTCAAGGGCCTCTCAAGAGTCTTCTCCAACACCACAATTCAAAAGCATCAGTTCTTCAGCATTCCTCCTTCTTTATGGTCCACCTTGCACATTTTTTATTTAACATTTCACATAAAGCAGAGAAGATCAGCCTTAGCAATGTTTTTACTATGCTTAAGAAAATGGCGACTACTATTTGGGGGAGTTTGATATATTCACAGTAATCACATTTAAAATTTTTGTTTTGAAGTAATTGTAGACCTACATGCAGTTCTAAGAGATAATACAGAGACATTCCATATAACCTTTATTTAGTTTTCCCCACTGGCAACATCTTGCAGAAGTACAGAGCTATAGAGCAAGCAGTATATTGACAAGGACATAGTCCAGTGATAGAACATTTTCATCACCACAAGGATCTCTCTTGTTACCCATTAATCCATCAAACAGGGCATTATCAGTTATTGTCTCCCTGGGAATTTCTTCCAGGGAGTTGATTCTTCAGTTAGCCTCAGTCCTGAGTTCACGGGTCATTCCCCTGGCCCACATTCTGGATCAGGAAGATCCCCTGGAGGAGGGCACGGTGACCCACTCCAGTAATCTTGCTTGAAGAATTCCATGGAGAGAGGAGCCTGGCAGGCTACAGTCAATGGTGTAACAGAGTCAGACACGACTCAGTGGCTAACACTTACCTTATCTTCCCTTGCCCCACATACCTGGAACTTCATTGAAAGAGTCATGCCTCGTCCATGTTGCTGTGACTCTGATTCACCCTCTTATTTTCCACAGTAAAAACAAACCCATCTTTAATACTTAATCCACTGTTACATCTATGAACAATAGAATGTACAGTAGACCCTCCTCTCTCCCCTCTTTCCTGGTTGAATTTATCCCACTCAACTAACTTTCCCAAATTCTTAAAAACTCTTTTCCTACATGTTCAAACCTATTTCTTATTACCCCATCACTTTCTTGGTCACTGGTGCCTGCTTCCTTCAAGTCAGTGTTACTCTCTCTACTTTCTACTCTCTCTGGTATCAGATACTTATTTTAATAACACTCAAAGGTGATGCTATTTATCTGATAAAGGGAAATAAGGTAGATGGATGAGACTACCCTTCTCTGAGTTTTTAAAAAGCAAAGAGGGAATCCTGACCTCTGATTTCCATGTCATTCATTGAATCAGTGTTCCATTTAAGAGGGATTTCGAGGTAGCACTCTTTGAATGTGGAGTTAGAATGCCTTGGGGACTGGTTTGAAAGATATGCTTGCTACTTTGTCCAGTGTGAACATGTATTTGTGTGACTTGAGGGCTAGAGGAAGGATTGATTATAGTGATGTTAGCACTCCAAGCTACCTCTTGTGTCACTACAAGTCTGAAGAAAAATGTTAGAGAGGCATGGCTGTAAATATTAAAAAAGGACACCAAGGAACACAAACCTGACCTCAGCAACTTAGGGTATAACTAGAGCTTAGCCAGAGAAAGTGGGAAAAGGAGTAAAAATCCTAGAAAGGCTTGACAATGATGATTTCTGCCAAGTGTTTTAAGGAATATAACCCAGTGTTTGTCCTGTAGGCATAGAATCATATGTATGTGCTAAACTGAAGAGGTGCAAGGTCTAAACTGATTTTGAGTGAAAAATTAAAGACACTAAATCAATCATTAGAGAAAGGCAATTTTCTGTTTTCCCCTCTATTCTGTAAACTCTAATTTTTATTATTTGATACTGATTATCTGATATTATTTCACAAGCATCAAGTAGGCCATAAATTAAGTCCAATGTAAAAAAAAATTATCCCATTTAGAAAGAAAGAAGGGGACTTCCCTGGTGGTCCAGGGGCTAAGATTCCACACCCCCAATTCAGGGGGCCCCAGTTTGATCCATGGTAAGGGAACTTGATGTCACTTGTTGCAACTAAAGATTCTGCATGCAGATGAAGATTGAAGATCCCACATGCTGCCAGTGAGACCCAGTGAGGCCAAATAAGTAATAAATAAATAAATAATGAAGGAAGGGAAGGGAAGGAAAGGAGAGCTCGAGTAATCATCAGTGCTGTTCATCAACGCTTGTGGGCTTTACCAACCAGAGAAAGAATTCTACTTCTTGATTCTCTAGGACACAGGCACGTTTTCGGCCTGAAGCATGTCACTTCTGGCCACCAGTTTCGGCTGAAGCATGTCACTTCTGGCCACCAGCCTTAAGAGCAAAGGTGTGATCCCCACGTGGTTCCCCTCAGTGTGATGAGCAGTGCTACTGCGCTCAGGGAGGCTGCGTCCTGGGCTGAGCCGACCCAGCAAGGACATTTCCTGTGAGGGAGAAATACATCTTCACAGTTTTCAGTGATAAAGAGCAGGGGATGTGTGTTACTAAAACATAACATAGGCTGTCCTGAATGTTAGAAAATAGTAGCAGTATGACTTTCGCAGTGGGATGGTAGGTGTCTCTTCATTTCTTCCTTCTTTTTGTATTTTCTAATTTTTCCAATAATGCTTTTTAAATCTATTTCATACTTTTCTAGAATGGGTAAATTTTTTGTAATAAGGAAATAAATTAATTTAAAATGAACCGAGGGAAAGATAAGTTTTATGATTTGAATATATTTATAATTTGAAATATTATATTTTTACTGATAAATGCACAAAAATTAATACCATTTTTTTTGTTGTTGTTGTGCCAGTTGGGTTATCCTAACACTTAGGCATAGACTGAGAAGTGTTTGAGACCAGAAATCTCATGGGGTTATAAGATACTTAAAATGCGTAACCAGACATAGAGAAAATCATGCTATGTGGATGACGACAAGCACACCTGCAAAACAACTTTTAAAATTCACACGTCATGAGTTCCCTAACAGCAAGGGACCAAAACTGCTCCTTTTTTCCCAAGAATCTAATGGTTGACGCCATTTTCTTGAACTTGGAGTATGTTTTTGGAGCATAGAGTTTAGTTGCCAATAACTCAAAAACAAAATGTTATACTGTCATAGTATCAAAGTTTACTGTTTGAGATAAGTCTGCTCCAGCCCCTAAGAAATGCACCTCTGTGAGGATGGTGGATCCCCTAGTGTCCTGGGAGACATTTGTGGGACAGACTATTTCTCCTTTATCTGTGGTTTGCTGGTGAGATTAGGCAAAATGAGTAACAATGATGGGCATTGCATAAAAGATGGTTGTGTTTGTTAATTTTTTTCTTCCCTCACCTTTCCATGTGCATAATACACACACACACACACACACACACACACACACACACACTCACCCTATTACAAATAATGCAGTCAGGCTCATTCAAGGATACTAGGAACATTTGCACATTGACCTTATTATACAAATGGGCTTTCCAGGTGGTGCTAGTGGTAAAGAACCTACTCCAGGTAAAGAACTCCTGCCAGTGCAGGAGACACAAGAGACATAGGTTTGATCCCTGAGTTGGGAAGATCCCCTGGAGGAGGAAATGGCAACCCACTCCAGTATTCTTGCCTGGACAATCCCACGAACAGAGGAGCATGGTGGGTGACAGTCCATGGGGTCGCAAAGAGTCAGACACGACTGAGTGACTGAGCATACTTATTGTACAGAGAGGCCTTCACTTGAATTTTATAGAAGGGACTTGAAGAAAAGTGAGCCTGTGTCAAAACCTCAAAATCAAGGCATAGGATTTTACATGCATTACTATACATATTTCTTTGCCAACCTGAATGAGAAGCCAACTTCAATAAAATCCTACACCTTTAAGGTAGTAGACTCAAAACTGGGATGAATCCACAGACAACTGGGAGACCTCAGCTCTGTTTTTTCTTTCAGTCTCTTCTGAAGACAGTGTTGCTGTCTTTGAGAACTGAGTTTCCATAGACTAAAATTAAGACTCTCTAGATTTTTTTTTAAAGGTTAATATTTTCTTTGAGATTTTACCTAGTGCCTCTGCAGTATTATTTGCAGGGTTTTCTTACATTATACCAAACTAGAAATTTAATAAATAGACTCTCAAGAGAAATAAAAACCTTCTTACTGGCCGTATTCTTACCGAAAGAGTGTGTGTAGTTTGGCTGCTCACTGCTCAAAAGCCAATAAACAGGCCAGGTTGGTAGAAAGGATAGTTTGTTTTATTTCGGATGCTGACAACTGGAGGCAGGGGGTGAAAGACATTTGTCCAAAAGTCTACTTCTCCCACCCCCACCAGTGGCAACCAGTGGGGCAAGAGCTTTTATCGACAAAAGGAGAGGGGGCTACATGCAGAAATAGCAGTCAGCTCTGACAGTCGTCTTCAAATTGGTCATGGGTGGTCTGACCAGCATCATCTTGGTTGTTTTAGGTAGAGTTAATCTTCAGTTTTCACCCTTATGGCAGAAAGTGAAGAGGAACTAAAAAGCCTCTTGATGAAGGTGAAAGAGGAGAGTGAAAAAGTTGGCTTAAAGCTCAACATTCAGAAAACGAAGATCATTGGCATCTGGTCCTATCACTTCATGGCAAATAGATGGGGAAACAGTGGAAACAGTGTTTAAACAGACTATTTTTGGGGGCTCCAAAATCACTGCAGATGGTGACTGCAGCTATGAAATTAAAAGACGCTTACTCCTTGGAAGGAAAGTTATGACCAACCTAGATAGCATATTCAAAAGCAGAGACATCACTTTGCCAACAAAGGTCTGTCCAGTCAAGGCTATGGTTTTTCCTGTGGTCATGTATGGATGTGAGAGTTGGACTGTGAAGAAAGCTGAGCGCCGAAGAATTGATGCTTTTGAACTGTGGTGTTGGAGAAGACTCTTGAGAGTCCCTTGGACTGCAAGGAGATCCAACCAGTCCATTCTAAAGGAGATCAGTCCTGGGTGTTCTTTGGAAGAATGATGCTAAAGCTGAAACTCCAGTACTTTGGCCACCTCATGAGAAGAGTTGACTCATTGGAAAAGACTCTGATGCTGGGAGGGATTGGGGGCAGGAGGAGAAGGGGACGACAGAGGATGAGATGGCTGGATGGCATCACCGACTCTACGGACGTGAGTTTGAGTGAACTGCGGGAGTTGGTGATGGACAGGGTGGCCTGGCATGCTGCGATTCATGGGGTCGCAAAGAGTTGGACACGACTGAGCGACTGAACTGAACTGAACTGAGCTGAATCTTCAGTTCTAGGGTCCATTTGTTTCATTTCTTTGTGGCCAGTTCTCGGAATGGTGGCAGCTCATGTCCTGGGTACAGTCTGGTCATCATATAGTTAACTTCTCCACCTGATGTTTGAGTATCTACAAAACAACTCACAGGATGTGGCTCAGAATATTATCTATAGCCCTGGAGAAAGAACTAAAGATCCTTGACTATGTTTAATAACCATATTATTATTATTTAGTCTCCTTGTACTATTTTCCGTTGTTTCCGCATTTCTCACTTCTCTGATTAAATGTATTTTTTGACTGAAGTTTTCCACAAGCAAAAGGCAGGCAGAGGACATGGTGGGTGGGGGGGTAAGGACCATAGGATTCTGCTTCCTTTCACAACTGGAAAAGATTCTAAAACCCTGGCTTACAGATAAACCCTTTACTTTCATTCTTCTACAGCCCCAGAACCCACATGCAGCATGTAAGACAATGAATTACAGTTATTTTTAGTTCTGAATTAACAAGCTCAAGAGGCCCCAAAAGACTGAGGTTATTGCTTAGCACTCATTGCAAAGAAAAAACTTCTGGGAAAGGTCTTTCTTTTTAAGAAACCGGTGAATTTTTAGATCCTAAGCTGCACCTAAAAGAGAAAAGAAAATCTTATTAAGAACTTCTACCTTTCTGAATTTGCACTTGAAATAGTGTGAACTCTTGACAAATGTACAAATGGGTATAAACAGTCTTTCCACCCTTACTTGGTGGTTTCATTAAGTTTTCAAAAGATAGAAAAAACGAAACAAAAAATACACAAATACTCGCCAAAGGAAGATCTTTAATTCAAATTGTCTAGTTTAAGCTTCAAAATACTACTTTGTACTCTAAAATGTCTGAGTGTGTGCTAAGTCACTTCAGTCGTGTCTAACTCTGGAGGCTTATATGCGAGCTAAGTTGCTTCTGCTGCTGCTGCTGCTAAGTCACTTCAGTTGTGTCCAACTCTGCGACCCCATAGATGGCAGCCCACCAGGCTCCCCCATCCCTGGGATTCTCCAGGCAAGAACACTGGAGTGGGTTGCCATTTCCTTCTCCAATGCATGAAAGTGAAAAGTGAAAGTGAAGTCACTCAGTTGTGTCCGACTCTTAGCGACCCCATGGACAGCAGCCCACCAGGCTCCTCTGTCCAAGGGATTCTCCAGGCAAGAATACTGGAGTGTGTTGCCGTGCCCTCCTCCAGGGGATCTTCCTGACCCAGGGATCAAACCCATGTCTCTTGTGTCTCCTGCACTGGCAGGCGGGTCCTTTACCACTTGTACCACCTGGGAAGCCTGTAAAATGTCTAGAAATAGAGGCAACATTATTGTTTGTCTAGATAGAGGCAAAATTATTGTTAAGTTTTTTTAAAGGTCGACCTTTAAGCACAGTTCCATGTACTTACATTGGAAACTAGGTCTCAATGTAGAAAATGCCCAGGGAGCCTATAGACTCAAAGGGTTCTGAAAAAAGTTAATAACTCTCTTTCCTTGTTACTAAAAAAGATCCACACAGGGCATTTCATACACTGCAAGGAGCAGCCAGCGGCCTGAACTGTTAGCTCAGATAGGAGACTTCTGCTTTCACTCCGTCTTGCTAACATCCTACAAAGATGCTTGTTGCCGTCAAATTGATAGCCATAATGTTTGGCAATTTGAATCACGTTAGATGTTCCTTCTTTTTAATTCCATTAACAACAATGAATGCAATCTTCAGAAGCCCTGCCTCAGGAGCACAGAACCTGGTGCTGTGGGACTAGCTCAGGGTTCATGGTCAATGTCCTTTGTTCTGCGGGTCTAATTAGCACCCAGAGCAGCGTCTCAGTTTCTAGGCTTATGCTCTGAGCTGGATTCTAAAATTAGAAACATTTAAAAAAGTATTTAAGAAACACAAGTTGGAATCAAGATTGCTGGGAGAAATATCAATAACCTCAGATATGCAGATGACACCACCCTCATGGCAGAAAGTGAAGAGGAACTAAAAAGCCTCTTGATGAAAGTGAAAGTGGAGAGTGAAAAGGTTGGCTTAAAGCTCAACATTCAGAAAACGAAGATCATGGCATCTGGTCCCATCACTACATGGGAAATAGATGGGGAAACAGTGGAAACAGTGTCAGACTTTATTTTTCTGGGCTCCAAAATCACTGCAGATGGTGACTGCAGCCATGAAATTAAAAGATGCTTACTCCTTGGAAGGAAAGTTATGACCAACCTAGATAGCATATTCAAAAGCAGAGACATTACTTTGCCAACAAAGGTTCGCCTAGTCAAGGCTATGGTGTTTCCTGTGGTCATGTATGGATGTGAGAGCTGGACTGTGAAGAAGGCTGAGCACCGAAGAATTGATGCTTTTGAAGTGTGGTGTTGGAGAAGACTCTTGAGAGTCCCTTGGACTGCAAGGAGATCCAACCAGTCCATTCTGAAGGAGATCAGCCCTGGGATTTCTTTGGAAGGAATGATGCTGAAGCTGAAGCTCCAGTATTTTGGCCACCTCATGCGAAGAGTTGATTCATTGGAGAAGACTCTGATGCTGGGAGGGATTGGGGGCAGGAGGAGAAGGGGACGACAGAGGATGAGATGGCTGGATGGCATCACTGACTCAATGGATGTGAGTCTGAGTGACCTCCGGGAGTTGGTGATGGACAGGGAGGCCTGGCGTGCTGCAGTTCATGGGGTCGCAAAGAGTCAGACACGACTGAGCGACTGATCTGATCTGATATTTAAAAAACTAAATTTTATTTTATACAAAGCAAATATTTATTATATACTTATACAGTACATTATACTAATAATATACACCCTTCACGTGTTCATCTGCAAAAAAAGAGGACCTCAGTTAGGGGAGTCTGCTAGACCATCAGTGAGCATGTGTCTGTCCCTGGAACCTACTGGGGGAGGGTGGGTCCTGGGATGAAATAAGGAACTTGTTCTGAAATTGGTGAAAAATAAGCCACGGATGCTGGACATTGTCAGACTTTGAAGGACTTCAGGGAGCCCCAACTCTGAACAGCCTTTGAAATCCTTTTCCACCAGCTTCCTACATAGCCTCCGTCACCCAGAAGGTTTAGTTATGGTCATGATCCCTCACCGGGGAGGGCTGGGGCAGGAAAGCAGAGATTGAGGGTAAACAGAGCCATCTTGTAGAGTTCGTGAGAACTGAAGCCTGGGTTCTCTGATGCCACAGAGAATCCCAGCCCCTTCACCATCCAGGCTGCAAGTGTCCCAGTGCAGTGTCAGGGGTCACATGATTGTGACTCAGAAATGACAGGCTTGATGCCTGATAGTTGTGGAGTTGCAGGGGAACAGAGACATGATGGGAACAGAGGGAACCTTAACAAACGGGAGGTAGGTGTGTTTCCTCTCTCTTCCACCATTCGCTGATGTTTCAATTCCTGAGAAGCAGCAGGCCCTCAAGGAGGTGGTCCGGCTGTGCCCATCTAACCTGTGATGTGTGCTGATCACTATGTGTTTCTCTCTTTCCACCCAGGACAGCTTTCCTGCCCGCTTTGGAGGAGTCCATTTTGTCAACCAGCCCTGGTACATTCATGCCCTGTACACGCTCATCAAGCCATTCCTTAAAGACAAGACCAGGAAACGGGTAATGAAAGCAAAACCCAATGAGGGGAGGTTCAGAGGGACAACTGCAGAGCCCCTCCACTCAGTTTCCCTCTGTCTTTACTTTTCACTGTGGTTGTTTGTGTTTTTTTTTTTTTTTTTTTTTGCTTTTCTGCAGTCCCTGAGCTTTTGAGCCTCAGCTGGAGTTTTGCAAATGGCCTGGATTTAATCAATAATTTAGTGGCACTGGGTTAGTTTAGAGTCCCAGTGACAAACCAAAGGAAGCATTGAAGGCATGCAAATGCCAGATGCCCCTTTTACAGTAAATGCTTGTGGGAGATGCCAGGTCAAACAGCTTCCTGTTCACCGAATATTTTAAGAACTTACATTTTGTCCTGCGAATGTGTTATCTCTATGAAGAATGTTGATGGTTTGCCTTTTTCCCCATGACTCTTGGGTCATAGCTGCCAGTTCCATCACCCTTGAGGCCAGGAATGCATTCTTCTTTAGAAATAATAATGCTCACAGGAAAAAGGCTTTTAAAATCTTGATTGCATCAGCTGATGACATTTGGGAAGCCAGCATCCTCCAGCAGATTTCCCCCTTCCTCCCGCCCCTGGCATTCTGATTAGCTGAGAAACCCAGCATTCTTTAACCTCTCTGAATCTCTGTTTCCTCATTTATAAAATGGAAAAACTAACACCCACATCACAGAGTGGTTGGGGTAATTTTATGGACACACAGCAGAAGGTCATTCTTGTAGGAGAGACTCCGGAACACTCATTTCTCTTTCCTATTTAGCTCTCTTTTCTTATAAGAGTTCTGATTTCAGCTATCACCTAGCTCAGGCACACCACCTCTTAAGGGAACAAGAGTCAGTCTTACAGCACCTTATATAGGCTGCTGGGCTTCCCAGGTGGCACTAGTGATAAAGAATCTGTCTGCCAATGCAGGCGACGCAAGAGACATGGGTTCAATCCCTGGGTTAGGATGATCCCCTGGGAGAGGGCATGGCAACTCACTCCAGTATTCTTGAGTGGAGAATCCTGTGGACAAAGGAACCTGGCAGGCTACGATCTAAAGAGTCGCAAAGATTCAGACACAACTAAAGCAGGTTAGCTCAGATATAAGCCTCTATGTCCCAGGGACTCCATGCTGGGGAAGAGCTCAGAGTACTCAGAGGGGAATGATAACGTGGGGGATCCCCGCCACATATACACACTTTGCAGGGTTCCCAACTGCTAAAGCTCAGCTGTTTCCAGATCATTAGGAAACATTGCCATAGGGTATGGGATGCAAGGTAATTCTCCTGTCTGCAAATGAGTGTGGAACCCGGGACTAGAATTGGGCAGCCTCAGGAGGCAGAGGCATTCTAGGACATTCTGAGATCTGTCTGGGGCTCAGGATGGTGATAAGAGCAGAGAAGTGCCTTATACGGTTCCCAACATGGCGTCATGCTTCCCACCGGCCTCATCTTCTACTCAGGAAGGAGCCATGGCATTTCCTCCCACAAGGCAACCAACTTGTGTGCTCTGCCACTGAAGGAAGGGGCTTCCTGGTTCTCTGGGTGCAGAACAGAATCTGACAAATGGGGATTCTGCTTTCTACCTGCTGAGTTTCTTCATTCCACAGGACCGCCAGGGAGAGGGCCAATTTCAACAACGTGCCTTTTCCTCTGAGAACTGGAAGTTTTGGGTGGGTACGTGGCTACCAGGACCAGTGTTTAGCTCCAGCTTTTCCATGTTTCAAATACTATAATTCCTCTACTGAGACATTCTTCAAAAGCCAGAATATGTGAATTTCTTAAAAAAAAATTCTTGTTAAAATGCAGTCATACCCAACCATCCAGTGTTAGAAAATGTACATTGTTTACTGAAGTGCTACAGTATTCTTGTGAAGAATTTTAGCACTTAGCTTCTTGTCTCCTTCCTCTTTAAATGATGTCATTACATCACAAGTTAAAATTCAGTACAACTGGGCAAGGTAGAGAGTAAGGCTCTGCCTTCCAATGCAGGGGACGTAGGTTTGATCCCTGATCAGGGAACTAAGGTCTCATATGCTGCAGAGTGTAGCCTAAATATTATT
Source organism: Tragelaphus eurycerus (assembly GCA_935064755.1). Lineage (NCBI taxonomy): Eukaryota > Metazoa > Chordata > Mammalia > Artiodactyla > Bovidae > Tragelaphus > Tragelaphus eurycerus. Next base: position 186,078 of record CAKXYN010000096.1, read on the forward strand.
TTATAAAAAGCAAATATTTATTATATACTTATATAGTACATTATACTAATAATATATACCCTTCAGACATGTTGTGAGTTAGGTTCCAGACCACCACAAAAAAGTAAGCATCATGAAAAAGCAAATCACATGTATGTTTTTTTTTGTTTCCCAGTGTATAAAAAAGTTACATTTAAACTATACTGTAGTCTATTAAGTGCAAAATAGCATTATGTCTAAAAAATGTTCATACTTTAATTAAAAATACAAAACAACAACAAAAAATTGTAATAGTTATATCAAAGATCACTGATCACAGATCACCATGACTAATATAATAATAATGAATAAGTTTGAAATATTAAGATAATTATCAAAATGTGACATAGAGACATGAGGTTTGCTAACACTTAAGAAAAAGGGCACCAATAGACTTGCTTGATATAAGGTTGCCACAAACTTTTGGTTTGTAAAAAGTGTAATATCTGTTAAGTCCAGCAAAGCACAACAGACAAGGGATGCCTGTATTAACAGTGTAACAGTATAATGTAATACTTACATGATATATTATTATACTATATGTAAGTATTTTAAAAATCACATTTATTCATACATTTCTTCATGGTTAAGTGTGCGCATGTGTGTGTATAATTGATGACCCTGTACTCGGGAACAATTAACGCGCATTGAGCCTGCGACATGAAGAAGTGTGGGAATTGATGTCATTATACAGATACACTTTGAATAAACTTTCAGGAGTTAATTCCTAAATTACAGGCAATGGTAATTATCGACTTGTGGCTTATCCACTTTATGGATTTGTTTGAAAATATTATTTGGGGGTGTTTTCTGCCCTACGACTAATTACATCACCATCCATTATATGCTTCGAAGATGCAAACTTGTTTGTTGAGGTTATTGGCAAATTCAGACAGAAACAGAAAATTGTTGCAAAAATATCTCATAGTAAATTCCCAGGTCACAGTTTCCAATTCTATTGCTTAAGAAGTGACTGAGATTTTTCCTTGTGCCCACACCACCCTGGGAGCTAGGAGAGTATTAAAAGGGTTAAAAAAATAAATGGTCCCTTTCCTGAGCATCCTGCTCTTCCTATGGGTGTTGTTTCATTGTTGAGTTGCTTAGTCGTGTCCAGCTCTTTTGCCATCCTATAGACTGTAGCCCACCAGGCTCCTCTATCCATGGGATCACCCTGGCAAGACTACTGGAGTGAGTTGCCACTTCCTTCTCCAGGGATCTTCCAGACCCAGGGATGGAACCTGTGTTTCCTGCATTGGCAAGCAGATTCTTCATGACTGAGTCAACAGAGAAGCCCTCTTCTATGGGGGAGAAAGACATCAATGAACAAATCAGAAAAACTTAGAAGTCATCTCACAATGAACAGTTAATTTGGAGAATCGGGGAGAGTCAAGTGGGCAGGTGTCACTTGGGCAGATTGAGGAAGCCTTTGCCACCAGATGTAGGCCTGGGAAGGATGGGGAACATTGAGAAGAGTCTAGAGGAAGCTTAAGGAGAGAACAGTTCAATGTGGTGTGCATGAAGCATGATCAGGGGTTTGGAGGGTTTACATTCCTACTCTTCTCATCTGCAGGGATAATTAAGAGATGACTATATGTGTAAATTTGGACCATGGCCAAAAAATACCCAATTTATTTCATGAACTTCATTTTTAAGGACTATTAATTCAGCCCCTTTTCTGAGAAATAAATTAACATTTTATGAAGACTAGGCCACAGACACAAAATTGAATGCCTCTTTAAACTCCATGATCACCATCAATGCATCTACTTTGTCACTGCTAGACTGTGTATTAGATTAAATGCTCGATCATATGTTTTGGATATTTTTCCTCGATTATTATTTTTTCTTTCCAGATTTTCCTGCATGGAAACAACTTAAACAGCCTCCATCAGCTAATACACCCTGAATTTTTGCCATCTGAATTTGGAGGCACTCTTCCTCCTTATGACATGGGGACGTGGGCCCGGACGTTGCTCGGCCCTGACTACAGCGATGAAAATGACTACACTCACACTTCCTATAATGCCATGCATGTGAAACACACATCCTCCAATCTGGAAAGAGAGTGCTCACCCAAGCCAATGAAGAGGTAAGGTCTGGGTTAGCAGAGCCTTGCAGTTAGAGCTCAAGAGGCAGTCTTGATATGGGGGCAATTTCGGGTAACCCTGGTAGCTCAGATGGTAAAGAATCTGCCTGCAGTGCAGGAGACTCAGTTTCGATCTTCGGGTCAGGAAGAACCCCAGGAGAAGGGAATGTCAACCCACCCCAGTGTTTTGCCTGGAAAATCCCATGGACAGAGGAGCCTGGCAGGCTACAGTCCATGGGGTTGCAAAGAGTCAGACACGATTGAGCACGGATGCATTGTGAGTTAAGTAATTGAAGACCTTTATAGGCACAGAACTTGAATAAAATAAATTGCAATACATTCTCAGCTGATTTCACCAAAATTGAAAGTAAACGTGGCTTGGCTAGCTCAGAAATACTGTCATCCCCATTGTATGAAAGAAGCAGTAGAAGGCTTGGCCCTCGGTCATGTCGTGATTACAGTTCTGGTCTCAAGGGAGTCTGTTAATTCACACATAATGAAATGTGGGACATTTGAGACACACTGGAGGAAAAAGCAACCTGCTAGAAAATGTTGCTATCATCGATGCATTTGGAACCATTTATTGAGCATTTACTTGGCCACAGGCACTGATTGGGCACTGGGAGTATGAAAATGAATAAAGACATAAAAAAAAAAAAAAAAAAACAGAGAAGAGGGCCTTGGGAAAATCTGCCAAGTAAGACTTCTAGCAACCTGTTTCTACTGTGAGTGACAGCTGAGCTGGGCTCTGAAGGATGAGAATCAGCAGCCCAGGCTTACAGAGGGGGTAAGACAAGACAGAGGTGTGGAGGCTGAGGAGGGGTGGGATATTCTGGTGTGGCAAATTGGTGTGAAAGGTTCAGAGGTGAGAGTGGGAATGAAGTTCTACAGATGCCTGGTTGCAGGTGGGGAAGTACATTGTGCGCTGTAGTCAATAGAAGACCATGAGTGAGAGCTTTTTAAATGGATATACAAATAATGTGCAAGTACTTTGTTATTACGACCAGTAAAGCCTTATTTTACCTTTTCAAGCCCAAGTCCCCAATCTCAATCTCTATGCCTCACTAAAGCGGGGGTTGGACTGGGGTGGGCCCTTCCATTCTCTTTTCCGTACATTCAGTTCAGTTCAGTTCAGTCGCTCAGTCGTGTCCGATTCTTTGCGACCCCATGAACCGCAGCACGCCAAGCCTCCCTGTCCATCACCAACTCCCGGAGTTCACTCAGACTCATGTCCATCGAGTCATCGATGCCATCCAGCCATCTCATCCTCTGTTGTCCCCTTCTCCTCCTGCCCCCAATCCCTCCCAGCATCAGAGTCTTTTCCAATGAGTCAACTCTTCTCATGAGATGGCCAAAGTACTGGAGTTTCAGCTTTAGCATCATTCCTTCCACAGAACACCCAGGACTGATCTCCTTTAGAATGGACTGGTTGGATCTCCTTGCAGTCCAAGGGACTCTCAAGAGTCTTCTCCAACACCACACTTCAAAAGCATCAATTCTTCGGTGCTCAGCTTTCTTCACAGTCCAACTCTCACATCCATACATGACCACAGGAAAAACCATAGCCTTGACTAGACGGACCTTTGTTGGCAAAGTAATGTCTCTGCTTTTCAATATGCTATCTAGGTTGGTCAAAACTTTTCTTCCAAAGAGTAAGTGTCTTTTAATTTCATGGCTGAGGTCACCATCTGCAGTGATTTTGGAGCCCCCAAAAACAAAGTCTGATGCTGTTTCCACTGTTTCCCCATCTATTTCCCATGAAGTGATGAGACCAGATGCCATGATCTTTGTTTTCTGAATATTGAGCTTTAAGCCAACTTTTTCACTCTCCTCTTTCACTTTCATCAAGAGGCTTTCCATACATTACACATAGCTATACACACCGAGAGAAAATATCTAATATTGTGTATTGTGTGGTCTAGTTCAATAGGGCTGCTGTGACAAAGTACCACAGTCTAGAATGGACTAGGTGCCTTAAATCAGGGACCCCTAACCCAATATTGATCCAGTACTGGTCCATGGCCAAAATACTGGTCCATGGCCTGTTGGGAACCGGGCCACACAGCAGGAGGTGAGCACCAGGCAAGAGAGTGAAATTTCATCTGTATTTACAGCTGCTCCTTATTGCTCTCCCATCATCCCCAGATGGGACCATCTATCTGCAGGAAAACAAGCTCAGAGTTCCCTCTGGTTTTGTATTATGGTGAATTACATAATTATTTCATCATATATATTATAAGGTAGTGTGTTCACTTGCTGTGTTGTGTCCATCTCTCTGCGGCCTCATTGACTGTAGTCCACCAGGCTCTTTTGTCCACGGGATTCTCCAGGCAAGAATACTGGGGTGGGTTGCTGGACCCTCCTCCAGGGCATCTTCCTGATCCAGGGATTGAACCTGTGTCTCTTACATCTACTTGCACAGGCAGGTGGGTTCTTTACCACTAGTGACACCTGGGAAGACCCTATATATCACAATGTAATAATAGAAATAAAGTGCAAAATAAATGTAATGTGCTTGAATCATTCTGAAACCATTCCTCCTGCCACCCTGTTCCATATAAAAACTGTCTTCCATGAAACCAGTCCCTGGTGCCAAAAAGGTTGGGGACCACTGCCTTAAACAATAGAAAGTTATTCTCTCACAGTATGGAGGCTACAAGTCCAAGGTTAAGGTGTCTGCAGGTTGGTGCCTTCTGAGGCCTCTCTCCTTGGCTTGCAGATGGCCATCTTCTCTCTGTGTCTTCACTGGGTTTTCCCTCATGCATCTTTATCTGTATCCTAATTTCCTCTTCCTACAAGGACACTAGTCATATTGGCTTAGGGCCCTCCTTTTTCTGGGCTCCAAAATCACTGCAGATGGTGACTGCAGCCATGAAATTAAAAGACGCTTACTCCTTGGAAGGAAAGTTATGACCAACCTAGATAGCATATTCAAAAGCAGAGACATTACTTTGCCAACAAAGGCCTGTCTAGTCAAAACTGTGGTTTTTCCAGTGGTCATTTATGGATGTGAAAGCTGGACTGTGAAGAAGGCTGAGCACCGAAGAATTGATGCTTTTGAAGTGTGGTGTTGGAGAAGACTCTTGAGAGTCCCTTGGACTGCAAGGAGATCCAACCAGTCCATTCTGAAGGAGATCAGCCCTGGGATTTCTTTGGAAGGACTGATGCTAAAGCTGAAACTCCAGTACTTTGGCCACCTCATGGGAAGAGTTGACTCATTGGAAAAGACTCTGATGCTGGGAGGGATTGGGGGCAGGAGGAGAAGGGGACGACAGAGGATGAGATGGCTGGATGGCATCGATGACTCGATGGACATGAGTCTGAGTGAACTCCGGGAGTTGGTGATGGACAGGGAGGCTTGGTGTGCTGCGATTCATGGGGTCGCAAAGAGTCGGACACGACTGAGCGACTGAACTGAACTGACTGACTGTTTGGTCAATATCTTAATAACCTTAAAGATGCTATTTCCAAATATAGTCACAGTCTGAGATACTGGGGGTTAGGACGTCAAAATATGAATTTGAAGGGGGACAGACATAGTTTATCTGACTTTCTGTGAGCTCCTTTGATGTCAGTAATGTAGGTGTAGCTCATGTTTTCAGTGCTGTGTCATGTTCCAGAAAGTGGATATATCACAGTGCAGCCATTTCTCTTCTGATGGACTGCTAGATTTTTTCCGAGCTTTTTTCTGTGTTTTAAGCAGAGCTCAATGAACCTTTTTGATGTGCCTCCTTCGTTCTCATGGGAATGTTCCTCTGGGTAAATGTGGGGCCCTGTAGCTGCTAGGTCAGAGGACTGTGCAACTTAAATTTCAATCATGCTGCCCACAGACCCTCCAAAATGACCTCACTCTCATTGTGGATGTGTGAGAATATCTCTCTCAGACCCATTAAAAGTGCTTGATATTAGCAGACTTCACTTTTTCTCTCCTGAGTTATAATTGACATAATGCTTCTGAGGTGGCTCAGTGGGGAAAGAATCCGCCTGCAGTGCAGGAGAGGCAGGAGATATGGGTTCGATCCCGGGGTCAGGAAGATCCCTTGCAGGAGGGCATGGCAACCCACTCCAGTATTCTTGCCTGGAGAATTCCACGGACAGAGGAACCTAGCGGGCTACACACCATGGGGTCACAAAGAGTCGGACATGACTGAGCGACTGAGCACGCACACGGTGTACAATATAATGATTTGACTTACATACAGGATGAAATGATTATCACATACATTTAGTGAACATCCTTCATTTCATATAAATACAAAATTAAAGAAATAGAAAAAACTTTGGTTCTGTGTAATGAGAACTCTGAAGACATACTCTCTTAACTTTCACTTATAACATAAGAGCAATTTTAATTCTATCAATCATTTTGTACATTATATCCCTGGAACTTAATTTATCTTTTTGAAAAACTATTTTATTTATTTCTTCAGCTGCTCCAAGTCTTAGCTATGGCATGAGAACTCTTGGTTGTGGCCTGTGGGATCTAGTTCCCTGACCAGGGATGGAACTCAGGCCCCCCTGCATCTGGAGCATGAAGTCTTAGCCCTCAGAGCACCAGGGAAGTCCCCTTACTTATCTTATAACTGAGAGTTTGCACCTCTTGACCACCTTCATCCAATTTTCCCTCCTCCTACCCAGTGCATCTGGTGACCACAAATTTGATCTCCTTTACCATGAGTTGTCTGTTTTTGATGTGATTTTATTCATAAGCCTGATGGTGAGACAGCCATATGCTATTTTTGTTTTCATTTGTATTTTCCCACCAGACATAGTTAAACACACTTATGATCTGAGTTTTGTAAGGATCATGGAATTAGCAGAGAAGAGGGACTAAAAGCCATCAGCAGGCTGATATGGGAGCTCAGGTGAGAGGATGAGGCCAGAACTGATGCTGAATCTGCAGAAGGACAGCAAAATTCTGGAGAAGTTTGGGGAAGGAGACTAACTCAAGTTCACGTGCCTGACACACAGTGAGGCCAAACAAACTGAAACCTTAGAGTTTGGAGCTGAGAAAGGCTTACTGCAGGGTCCTGCAAGGAGACTGGTGGCTCATGGTTAAAAAGCCCTGAGCTCCCCAGAGGGTTTCAGCAAAGCGTTTTTAAAAGGCATTTGGGCATTGGAACATGTATATTACCATATGTAAAATAGATGACCAGTGCAAGTTTGATGCATGAAGCAGGGCACCCCAAACTGGTGCTCTGGTACAACCCAGCGGATGAGATGGGGAGGGAGGTGGAGGGGAGTTCAGGATGAGGGGACACATGTACACCTGTGGCTGATTCATGTTGATGTATGGCGAAAACCACCACAATATTGTAAAGTAATTGTCCTCCAATTAAAATAGATAAAATAATTAAAACAAACAGAAAAGGTCAGGTGGGGAGAAGGGTGGTATCTCAGGGTACTTGGGCACCTCCTGCACAGTTCTCTGATTGACTGATGGTGAGGTCACAGGGTGGTGTCACTGAGGTTCACAATGTCACTCCTTAGGTTCCAGGAGGTCTGGGGCTATGTGCTCAGTAGTTAACATCTTCCGGCTGTTGACGAGGGAAGGGTTTTTCACATCTGCAAAACAACTCAGGAAATGTGCATCAAATACTGTTATCTAGGTGCTTCAGAGAAGAGCTAGGGCCGAGGACATGGGGGAGGGCCTGTCCTGGGAAGGTCCTCTGGGGTCCTGCTGGGTTTCAGGAAGAGTGTCTCTGTTGAAAGTCTTCTTTTGGTAAACGGTAAACAGTGGGTAACAGTAAACAATGTCTGGGAGGAGGAAAAGCTGTATATTTCCTGCTCGGTCATGATGATTACACTCAAATATCTGGAAAACCTCCCTGCTTGGATGGACGAGATTGGAAAATTCATTTACTCCCCAGGTTACTACCTTCACTGGGAAGTGGTGGTCATGGTGGCTGAGAGGCTGTTGATTTTGTGGCCTCTAAAGGGAAGGGACTAACCTTAGCACCCGAGTCCTGACCGCCCCTCAGTCCAGACTACAACACAGTGACGGCTGTAGTGACAGCTCACATGTTGACACTGTTCCGAGCCCCTAGCTCATTAAAATCTCTAAGTCCTTACCACAACGGTAAGAAAAAGACGTTGTCTTTATTCTCATTTTTACAAATGGGGAAACTGAGATATAGAGTGGTTAAGAACGCCCAAGATCACACTGTGAATAAATGGCCAAGCTGGGATTCAGACCTGGGCATGCTGGCTCCCTGTTCTGGGTTTGTGCCCTGTCTAAGATAGGACACACTGCCTGCTTTTCCTTATACATTCTGTCCTCAACTCTTGTGCTAGGCTTCTCTCTCCAGTCTCTGCATGGACAGGAATCTCATGTGGCCTGTCCCTACCCGATCTACCCTAAAACCATCACACCCTAGATAGATCTAAATTTCCAAGGTGAAGGGGCATGAAATAGGAGTTTGCCACTTTTCCCCTAGATGATCTGAGTTACATCTCTTGGGTGACCAGACATGTCCTGGCTCCAAGTCCCATTTCTGAGTTAATATTGAGAGTCAGAGGGGATGACACCCTCCACTATTAGCCAGCGAATTCTGGAGGGTAAAGACTTTGTCTAACTAACTCTTAATTTATCTCACTGCCTCCCCATGAAGCCAACTCAACATCCAGCACACAGTAGACACACAGCAGTCACGCTGTGCATGCTGACTGCACTTTGCTGTTCAGTTCCTAAGTCATGTCTGACTATGTGACTCCATGGACTGCAACATGCCGGGCTCCTCTGTCCTCTGCTTTCTCCTAGAGTTTGCTCAAATCCATGTCCATTGAGTCCATGATGCTATCCAACCATCTCATCCTCTCTCACCCTCTTCTCCTTTTGCCTTTTATCTTCCTCAGCATCAGGGTCTTTTCCAGTGGGTCAACTCTTCACATCAGGTGGCCAAAATATTGCTCCCTGCATATAGATGAATTAATGTTGAGTAAAATTTACCATCTCCCAAACCCATTCTTGGTGCATTTGCCCAGTCACTTTAACCAAAGTGTCAGCTCCCAGTGGTTTTTGCTGACACTCCTCCATCCTTGGCGGAATTCTCCAGGCAAGCATACTGGAGTGGGTTGCCATGCCTTCCTCCAAGGGATCTTCCCGACCCAGGGATTAAACCCAGGTCTTCTGCATTGTGGGAAGATTCTTTACCGTTTGAGCCACCAAGGAAGCCCGAATATATCAGAGTTAAGATTCAAGACCATGTCAGAGAAGCTGGCAATTGCACGCGCATCTCATCACCCCCGCAGCCCTACTGTCCTTGGTGGACCCTTGAGCCTTTGTTTAGGATCCACAGAATGGGCAGAGAGGAGCCTGGTGCTAGTGATGCCAGCAAGAGGGGCCACTCCTGCTGCCAGGCTGTGCCTGTGGTCAGGCACCTCGCGGACAGGGGTCTGTGATGACTTAGAAGATTACAGGGCAGAACAGCCAGCATTCGGAGCATCTTTTAACCCCTAAGGACCAAGTGTTTGCATGTGCATGCTCAGTCTCTCAGTCATGTTCAACTCTTTTGTAACTGTATGGACTAAAGCCCACCAGGCTCCTCTGTCCATGGGATTTTTCAGGCAAGAATACTGGAGTGGGTTGCCATTCCCTGCTCAAGGGGATCTTCCCCACCCAGGGATCGAACCTGAGTCTCCTGTGTCTCCTGCACTGGCAGGCAGATTCTCTGCCACTGAGCCACCTGGGAAGCCCAGAGGAGATAGGAAAATTGGAAACAATTGGAGGAGACTTTACAGGTCCTCTCTTCCAGTCCCCTACTCCATACGGTGGTCTGTCCTCTAGCACAGGCTGTCAGGCAGCCCCAAGTTGCACTATCCAGAGATGGGCAGGCAGCTTGTGGGGCAGCATGTGCCTGCTCCAGGACTTAAGGAAATGTCTCTATATTCTGATGACCTGATGGTCTGACCTCAGGAACAGCACTGTCACTTCCAGTGGGTAGACATTGTCCTAACCCTGCCATAGTTTCCAATAGTCTTCTGGCCCCTTGGGAACCCAATGGGCTTTTGTGAGTGTTTTTGGGCTCTGATCACTTTTCATTATATGCTTTAGGAGCACAAATGACCACTGAGTCCCAATCATCTGGGAACAATGCATTCTGGCACATGTGTAAACTTCAAGCTTGTATGAGGTTCTCAATGAATAAGTGGTCCTAACAGCTCTTATTCCCCAGATAATTTTGGCTCAACTCTTAATCAGAAGAAAACTTTAAAAAATTATTAGTTTAAATGAAATTTTCTCTACATGAATTATTTCTAGAACAATATGTTCTTTGATACAATAATGACTTTGTGGGCTGAGTTTTAACTTCTTGTTCTTCATTTTATTTTTTATAGTCTGTTTCCTTGTTCTCAGGTCACTTTCTGCTCTTGGGATGGTGTGGCTCTGAAGCACCTAATTTCCTCCTAATTTATTTATTACTGGAATATGTTTTAAATCCAGAAAGTAGATAGCCAAACTTTTTTTTAAGCCAAACTTTTAAATTCTGTCCAACAAATAAAAGTAAATAGGCTTTGTATTTGGAGAAGGAAATAGCAACCCGCTAAGAGTCAGACACGACTGAGCGACTTCACTTTCACTTTTCACTTTCATGCAATGGAGAAGGACATGGCAACCCACTCCAGTGTTGTAGCCTGGAGAATCCCAGGGACTGAGGAGCCTGTTGGGCTGCTGTCTGTGGGGTCGCACAGAGTCAGATATGACTGACGCAACTTAGCAGCAGCAGCCAGTATTCTTGTCTGGGAAATCCCACAGAGAAGCCTGGGGGTGCTGCAGCCCATGGAGTCGCAAAGAATCAGACACAGCAGTGACTAAGCCCTGAGTAGGCTTTGTATTAAGCTCTACATATTTGGCTGCAAATATGTTTGCTAAGTCCATAAGTCGTACCTGACTCTTTGTGACCCCATGGACTGCATGCAGCATGCACCATCTCCTGGAGTTTGCTCAGACTCATGTGAGATCACCATTGAGTTGGTGATGACATCCAACCATCCTGTTCTCTGGAGCTCCCTCCTGCCCTGAATCTTTCCTGGCCTCAGACGTCTTTGCCAGTGCATTGACTCTTTGCATCACATAGCCAAAGTATTGGAGCTTCAGCTTCAGCATCGGTTCTTCCAGTGAATACTCAGGGTTGATTTGTGAATATGACAAAACAATAAGGAAAATGTATTATTTCACATAATAAAATAACAAAGAGGGTATAGGTGGATACAGGGAATGTTTATTCCAGTGGCTCAGTGTTTGTCCCTGGAAGCCAGGTTCTGACCCTTGCATCCAGCACAAGGGAAGAATTCTCAGGCAGGAATCCACCCTGATTCACACAGGATGAATCCAAACCAAAGGAGATTTTTCTGCCTGGGAAAGAGGAGGGGATGGCTTGGACTGGAAACCAGCAACTCTGCTTCAGGTTTGGGAAGGCAGGTCTGTAATTTCTGCTTCATGAAGCAAGTACATGGTCTTTAAATCAGTGCATGGATTTTGTGACATCTTTCTCAGTTGTTGGGATTGGTTTATTAATTACTTTCTTTTTTTTATTCTAGCCTATATCTCTGGTAAAGAAATTAGAATGGCTATGTTGTTGGTTAGTCGCTAAGTTGTGTCCCACTCTTTTGTGACCCCATGGACTGTGTAGCCCACCAAACTCCTCTGTCCATGGAATTTCCCAGGCAAGGATACAGGAGTGGGTTGTCAGTTCCACCTACAGGGGATCTTCCTGACCCAAGAATTAAATCCGTGTCTCCAGCTTTGACAGGCGGATTCTTTACCACTGAGTTACCAGGAAATCCCTATAGGGCTATGCTGCTGCTAAGTTGCTTCAGTTGTGTCCGACTCTGTGCAATCCCATAGATGGCAGCCCACCAGGCTCCCCCATCCCTGGGATTCTCCAGGCAAAAACACTGGAGTGGGTTGCCATTTCCTTCTCCAATGCATGAAAGTGAAAAGTGAAAGTGAAGTCGCTCAGTCATGTCCGACTCTTAGCGACCCCGTGGACTGCAGCCTACCAGGCTCCTCCGTCCATGGGATTTTCCAGGCAAGAGTACAGGAGTAGGGTACCATTGCCTTCTCCGCCATAGGGCTATAGATATAATTAATAAAGGCTCTCCCATACAGACATACAGAGAAACACATTGTCTTGAGCAAAGAACCTCAGTGCAAAAAGTAACAATATTGTACCACCCATGTAGAAGAGCCCATACATAATATTTTGGTTATTGATTCTACACTGACTTTCTAACTTGGCATGACATGGCAATAATTCTGCTGCCTTTGGTGTGTACTTATATGTAAAAATGTTTGTCCCCAGGATTTTCTCTTTTTTTAGATATAGATAGCACCATTCATAGGGTTTCCTGGGTAGCTCAGTGGTAAAGAATCTGTCTTCCAATGCAAGAGATGCAAGAGGCACAAGTTCAATCCCTGAAGATCCCCTGTAGGAGGAGATGGCAACCCATTCCATTATTCTTGCCCGGAAAATCCCATGGACAGAGGAGCCTGGCAAGCTACAGTCCATGGGGCTGCAAAGAGTCAGGAATGACTGAACCACTGAGCACACACGCGCACAGCACCATTCATAGTGTCAAAACTGTCCATTTTTGTCATTTCCAGTAAATTTGGGGATTTTTGGTGCAGCCTGAGCATAGATAAAGTTTGAGTGAATATATGCAATAACTCCTGCTTTTATTTATTAAACCTTTAAAACTTAAGAGAGAATTATTTGCAGAGAAAGAGGCCTTAAAGACCCAAGCTGCACCTCCACTCAGGCCAGTAAAGAGTGGCCCCAACTTTCCAGGAAATGATTCACCTCATCTATCCCATATATTGGGCACTTGGAGGGGCCCAAGTGCTTTGGAGTCTTGTCCAAATACACAGTGGAAGGATTGCTTTTGATTCCTTTGACCAAACGCCTCCATCTATATGTTCCCTAAACTTTCCTAGATCCCATGGGAAAGAAGTGGGTTGATATCAAGACACTGTGAGTCAGCCACTTTTATTGGAGGGAGTGGAGGAAGCTGAGGGAATGCCTGGATGGAGTTCAGATTTCTGAGCCAGAAGGAAAATTTTGGCCATGTTGTTCCCCTTTGGGTCCTGCCTGGGTGGTAAAAAGAAGAAAGTCAGTTTAACTGTTTTCAGCTGTCAGTAGAATTGCCTATGACCTTGGTGATCTTTCAGCATGTCGTCCTCATTTTATGGAGTGAATTACACATTTGCTGGATAACTACTCATTTCCGGCAGAAGTAATATATCATTATGAAATACAATCTGCAGGAAAAGAATGAGGGGTGTCAGTGTGGGAACAGGAGGACCCTTGTCTTCTAAGCAGTTGGGGCAAAAAAAGAAAAGGCTCATTTTACTGTGTGGCCCCGGGAACAGATGTTCCATATGGAGGTCCCGTTCAGTAAAACGACATGAGGCGTCATTTCTTCATGAATGCTTCACAGTCCCTGCTGCCTTCTAAGTTGCGTTATGACTGATTTATCACTCAAACACTTCTCACTTTTCTGGTGTCCCTCTATATCAAGCAGCTAATGCCTGAGATGTCATCACTTCTAGAAGCAAAAACCTTGTGGGTACCCCATGCAAGCCCAGTGTTTTATGTCAGTTATTGGATACCAGAGGGTTGCATGGATGCTGACAGGAATTTGTTAACATTTTCTAAAGATTAAGATAAATAGCTGCCTATCTTCTTCAATACTCGTGCATCCGACTGAAACAAATTCCCTGCTTTTATACAGCTTTCTTTACTGTGGCAGAAACGAGGGGAGGGCATCTCCTTACATGAACATCCTATAAAGCCATGTAACATTAAAAGTGAAAGTCGCCCAGTTGTGTCCAACTCTTTGTGACCCCATGGACTGTAACCCGCTAGGCTCCTCTGTCCATGGAATTCTCCAGGCCAGAATACTGGACTGGGTAGCTGTTCCCCTTCTTCAAATATTAGAATGAAGAAAATCTACAATGAATTCAGCCCATAAGACCATGATCAAAAAAAAAAAAAAATAAGAACATGATCAAGGACAGATAAAATGTGTGTGGGGGTGGGAGGTGGGCACATGTTCTCCTCTGTTTTAAAAAGCGACATGACAAATAATGAGATAAAGAATTCTAAGACTGTGAAGAAGGCTGAGCGCCGAAGAATTGATGCTTTTGAAGTGTGGTGTTGGAGAAGACTCTTGAGAGTCCCTTGGACTGCAAGGAGATCCAACCAGTCCATTCTGAAGGAGATCAGCCCTGGGATTTCTTTGGAGGGAATGATGCTAAAGCTGAAACTCCAGTATTTTGGCCACCTGATGCGAAGAGTTGACTCATTGGAGAAGACTCTGATTCTGGGAGGGATTGGGGGCAGGAGGAGAAGGGGACGACAGAGGATGAGATGGCTGGATGGCATCACTGACTCGATGGATGTGAGTCTGAGTGACCTCCGGGAGTTGGTGAGGGACAGGGAGGCTGGTGGCTGCAGTTCATGGGGTTGCAAAGAGTCGGACACAACTGAGCGACTGATCTGATCTGATCTGATCTGAAGTGCCTAGAAAAGCTAAGAAGTAGGGTTGAATTAGAAGCAAATGAACAGATGTGGGTGTGATTGGTTGTAGTTTCAAGTGCTAAGTGTTTGGTAACTCACAGTGGCTATTCCGAAAGAGACTCCTGTTTGCTGAAGCCCCAATGGTCAGGGGCGGTTACTTGGAAAGGAAGATGTAGTCTAAGCAAGAAAAAGCAAAGAAGGTTTATTTCTTGTGAACACATTGCTGTTGGTAAGCAAATATTTTGTCTGATGTGGATAAAGCTGATGGCATGTATACCCAATGTCTCGCCAGCAGTGAGGCTCTCATATAAGCTTTAGTGATCGTATGGATGAAAACAAATATTTGACGTGATACGTGATGAAGGTCTCATTGAACTATCATTCATAAAAACTGTGCTGCTCAAGTAGAGAATTTCAGTGCCTTTAAGCAAACTTTGCTATAGATCTTATGTGAGCTTAAAGTATCCAGACTATAGTGTTTGAGCCTTCATGTCAAGGCCATACACGAGCACTGTTGAGTTTTCAGCATCTCATGAGAAATGCCTTCATGTCTCTACTTCTTCCCACATGCCAGACAGGATACAGATGTTCCTGGACTTATTCTGAAAGTTCTTGAAAAACCGAGCCTTTCAGGTTTTGAGAATTGAAAGAAAAATAGATATTTTTTAAACGGAGAATTTTTAAAAATAGATTAAAATGAATAAAAATAGATTATTATCCCCATGTTAGAGTTACTGGAGCATATGTGGGCGTGCTTAGTCACTAAGTTGTGTCTGATTCTTTGTGTCCCCATGGACTGTAGCCTTCCAGGTTTCTCTGTCCATGGGATTTTATAGGCAAGAATACTAGAGTGGGTTGCCATTTCCTTCTCCAGGAAGATCCTGGCCCAGGGATCGAACCTGAGTATCCTGCATTGCAGGTGGATTCTTTAACACTGAGCTACTAGGGAAGCCACCAGGGAAGCCCAATACAATGAGGTTAAATGATTTAGCCCAGGTAGCAAGGCTGGTAGGCAGCAAAACATTGTAAATTCAATTCTCTTCATTCTAAGTCCAGTGCTCTGTCTCTTTTACCACAGCTGTTCTCACACATGTGTGCATTCATCCATTCATTCGTTCCTTCATTCCACAGGGGCTTATAGAGCACCTTTTTGGGGTATTTGCCTTTTCTCAAAGTCCTGCAGCTGTCTTAGATGTCTGCTCCCATTCCTACCAGCCCCAATCGTATCCTGTCTCTAAGACAAGATTGAAAAGCACCTTCCTCCGTCACACTTTGATGTACTGTGCTAAACCCCTTTCTGTGGGGGAGAAGCTACAGCTACTCAGGAAGAAAATTGATATCAGGCTAATATAGTAATATCAAAGGAGATGCATTAATGTCCTGTCATTTAGAACCATTTAAGTCATCTGACTCAAAAATAGACTTACAGAAGGTAGTTTTTATTGAGAACACTAGCCATCCTTTTCAAACTCAGATAGAATGAGTCACCCTCATTGTCTCAGCTGGTGGCAGCTTCTGGCATTTTCTCTACCTGCTTCAGAACATCACATTCCAGTCCTAGAAAAGGGACTTCACAGAGGGTGTGCACCATCCATTTCACAGGGAGGAGAATAATTAGGAAAAATTGGGGATGCTCTGAAAGTGACTAGCAGCTCTTTGTGCCACTCTAATTTTAATGAAAGATGAGCCCATTCAAAGCAGGTAGTGCAAGCACCTGCAGCCGTTTGCTGTGTTGCTATTTTTAGATATGATTGGTAGTAGAAAAAATTGCCCAGAAGCATCTACATGTTAAAACTGTATTATTTGAAAGATCATCTGACTGTCTCAGGACACCTGAATCCACCTTGAAGTTCTTCAGTTCAGTTCAGTTGCTCAGTTGTGTCCAACTCTTTGCAACCCCATGCACTGCAGCACGCCAGGCTTCCCTTTCCATCACCAACTCCCAGAGCTTACTCAAACTCATGTCCATCGAGTCGGTGATGCCACCCAACCATCTCACCCTCTGTTGTCCCCTTCTCCTCCTGCCTTTAAGTGCATGCCATTCCTCAAAACTGTGTAAACCTATACGCACAGTGAACATGGGCTTATGGCAAGAACTGTTATCTGGTTCACCTACAGACTGGGCCCTAAGATGTCTGCAGACCTCACTCTGATGCCCAGGGTTCTACCAAGGAGTTTGGGTACAACACACGCTATCTAGCAATGACTTTGAGCACTTTAATTCTTCAGGTACATTAAAGTGACTCTGCTTGAAAGAGTGCTTTGGTAAATCACTTGGTAAAATTAAGAATATTTTTATAACTAAATAATCTGATTCTCTATATCTATTTTCTAACTTGGCAGTTTTTTCTTTGGTTTCTTCAAGTGGTCAGACAAGGGCTGCCTCTCTTATCAGAAAGGCCAAGTGTCAGCTGTTCATATTCAGAAGATCATATTCAGGGAAATGTTGGTAAAATGATAAACAACATGTATGGACCTAGAGACTGGACTAAGTCGAGTAAGTCAGACAGAGATAAAATAATATGATATTGCTTATATGTGGAATCTAAAATATGATAAAAATGAATTTATTTTCAAAACAGAAACAGACTCACAGACATAGAAAACAAATTTATGGTTACCAAAGGGGAAATAACGGGAGCTTAGGATAAATTAGAATCCTGGGATTATCGTATACACACTACCTGATTGAAAATAACCAAGGGCTTACTATATAGCACAAAGAAATATGTTCAATACTTTTTAATAACCTATAAGGAGAAAGAATCTAAAAAAGAATATATATATACTGAGAACTTCCCTGATGGCTCAGAAGCAAAGAATTTATCTTACAATGCAGGAAACCTGGATTTGATCCCTGAATTGGGAAGATCCCCTGGAGAAGGAAATGGCAACCCACTCCAGTGTTCTTGCCTGGGTAATGCCATGGATAGAGGAGCCTGGCAGGCTACAGTTCATACGTCACAAGAGTCAGATGCAACTTAGCAACTAAACAACAGAAACGACAGCATATGTACTGAATCACTGTGCCACACACTTAAAGCTGACCCAACATCATGAATCAACTATACTTCAAAATATACCAGTAGCACTGCAGAAAATTATTGTGAGGTTTAAACAAAGATAACGCAGGCTAATGAATTAGAACAGAAGCTGGCATGAAATCAGTACTCAATAAATGGTGTGTCTTTTATTGTTGGCAGTGATGATGCAATGATGACAATAAATATAATAACCAGCCTTGGGGTTGGGTAACTCTCTCATAGGTGACAATTCTAAAAATATCGAATCAAAGTGTGTGTTGAAATCTTCTTTTCCAGAACATTCTGAAACTGATTTTGGATGTGACGAGCAAGCTTTGCTGAGGGCCAGCTGGAATTTTTCTGCACACTGGGACACCCTTAGTTGCTCGAGATGAGGTGGCAGCTACTCTCACCTCAGGAAGCTACTCTCAGTAGCTACTCTCACAGCAGGAAGCTGTGCCCTGAGGACAATCATATTAGCAATCAGTTACTTTAAATAAACCAGAATACTTCATGATGACGCAGTTGAGTTCAGTTTAGTTGGTTGGTCGTGTCCAGCCCTTTATGATCCCATGGACTGCAGCACACCAGGCTTCCCTGTCCATCACCAACTCCTGGAGCTTGCTCAAACTCACGTCCATTGAGTTGGTGATGCCATCCAACCATCTTATCCTCTGTCGTCCCCTTCTCCTCCCACCTTCAATCTTTCCCAGCATCAGGGTCTTTTGCAATCAGTCAGATCTTCACATCAGGTGGCCAAAGTATTGGAGTTTCAGCTTCAGCATCAGTCCTTCCAATGAATAGTCAGGACTGATTTCCTTAAGGAAATCACCTTGAAGTCCAAGGGAATCTCAAGAGTCTTCTCCAATACCACAGTTCAAAAGCATCAATTCTTCACCACTTTGGCACTCAGCTTTCTTTATCGGAGAAGGCAGTGGCACCCCACTCCAGTACTCTTGCCTGGAAAATCCCATGGATGGAGGAGCCTGGTAGGCTGTAATCCATGGGGTTGCAAAGAGTCAGATGTGACTGAATGACTTCACTTTCACTTTTCACTTTCATGCATTGGAGAAGGAAATGGCAACCCACTCCAGTGTTCTTGCCTGGAGAATCCCAGGGACAGGGGAGCCTGGTGGGCTGCCATCTCTGGGGTTGCACAGAGTAGGACATGACTAAAGTGACTTAGCAGCAGCAGCAGCTTTCTTTATAGTCCAAATCTCACATCCATACATGAATACTGGAAAAACCATAGTTTTGACTAGACAGATCTTTGTTGGCAAAGTAATGTCTCTGCTTTTTAATAAGCTGTCTAGGTTGGTCATAACTTTTCTTCCAAGGAGTAAGCATCTTTTAATTTCAGTCACCATCTGGCGTGATTCTGGAGCCCCAAAAATAAAGTCTGTCACTGTTTCCACTGTTTCCCCATCTATTTGCCATGAAGTGATGGGACCAGATGCATGATCTTAGTTTTCTGAATGTTGAGTTTTAAGCCAACTTTTTCACTCTCCTCTTTCACTTTTATCAAGAGGCTCTTTAGTTCTTTGAAAATAGTTATTAAATAGCACCTGGCAGCTTTGAATTCTGTATTTAGAAACTTGTGGAAATAAAAATATATTTTAAAATATCTGTTTACTTATTAGGCTGCATTGAGTCTTAGTTGTAGCACCTGTGATCTTTCGTTGTGGCACATGGACCCTCTAAGTAGTGGCACTTGAACATAGCTGCCCTGTGGCACGTGTGATCTTAGTTCCCCGACCAGGGATTGAACCCAAGTTCCCTGCGTTGTAAGGTGGATTCTTAACCACTGAGCCATGAGGGAAGTCCCTAAAAGATTTTTTTAAAAGGTAAATCTTTTGGACTCATAAAATCTAAATGTTTTGGGCTCATACAAATTTTCAAAGAGGCTTTTCAGGTCTGGTCAAAGTTTGTTATTTGCTGTATTGTTATGCATTTGTGGAACTTTGAAAAATGAAGTCTAATTAATTTAGTTTTTGAAAATAATTAGACTTCATTTTTCAAAGTTCCACAATTCTGACTTTAAGCTAATTTGCTTGAATAGTCTAAGTACCTCTCTATCTCAGCATTTGTTTTTACCTTCTCCTTAAAATGCATAACAATACAGCAAATAACAAACTTTGACCAGACCTGAAAAGCCTCTCACTCCAGTGCTCTTGCCTGGAAAATCCCATGGACAGAGGAGCCTGGTAGGCTGCAGTCCATAGGGTCGCTAAGAGTCGGGCACGACTGAACGACTTCACTTTCACTTTTCACTTTCATGCATTGGAGAAGGAAATGGCAACCCACTCCAGTGTTCTTGCCTGGAGAACCCCAGGGACGGGGGAGCCTGGTGGGCTGCCATCTATGGGGTCGCACAGAGTCGGACACGACTGAAGCGACTTAGCAGCAGCAGCAGCAGCAATGTTGATTTATCCCAGTCTAGTAGACCTCATGAACTCTTGGGGCTAAAATCAGCACTTTTTCCAGCAATCATCATTTTACAGTTGAAAAACGTGGGATCACAGAAGCCAAGTGAGATGTTCCATAGAGTCGCATAGCAAGTTAGTGACATGGTGACAATTCTCTTCCATCAGCTCATCTCCCCAAGGATCCTTATAATAAACAACAAAACCCATCTGTAATTGTAACACGAAGTTAGTAATAATTTTTCTGTGTGTTCAGAAAGAACTTCTTTCTTTTCAAGTAGTTTAAATTTCTTCCTGAAGCCTTTTGATATTATGTATCCATTTAGAGATAAAATAATGGCATATGTTCACCCTCATCTAAACAATAAACTAATGGAATCCAAACCAATGAAGTTTCTTTCTAGTTAGCATTCCAGCAACAACAGTGATACTCAGAAAACAGCTCTCATATCACCTGGGGCTTTGTGTGTATCAGTGTGAGGATTAAATGAGTTAACATATGAAAAATAACTCAGCACGCTGAATATTGGCGGTGACAGATCACAATGTTGTTGCTGTGGTCGTTTGGGATGGCTGTGAAATTTTAAATAAGGACGAGTATATCACTCTGGTTCAGCCAGAAGCCTGATGGAGGGAATGAAGCCTTAGACTAGCACTGTCCGATAGAAATAACGTGAGCCACACGTAGAATTTTAAGTTATCTTGTAGCTACATTACAAGTAAAGAGAGAAACAAGTGAAATTAATTCCAATAATGTTTTATTTAACTGAAATTGTTGTTGCTTGGTCCTGAAGCTGTGTCTGATTCTTGGCCACACTGCCAGGCTCCTCTGTCGATGGGATTTCCCAGGCAAGAATACTGGAGTGGGTAGTCATTTCCTTCTCCAAGGGAACTTCCTGGACCAGAGATTGAACCCATGTCCCCTGCATTGGCAGGTAGATTATTTATCCCTGAGCCACCAAGGAAACCCAACCCCATGTATACAAAATTATGATTTCAATATAATTTAAAAAGTGTGTTAGATATTTTACATTCTTTTTTTTTTTCATGCTGTCTTTGAAATCCCATGCATACAGTGTCTTTACAGCCTATCTCAATATCTCAACTAGGACCGATCCAGTTTCAAGTCCTCAGTGGGTACATGTGCTGAGGGCTCTGTGTTGGATGGTGTTGCTTTAGACCTATTTACATGTGAGCCCAATTTCTATCCTTTCTGAAGGCGCATGTGTTTTCTCTTGGCTCTTTCTTCCTTGCTCTAAGATGGGTACCTATCATGGTTAAATACAAATACATTATACACTTGAATTCAAGTTACAATGCATTTAGGACTCACTGTAAAAATAGTTCACTTAAAAGGTAATAGAATATTTATTTTTCTTCCATTGATTTCTTTATATTTCAGTAAGTTATGGCAAATTGTATTGTCACTGTCAAGGGAGGTTTATTTCTTATTTCTTCACTTTGATAGAGAAAGGCTTTGCTGCTTTACATGAGAAATACTTAGGCTAACTGTTAAAAAATGATCCATTGATTTATGATTTATTGATCTGGTTCCATGAATTTTAATTGTATCATATTGCTGACAAGTATCATTCTAACATTGAAGAGTTCGATAGCTGAACAGAATATGTGTCTTAGGATTATTCTTTAAGACTCCACATCAAGAATATTATTGAAGGCATTATAGCAGGAAGAAACTCCATATTGCTTCATATCATGGAAAACAACTACAAATAGATCCACTGAAAGCTACATAAATAATTGTTCATCAGGTGGAAACTTCTGGGTTACTTCTAAAAGTTATAAGATATAAGGTAAAATAATAAGGTTAGCTTTCATGTGGAGCAGTCTCACCACTTATTTTGAATTTTTAAAATATTAGTCTCTCAGTTCTGTTCAGTTCAGTTGCTCAGTCATGTCCGACTCTTTGTGACCCCATGAATTGCAGCACTCCAGGCCTCCCTGTCCATCACCAACTCCTGGAGTCCATTCAGACTCACGTCCATCAAGTCGGTGATGCCATCCAGCCATCTCATCCTCTGTCATCCCCTTCCCCTCCTGCCCCCAACCCCTCCCAGCATCAGAGTCTTTTCTAATGAGTCAACTCTTTGCATGAGGTGGCCAAAGTACTGGAGTTTCAGTTTCAGCATCATTCCCTCCAAAGAAATCCCAGGGCTGATCTCCTTCAGAATGGACTGGTTGGATCTCCTTGCAGTCCAAGGGACTCTCAAGAGTCTTCTCCAACACCACAGTTCAAAAGCATCAATTCTTAGGCACTCAGCCTTCTTCACAGTCCAGCTCTCACATCCATACATGACCACAGGAAAAACCATAGCCTTGACTAGATGACCTTTGTTGGCAAATTAATGTCTCTGCTTTTCAATATGCTATCTAGGTTGGTCATAACTTTCCTTCCAAGGAGTAAGCGTCTTTTAATTTCATGGCTGCAGTCACCATCTGCAATGATTTTGGAGCTCAGAAAAATAAAGTCTGACACTGTTTCCACTGTTTCCCCATCTATTTCCCATGAAGTGATGGGACCAGATGCCATGATCTTCGTTTTCTGAATGTTGAGCTTTAAGCCAACTTTTTCACTCTCCACTTTCACTTTCATCAAGAGGCTTTTGAGTTCCTCTTCACTTTCTGCCATAAGGGTGGTGTCATCTGCAGTAGCTAAAAATGAAGGTACACATGTATCAGGCTGACACTGGGCTAGACACTTTCATTTTGTAATTCATCTAGTTCTCCTTACCCCTACCTCCCATGTTGTGGGCACTATCATACTTTCATTTTACACATGAGGGAGTCAAATTTGCCCAAGACCACAAAGCCAGTGGTGGAGCCATCATTCAAGTCCAGGCAGGAACTTACAGGGAGAAATAGAGGTTGAGTAGAATTATTAGAGACATCTTTAAAAATATCTTTAAAAAAACCTCACTCTTTCTGGTTAGAAGTACTGATATAGGTGTACTAGAACATTCAGTTCAGTTCAGTTCAGTTGCTCAGTCGTGTGACTCTTTAAGACCTCATGAATTGCAGCACTCCAGGCCTCCCTGTCCATCACCAACTCCTGGAGTTCACCCAAACTCATGTGCATCAAGTCGGTGATGCCATCCAGCCACCTCATCCTCTGTTGTCCCCTTCTCCTCCTGCCTCCAATCCCTCCCAGCATCAGGGTCTTTTCCAATGAGTCAGCTCTTCACATGAGGTGGCCAAAATATTGGAGTTTCAGCTTCAGCATCAATCCTTCCAGTGAACACCCAGGACTGGTCTTCTTTAGAATGGACTGGTTGGATCTCCTTGCAGTTCAAGGGACTCTCAAGATTCTTCTCCAGCACCACAGTTCAAAAGCATCAATTCTTCGGTGCTTAGCTTTCTTCACAGTCCAACTCTCACATCCACACATGACCATTGGAAAAACCATGGTCTTGACTAGATGGACCTTTGTTGGCAAAGTAATATCTCTACTTTTTAATATGCTATCTAGGTTGATCATAACTTTCCTTCCAAGGAGTAAACGTCTTTTAATTTCATGGCTGCAGTCACCATCTGCAGTGATTTTGGAGCCCCCCAAATAAAGTCTGATGCTCCTTTCCCCATCTATTTCCCATGTGAAAGGTAAACGCCTTTGGAAGCAGTAAAAATTAAAAGCATGGTTATAGATATTTGATGACATGCAGTGGGGAAACTTCCAAATTTTGGAGAGGAAAAGGGAAAAGTAGAAAAAAAAGGTAGAGTGAATGGAGGAGGGTGGGGGTGGGGGATATAATAGCAAGAAAACAAAATGTGACAACTATCAAGGCAAGAGCGAAGCCATTGTTAGGGTAGTGGCTACACCACTGAGATAATGACGCTGAAATAGCTCGTAAACTCCCGGCTTGCCCTTGAGGTTAAGCTGGCTTTCAGTATTGGAAAGAGGACCCATGAGAAAAGACTGAAATGTTTATTTTAGCAGAGGTGTTCATCTTCTTAGGTGAAGGCAAAGCCAACAAGTTGGGAGATTACCACCAACGTGATCTGGGCAAAAAAGTCACAAGGCAAGTGGTTCCTCCATGGTTAATGCACAGTTCCTGAACTCGCTGTTTATGAGTGGCAGAGATGTTTTTTATCAGTAAACAGTTGAACATTCTTCCCAGAGAGTACTGTGACTCAGCTAAATGGGCAGAGGGCAGGATTTAAGATGGGTGTTTCTCTTTGCTTTATTTATGTTAGATTTTGAAAAAGGCAACACATGCTTTCTGTTTTTCCAATGAATTTCAAATATTTCATGATAGAATGTGTTCCTTATATCAAATGCTCATTTTGTGACCAGGTAAATGGAATTATGTCACACTGAAAGTAAAGATGCTCTGGTCCCCTTCTCAATCAGGGAAAATGCAAAAAAAAAAAAAAAAAACAAAAAAAAACCACAACTGTGTTTAGTTCCTCATGCTCAATGCCTCAGGGCTGTTCAATTGTTACCCACCATTCAGCCAAGACAGTTTATTGGCTGAGATAAGAAACCCAGAATCCTGAGTCCCCACTGTCAGTATAAGTATTACAAAAATTCCACATAGATCTGGGAAATGGAATGTTTTCTGCCATATCAGTAAACAAAGGATATCGTAGTCATCTTCAGTGAGCTGGTGAGCCCTGAAAGAACTCAGGAAGGAATGAATACCTGCCATCTAGCAAACATCAGACTGCAGTCACTTCCTATGAGTCCTGAGGAAACTCAGGATATGAAAACCCAGGAAACCACCCGAGACACCTGAAGTGCATATCAAAAGAATGACTTCAATGAGTCCAGACTCTTGCATCTTCCCACCCCATGCTATGCTATGCTAAATCGCTTCAGTCGTATCCGACTCTGTGCGACTCCGTAGACGGAAGCCACCAGGCTCCCCCGTCCCTGGGATTCTCCAGGCAAGAACACTGGAGTGGGTTGCCATTTCCTTCCCAATGCAGAAAGTGAAAAGTGAAAGTGAAGTCGCTCAGTCGTGAGACCTTAGCGACCCCATGGACTGAGCCTACCAGGCTCCTCTGTCCATGGGATTTCCAGGCAAAGTACGTCCCCGTCCCATCCCATAGACAAGTGCTAAATTCATTGACTTAAGATACCTGGCTGTCTTTAGTTAACAATCATCTTTCAATATTCAGACTACCTGCCCTTTGTTGCAAAAATTCTATGTAACCTGGCTCCGTGCTGACCCCCAACCCCCACCACCTCCTTGAAGCACTTCTCTCAGGGTTACTTGAGATGCTGTCTCCCAGACTTGAAGTCCTAAAAATTCCCTGTTGAATAAAACATAACTCTTAACTTCTAAGTTGTGAATGTTTTTTAAGTCAACAGATCCAAATCTGATGCCAAGTGAAGGGAAGAGGCACCCGAATGAGGCCTGTGAATGATGTCATTCTGTGAATGATAGCTTTTCCTCTCTTCTTCTTTAGAGATGAAAAAGAGATGGTCCCTGCTTCCCACCCCAATACCCTGTTCTCCGAGTGTTGATCACAGTGACTCCATACCTATCTATGGGTCTATGTGAGAAACACGTTCACTTGCCCAAAACCAAGGGATGGACTCAGAGACACAGCACAGTGAAAGGGAGACTTTAACAGACAGTCTTACATGATTGGATGTCTGGTGGGCAGGCACACCTGCGACAGTTAAAGTAAGCACTTTTATTCCCTGGCAAGCAGATTCCTCCCCAGTCACTCATTGGCTTAGTACTATGGGGCTACAATCTTCTAGGACATCACCTAAGTCTCATAGCATATTCTTTCTTCTCCCTTCCCATCCTAAGTCCATATTTCTCAAAAGAACTTTGGTTTATCCCTTCCCATCATTCTGTTAGCTTAGGGCTGGTCCATGGGTAAGCTGTTAGGCAAAACTAGCTTGCCAGTAATTTTCCAAGATGAAACTAGCTAGCTGTGAGTGGAAAACTGTTAATAATTCTCCACCCAAGGCCAGCTACTTTGTCCAGAAAATGGACCACTTCAAGTTCCATTTCTTATAGTCTATGACTGGGTAATTAAAGCAGTATTTCCACTAAAGAATGAGTATTTCTGAACATGTTGTCACAGTCCCTAGCTATGGCAGGAGACATTCACAAACATTTCTTACCATACATGAACAATCCTTAGCCATGTAACTCTTTAACTTTATTTACTTTATGCTAATTATTTGGTCTAAAGGGCCTGAAAACTATCGTATCAAAGAGCACGTGAGCACTCTGTGTCATTCATGCCTCACTTCCTTTGCAGTGCTGTTTTTGTTGTTAGTTACTCAGTCGTGTCTGATTCTTTGACTCCATGGACTGTAACCTGCCAGGCTTCTCTGTTCATGGGATTTTCCAGGCAAGAATACTTGAGTGGGTTGCTTTTTCCTCCTTCAGGGGATCTTCCTGGTCCAGGAATTGAACCCATGTCTCTGCGTCTCCTGCATTTGCAGGTGGATTCTTTACTGCTGAGCCACCAGGGAAGCCTTTATTACCATGAGTTAGTGGCAATAAGTGATTTTTGTTTTAAAGTTCAATATTTGAGAATTTGCTGATTCCACCCTCCCACCCATGGTGGCTTCCAAAACAGGGGAAGGGAAAGTTTAAAAACAAATCCACTACTCATGAAAATCACAGACAATAATTTGGATGGGTAACACATTTCTAGATCCAAAAGGATAGAGATACAGTGGTAATATGAACCAAATTAAAAAAGATGAAATATTCAGCCATGTACTTTCAAGATGGGAGAGAAATGACTTAACAGCAGCATGTGTAAATATAGCTAAAATTTCCCTTGGCTTTATTGAGTTCCAGAAAGGCCAAGGCAATTTTAGGTGCATTTTCTATGCTTCAAGAGAAGCATACAAAAAAGAAAAAGAAGGAAGTAATAATTTCATTCTTTTTTGAAGTGACATCCTGTGGGCAAGCAGTTGATGAAGAGATGCAGGAGAGTAGTTAAGTTCTAGAAATCTTGAAGGCTCAAGAGGAATTTGGTTAGTTTTAGTGGGAGCAGACAGAGGGCTGGAGGGCACTTGACAAATATTTTAAGGGCTGTTATGTGGATCGGATGGATTATACATATTCTGGTGATTCCAGCAGACAAAACCAGGAACAGTATATAAAAGTCGCAAAAAGACAGGTTTTAGTTCATTGTAAGAAAAAGCTTTCTAGCAGAGTTGCTCCTCCAGGAGTAGGGAGGAATAGATTTCTTAAATCATATATATTCAACAAGAAACTGCATGGCATCTTACTTAATATTTCCTAGTGGGTTCATCTAGTGGGTCTCTAAGGTCCTTTCTAATTCTGTGGCTGTGATTCTCTTGTCATGTTGTCAAACAAAGCCAAGTGGCATGAATGAGAAATACAGCTTAGCGTCTCTAAAGTGGACTGGCCATTAACATCCTCCATTTTCACCAGGGCCTGTAGGGCAAAGCGATTAGGCAGCTGTCCAAGGTGCTGGATGGAGGTGGCCTGTATGGGCAGTTGTATTCCTGTTTTTCAGTTTTAGTTTTTAATTTATTTTTATTTATTTAATTGGAGGCTAGTTACTTTATAATAGTGTTGTGGTTTTTGCCATACATTCACATGAATCAGTCATGGGTGTACATGTGTTCCCCATCCTGAACTTCCCTCCCACTCCCCCGCCCCATCCCATCCCTCAGAGAACCTTCTGGGTTTTCAGCTTTTTATATAAATCTATTACCTCCATTGCCCACCCCGCTACACTTGTGTGGGAGTGTGTGTGAATGCACACACTGCATACATAGCCTTTAACTAAAGCAAAGAGAGAAATATGTAGGCAATGTATAAAACAGCTAAAATATACTATTCCTGGGGCTTCTCTGTCCTGTACCAGGAGCAATCAAATCCACTTCATTTTGAAAGGTTAGGCTTGGCACCTAAAGTTGGACTAGATTGACATTTAGAGCAGCAAACATTGCTGCAGTGTTAGGTAGACGAAGGAATACTGTGATGGTGATAAACCTGTCTGTTTCTCCATTCTCTGTTTGTGTTGCCTTTCCTATGTTACTTCTTTTTGTTTGTCCCTTAGTTTTTTCCCACCCCAGAATGGAAGCAATAATAGCACCACTCCTTAAAGGTATGAAAATGAAGTAACTTCATACATGTAAAGAGGTTACAACTATACCAGGTACACAGACAACAAACATTAGTGTTATTATATATCATGCTTGAGGTCCTCAAGACCACCCCCAGATGTGATCATCTGCTTGAGGGACTCACAGAAATGTGGTTACTCAAATTATGGTTTATTACAGCAAAAGAATACAGATCAAAGTCAGCAAAGGAAAAAGGTGCGTTGGGTGGAGTTTAGGTACTCTGGAGCAAGCTTCCAGTTTCCCTCCCACTGGAGTCACAGACAGATCTTAATTTTCTCAGCAATGACATGTGACAGACAACACAGGCAACGTGTCGTCAACCAGAGAAACTCACCCATGTCTTGGTATCCTGGTTTGTCTGTCACACAAGCAAGTAGAGCATGTGTGACTGACCTTAGTTACTTGGTCTTCAGCTCCTCCATCTCCCCGAGCAGGAAGTCAGATTGAAAGGATGTCTCCCAAAGTCCAGGCATACAAAAATAGACATTCATCACTAATCACATTGTTAAAATAAACCATGTAGCATGGCTCAAAGCCTCAAGTATATAAAGACACTTTATCAGGCAGGATACTCCAGGGGTTTAAAAGAATTAGTCAAGGGACGGTCCTGAAGACTCAGAATGTGGAGTTTGGGAAACTCAGGTGTACTGAGTTACCCACTTATTGCACTTACATGGTAATCTTGCTTATTTGAATAGCCCACTTCAATCATTTACTTAATGTTTTGAGTGGCTTTTTTAGTATATGAATGTTGATGGAATGTTTACAATCTGGGTTATAAACACAAGAAATTATTACTCCAGTATAAAAGGACACATAAGAAACTAAAGATCACTGACATTATTGCAATATTGGTAATAATAGAGTGCTCCATAAATTTTGACTACAATTACATGCCGAATGCTTTATGTATAATATTAATTTTAGTCCTTCTTAACAACTCTGGGAGGTAGGTAATAGCTACCTACAGGTAACAGGTAATAGCTCTGTTTTACAGATGAGAGAACCAAGGTCCAGAGTTCTAAGAACTTCCCCAAGACTCCTCAGTCATTAAGGAGTCAAGGATACATTTACAGCCTGATTCTACATCTTGTGCTATTAACATCATATATGATAGTTTCCTATGACCTTAAGAAACAAAGGCTCTCAAAAGTATTTTGAAACATTAAAAATCCAACAAAATTTATGAGACTTTATACATCTCAAGATCCATAGAATATTGAGACAAAGGGGCAGAATTGTGGCTAGAACATGTGTTTGTTTTATCAAAAGGAGATCCCTGCAAAGAAAATTCCAAGATGCATGGTTCCCTAAAAACGTGATGTAGAAGACACAAAAGCAAGGAAAACAGAGATACACAAGGGGGAGAAGGTGCATAGTTGAGCATCTTGCTTAATCAGGGATCCATGAAGTCTGAAGGCCCTCCAAGACTCCAAAATGGCTCACACCATGAATTGTCTGTAATCACATCTTTTTCCTTCTCCTATTATTAGGTCTCAGTCTGTGGTAGAAGCTGGGACCCTGAAACATGAGGACAAGGGAGAGAATGAGAATACCCAGCCACTCCTGGCTCTGGACTGAACCCCGAACCACCCCGTGCTCCTGATGTTACCAACTCTCAGTGGTATCAGCCACCAGGAAGCACATGTGAAACCGACCACACGACACATGCGTTCGGCTCGACACAAGGGCCTCCTCTCCTGCCACCCAGTAATGACTGTCACCAGCCATTGGTCTGAGCAGCCAAAGTTGAACAAAGACTTGAGAGAGGCATTTTTGTTTTTCAATGAGGGAACTGGAGGATGAAGCAAGGTAGTCATGGAAACAAGACTCCCCCCACCCCATATTTATGGTATTAAATGAGTTGAAAAGAGAAAAACTAAATTTGAGGCACACACCTCATTAGGACAAAGATTTCTCTGAGGCTTTGAAGAGATGCTCTCCAGTTTTTGCAGTTTAAAATTAAGTGCATTTCCAAGTAGATCCATAAGAATTTAAACTGTGCAGACACAATTTTCAAGTTTAATGTAGTGCAAAGCCCCAAGACAATAGTATCTCCAGTAATCTTCATTCCTACATTGAGTTATTTTCTTTGACCTCATCACCAGCATCCAATCTCAAATTGTTCAGCCTAAGAATATGCTCTTGTAGGTCTGGCTTTTTGCAGAGTTTGTTTATTTTGATATCCTGCAAAAATGATTTTGATATCACATCTTTGATGAGGCCACCAGCTGATTATCATGAGCTAATTTGAAACAAAGACACACAATCTGAAATATGCCTATTTCATCTTAGTGATGTGGCTTCCCACAAGGAATGTATGTCTCCAGAGGGCAGGGGGTTATGTTGAAAATACATGTCGGTGGTTAATGAATCTTTTCAAGTTGCCTCATGTAGGTCACTACAGCAAGAAAAGTGCTACAAAAGCATTAAACACCCACTACGTCCCCCCACCTCCCTCCTGCAATCAGTTAAAGGTGCGAAGGATGGACCTGGCTGTTGTTAAGGGGGTAGGTATCAAACTTGGAGGAAGATCTTTAAGGATGGCTAAATATATACAAGACCTGAAAATAAGAGAAGACTTGG
Source organism: Tragelaphus eurycerus (assembly GCA_935064755.1). Taxonomy (NCBI): domain Eukaryota; kingdom Metazoa; phylum Chordata; class Mammalia; order Artiodactyla; family Bovidae; genus Tragelaphus; species Tragelaphus eurycerus. Next base: position 216,833 of record CAKXYN010000096.1, read on the forward strand.
AATGCAGGATGAAATGCCAAAGATCATTTTATTTCGTTGTTTATTTTCCTTAGAAATGGAGTCCCCAGCTATCCATTCAAAGGAAACTAGATAAAAATAAACAACAGATATCATAGCATATGATATCCTTACTTGTGCCATGTCTCCCCAAACCAGTTGTATGTTTTTAGCTATATCTCTTATTCTCCCAGCCATTTGCATGACATGGGCCTTCATTACTATGACCAGTTGGTGCTCAATGTCAAAGAAAAAATACTTAATAGTTGATAATGAGCAGTAAAACATGATTTTACACTTTAAGTATTTGGGAAGGTCAATTTGTTCGCTAAAAAATTTCAAAGGCAAGCTGGCCATAATCATCCTCAGTAGATATTACTACTAATTTTAATAATTTATCACATCTCTTTCTCAATAGATCTAGTGTTTTAATTTTTTTCTACTGGTAGAAAATGATAACAGAAGTGATTCTTGTATTCCACTCTTGAAATAAAATTGAAATAGAATTTAAAATATTTCCCAATCAATTGCATCACAGTATAAATAAAACCAATTCATTTTGTGTAGACACTTCAAATAACAAGATACTAATACTGAAATAATTCTACCAATGCAATGACTTTTCTTATATACCACAACACAGGGAGGAAAGATGAAGAATGAAAGCAAATTAGAAAACCCATTTTATTACTTGAGTTTATGAAACAGTTGTGGGATCCAAGTGTTTAAAATGCTACTGGAGTCAATTATTGCCAAACATTTTGCAACAGTTATAATAATTCTGGCTTTCCAATTGGCAATATTTAGAACCCTACTGTGGTGACCTGATTTTAAATACCATATTATAATTATTAAGTTAAGAGTTTGTTTTTAACTCTATTCCATGATTTCATTAAATGAATGTAAGATGATGGTTCAACAGTGACAACTGCTACTTTGAATTTCTTTATGTGTATGCAATATACATACAAGAACCAAACTCAGTAAGTGACATGAATGTTGCCACGCGAGCACTAAACTGCATTGTCCTTTGTCAGTCCTTTCTTCTGTTCAATAAATACTGAAGGACACACATGCCTTTTTATTTTTCAAGTGTTGCTTTTCCTTCCAGACTTCGATAGTTCACTCTATTTTTTCCTAAATGCTTCTTCATCTATTTTAGAGAGATTTTTCAGCATTGGCAAAACAGAAGGAAACAAGACAAATATTTCACAGACTCTTCAAAGGGAAGCTAATATCTTTAAGGACAAGCAAAAGCGGTCCAATAGCATTTTAAAGAACTGTTTTGTTTCTTCTTTTGATGATTTAAAGAAAGCAACCTTCTTCGTCCTTCAATGGAAAAGAAAACACAAGCGATTTTTCTCCCTGTGCATGGTAACCTGTGTGTCATTTCTTTAGCATTTTTGTTCATGTTGGCTTAAAATTCAGTGCATGAATATAATTACATTCTTAGCTAACTTTTATAGTTAGCTTTGGTTTAAAACACACAAAATTTAATGCATTAATATTCCACTGAACTAATGATGTGGTCATGTTTGGAACGAGTAGGCACCTGTTCTTTCTAAGCAATGGCAAGTTTTAAAACAAAACTATCAATAATAATTGACACCTCAAAGTGAAGTTTAAATGACAGAAGTTTCTCAAGCCAGGGAGATGTCAGAGTCTTTTGAACAACTGTAAAAAGAAAACAGTTTTGACATCCTATACCCAGAACAGACATCTAGGCATTTTTGGCCTTCCACTCTGTCATCCTTCTTAATTTTGCAAAGTTGTGATAGGAATCCTTTCAAGGACCTTCTCATTCACAAGGATCCACAGTAGAAGACACTCTGGAGTCCAGCCCTGTTTCATAAATGCAAAGGTGCCAGAAAACAGAGATCCTAGCAGAGCTGAATTTTCCAAGAGAAAATTCTCACTTGGAGAAATTTTTGTCTTCTTCCCCACAATGCCTGATATTTGTCATTAAAAAAATTTACACGTGTCATTGTTATAACTAAATATAAAATGACTCCAGGTCCTTTTTCAGTGTAAAAATTTCCTCTTAGAAAGAAATACCATTTTTGACAGTATTTCTGTCATTCACAGAGTGAGAAGAAAAATTAAGACACCAGCTCTTAATGAAGACAAAAAAGCAAAGAGACTCAATGGGTGGGGAGCAGTATGGTTCATAAGGCATTGGCATAATTATGTCTTTCAGCTTTGAATTAGGAAAATATAATTGTTTTTCATGAGTGCCTTTTACTAAAAATAATTAAAATAGGGTCGTCTGAGTTCACCAGGAAAGTTACCATTAAACAGAAGTATTTGTGCAGCTTGTCATTAAACTCAACAAAAGAGTAGTGGTGTGTGATGATAAACCATCTAGCTACCCTAGAAAAATAGAGTTGCATAGAAAAATTACAGACTAAAGCAATCCATTCACAGTTTCTACACGTATTCTCATTAATACTGATTTCCCCTATTCTACGAGAAAAAAATATCTTTGGCCGGCAAGGTAGAAGCTATCATGGGTTCACCTGGAATCCAGGCATCAGATGGGGGCTGTCATGGATGAAATACGGCAGGTATTTTCTATAAGAATTGCAGTGAGGCAGATATTCCCTTTAGTGTTTTCCATCCCTGGGAGGAGGTTTAGAATTTTTCAGGCTACAAATCAAGAGAATTAAGGGCTGTGGTATTTGAAGGTCTATGCCCACATACAAGGAGACTGAACCGAAAAGGTGGTCTCTCTCCAGCATGTCCTGAGCCTGCACAGAATGCTAAATTGCAGGAAGGCTGCGTCTCTGATGGGGTGTCAGCTCAGGGTGCCACACATCCACAATGAAGATGAGCCGGAAAGACGCAGCATCCTGCCACACCTCGTGTTCAAAGGAGTCGTCAAAGATGAGCACCTTGCCTTCTTCCCACATCCTGGAACAGAAAAGCACATCAGTGTGTGACTGAGTTGCCTGAGGATCAACCCATGGCTGTGTTCAGGAAGGGCCTCTCATGATAACCTCTGCAATAGGACCAGGTAAGTGGAACACATGGGCTGTGAGGAGATCAAACCAGTCAATTCTAAAGGAAATCAAGGACTGATGCTGAAGCTCCAATAATTTAGCCACCTGATGTGAACAGTCAACTCACTGGAAGAAGCCTGATGCTGGGAAAGATTGAGAGCAGGAGGAGAAGGGGGTGACAGAGGAAGAGATGGTTAGGTAGCATCACCAACTCAATGGACATGAATTTGAGCAAACTCCAGAAGATAGCGAAGGACAGGGAAGCCTGGTATGCTGCAGTCCGTGGGGTCACAAAGAGTTGGACACGACTTAGCGACTGAACAGCAATAACAAAAAATAGAACACAGGATGTGTTCTTTCACTGGTGATTGAGAATTTCAGGGTTCTTCCCTTGAACATCAAGTTTCAGTGCTCAGCACTGAAGGTGTACACAGGGCAGGGGACTGGAGTTAAAAGTAAACTTATTCTTGGTACCAGCCTAGGCAAGGCTTCTTTATTTCGGCAAGCACTCAAACATGTGCTTCACCAGCTCATTACTGTGGTGACCTCTTGGTCCATGCCTCCATGCAAGAATCCACCTTGCTTGGGGCTGGTGCACTGGGATGACCCAGAGGGATGGTACGAGGAGGGAGGTGGGAGGGGGGTTCAGGATGGGGAGCACGTGTATACGCGTGGTGGATTCATGTTGATGTATGGCAAAACCAATACAATATTGTAAAGTAATTAACCTCCAATTAAAATAAATAAATTTATATTAAAAAAAAAAAAAAGAATCCACCTTGCAATGCAAGGGACATGGGTTCAACCCCTGGTCCAGGAAGATTCCATGTGCCTCAGAGCAACTAAATCTGAGTACCACGACTACTGAGCCCTTGCAACACAACTAGAGAGTCTGTGTATTGCAACAAAAGATCCCGCATGACTCAACTACTGAGCATTTAGTTCTAAAGCCCCAGAGCCCATGTGCCTGAGTGCCCTAGAACCCATACTCTGAAACAAGAGAAGCCAGTGCAATGCAATGAACAGCCCATGCAGTGCAACTAGAGAGTAGCCCCTACTCACCATAACTAGAGAAAAGCTCGCAAAGCAATGAAGATCCAGCATAACCAAAAATAAATACATAAATAAAATTATAAATATAAAATAAAGTAATAATTATTTGCAAGTTAAAAGTCCCTTTAGGTTGGATAATGATGGTATCCTCTTGCAGAACACCTCGTGTGCTGTCTCATACGCCTACCCTAAAATCTTGCACTCACCAAATGAGTTGCTTAGCTCTTTGATTCAATTTCTCTAAAGGTTCAAAGAGTTTCACTGGAGTTCCATCCAAGTATAACAAAAGACACGGGGGAAGGGCATGCAAAAAAAAAAACAACGGTACATTCATGTTCACAGAGGTGCTGCCTACAGTAGCCAAAAGGCGGGAGCAACCCCCATGCCCACTGGCAGATGAATGGATAAATAAACATTTAGCTACATACAATGGGATATTCCTCAGCCTTAAGAGAGAAGAGAAATCTGACAATGCTACAACAGGGATGAACCTCTAGGCCGTTATGCTAAGTAAAATAAGCCACCCACACAAGGACAAATATTGTACAATTCCGCTTACACATGGCACCTAGAGTAGTCCAATTCATATCAATTCAGAATTATGTTGGCTTCAATCCCTATGAGTAATTTAACCGTATTTGAGAAAACTGAAAACTTAAGAGGGGGTGTGATAATAAAAAGCTCTAAGAGAATCTGTGAGATACAATTCCTGTGGGGATGACAAGTAATTCTCAACATTTATTGAGTGGTAGACAGTTTAAATAGGTTCAGAGTTCCACTGGAGTCCCATCCAATTATAACAAAAGACACGGGGGGAAGGCATGCAAAAACCAACAACAGTACCTTCATGTTCACAGAGGTGCTGCTCGCAGTAGCCACAGTAGTACTTTAAGTACTGCATGTAATTAAATCAACTAAATAGAACATTCTAAGTTTGCACAAAATGACACTTTCCCTAGATTACGAAAGGTATAAGAAAGTCAAAGATTTAGGTATGCTCCATGTGAGAAAAATCTTCAAGCATTCCATTCATTAACTTAAACTGCTTGTAAATTGGGAAAAGCTTTTTAGTGTTGGAATGTGCTGGCTGGTTCATTCATGAACCAGTACCTATAAATGTGGAACTTAGCACTGGTTTGTGGTTTTGCAGATATTTTAGGCTAAATATGGATGAGAGTAAACCATTGATTAAACAATTTTTTAAACAAGAAATCTGGGAGGTATTCCAATGGGTTTGGAGTCTGTTAAGGTCATAAAATTCTATTAGATTTATTATATTTGCCTTGCCATTTTCTTTCAGATATTTTCCCAGAAAACAACAAAGATATTCAGTTACTTAATGTAGATTCTTAAATGTAGATTCCTTCTGAATATGTTAAAAAAAATTCAATCACTTATGAGAGCTAGAATGACTAAAAGTGCAGCCCTAATTGGAAAGGACAATAAAATCCCATTCAAATGACTGCACACTGAAGTGACTTAGGTTCATCAAAAGGTATGTCACCTATCTGGGAACAGATGAGGGTTTTCCAGAACAAAAAGAAACAGAACACCAAGATGTCAAAAGGTCTTTAGATCTCTTCTGAATGGAAAACAAAGACTCTCATTGTAATGAAAAGAAAAGAGTTTTTCCAGGCCACTTGCTTTGAAAGCAAATCTCCACCATGTACAATTTATGTTAGTCACACAGTCGTGTCTCTTTGCGACCCCACGGATTGTAGCCTGCCAGGATCCTCTGTCCAGGGAATTCTCCAGGCAAGAATACTAGAGTGCATAGCCCTACCCTTCTCCAGGGGATTTTCCTGACTCAGGGATTGAACTTGCATCTCCTGCACTGCAGGCAGATTCTTTATCATCTGAGCCACCACATACAATTTACGCTCAATTTGTGACATGGAAAGAGGCCTTTAGGGAAAAGATTTTCTGAGTAGCCTTGGGAAGAAGGCTTCTTGGAGGCACTTATCAAGCCTTCCTCTGAGGTTTCAGGAAGGCAGGAGGGAGGTGGGGGGACTGCACCCACTCTTCAGACACCTGCCTCGGCTTACTTTTAGAATTACTCACCATTACGAGGAGAATGTCTCTCCCTGGTTTGCCAAAGGATAGAAAAATATCTGGTCACAAGATAAACCAACATTATGTAATTCCTCAGTTTCTTAAATTATTGTAATTAATGATAATGGTGTAATGGTGGCAGCACATGCCTAATAACTATAATTTTGTCATAGAATTACCATAACATTAATAATGCTAAATAATGATATGAGGAGCTTCCAGAGTCTTCCATCTAAAAATTGTATAGATCATATCTCAGTGATCTTTCCAAAAGGTTCTGAGATACACACATGACACGGTTCTAATTTTCCAGCAGAGTGTTTATTTACACGAAAGCTAGTTCAGATGCCTGCAGTGACACTGCGCTATTGTGGAAGCAGCACAAAGGCACGAGGCTGGCTTCATTACAGCCAGACCTCTAGCCCCAGATCATGGTTCTAGGGACCATCCCAGTGCCTAGAGCTGTTATGCTGACGTTCCCTGCAAGGTATTTCAATAAGCTGAGTGGAATACAGAAGAGGGTCCAAGAACTCAGGAATAAGGCTGCTGTAACACAGCTCATGTTAAAAAGCAGAGACATTACTTTGCCAACAAAGGTCCATCTAGTCAAGGCTATGGTTTTTCCAGTAGTCATGTATGGATGTGAGAGGACTGTGAAAAAAGCTGAGTGCCAAAGAATTGATGCTTTTGAACTGTGGTGTTGGAAAAGACTCTTGGGAGTCCCTTGGACTGCAGGGAGATCCAACCAGTTCATCCTAAAGGAGATCAGTCCTGGGTGTTCATTGGAAGGAACGATGCTGAAGTTGAAACTCCAATACTTTGGCCACCTCATGCGAAGAGCTGACTCATTGGAAAAGACTCTGATGCTGGGAGGGACTGGGGGCAGGAGGAGAAGGAGATGACAGAGGGTGAGATGGTTGGATGGCATCACCAACTCAATGGACATGAGTTTGGGTGAACTCCGGGAGTTGGTGATGGACAGGGAGGCCTGGCGTGCTGCGATTCATTGGGTTGCAAAGAGTCGGACATGACTGAGCAAGTGAACTGAATTGAACTGAACACAACTCTTATTAATCTTGATTCACTGAAATCCCAGAGGTTCTGACTACATTGGAAATCCTGGCACATATGGAACTGAAATGTAAAACAGCATTATGGCTGCTTCTCTCCTCCTGATACATGTAGACAGAATATATATACACATACCTTCTTTGTTTGCCTATCTGTCATCTATCTATCTGCCTATCTTTCTATCGATCCACCCATTCACCCATCCATCCATCAATCTATCCATCATCTCTATCTAACAGGAGACAGAACTGTTCTGAAAGCTGGGACATCTGTGTCTTTGTTTTGACCCTGCCAACTAGCCATGGGGCTGTGACAAGCACGTCATCCATGGGCCTCAGTTTCCCCATCTGTGCAATGATGTGGGTGGACCAGATGGCCTTCAAGTCTCCTTTCAGCATGGAAATTCTCTGAGTCAAGCTGTTGACTAGGACTTTAGTCTTCACATTACACTTTATAGGATATATTTCACAACACTGTCCTTTGAAAAATAGGTATGGTATTTGCTGTTTTGTTTAAAGTCAAAACATTAATTTCAATAAAAGACGGCAAACTCGACAAAGAAGTTCTTTTCCCAATAGGTTCTACATATACGTACCCCCAGGGTATTGCTCTACCTCCTCCTGGGGAGCCCAGTTTTGGGCAGGCTGCCACAGGGCCCCTCCAGGTGGCCGGGGGCTTCTGCCCTGCTGACCAGCCCCTGTTCAGCCTCTCTATATAGCCTCTGACTTCCTCCTCTTGGTGCTGGGTCACCAGGTAGCAGAGGGCTAAGAAAGCCAAGAAGGGAGGAGAAAGAAAGGAAAGATGGAGATAAACTTCATGAGGCCACAGAGCTGGGATGCCTCTCTGCCCTTTCTTCCACATTGGAGGTGAAGGGGCAGGGAAGCAAAAGGAGGAAAAGAGGGGTGGCTACCTGTGGTGTCTAGCTGTACCCCCCACCCCAGCATCACTCCCTGTCCCAGGACTATCAAACCACAGCCCCTGTCTGTTTCTTACCATCCATTCACCAGCCCTGGCCCCCACATCCTCCACTGACTTCTATCTCCCTCCCCACTTTCAACCTCCTCAGAGCCCCCACCCCCACCCCCATCAGAGTGCATGCTGCAGGTTATAAGGACAACCTCCGATGATTCCAGGAGACTTGGTCTCACTCCTGGGAATGTGAGAGGCAGAAGTCTCCATTTCTGCAGCAATCGGAGATGGGCACAATAGAAGCTCAAAAATACTGAGTGCATTTTATCACATCACACTCTGTAAATACAGCTCTGAATGCATTTATATGGATTACTGTAATACTCAAAACCACACCAAGACATACTTTTGTTCTCCCCATTTTACTGGAGGAAAGTGAGGCTTAGTGAGGTCATGCGAGTTGTCTAAAGTTACACTTCATAAGACAGAATGCCAGGATGTGAACCCCAGTCGAAGAAGGCAATGGCACCCTACTCCAGTACTCTTGCCTGGAAAATCCCATGGATGGAGGAGCCTGGTAGGCTGCAGTCCATGGGGTCGCTAAGAGTCGGACACGACTGAGCAACTTCACTTTGACTTTTCACTTTCATGCATTGGAGAAGGAAATGGCAACCCACTCCAGTGTTCTTGCCTGGAGAATCCCAGGGACGGGGGAGCCTGGTGGGCTGCCGTCCATGGGGTCGCACAGAGTCAGACACGACTGAAGCGACTTAGCAGCAGTAGCAGCAGCAGAATGTGACTTTGGGCTTCCCTGGTGGCTCAGTCAGTAACGAAACTGCCTGCAATGCAGGAGATGCAGGTTCGATCCCTGGGTGGGGAAGATCCCCTGGAAAAGGAAATGGCTACCCACTCCAGTATTCTTGCTTGAGCAGAGGAGCCTGGTGGGCTACAGTCCATGGGGCCACAAAGAGTCTGACACGACTAAGCAACTAACACTGTCACTTTCTCCTCAGCTAAAAAATAGAGATGTTAATCATCCCAGGTACACAGGATTGTTGTAAAGGTTAATGAGTGAATGTATGCAGAGTGCCTGGCACATAGAAAGCACAATGTCCATAATCACTATGCGCTTCTTCCTTATGAATATACATATATAGACACGGAGAAGCGTCTGGGCAATATCTCTGAGTACTGAGATCAAAAATAATTATTTCTTTTCTTTTTTGTGTTTCTTTGTGTTTTCCAAATTACATAGCAGGAGCATGTACCAGTTTTGCCATTGGAAAGCATTATTCATTTTAAATGATAATTTTATTTATCATGATAGAAGGTTGCATACCTGCAAGCTTATGTCCAGTTAAAAAGTGCTATGTTCTGCAGTGATGGAACCTTTAAACACAGATGCATGCTAGAAGGAATTGCAAAACACTGAGGAAACAGCGGTGCGATTATTAATACCTGAGAACTGCAACGCACAAATTGCCACTCTTTCAAAAGTTGAGAAGCTCTGAAAAATTGCTTCCTGTTGCTGAGCACAAGGAAGCCTGATTTCTCGGTATGTGTGCTTCTGTTTCCATGCCAATGTTACCACCACAATAACAGCATGAAACTTCCAGATTTCATATTACAGTCTTTCTGTCCTCAGAGTTTATAAACTGACCTTGCTATTCAGCTCTCTAGCTATTTTCACTAGCAGCCTTGCACAGTGTTTTAATGTCAATTGATACATTTTGCTCATGAAAAACATTCTTTTTGTAATGAAATATTTAGCCTGACCCAACCACCCTTGAGTTAAGGATTACAAAGGATGAGAATGTAACGTAACGTAAAACAAGTACAATGAGGACACAGTGAAGGATGCTGACCCACAGTGATGAGATGGAGGAAGGACAGATGCTTCAAAACTCCTCAGGGACAAGACAGATGAATAGTCTATCCTCCAAAAATTCGCCTCCAGATCCAACGAGAATTTGCTGGGAGGGGCGGGTAGCAAACACTTTTTAATATCACTATGAATTTGTAAAATATACCATCTGCTTAGAAAATCTCATGGACACAGGAACCTGGTGGGCTATAGTCTATGCGGTCGCAGAGTTGGACACGACTCAGTGACTAACACTTTCACTTTTCTCTGTCAAAGTTCCCAAGTCTCAGTGGCAAATGAGCTAGCTGCCTGTCCACTGACCACCTGCAGCATTCTTATCTGTGCCTCTCTTATGACTCCTGACTTTTGAGCTGTGTTAGCTCCCTGATTGGACACCCTGGTAGGGTAAGACCCCAACTTGAGTCATCTCGGAATCCCCCTCAGCACTGTGTGCTGCTGCACCAGGTCTGCGCTGGCGGGTGTGTGCCAACAATCAAAGGAATGACCTGTACACTCCTGAACACCTCTCCATCAGACCTCCACTAAGGGTCCTGAGAAATGGGTAAGAAGATAATAACTTGGTTTCTGCCCTCCAGGCACTTACAGCTCAGTCCCAGAGATTAGACTAATATGTACTAATTAATAAAAGCAATTATAATAATTAATAATCAATCAATAATTAATAAATAAAAGCAATTCCCTGGTGGCTCAGATGGTAAAGAATCCGCCTGGAATGTAGGAGACCTGGGTTCAATCCCTGGGTTGGGAAGATCCCCTGGAGGAGGGCATGGCAATCCACTCCAGTATTCTTGCCTGGACAATCCCCATGGACAGAGGAGCCAAACAGGCTACAGTCCACGGGGTCGCAAAGAGTGGGACATGACTGAGCGACTAAGCACAGCACAGCAATGGGAGATAAAGAACAGGATCATTGACGACATACCCTGTACCTACTCTAAGAAGTCAAAGAAGAGGTTCCTTTTCTGGAATGAAATTGGATTTTAGTGGCACCCCATTCCAGTACTGTTGCCTGGAAAATCCCATGGACAGAGGAGCCTGGTAGGCTGCGGTCCATGGGGTCGCTAGAGTCAGACAGGGCTGAGTGACTTCACTTTCACTTGGCACTTTTATGAACTGGAGAAGGAAATGGCAACCCACTCCAGTGTTCTTGCCTAGAGAACCCCAGGGACGGGGGGGCCTGGTGGGCTGCCATCTATGGGGTCGCACAGAGTCGGACACAACTGAAGTGACTTAGCAGCAGCAGTATGTTTATTTAGCAAACACCCTCTCCCAACAACACAAGAGAAGATTCTACACATGGACATCACCAGATGGTCAACACCGAAATCAGACTGATTATATTCTTTGCAGCCAAAAATGGAGAAGCTCTATATAATCAACAAAAACAAGACCAGGAGCTGACTGTGGCTCAGACCATGAACTCCTTATTGCCAAATTCAGACTGAAATTGAACAAAGTAGGGAAAACCACTAGACCATTCAGGTATGACCTAAATCAAATCCCTTATGATTATACAGTGGGAGTGAGAAATAGATTTAAGGGCCTAGATCTGATAGACAGAGTGCCTGATGAACTATGGAATGAGGTTCGTGACATTATACAGGAGACAGGGACCAAGACCATCCCCATGGAAAAGAAATGCAAAAAAGCAAAATGGCTGTCTGGGGAGGCCTTACAAATAGCTGTGAAAAGAAGAGAAGCAAAAAGCAAAGGAGAAAAGGAAAGATATAAACATCTGAATGCAGAATTCCAAAGAATGGCAAGAAGAGATAAGAAAGCCTTCTTCAGCGATCAATGCAAAGAAATAGAGGAAAACAACAGAATGGGAAAGGCTAGGGATCTCTTCAAGAAAATCAGAGATACCAAAGGAACATTTCATGCAAAGATGGGCTCGATAAAGGACAGAAATGGTATGGACCTAACAGAAGCAGAAGATATTAAGAAGAGGTGGCAAGAATACACAGAAGAACTGTACAAAAAAAGATCTTCATGACCCAGATAATCACGATGGTGTAATCACTGACTTAGATCCAGACATCCTGGAATGTGAAGTCAAGTGGGCCTTAGAAAGCTTCACTACAAACAAAGCTAGTGGAGGTGATGGAATTCCAGTTGAGCTATTCCAAATCCTGAAAGATGATGCTGTGAAAGTGCTGCACTCAATATGCCAGCAAATTTGGAAGACTCAGCAGCGGCCACAGGACTGGAAAAGGTCAGTTTTCATTCCAATCCCAAAGAAAGGCAATGCCAAAGAATGCTCAAACTACCAGGCAATTGCACTCATCTCACACGCTAGTAAAGTAATGCTCAAAATTCTCCAAGCCAGGCTTCAGCAATACATGAACCGTGAACTTCCAGATGTTCAAGCTGGTTTTAGAAAAGGCAGAGGAACCAGAGATCAAATTGCCAACATCTGCTGGATCATGGAAAAAGCAAGAGAGTTCCAGAAAAACATCTATTTCTGCTTTATTGACTATGCCAAAGCCTTTGACTGTGTAGATCACAATAAACTGTGGACAATTCTGAAAGAGATGGGAATACCAGACCACCTGATCTGCCTCTTGAGAAATCTGTATGCAGGTCAGGAAGCAACAGTTAGAACTGGACATGGAACAAAAGACTGGTTCCAAATAGGAAAAGGAGTTCATCAAGGCTGTATATTGTCACCCTGTTTATTTAACTTCTATGCAGAGTACATCATGAGAAACGCTGGACTGCAAGAAACACAAGGTGGAATCAAGATTTCCAGGAGAAATATCAATAACCTCAGATATGCAGAAGACACCACCCTTATGGCAGAAAGTGAAGAGGAACTAAAAACCCTCTTGATGAAAGTGAAAGTGGAGAGTGAAAAAGTTGGCTTAAAGCTCAACGTTCAGAAAACGAAGATCATGGCATCCGGTCCCATCACTTCATGGGAAATAGATGGGGAAACAGTGGAAACAGTGTCAGACTTTATTTTTCTGGGCTCCAAAATCACTGCAGATGGTGACTGCAGCCATGAAATTAAAAGATGCTTACTTCTTGGAAGGAAAGTTATGACCAACCTAGATAGCATATTCAAAAGCAGAGACATTACTTTACCAACAAAAGTTCATCTAGTCAAGGCTATGGTTTTTCCTGTGGTCATGTATGGATGTGAGAGCTGGACTGTGAAGAAGGCTGAGTGCCTAAGAATTGATGCTTTTGAACTGTGGTGTTGGAGAAGACTCTTGAGAGTCCCTTGGACTGGAAGGAGATCCAACCAGTCCATTCTGAAGGACATCAGCCCTGGGATTTCTTTGGAGGGAATGATGCTGAAACTGAAACTCCAGTACTTTGGCCACCTCATGCCAAGAGTTGACTCATTGGAAAAGACTCTGATGCTGGGAGGGATTGGGGGCAAGAGGAGAAGGGGATGACAGAGGATGAGATGGCTGGATGGCATCACTGACTCAGTGGATGTGAGTCTCAGTGAGCTCTGGGAGTTGGTGATGGACAGGGAGGTCTGGCGTGCTGCAATTCATGGGATCGCAAAGAGTGGGACACGACTCAACGACTGATCTGATCTGATCTGGACAACAATCCTGCAGAGTAGATAGCATCACTGCAGATTTGATAAGTAAGGAGCCTGAGGCTGCAGAGGATTAAGTAACTGGCCGAGGTTACACATGATTAGCTGGCAGAGCTGGGATTTGAAAAGGCAGCCATTGTGCCATGCTGTGTCCTATACAGCAAGACACAAACATTCCCAAGTGTTTGCTTCAGGAAGTAGACTCTTCGTATTGATGAAGAGAATAAATTGTAAAGCATGAACACAATGTGTCATGTGATAGGGCTTAGCTGACTTTGACAAACTGACAAGTTAGCAGACTCTGAATGTAGGTCTGTCCACCTAGAAAGAGAAGCAAGATGGCTCATCAACCAGACGAGAGTGATCTGGTGAGAAATGATGAAGGAGGGCCGCCCTAGAACTGGGGAGTATCTCTGATCAATAGGGGGCTTCCCTGGTGGCTCAGATGGTAAAGAATCTGCCTGTAATACACCAGACCCGGGTTGGCTTCCTGGGTTGGGAAGATCCCCTGAAGGAGGACATGGCAACTCACTCCGGTATTCGTGCCTAGTGAATCCCATGGACAGAGGAGCCTGGTGGTCTACGATCCACGGGATCTCAAAGAGTCGAACACGACTGAGCGACAAACATTTTCACTTTTTTCTTTCACTTTCTGATCAACAGAAAGCACAGAGATGCAACACAGTCTAATGAAGTTGGATTAATACCTCCCACCCTAGTCTATTTCAGTCACAAAGGAAGGGAAATAATCCACCTGAACGTAGCTTTGCTGTAAATGATGGGGGGAGCATACCTGGTCTCGTTGGCACATCGGATCTTGCAGCCTTCCTTGGGAATCACCAAGCCCAGGTGCATTCGGAGCCTACAGTTTGTGGGTCCCGTGTGAGGCCACACGTGGGTTCCCGGGTGCATAATGGAATATTTGATCTGCACAGAAAATGTAACACCTGTTCATCCCTTTATCAAGGTGTGGGAGAACCACTAAATTAAAGCAACAGTACAAAATTACTGTCAATTTTGATTAGAGCCATCGCAGCACTCAGAATTTATGTTCTCATCTTCTTTCTTTGTAAAGGAACTAAAAATAAGGATTCCCATTTCCCACACAGCTATAAACACTGAACATTTTCCACTCTCAGTGCTCTATCAAGGCCATGAAATTGTTTCATTAAAATGGGAGTGAAAAAAGAGACATTCAGTGGGTCAAAGAAAATGACCATTTCTTCGTAAACATTAGCATTTCCATTTATTCTCCTGATAACTGACTATGTTCTCCCCAGAACTGAAAACACTCTTGGTACCTGTCCTCTTCGGCATCCTGTTGTCTCAGGGAATTTATCTAGTAAAGAACAGGTCTTAGGAGCTCCTTTACAGGCATTTTCATTTTTTCTTCCTAGAACAATAAATGATAAAACCACTGTCAGGAACAAATCACAGTAAAGCTTTAACTCATCCTGTTTTGACCATATACAACCTATATTATCCTCCTCACTGTAAGAAGGAGAAGGCTAGGACTTCCCTGGTGGTCCAGTGGCAAGACTTCGAGCTCCCAATACAGGAGGCCCCAGGTTCAATCCCTGGTCAGGGAACTAGATCCCACATGCCACAACTAAGAGTTCACGTGCTGCAACTAAGACTCAGCACAGCCAAATAAATAAATAAATATTAAAGAAAAGCCAAAGGAATCAAGTTTTAAAAATGAGAGGCTGAATAAACACAAGAAGACACAATGTTCTGTTGCAATAGATAGTGACTGTCAGAAGGAGCAATACTCATTGGCCTAATGGACAGGGCATGTGTTACATGCCTATTCCCCTGGCAGAATAATGGCCCCTCCCAAAAAGGATCACAACCTAAGCCCAGTAACTCGTAAATATATTCGGTAACATGGCAAAGGGAAATTAAGGTTGCATATGACGATGAGATTACTAACCAGCTGACCTTTAAAAAAGGAGATTATTGTGGATGAACTGGATGGGCCCAGTGTAATCACAGGGTCTAAATACACAAGGAGCAGAGAGTCAAGGCCAGAGTGACACAGAATGAGAAAGACGTGACTGGCTATTGCTGGTTCTGAAGACAGAAGGGGACCACAAGCTAAAGGATGTGGGCAACTTCCAGAAGCCAGAGCCACCAGAAGAAATGCCAGAGCCACCAGAAGCCACCCTGATGGCACTTTGATTTTAGCTCAGTGAGACTCACTTCTAACCTCTAAATTGTAAAGATAATATATCTGGGTTACCTTAAGCCACTAAATTTATGGTAATCTGTTAAGGTGGCCACAGGAAATCAATCCAGCCACCCTAATGAAGCCAAATAGATTAGTGCATTTTCCAGGATTACATGCTAATAAGCTCAACATTATTTTTCATTAAAATTTAATGTATTTTTCAAAGTACATCTCATTTTTTATGTGCTGATAAAGAAGAGGGAAGGAGGTCTCTGGGAGACAGGGGTTTCTCTGAGTGACTGTCAAGAACACAGATGTAGGTAGAGTCTGAAGCACCTTGGACTATGCAACTTTCCTCACCATCTACAAAATCAGTTTCTTAGGAATGATGTACTCAGGAACGTACAGTGCCATTTGCTCTTATGGAGGAGTATAAACGATATATTTTTTTGAAAGATAGAGACATTTTAACTCCCAGAGTCCATGTTCTTAACTGTGACCTAAGACTGCCCCTATTACTGTTATATTATGTATAATTATTATGTAATAAAAAACTAGTATCGTGATCATTTATCTGTCAGACCTTTGAACACTCACTGATTCTAGTAACAACCCTATACTTAAGGCACTATTTTCATCATCATTTTTCAGCTGAGGAATCTGAGGCCCAGAGATTCAGGAACAGGTCCACATTACACAGTAACAAGTGGTACAGCCAGGACCCCAGCTCAGGACCCTCCGGCTCCAGAGGCTATGCTTTAAAGCATGATTTACCATTTTGTTGCATCTTGGATGTGAACATAGCTGTGCAGAACAAACCATTCAGCTGAGGAGAAAATGCCCAGCAGCCAAATGCAGTGTGGTTTTGTTATTTTATTATTTCCCACACAGTTTAAGGAGAAGGAAATGGCAATCCACTCCAGTATTCTTGCCTGGAGAATCCCATGGATGGAGGAGCCTGGTGGGCTACAGTCCATGGGGTCGCAAAGAGTCGGACACGACTGAGCGACTTAACTTCCAACTTTCAACACAGTTTAAAGTAACTTTTAAGAAGTGATAAAATCTGCTTCTTTGGGGGAAAAATAGCCTTAGAAAGAGATCTAAATGCCAATGCAAATCTGAGAAAACCAATTGAATATCTCATTTACACGTGAAGAGTACATTTTAAGAGGGATATTCAGGGAGCCACCTTGGAAGGAAAGCTATGATCAACCAATCAGAGACATTACTTTGCCAACAAAGGTCCACATAGTCAAAGCTATGGTTTTTCCAGTAGTCATGTACATGTGAGAGTTGGACGATAAAGAAGGCTGAGCACTAAGAATTGAAGCTTTTCAACTGTGGTGTTGGAGAAGACTCTTGAGATTCCCTTGGACAGCAAGGAGATCAAACCAGTGAATCCTAAAGGAAATCAATTCTGAATATTCATTGGAAGGACTGATGATGAAGTTGAAACTCCAATACTTTGGACATCTGATGCAAAAAGCTGACTCAGTAGAGAAGACCCTGATGCTGGGAAAGATTGAAGGCAGGAGGTGAAGGGGATGACAAAGGACTAGATGGTTGGATGGCATCAATGATTCAATGGACATGAGTTTGAGCAAGCTTGGGGAGATGGTGAAGGACAGGGAAGCCTGGAGTGCTACAGTTCGGAGTCAGATATGACTGAGACTGAACAACAATTCATGCAGCTGAGGTTTTTAAAGATCCTGGGTTGTAGCGCTCTGAAGTTTCAAGGCTCTACGGCTGGGATGACAATAGGTTCATCTTGCATGACAACTCTGATCAGTTGACAGTGGCTACCATTGTCTACGTAGCCACTGTCAGCTGATCAGTGTGTAGAGAAGAATTCAGAGGTTCCCCTTGAGTTCACCCTGAGTTCACCCAGAAAGGCTCTTGGGATCAAGAAGCACTGTCTTCCATGAGCCCTGGAAAACAAAATGACTGCGCATGTGTGGCATAT
This sequence comes from Tragelaphus eurycerus, assembly GCA_935064755.1. Taxonomy (NCBI): domain Eukaryota; kingdom Metazoa; phylum Chordata; class Mammalia; order Artiodactyla; family Bovidae; genus Tragelaphus; species Tragelaphus eurycerus. Next base: position 234,485 of record CAKXYN010000096.1, read on the forward strand.
TTGCTAACTGTATGTTTTACTGTTCATCGTCGTAGCAATAAATGAACAAAACAGATGTTCTGTAACACCCACATAGCAATTTGAAAGCATCTGTGGGGAAAAATTCATACATATATTTGTTTATTCTGTCTTTTTTTCCTCTAACTCAAAAAAGCTGATCATTTAAAAGGGAATACTGAAGCTCTGATACTCTGGCCATCTGATGTGAATGAAGAGCTGACTCACTGGAAAAACCCCTTGTGCTGCTAAAGACTGAAGGCAAAACAAGACGGAGGTGGCAGAGGATGAGATGGTTGGATGGCATCATCAACTCAATGGGCATGAATCTGAGCAAACCCCAGGAGACAGTGGAGGACAGAGAAGCCTAGTGTGCTTCAGTCCACGGAGTCGCAAAGAATGGGACACAAGTTAGCGAGTGAACAACAACAACATATACTTCAGAACTGACTGGGCTGCTTAGAGACCTTTTGTGATTCCCACTTACATATGGATGGAAACCAAGCTTGAAGCCACAGCTTCAAGGCCTTCAAATATCCAGTAGCATCCTTTCCTAACTAGACTAGACCACCTCAAAATCTCTACTAAGTCAGATCCTTATGGACCTCTTGTCCAGACCTGAGCTCTCAGTTTTGCTAAGCAACAGCCCTACTGCCTCCCTCCCCACATTTTCTTGACCCCTCTGTCTCCAGGCCGACAGGGCATCTTGCTTCATGGACACCACCCTGCTTCTATGCAAGCTATGTTACTGGATGCCATCAAAAGTCCTTAAACTGCATTTATTTCCAGAAAATACTGGATTCCTCCCAGAAGACTGGAACCACAAACAAAAGACTACACAGAACCTTAATAAAATTTCCTAAAAGAGAAACAATTTTATGATCAAAAAATAAAACTAGAATTAATTTCTAGTTAATTGACTGCAACTGACTGAAAAATGGATATGTATAGAACACACATACACTTCTAAATTATTTTGGATCAAAATGGAAATCAAGATAAAATGAAGTCTTTTGGGGGGAATAATACAGTGAAAATACAAATTATAGCTTAAGGAAAGTAGTCAAAACTTTGAATCAGCTTTGAATCAAAGCCAGAGATCAGTCCATAGTCTTAAATGCTTTTATTAGTGAAGAAGAACAAAAATAAATTTTCTAAGAAGTTCCAATTGAAAAGTTACCAAAAAAAACCAATAAAATAAATAACAAAAGAACAAGAGGAGGAATAAAAATATAAAATCAGAAATTAGAAAATAATTAAAATAAGGTGAGATGTAATTTGAATTTTTTTTAAAGAAATAATAGATCACTCTGTCAAACTTAAGAAAAAAGAAGGAACGTGCAAATTCCATTCAGTAGGAAGAAGGATTTAACAAAGATAACAAGGAAGTAAAGAGTACTTTAAGAAATTACTCTAATTCATAGAAAATTAGGTATAATAAAAATATATGAAAATGTGTAAGTTAACAGATATTGTATGATTCCACTTATATGAACTGCTTTGTCTAAAGTAGTCAAATTCATAGACACAGAAAGTGCAAAGGGGGTTGCCAAGGGCTGAATTTTGCAAGGTGAAATAGTTCCAGAGATTGGTTGCCCAAAAATATGAATATACTTGACTGTACTGAATGTACACTTAAAAACAGATGAGGTGCTAAATTTTTAAGTTATGTGTATTTTGCTACAGTTGAAAATTTTTTAAAAATACACCCAAACCTTAAGTAAGTGTTAGTCACTCAGTCGTGCCCGACTCTTTGTGACCCCATGGACTGCAGCCCACCAGGCTCCTCTGTCCATGAGGTTTTCCAGGCAAGAGTACTGGAGTGGGTTGCCATTTCCTTCTCCAGGACATCTTCCCAACCCAGGGATCGAACCCTGGTCTCCTGCACTGCAGGCAGATTCTTTACCGAGTGAGCTACAAGGGAAGCCCAAACCTTAAAAGTCAGGCCAAATAAATTGGTTGCCACCAACCAAACTGTCTCCGTTATTTATTTCCTTTTGTTTAATGTTCTTATATGCCCTACAATGCTTCGCATATTTCAATTTATTAAAAAACATGGCTTTAGCAGAGAGTATGGTTCCCAAAAATTACCTCCAGGATGCGCACAATTCTGAAGCCTTATTCTAGGAAACTCAGTAGGTACTATGAAGCATGAGATGTGAATGGAATGGAGGCATCGGATGAACTGGTGAATGCTTACAGCCAACAGAATTGACTTATTTAGTGAGATGCCGAAAGACAAAAATTAGCATGCTGTTCACATATTGACCTTACTATGGCTCTGCTTAAAAAAGTCTTGTTGAAAAAAAAGCTGACAGAGTCACTTGAAATCCTGTGATCTCTCTTCTTATGGACATTTCCCTGAAAATATTATTGAAGTTGTTCTTCTTTCTCTGACATGTAAACCTTCATATGCTTAAAGCATACTGACACAAAGGATGGTGCTTATTTGTCCCACAGTATAAACCAACTGCTGACCATCCTCTATTTTCTGCAGCTAAAGGTGTGAGACAAACTGCTGGGTAGTCTTCAGAATGGATTTACTTTTGTACAGCTATTGTTAACCCAGGTTAATTTGAATTTTCAAGAGAGTTGGAGATTGCTTTAAAGATAAAATTCAATGCTTCTCATTTTGAGGACAGATTGATATTAACTTGGTGGACACACACAGAGTGGGGCGTGTACCTGGGCCTGGGTTCAGCTCAGGGAATGGTACGTTAACTGTGAACCCCTTCCTGTTCTTTTTGTTTTAATTTCTTTTTGGCTGCACTGTGTCTTCACTGCTCTGCTTGGGTTTTCTCTAGCTGTGGCGAGTGAGGGCTACTCTCTAGTTGCGGTGCGCGTGCTTCTCATTGCGGTGGCTTGTCTTGCTGCGGAGCCCAAGCTCGAGTGCGGGCTTCAATGGTTGCAGCAAAGGGACTTAGTTGCTCTGCAACATGTGGGATCTTCTTGGACCAGAGATCATCGAACCCATCTCCCCTGCATTGGCAGGCAGATTCTCAACCACTGGGCGACCAGGGAAGTCCCTTGTTCCTATTCTTGAGGAGCTCAGACACTAGCTTTTACTGAGTTGCCCCTCTGGTGTTCATCACCCCTAACAGCTCTCATGTTGGGATGCGTTTCCATGGGACAGGGGCAAAGGAGGCCCAGGGAAGCTCTTTTCTAAGGTACCCGTCGTGGGCTTTTCAGTTACATCTATACATTAGGACTACTCTTTGTAACATATCATTAAACAGGAAAGACCAGGAAAACCCAAACACATTATATATCCAAATACAACATATGCATATATAAAACTATGAATTTTCATGCATACACATACACACATAAATGAGTGTTCATACATTTTAAGAAGCAATGAACAGATTTTGATAATCTGGGTTTCCCAGGCTCTGTGAAGTATTCCCGGAAGGGCCCCGCCCTGCCCTTTCCCATCAGGTCACAGAGATGATCAGGAAGTCTGGCGCTCACCTTGCTGCCACAGCGTAAACTGACTCCAGTCACCCTTTTCCCTCAGGTTCTCATCTTCAGGCAGGAAGAGGCCGTGGGTTCTATCCATCGCTGCAAGGCCTTCATCTCTGATTAACTTCCAGTTTCTTTCTAAGGACTAGAGAGAAGATTCTGGACTGAAAATATGCCTGGTAATACACCTTAGAGTGACATTCAGCTTTTTGTTTGTTTGTCTGATTAATAAGTAATGAAAATTTCCCCCTCCTCTAGATTTGTTGTTGTTTAGTGGCTAAGTTGTGTCTGACTCTTTGTGACCCCATGGACTGTAGCCCGCCAGGCTCCTCTGTCCTGGGATTCTCCAGGTAAGAATACTGGAGTGAGTCGCCATGCCCTCCTCCAGGGGACTCTTCCCAACCCGGGGGTTGAACCCATGTCTCTTAAGTCCACCTGCATTCGCAGGCAGGTTCTTTACCACTAGCATCACCTGGGAAGCCCATCCAGGACATTCACCCCATCCTGAATGCACCTAAATCGCCAACACGCCCTGCAGCTATTGTAACTTGTTCAAGCTATGAGATGAATCTGTTCGATTCTTGTTAAACTGCCACAATGACGGGAGAATTGCTGCTCTAACACATGGAATTACTTTTCAAATGAGGCCATTGGTGGGTGCCTCATACGTCAGGCTCTTTCTCTCTGCCCTCTTGGTATTTTAGAATCTTCTTTCATTTCTTTTGAAAGCTGATTTTAGGGGCATCTTTGGAAAGAGCTGATCTTTTGTTCCTAAAATAGGGCATGAAGCCCTAGGGAAAATGTTAAAGTGATTACATCACTAAATACAAATTTTTAAAATTTCCTTACGAGCAAGCTGTCTTTTACATGTGAAGTGTCATTCCACCCCCTCCTGCCTCCTCTCCCCAGGGTCCCCTTAGGCTGAGAGACTTTTCCATGGGCAGTAGTTACTCAAATTTTTTTGTTTGCACAGAGGTGGATGACAGACTCAAGGCTGAAAGGAGCAAAGGGGTGCATGGTCTCCCAGTTGGTCCTCAACTGGAAACACTCCAGTGGCAGCACCACTGACTCCTCAATCTGCTGAGCAAATGCCGCACGGACTTTGACTTTTTTCTTTATTTGTCATGAAACAGCCACTCAGCATGTTCTCTCTAGAGCTCAGTACTTAGAGGTAGAATCTGACAACTGGAAGGATCTGCGCTGTGGGTGTTGTGGAGACTTCTGTCTTGAGGGATGACAGGGGACTTGGCCAGTGACTGAGTCAAGTGACTCACAGTCTAGTGCCAGAAACTGGCACTGAGGTTCACTCCCCACCCCACATCACTTCTGGGGCATCTGTGGAAGGAGGTGGTCAGACTGCAGAGGGCTCAGGGCCCTGCCCCGCTTTGGGGCAGCAGGGTGGCCATGGGTTCCCATTGTGATGCTGAGGACAGACACTGGGCAAGGTACTGGTGGAACAAGGTGCTCCCTGACTGGGTATTGGGCACACCTCAAAGGGAGCACACATCTGATGGCTGGGGAAAACTGGGCTAACCAGAGACTACACAGTTCTACACGGTGACTTGATGAAAAACAGAGAACAGAACCATCACGACCCCCTACATGTTCAACAGAGCCACTTTTTCTAGCAAAGTAATTATTGTGCTTGAAGGTGGCTCAGTGGTAAAGAATCCACCTGCCAAAGCAGGAGATACAAGAGACGTGGGTTTGATCCCTGGTTCAGGAAGATCCCCTGGAGTAGGAAATGGCAAGCCACTCCAGTATTCTTGCCTAGAGAATCCCATGGACAGAGGAGCCTGGAAGGCTACAGTCCATGGGGTCGCACAGAGTTGGACACGACTGAGCGATTAAGCAAGCATGCTTAATGACTGCACTTGGAATGTGTTTCGGTTTTGGAAAGACACAAAAAAAAGATTCTCTTTTTTGGGCATGGGAGGAGGGCATCTGAAATGGGTTCTGGGAATGGCATTTTCAAGCACAAATCTAGGTACCACACTGTAAAAATTTAATGGTTACAGGAATTAAAGGCCAAATAAAATTTTTTCTTGTGTGCCTGCACGAGCGACATAGAGATAGAACAAAGGAAGAGGTGGGGAGTGAAGCAGGGGAGGGAGGAAGGACAAGGAAAAGAAGGAGGAGAGGGAGAGAAGAAGGAGAAATGTATCTTTTCTGTAACAGTATCATTAGTCTTCTGACTTGGCAAATAACTCCATTTTTTAGGAAATTCCAACAGGAACCTGAAGGCTTGTGCAGAGCAGGCCATGCCTACATTCTCCTCTGAAATATTACTTCCTTGACCCGACATTCATTCATTTTGTAAAACTGAAAAGAGAGATTCATAGGGTTGGTATTTGGGTTGGTTGCCCAAGACAGCAGCTTCTGATTCACATTTTTTCCTCTGACTACACAGACTTCAGCAAACAGAGATCTGTTTGTTTTCACAATGCTTCGTGGCCTCATAAACCTGTCATCAGCACTTGCCTTTCAGTTAAACCTCAGCTATATTGGGCACTCCACTCATCTATAAATGGACTTTCCAGTTTCAAGCCTCATTAATCCCACCCTGTGCAGCCAGCTCTCCTTAATCCTCCCCCTCCTTCCAGTGCATGACGGTTTCCTCTTTTTGCAGTTATTCTGCTCACTCCACTTAGATGGCATACTTTTTTCTTCAACATCAAATTAGATGAAGTCTCATTTTTAAATAAGACTTCTCCTAACACTGATTTCTTGCAGAAAGGCTTTCGAGGTGCAAACTAAAGCCAAACTAGTTCTTAACTATTTCACTTGCTGTGTTCATTCTATCAAGAAATACACATTTTTAAACAGTGAAATATTACTACAAGTTTTATCATGAAAGCAGCAATCTCTTACTCAAGTTTTCCCCAGTCTTGAGTTCAGTCCCCAGCTAACTGCTTTAAATATATTTTCTCATTTTTACCTGCTTTCATCTAAATAATATATTTATATTGCTATCTCTTGATTTATTAATTCTAGACTTTATCACTCATTTTCTACCAGGAAAGGGAACAAATTTGATGTCTTCTTTTTCTTCTTCTCCATCTAGCAATTCAGCTCATTTCACAAACCTTTCACACATTTGAGTAAACTCCCATTTGAGTTTTATTGAGTTGTAACAAATATACTTCGTTTCACACGCAGCATATATAAATTCTGCCTCTCTTCCTTTGGCTTGATTTTCTAATGCCCTTAACACTGCTTCTTCTTTATAGCCCCGAAAGTGTGCTGTAAAATCTCTTGATACTATGCTACCTTTTGCCAAAACATCATATAAGCTCTTTCTCTGAAGTTACCTTACAGCAGCCATCTGCTTTGCTCTGCTCTGAACTGAGTGGTGTCTGGGCTTGCTGGACCACTGTCATCAAGGAACTTCTCTTGACCTCTGCCCAGTATGAGGCTCCCTAATTACTCAATTCTAATCTGAATGAAGGATTATCTGTGTTCCTGAGAAAGGACACACACTACAGGTAAAACTGAATTTCTAAAAATATCTGGTTATTCTTTTTTTTAAATTTCATTGAAGTACAGTTGAGTTACAATGTTGCATTAATTTCTTCTGTATAGCAAAGTGATTCAGTTATACATATGCTGCTGCTACTGCTAAGTCACTTCAGTCGTGTCCGACTCTGTGTGACCCCATAGACGGAAGCCCACCAGGCTCCCCCGTCCCTGGGATTCTCCAGGCAAGAACACTGGAGTGGGTTGCCATTTACTTCTCCAATGTATGAAAGTGAAAAGTGAAAGTGAAGTCGCTCAGTCATGTCCGACCCCCTCAGCGACCCCATGGACTGCAGCCCACCAGGCTCCTCTGTCCATGGGATTTTCGAGGCAAGAGTACTGGAGTGGGGTGCCATTGCCTTCTCCATATATATAAGTTCTTTTCCATTATGCTTTATCACAAGATATTGAATATAGTTGTCTGTGTTATACAGTAGGATCTTGCTATTTGTCCATCCTATATATAATGGTTTTCATCTGCTAATCCCCAAAACCCAGTCTTTCCCTCCCCTAAACCCCCTCCCCATGGATAACCAACTTTGTTCTCTATGTCCGTGTCTGCTTCTGTTTCAGATATATTTGTGTCATTTTTTAGATTCCACAGATAAGTGATATCATATGGTATTGGTCATCCTCTTTTTTACTTATCTGAAGTTGTTCTTACACTGGATTGAAGGCTTGACTATGTACAGGATTCTAGCCAGTGAATAATTTCTAGGTAAGCTTTTGGACAGCAAAGACCTCAAACCAGTCAATCCTAAAGGAAATAAGCTTTGAACATTCATTGGAAGGACTGATGCTGAAGCTGAAGCTCCAATACTTTGGCCACCTGATGTGAAGAGCCAACTCACTGGAAAAGACCCTGATGCTGGAAAAGATTGAGGGCAGGAGAAGGGGGTGACAAAGGATGAGATGATTGGATGGCATCACCGACTCAATGGACATGAATTTGAACAAACTCCAAGAGATACTGAAGGACAGGGAAGCCTGGCCTGCTGCAGTCCATAGAGTCACAAAGAGTCGGCTACAACTTAGCGACTGAACAACAGGTTTGGTTTCTTTTGAATCCTCTCTCCCCAGCTTGTGGATGACTACTTTCTGTGTTCTTACATGGTCTTTCTTCTGTGTGCTCAGACATTCCTGTGTGTCCAAATTTCCTTTTCTAATAAAGATACTAGTCATATCAGATTAGGGCTCACCCTAACGGCCTCATTATTTAACTTTATCTCCTTAAAGGTCCTATTTCTTAGTACAGTCATATTCGTGGGAATAGGAATTCAATATATAAGTTTGACAGGGAAGGCACTGGCACCCCACTGCAGTACTCTTGCCTAGAAAATCCCATGGACAGAGGAGCGTGGAAGGCTGCTGTCCATGGGGTTGCTGAGGGTCAGACACGACTGAATGACTTCACTTTCACTTTTCACTTTAATGCATTAGAAGGAAGTGGCAACCCACTCCAGTGTTCTTGCCTGGAGAACCCCAGGGATGGGGGAGCTCAGTGGGCTGCTGTCTATGGGGTCGCACAGAGTCGGACACGACTGACGTGACTTAGCAGCAGCATATAAGTTTGAGAGGACACAGTTCAATGTGTAATATTATTGCAGATTCAGGTTAAAACTAGACCCAGCTGAGAAAGCCAACTGCAGATGGGAGGGGATCAGTATACCAGTAAATCTATGGCAGCAAAACAAAAGACAGTCATGGAAAAAATCAGAAAGAGATACACGTTTAACATGTGGACAAAACACAATACAAGATAAGCCTAAACAAGGTTAGATAAGTAACTATGGGCAAACAGACACTGGCAGAAGTCCCAGAGTTATTTGTACCTTGAAAAGTCCTGACTCCAAATTGAGAGAAGGCAAGTGATCCAAGACTATTCCAGGCCAAGTTTCCGCATTAAATCAGAGTTAGAATGAATTGATAACAGTGGTTCATTAGTAAAATGTATACCCTTTTTACCTAATTGTTTAAGACATGTTTGTTAACTATTTTAGGAATTCCAGATCTGATTTTTTAGAGATAAAGTCAGTTTACTTAAATCTTGGCTAAAACATGCCTATACTTTACACCGTGATGAAAGGACATGGGTAGTGGTGTCCTCTGCCTTTGAGAGAATATAGCAGGGTAGAGGGGCAGCCTCCTGAGTGCTGAGCTGAAGTTATGAAATCCAAGCAAACACCATAGGAAGTGCAATGCTCCCACAGCAAACTGATTTTAATAAAATCTTGGGAAATTAGTAGTATCGACGAAGCAATCTCGTGCTGGTTCCTAATGCATTTTAATCAGATCTCCAGTTTTTCAAGTTCGAATATAAAAATAAAGGAAAACATCTGACATTTCCTATTGGGAAATAAACAAACACCAATCAAATGAAAAAAGCAAAGTCTGTTTATTCAGAGCTTGCTGGAGCGAGGGAGTCTGCCACCATCACCTGTGTCTGAGCATTGGAAAACTTTCTAGTGAAAAAAGGAAGGTTTCAGGGAGGGAAGCCCTGATTGGAGGCTGTTGGCCTGGGGAAGCTGTAGGCAGGCTTAACAGAAGTGAAGTTGCTCAGTTGTGTCCGACTCTTTGCAACCCCATAGACTGTAGCCTACCAGGCTCTTCCATCCATGGGATTTTCCAGGCAATAGTACTGGAATGGGCTGCCATTTCCTTCTCCAGGGGATCTTCCCGACCCAGGGATCGAACCCGGGTCTCCTGCATTGTAGACAGACACTTTACCGTCTGAGCCTGTTCTAGTGATTGGTTGTTGTTCAGTCTCTAAGTCGTGTCTGATTCTTTGCTCGCCAGGCTCCTCTGTCCATAGAATTTCTCAGGCAAGAACACTGGGTGGGTTGCCATTTCCTTCTTCAGGGAATCTTCCCAACCCAAGAATGAAACCTGGGTCTCCCGCATTGCAGGTAGATTCTTTACTGTCTGAGCCACTAGTGATTGGTTAGGGGCGCATATTTGACTTTCTCTGGTTGGTGCTAGGTTGGAAATGGGGACACAAATTAGGAGAGCTGCCAGTTATTAATCAAGTCCTGGATATGTGGGCAGAATGATACAGAAGTTACTGTTCAGATTCCAGGATTGTCACTGGAGATAATAATCTGGCTTGCTGCCATCTGGTTCACAGTAGGCTGGCCTCCTGGGTTATTTATTATAGAAAAGGGGTTGGTTTCCCTGGCAGTTTGCTGCAGATGGTGGGTTGATTCCATTTCTATAAATGGCTTGGCCATCGCCCTTCTGTATATTCAGTCTCTCATTATCTTTACCAAAGGAAAGGATGACATAAAGTATCAGGCACAGGGCAAGAGAAGAGTCTTGGAGGACTGAACTTCACTCTTTCTAAAGAGTGGGAGGAAAAGAGTTTCTTCTCCTCGAAGCAAGGACAAAAGGTAGTCCAGGTTGCCAGGAGAGACAGCCAGTTAGAGATCTTCAAGGACTCAGAGAACCCTCTGCTCTAGTCCAGACTGGCAGGGACACCAGTCAACGTCCGCAGTCAGGAGAAGGTAAAAGGGGAAATAACGTTCTGTTGTCCCGTCTCTGCTCTACCTACAAGGAACAGCGCACCCCGCTGTGTCCTGAGGGAGTAAAAACCTCAAAGTCCTTAATCTCAAGGGGCTGCAAATCAGACAGAGAGACACTCTGTTTATATAAAACAAACCACTGATCAACAGATAAGCACATGATCTATTATGTGTACATGCACATGTATCTTTAACACATCAATCAGTGTGTATGTATGTTAAGATAAGGATCATGACCTACTTGATCAAAAATTTTGAAACTGCAAATGTTGTACTAACCTCCAGATGAGGCTTGCAATGGAGTGCCCTGGACTGTACGTCAAACACTATACTGGAAGGAGGATCAGAGACAAAGCCAATTTTTAGGCATTTGTAAAAAACTGAAAAAGGGGCTTCCCCAGTGGCTCAGTGGTAAAGAATCCACCTGCAATGTAGGAGACATGGGTGTGATCCCTGAGTCGGGAAGATCTCCTGGAGGAGGACATGCAACCCACTCCAGTATTCTTGCCTGGAGAATCCCATGGACAGAGGAGCCTGTATCTGGAGGGTGAAATCTTAACCACTGGACAGCCAGAAAAGTCCTTCAAAGAATTTCAAATATGTCATCTTTTTGGTATGTTGCCATAACTGGCATCACATGCCCTTCTCTAACCTTAGCAGAGTGTCGGCTCTCAGTAAGGGCTCACGTTTAAACTTACGTGGAAACATCCTTGATGGTGGGGTTTTGTTGTGTTTTGCTTTTGCACCTTGTAGGAGAGGAGGAACTAAGGCAATTATTTCGCATTTGGAGAGAAAGAAACTGAGTCTCAGGTGGGCAAAATGACTTTTCCAAGGAGTCAGAGCAGAGAGCAAAGCTAATCTGCTTCTGAAGTTTCCCTTTAAATCACACAGCCATCAAATTCTGTAAATTCTCTGCACTCCCCATGGTCATTTTCTCGTCATTTTCAGTGAAAATACCTTCGGAATTCAAAAGTGTAAAGTCTGATTTAGAAAAACAGGATTAAACTATTATATTAATCTTTAGGAACTGCTTTCAGAACGTCTTTCTACTATGATACTTACTTTCATATAAAATTGATAATCCTCTTACTTTACAGCTTAATTTCACTGTAAATCTGACACTTTTGCATCTGTCTCAATCCAATTTATTTCAAAAGCAGTTCAGTGAAAATATTTCAAATATTGAAATACAAATGTTGAACCACTAATGTACTCCAATATTCGTTTTTAATTTTGTCCAGGTGGCATTATTCATACACAATGGACTTCTTAATTAATAAAAGCCATAGTCTGAGGGAATGCCAGGAAGAGTATCATTTTAATCAGTCATTCTTAGGCAGTGTCACACCACTGGCAGGTTTTACTGGGCACTTCTCCAACTGTAAGAAAACTACAGTATGAAGAAGGAAAACTTATCTGTGACGCTATGTATTTACATCAGAGCAGGTGCTTTGAAAATCTCAGAAAAAGGATGCAAGAATTTCCCCTTTTTCCAGTGATGAATGCACAGTTAGGTAGCAGGGAATAAAATAGAAAAGGGTTATTTTGAACTATGCTTTTCAGTTGCTATTGGCTCTCATTGCTTTCTCCATGTTATGACAGTGATTTCAACGTATGTATATCTAAATAAATTGGATCAAAAAGTTAATCTAAAAAAAAAAAAAGGGAGCAAAATTCTTAAGTAGCGTGGCTTTGGTCTTACTGGAAGAGATTTCTTTTCCCTTTTCTATTTATAATCTAGAAACACATTAATCCATTTTTGTTTCAATTTCTATGTTAAATACCTCCAAGCCACTTAGGGTTTTCATATTTGTTATTTGGGCAAAAAATTACTCAGTTTTAATGAACATATACCTAAAAGAAAAAACTCTACTGGGCTATTTTTCTCTCAATTTTTTTCACGGAGCTACACAGCCTCTTAACACCCCTGGTGCACAGAATTGCCAAATTGCCAGCTACACAATAAGGTGAACAATGACAATTCAACACAATGGAAAAACACAGATGATACATTTTGCTGAACACTGTCCTGTGCCTTCAACAAAATTGCACTCTACAGCTCACTGGAACATACAATGAGAATAATTTAAATGAAAATGTGCAATGCATGGCAGTTAACTGTTACCTAAGAGTGAGAATCTGGGTAATTATTCTAAAAGGATCTTGGCCAAACACGGCAGCTATCCCATCTAAAAGGTTTCCAGTTTACAGTATGAATGCCTGGGTGATGATTCATGATCCATAATAGTCACGTCTGTGATTTGAAAACGGAAGAAAATCTTGATGACCAAGTGTTTGTCAACTAAGTGGTCTTGGCCCCTGGGGTCCCTCACACAGAGGTTCTGCCTTGTCACAGTCATCACTGGCAAATGGTCACTTGAAACTACTTCTTTTTTTTTAAAGTCGGAACATGTACAATATTAACATTTCTGCAAATAAAGGTAGTTTGCAAAGTCAAGGTAACTTTACAGTCACAAAGCACAGGCTGACTGAGATTCTATGCCACTGCAGACCCTGTGATTAATGCCCAGGACTGGCTTTTCTTTTCCTCTTAGTGAAGCAGAGCTTGAAACAGGCAGGGCTGAAATCAAGCCCAGAGAAATGGAATTTTGAAATAAAGACCTGATTGGCTAAAAGAATAACATGAGACACAAGAGCAGACCTCAGTGACTTAGAGGATATAGTGGCAGGAATCTCCTGGGATTTCTGAGGAAAAGAAGATCCCAGTCCCAATCCCAGCTCTGACTTATTTTTTTGGCTGCACCGTGTGCCACGCAAGCTCTTAGTTGCAGCCTGTGGGATCTACTTCCCTGACCAGGGGTCAAACTTATGCCCCCTGCACTGGGAGCATAGTCTTAGCCACTGGACCTCCAAGCAAGTCCCCTGGCCCTGACTTATTAAATGTAAGACCTCGGGCAAATTTCTTAATTTCTCTAGTCCTTATTTACTCAGATATAAGTGGGTACAATAATACCCATCTTGAAGAGTAAAGGTTAGAAATATTATATACAGAAGTGCTCAGCATATGGATTACAGATAAGATTTCATATAGGTTAGCTGTTATGTTGTTATTTCAACAGTATATAATTTTTCAAAATTGGCTCTCTGATATCTCTTAGAAACTAGAAAATATTTCCCTATGAAAACAAGTTAATACATAAATTAAAATTATAAATCATCACAATAACTAATGTTTATGGAGAAGGAAATGGCAACCCACTCCACTGTTCTTGCCTGGAGAATCCCAGGGATGGGGGAGGGGGGCGCCGTGCATGGGGTCACACAGAGTCGGACACGACTGAAGTGACTTAGCAGCAGCAGCATGAAGCACTTCCTACTTGTTAAATAAACAGTCACGGAACAAGCACTATCCACTGGCACTTTGCACAATGAAAGTGAAGCATGAAGAAGTGTTCACTGTCACAGAACTAGTAGGGAATGAGACCAACAATTCAAAACCAGGGAGTGTGGCTATGGAGGAGATGCTCTAAACTGCTTCACTGTATTGCCATCCACAGAGGACTAGATAGATATAATATTCTATTATATGTAAAAATGGAATGTTACTCAGCCACAGAAAAGAATAAAAATTCTGACATTTGCAGCAACATGTATGGACCTAGAAAGTATTATACATAGTGAAAAAAATCAGAGAAATATAAATACTCTGTGTTATCATTTATGTGTGGAACATAAAGAAATGAATATAACAAAACAGAAGCAGACTCACAGATGCAGAAAACAAACTAATGGTTACCACGGGGAGAGGGGAGGAAGAGGGGCAAGATGGGGATATGGCATCAAGAGACACAAACCACTATGTATAAAACAGACAGGCAATGAGGATATGCTGTATAGCATAAGGAATTATAGCCATTTATATGGATCCTGTATATCTTAATGGAGTACAAACTGTAAACATATTGAATCACTGTATTGTATACTTGAAGCCAACATAATAGCCACCAGGTAAGCCCATAGTAAATATAGTTCAATAGAAAACAAAACAAACAAAACCAGGCAGTATGCCTATGGAGCGGATGCTCTAACCTCACTGTGTTACCTTAATGTAGGTTAATTAAGTTAGGTATTCATCAACCCCCAGAAACCTGTTTATTTTTTTAACATACTTGAACTACAATGTGTATATCACAGCTTCCCATTTCTTAACATATTTATTGAGACATAACTCACATACCAGAAAATTCGCTCAATTAACTTTTTACAACCCAGTGGGTTTCAGTATTTTCTGAGTCATGAGCCATAAACACGGTCTAATTTTAGACCATTTCCATAACTCCTTACGCATGAGCAATCGCTCACCCTCAGGCCCTCTTTCTGGCTATCACCAACCTACTTCCTTTCTCTATTGATCTGTGTGTCTGGACAGTTCACATGGGGGCTTCCCTGACGGCTCAGTAGGTAAAAATATGCCTGTAATGCAGGAGACACAGGAGACATGGGTTCAATCCCTAGGTTGGGAAGATCCCCTGGAGAAGGAAATGGCAACCCATTCCAGTATTCTTGCCTGGAAAATCCCATGGACAGAGGAGCCTGGTGGGCTATAATCTGTGGGGTTGCAAAGAGTCAGACATGACTGAGTCACACCCACCCACACACACACACACACAGTTCAAAGCTAGCATCATGTCATACACAGTTCATATATGTTGTACCATGAATCTTGGCACTTCTTCCTTTTTTATTGCCATGGTGTAATATATCATACTTTGTTTATTCTTTCATTCATCCTTTAGATGGACCTTTGGGTTGTTTCTACTTTTTTATACTCTAAATAACGCTCCTCTGAACACTTAGGTGCACATTTCCATATGGATATATGTTTGCACTTCTCTTGGGTATACACCTAGGAGTAGAATTGCTAGGCTGTAACTCTGTGTTCAATGTTTTGAGGAACTGCCAACCATTGTCAAAATGGCTGCACCCCTTTGCATTCCAATCCGCAAGGGCATGGGGGCAAGATACTATCTCAGCTCAGTTACATCAGATGTCTGAAAGGGGAAGCCATTTGTTGCGCAGATCACTCCTACATTTGGAACCTGCGCGATCTCATGGGGTCAGCCAACCTTTGTGGTCTCACCGTGGGAGGCACTTTTATATGATGTGATAATGGACTGGACTCTTTATTATTAGTGACAATGTGGTCTAGTGAATTGCCGTGTCTGTTAAATGTTAGGACCCTTTTGTTAGAAGGGATCGGTCTGTGGTCAAAATTCAGGGGGTGGCTTCAGATAATATTATAAGAACTTTATCTAGTCTTTGTTTCCAGTTCTTGGCAAAACCTTCCAAAATCCATGAAATTTCTTGAATAAGTGGAATGACCTTTGTCATTCCCTGGTGGCTCAGATGGTAAAGAATCTGCCTGCAATGAGGAGATCTGGGTTCGATCCCTAGGTTGGGAAGATCCCCTAGAGAAGGAAATGGCAACCCACTCCAGTATTTTTGCCTAGAGCATTCCATGGACAGAGGAGGCTGGTGGGCTTCAGTCCATGGAATTGCAAAGAGTTGGACATGACTGAGAGACTAACACTCCCTCAACTCTGTCATTCATAAAGAGTCTCAAAAGAGCACACTTGAATTATGTTAATGAGGCGACTTAGTGTGGGGCACCAGATGGCCGCAGGAAGGGGCTGGTCACCAGAAAGATGACGTGACTAGGTTGGAACTTTCAGCTCCACCCATCACTGGGAGGGACATGGGTGCTGCTGATTAAGCTCCATAAACACTGCGCGCGAACCACAAAATCTGATGCACTTGAGGGTGGGTGTGCTTGTCCACAGGCCAGGAGGGAGTGTACCCCAGTTCCACAAGGACAGAAGTTCCTGCACTTGGATCCTTCCCCTTCCAGACCTCACCTTGCATATCTCTTCATCTGCTGTTCATCTGTTTCCTTGATAATATCCTTTATAATAAACTTTGAAGCACAAGTAAATGTCCTGAGTTCTGTGAGCCACCCAACATAAAACTCTTTGGGGTGCTCAGTAAGTTTTAAGAGCGTAAAGCGGTCCTAAATTGGAAATTCTGAAAACTGTTCTTCAACAAATGTCTCTCTTCACCATCTAACCTGAACTCTTGTCTGATGGGATGAAAAGATTTGCTTTGCACTGTTTTCTGCATATGTCCCCTGGAAAGAAAATCTATCTCCACCTAGACGGACATTCCTTTGCTTGAGATTCCAGCTCTGAATTTTGAGGAGGAAATAGACAAGGACTTGACAAAGTTAGCACTCACCTTCACTAACTCGGTGTAGCCAGTGTCCTTGGGGGTCCACCACGGCTGGGCTTTCAGTCCCTGCACATTGTACAGTGAGCGCTGCCACACGGAGGCAAAGTGGCCCCTCTGGTGCCCCAGCTCGTACCACCTATATGCCTGGAAAGTCGGAAAGATTGAACTCCAAATGAGGCAGTCTTACTATAAATAACCTTAAGTCACTAAAAACACAGTACGACTTTGTGACAATATATAAAGAGCTTGCTAGTCAAGTGCCGCAATCTGTTAAACACTGGCAAAAATACTGTTATTTGATTGGGTTTTCGATTAGGACCTATTATTTTAAATAAATGTGTGTATTTTATTTTCACTCCTAGGCCATAAGCTCTGTGAACACAGGACTCACACTGCACTCAGTCTGATCTCCTCAGAGTGTCCAGCAGAGTCTAGGACTTTGTTCAGTGGATAAATCATTGAAGATACAAAAGGGGACTGTGTTTGTATTTTAGTTTTCATTTCTTAAATTCTATTTCTATGTTTCCTTTGAAAGGAAAGGAGTATATTTTCACCTTTTTTTTTTTTTTTTAACAGATACCTGCTTTTACTGATTTGGGATGCTAAAAAGGACAGCATTTTTTCCCCCCACCATGCCTGGTGGCATGCAGGATCCTAGTTCCCAGACCAGGGTTTGGATCTGTGTGTCCCCTGCAGTGTAAGTGTGGTGTCCTAACTACTGGACTGCTAGGCAAGCCCTGGACAGCATATTCTTTTCACATGAAGTGTTCCCTGTTCACATGAAGAAGAAGACTGCCCCAAGGGAATGGAGTATAAACCCTCCATTAAAGAAGCAGATGAAAGAAAATAATATTCTGAGTTGGCAATAAATAGTGATAGTCCACATTAGATTTTTTAAGAAGGGAAATTTTGTTCCAAGTAATTTTTATCCCTGCCATAACGGATAACATTTGCAGCTGTAGGCTGTAACACGATACAACTTGACTCCAAGAAGACGAACTAGTCTTTACAGGGACGGCTGGCTGTAGTCTGCTGCTCCATGCGTCCCCTTCAAATGATGCCTGAACCATATGCTCTCCTGGGGCCCTCCCCACACAGCCCTGCACCCAGCACATCCCATTGTCTTTACACTGGAAGACAATTCTAGGATTGTGCTTAATGGTCCTCGCTCCCCCCCCCTCCCCCTGCCAATTATCTGAATTCTGATCTAATGATTGCTTTCGAAGAGTGATTTCAAATACACATCTTGATCAATGAAAACAGGCAGTTAATATCAAGCAGATTAAGAAGACAAGAATATTTTCATCAAACTCCATCTTACTTTAGATGTAAGAAATAATAACTCTTAAAAAAAGTCTTTACAAATTCATAGGCCAAAATTTCATTGGTTAGAAAAATCGAGAACCATCTCTATTTTCAGTAACACTTTTCAGCTCACGACTAGCTTTTGCACAAGTACTTCCATTTGATCTTTTCTATAACTCCAAATAGTTCCATTTTACAAATGCTCAAACTGAGATTTAAAAAGACTAAACATGATGAACAATCACCCAGGGCATCTGGCAACTTATTCCACTCTCTCTCTCTCTGTCATTTAAAAAGAAACTGTCACTAGTGATCTTCTTGTGTAATTATCTTTCTCAATATTATCTCAAACTAAGAATATATGTACTAATCACTCATATGTTTTCCTTGAAAGACATGTAAGTGGTAACCATAAAGTAATTTGTTTAAACATGGCTCACAGTAGTCTGATTTTAAAAATATAGCATTTTACCTTTGAAATTAAATTGACT
Organism: Tragelaphus eurycerus; assembly: GCA_935064755.1. Lineage (NCBI taxonomy): Eukaryota > Metazoa > Chordata > Mammalia > Artiodactyla > Bovidae > Tragelaphus > Tragelaphus eurycerus. Next base: position 253,020 of record CAKXYN010000096.1, read on the forward strand.
ATTTTAGTTATTTTTGTCCAATTTAAATTTAGTTAATTTTTCAGTGTTAACATGAACAACCATATTAATTACAACTGATGATTTTTGGAAATTCTTATTAATTTTTTTAATCATCAGAAATTCATTTTAAGGACATAGTGTTAGAATAGTGAGAAAGAAATTATTGGAGTTAGAAGTCTTAGATTTCAGTCCTGGACTAAACACTCAGCATGCTGGGTGCCTGGGCAAGACATTGTATTTATAGGGCATGTTCAAGTATCTGTAAGAGCTTTTCTGACACTCAAAGTTGGTACTAGTGCATCAAACATGGCCCTTGACCTTATACCCCTCTGCCATTTAATATTTTTTTAGCTGCTCAGCTTGGAGGATCTTAGATTCACCCACCAGGGATTGAACCCATGCCCCCTGAAGTGGAAGCGCAGAGTCTTAACCACTGGACTGACAAGGAAGCCCTCTCTCTCACCCCCCACCATTTAACTCTTAGAGAAACAAAATTATGAAATGATATATTAGTAATTAAAAAAAAATCTCCAATTATATAGGGGACATAGTGAATTTAACTAGATTTTAAATTTTTTTCATTTTAAATTGGAGTATAGTTGCTTTGACAATATGCAGCCTTGACGTACTCCTTTTCCTATTTGGAACCAGTCTGTTGTTCCATGACCAGTTCTAACTGTTGCTTCCTGACCTGCATACAGATTTCTCAAGAGGCAGATCAGGTGGTCTGGTATTCCCATCTCTTTCAGAATTTTCCATAGTTTATTGTGATCCACACAGTCAAAGGCTTTGGCATAGTCAATAAAGCAGAAATAGATGTTTTTCTGGAACTCTCTTGCTTTTTCCATGATCCAGCGGATGTTGGCAATTTGATCTCTGGTTCCTCTGCCTTTTCTAAAACCAGCTTGAACATCAGGAAGTTCACGGTTCACATATTGCTGAAGCCTGGCTTGGAGAATTTTGAGCATTACTTTACTAGCGTGTGAGATGAGTGCAATTGTTCGGTAGTTTGAGCACTCCTTGGCATTGCCTTTGGAGGAGGAAATGGCATCCCATTCTAGTATTCTTGTCTGGAGAATTCCATGGACAGAGAAGCCTGGTGGGCTACAGTCTATGGAGTCAAAAACTGAGCAAGAAACACTTTCACCTTACTTTCATATGCTATTTGTTTCTCTGTGGGCTTTTTAAATTCAAGAATTGTGCTATTCCTTGTATTTTAACGATAATTAAGCTGAAAGCACAATCCCATAGGTTCAAATTGCAAGCTCCTAACAATGTGTGTTGGGGGGGGGGGGGGGGGGGGGTTGGGGGGGGAGGGGGGAGGGGAGAACAATGTGTAGTAGTGAATTGTTTGCCCTTGACGTGAAGGCTGTTTTCATCTAAGATGTGAGACTAAATCACAGACTTGTTTTATCTGTCTTTGCCCTGGACCATAAGATGTTCAAAGGTAAATTAATTAGTGACGATTACATTTATAGTAATCAGATATGAACATTTATCCTGTGTTAGATACTGTTGCAAAGTCTTTTGTATCCTTCTCATTCAAAGGAAGTACCAGGAATTTACATCTTTTTTTTTTTTTTTTAATAATTAAAATGTAATCCCTACTTAGGAATTTACATCTTAAGAGAATGAAGGAACACAAAAGTGACTGCTAATCAGCAATTTCTTCCCCCTTCTTCTCTTCTTCTTTCATTTCTCATTTTATTCCAGTTGATTGGCTGGTAGGTCGGAGGGAAAAGGTACAGATACACAGAAATGGATAAAGAAAACAGTGTTAGTCATCCAAATTTCTGTTACCTCAAATTGGGTGGTCTCCTTAGCTGGCAATTACCCCATTACAAAACCCTTTGCTCCAACAAACCCTCAATTGTCCAAATAGTACCAAGTTCTTATTAGCTTTAGAAACCAGAAGTGATGTTACCCTCGGATGTCACCTTATTATTGATATATATATGAAATGCATGGTTACAAAAATCCAGGGTCCCTGACTCTAATGAGAGCCCAGCGTAGGGCCATGGCATGGTGCAGGACAGCCTAGCAATGTTGTGTGAACCACAGTGGATGGGGAGAGTTTGGGGATTTACATCGTATGATGCCATCATTAATGACCAAATGTTATACTAAAGAAGCCGACACTGAACTCAGAAAAAAGGAATAATGATAAAAGAAAACGTGTGATTTGTTTTAGGTGCTATATTTTCTGTGTCAGTACTGGTCATTATTATAGCTATAGATGTTCATCTTAAACTTGGTATTAAATATTTCAGAAAGTAATTACGCAATTAACCACCAGGTTCAGTCTGCTTAAGAATCAGTTGGATAAAGACTTTTTTTTTTTTTTTCATTCTAAAAATAACTACTTTTAAAATTCCAAAATAACATAAATCTAGGCTTCCTTGGTAGCTCAGCTGGTAAAGAATCATCCTGCAATACAGAAGACCCCGGTTTGATTCCTGGGTCGGAAAGATACCCTGAAGAAGGGATAGGCCACTCACTCCAGTGAGTGAGTGAGCCTGGTGGCTCAGACGGTGAAAATTTCACCTGCAATGTGGGAGACCTGGGTTCAGTCCCCAGGTTAGGAAGATCCCCTGGAGAAGGAAATGGCAACTCACTACAGTATTCTTGCCTGGAGATTCCCATGGACAAAGGACCCTAGCAGTCCATGGGGTCACAGAGTAGGACACGATTAAGCGGCTAAGCACAGCACAGGCAAACTATAAAAATATCTTAAAAGATATTTAAACAATTTCAAGGACATCTCTTCATTTCATAAATTTAAAAATATTTTCTCAAGGCAATATCTGTCTCTATAGATACACACACAGATGCACAAACAGGCACACATATACATGCATACAAACAGACACACACACACGCACACTAATTTAGAGATTATTCAGATACCTTATTAAAAGAAATTATAAAAGTCAAATCTAAAAATTTCTTCACAGTAGGAATTGTTAGGCTGTTGCAAAAAGTTTAAACCACGTTCAAAAGTTTACGCTCAAAACATTTTTTCAGTTGTAACTGTCTCACAGAAATCATTGCCCTCGCCTCTTTGATGCTAAGTCACTTCAGTCGTGTCCGACTCTGTGCGACCCCATAGAAGGCAGCCCACCAGGCTTCCCCATCCCTGGGATTCTCCAGGCAAGAACACTGGAGTGGGTTTCCATTTCCTTCTCCAATGCATGAAAGTGAAAAGTGAAAGTGAAGTCGCTCAGTCATATCCGACTCTTAGCGACCCCATGGACTGCAGCCTACCAGGCTCCTCTGTCCATGGGATTTTCCAGGCAGGAGTACTAGAGTGGGTTGCCATTGTCTTTATCTTCTGTTAAAGAGAACAAAAAGCTCATAAATGCACTATTACCTCTTTGTTTCCAACTCTCTGCATGGCATCCCCCAGGTGAAAATAAAATCTTCCATCATCAGTACCAGGATCCCCAGATTCTATTCCTTCCTGTAGAAAGAACAGTGTTAGTATTTGTGAAAGGATTAGATACCAGATTTATTAATCCATTGACCTACTAAATCTTTTCTAAGAACCAGAAAATCATCTCAATATTGTTGTTCAGACTCCTGGTTGTGTCTGACTCTTTGCAATCCTATGGACTGCAGCACCTCAGGCCTCCCTGTCCCTCATCATCTCCCAGTTTGCCCAAGTTCATGTCCTTTGCATTGGTGATGCCATCCAGCCATCTCATCCTCTGACACCCTCTTCTTCTGCTCTCATTCTTTCCCAACATCACGGACTTCTTCCAATGAGTCATCTGTTTGCATCAGGTGGTCAAAATATTAGAGCTTCAGCTTCAGCATCATTCCTTCCAGTGAATATTCAAGGTTGATCTCCCTTAAAATTGACTGGTTTGACCTCCTTGCTGCCCAAGACACTTTTAGGAGTCTTCTCCAGCAACACAGTTCGAAGGCATCAATTTGGCAATTAGGTTACTGGTCAATATTTACAATGCTAAAGCAAAAGGAGGTGATAGAGTTCAATGTAACAATGCATTCATCATCAATCAACAGTGGAATAGCCCATTAAGTTAACATGATGCTTCGTGAAGTGTCTCTGCGGGAACAATTGTATTTCAATATCCCAAAGAATTTCTCTGACTGAGTTTCTATCACATTTATTTTGTTCTCCAGATCTGACCACCTGTCATCTAGAGACTTTTTTTCCCCTGAAAAAATGTTTAGTTGCTCATAGATGTTTGAAATGATAGGGACCCAACTGCAAGTAACATTTTTTCCCACTCAAGACAAATGTGTCCTCACTTTTCAATGAAATCATTTACAGAACACACGATAGGATTAAAGCCAGTTGGAATCTTTGAAAATATAATTTTATTAAACAACTCTCATTCTAAAACATTCAGCTGATTTCTCTCCCCACTGTCCACAAAAGAACTGAAATTTAAATTTATGTAAAAACAAAAAAGAGAGAAATATTAAAGCAAGAGAATGAATTTAGAAAAGCAAAAGAAACTCAAAGATAAAACATATTTCAATGTCTAAAAGTCTGCATCTTTGAGGCTTCTAGGATCCTGGTGGGCTCCAGTCCATGGGGTCGCTGAGAGTCGGACATGACTGAGTGACTTCACTTTCACTTTTCACTTTCATGCATTGGAGGAGGAAACGGCAACCCACTCCAGTGTTCTTGCCTGGAGAATCCCAGGGACGGGGGAGCTCTGGTGAGCTTCCGTCTATGGGGTCGCACAGAGTTGGACACGACTGAAGCGACTTAGCAGCAGCAGCAGCAGCATAAGAAGCCCGTTATCTTTTACTCGGGTGAAATTTTATACACATAAGGGTGGAGGACAGCAGCACAGAACAGAAGCATCACTCAGGCGGGGAGAGCTGTGATCCGGGGTTCTCGACTGACGGATGTTCAGGTAAATATCCTTGTTTGTTAACTAGCCAACCCTGCCCTCTACTTCCTCATCTCCGTGCCAGGAGAGTACTCTTAGGTCCTTATGATGTCAAAGGAAACTTAAGAGGAATATTTCATATCAGAGAAGACTATGTGCCCACAGGATTATGGCAGGAAATGGGCAGCTTGCTGAAGTCCCATGACAGTCAAGACAGGCTGGGGGGTGGGGTGTATGCCCACCTCAAGGGGGCACCACTGCTCAGCTCCTGTGCTGAGATGTGGGTCACATGTGACCTTTCCAGAGAAATCAGAAATTTGCTTGATTATATAAAATCCTTCAGATTTTCAACTAAGGCAAGCAATTAAAATTGTTTTTAAGAGAATTATATTGGCCAAATAGAATATGCAAGCTACTTGTAATCAGTGGGTCACTATTTGGGATCTCTGACAAAAGTCATATGAAGGAAATAGATCACAAAAGTGGATGATAAAAGTGCTACTTTAAGTTCATAGGTATATAATCAGCTACCTGGCTGATATGGTAGCACTAGCTAGTGTTACAGGGTTCCCCAGTGGTTCAGATGGTGAAGAATCTGCCTGCAATGTGGGAGACCCAGGTTCGATCCCGGTGTCAGGAAGATCTCTGGGAGAAGTGAATGGCTACTTACTCCAGTATTCTTGCCTGGTCTCCAGGACAGAAGAGCCTGGTGGGCTACAGTCCATGGGGTGGCAAAGAGTTGGACACAACTGAGCGACTAACACCTTCACTTTCACTTTTTAAGCTGGTGTAACTATTTAAATTACAAATAAAAAATTCAGTTCCTCAGTGATATTAGTCACATTTTAGATGCTCAACAGTCACAAGTGGTTAGAGGCTACCACATGAGAAAATACAAATAAAGACCTTTATGGCAGTAAGTTCTGTTAGTCAGCCCTAAGCCAGATCACATGTGATCCTGGTGAACTGAGGATTCTGTTTTTATGTGAATAAAAAATGACAATACATTTTATTCTGAATCTTTCAAGCTATCAGGCTTTTGGGGACTGGATTTACTCAGTCTGCATTTGTTACCTCATTTTGTGTAGGTTTCTATGAAACATGTTCAAAGTAGTTTCAATGTATAATTAAATTGCAAAAGAAACAGTTAATTCATTATTGATTGGGGAATTTTTGCTGAAACTAATGCCTTTGGCTGGCAATTTGCTATATAAATGAAAACTGAAACATCTCCAGTCCATAATGTTTGGGTAACAAAAGACGTATTCATATGTTTCTGGTTGATAATGTGTTAACGCACTGTCCATATTTTAAAATATTTTATCAATTAATAACTACTACAGTTTTAGGAATCTCTTCAAAATCTTTTTCAAATAATTTCTGCTCATAACACTTCTACCTCTGACACCCTCGATTAAACTGAAGGTCCACACTGCCTGTGATGATTGTCTGAAGGTGTATATTTTGGTGTTGAAACGGGTCAGTAGTGCATGCCAGTCAATTGACAATACATAATCAAGGGTGTCCAAATGACTCAAAGGGATCAGAAGAGGGAAAGAGAGGAAGGGAGGGAGTTACCTTCAGATAGGAGATGCTCTCAGCAATCTTGTTCTGTGCCTTCAGGATAAAGCCATAATGCACTTTAGCAAAACCGTCATTAGGTGTCACGCTCAGAACCTAAATTCAAAACAAAACAAAACAAAACAAAACCTATTGCAATGGACTGTGAATTCTACAAATGTTTTAATTAACTTTGCTTGGACTGGATTATGATGCTATAGCTTAAAATGCAATAGTGTTTTTTCTCATTGCAATACATTAGGCTTAAATGGCCCCATGTCCCCTCAACTCAAAAATGTTCAATGCAAAATGTTATCCAAGAATGAAAAGGCAATGACCATTAAAGCATTGCTCTAACAATGCAAATCAGTAAAATATCTATCAATTTTATGACTTCAATATTTTTTTAATGATCAGGGAAAGACTGCTTTAAATTAGCTCTATTTAAAGTCAACTCTGAATGGTTATCATATATTTCTTTACATACATGTTTTATGGGCTTCTTTGGTGGGTCAGATGGTAAAGAATCTGCTTGCAATGCAGGAGACCTGGGTACAATCCCTGGGTGGGAAAATCCCCTGGAGGAGGGCACAGTAACCCACTCTAGTAATCTTGCCTGGAGAATTACTTGGACAGAGGGACCTACCTATTGGACTACCATCCATGGGGGTCACAAAAAGAGTCAGACACGAAAGTAAGTGAAAGTGACTAACACTTTTGCATGTAGCTGCTCTAGGACTCTCCTATCATCTTCATGAAGTCTATATCCCACTCACACATCTGCTACTATGACAGGGGTGGGGGTGGGTGACCAGGACTCAGAGGGACCCACAGGGCTGCCCTCCCAGCTTGATTCTTTATGATCACCTACTGCGCTTACCTAGATAGCATATTGAAAAGCAGAGACATTACTTTGCCAACAAAGGTCCGTCTAGTCAAGGCTATGGTTTTTCCTGTGGTCATGAATGGATGTGAGAGTTGGACTGTGAAGAAGGCTGAGTGCTGAAGAATTGATGCTTTTGAACTGTGGTGTTGGAGAAGACTCTTGAGAGTCCCTTGGACTGCAAGAAGATCCAACCAGTCCATTCTAAAGGAGATCAGCCCTGGGTGTTCTTTGGAAGGAATGATGCTAAAGCTGAAACTCCAGTACTTTGGCCACCTCATGTGAAGAGTTGACTCATTGGAAAAGACTCTGATGCTGGGAGGGATTGGGGGCAGGTGGAGAAGGGGATGACAGAGGATGGGATGATTGGATGGCATCACTGACTCGATGAATGTGAATTTGAGTGAACTCTGGGAGTTGGTGATAGACAGGGAGGCCTGGCATGCTGCGATTCATGGGGTCGAAGAGTCAGACATGACTGAGCGACTGAACTGAAATGAACTGAACTGAACTGAGCTTACTGCAGTTTACATGCAGTGCATAACAGATGCACAAGTTGTATTATCCTGTTGTAATTAGCAAACTCTCAGAACATGACAAATGGCTTTATGAGATTTCTAAAAAAGTCAAATTGAGATTAATACTAAAAATGTTATCTCTTTCTCTTTACATACACACACGCATGTGTACATACACACACATGTCTCAGAACATGACAAATGGCTTTATAAGATTTCTAAAAAAGTCAAATTGAGATTAATACTAAAAATGTTCTCTCTCTCTCTTTACATATACACACACACGCTTGCGCACACTCACACACACACAAACATAAAGCATAGACAACAAACTGGTTGACATTTTTGCTGCTGCTGCTAAGTCACTTCAGTCGTGTCCAACTCTGTGTGACCCCATAGACGGCAGCCCACCAGGCTCCCCTGTCCCTGGGATTTTCCAGGCAAGAACACCGGAGTGGGTTGCCATTTCCTTCTCCAATGCATGAAAGTGAAAAGTGAAAGTGAAGTCGCTCAGTCGTGTCCGACTCTTAGCAACCCCATGGACTGGACTGCAGCCTACCAGGCTCCTCCGTTCATGGGATTTTCCAGGCAAGAGTACTGGAGTGGGGTGCCATTGACATTTCTAGTTCTGCACAAATTCGGCAGGACACACTACCAGGACTAAAAATATCCTTATAAGTAATGTTTCACGTGGACATTATTAAAATATAAATTTTTCAGTGAGAGTGAAAATATTATTGACAGTTAAATGAAATTTTGAAAGTATCTGAAATATTTCATCTTAAAACCTATTTTAGAATGTGGACCTTCTAGAATGTCTACCATAGGTTAGTACATGTATATATAAACATACAATTCACAGGTTTTTGCTTGAACATTTTTTACTGAAAGAGGATACAATCAAACATGTCTGAAGATTACTGCTATGGGCAGTGGGAACCACTGAAGAGCTGAAGCCAAGGATGAGGGTCAGATTGGCATTTTGTATTGATGAAGATCATAAGAAAACAAGGTTGGGTGGGGTGGATCTATCCTATTTTACACTAGAGACAATGGGGCCTGAGATAAATAAGAGGATTTGAAAGATACTGAGGATGTTAAAGGGAGAAGGAAATGGCACCCCATTCCAGTACTCTTGCCTGGAAAATCCCATGGACAGAGGAGCCTGGTAGGCTACAGTCCATGGGGTCGCAAAGAGTCAGATACGACTGACTGACTTCACTTTTACTTTTCACTTTCATGCACTGGAGAAGGAAATGGCAACCTACTCCAGTATTCTCGCCTGGAGAATCCCCAGGGACCGGGGAGCCTGGTGGGCTGCTGTCTATGGGGCTGCACAGAGTCGGACATGACTGAAGAAACTTAGCAGCAGCAGAGCATGTTGAAGGTAACAGAGATTAGTTACTTGGTACCATAGTGTAACCTCATGATGGCATACTCTGTGTTGTTTCCTTAACCACCATTTCCTGAGCCAGTGTCTGTGGGTTTCAATAAATAAGTGCTAAGTGAATGGATAAGCATGAGGAGTAAAGGGAGGCAGGGGCAGGAAGATGCTGAACCAAGTGTGACTCAGATAATTGATGGTATTACTAACAAGAAGGAAAGTGCAGTAAAGTCTCCAAAAGCCAAGGACGTAGCAAGGTCTCTGCAACCACCCTAAAGTCAGTCTTTGCTGGGACCTCCTTGGTGGTGCAGTGGTTAAGAATCTGCGCAGGGAGCAAATTGCAGGGAGCAAGAGTTCAATATCTGATCCAGGAACTAAAATCCCACATGCCATTCTACACAGCCAAAAACCCCCCCAACGATCAGACAGCCAATGCCTCTGAAACAAGAGTAATTCATGCCAAATACCCGAAAAGCTTGTATTCTGTGGTTTCTCTCCAGTTTGGACTTTAACTGAAAAAAGTACAAGATTATGTGTTTTTAAGTTCTTGAGTTTTTGAGTTCCTCTTCCTGTCATAAAGAATACTTTAGAAAGGTTGTTTGTGGACTGAAATATATATATGAGTTTAAAAAGTATCACAATTTCAGGTTGAAGGCTTTGATGTACCAAATGTTAGCTAATATTTAAAATCTTCTGATGAAGCAGAAAAAGGGTGACGAAACAAAATTTAGGATATGTTAACTATAATAAGACTTGAATTTGACTTAATTTAAAATAAAGAGAGTGAATGATCAGGTGTATTAAAGGCAATTTAGAAATAACATTAGAACTCCATGTTCAAAAGACTTTGATTAATTGTTAATAGCAAATTGCTGCCTACTTACCTCTTCATAGACCTTCTTGGCACTGTCATTGTCGCCTATCAAGAGGTATCCAACTCCAAGGTCATTCTTTAAGGAAGTATCATCAGGAAATAGTTGAACTAATTTCTGAAGAGTAAGCAAGGATCCTCTCATGTGACCTGATTTGGCAGAAAGAAATCAATAGAAATAAAAATAGCTTCTGTCCACCCTTTTCTTGGCACTACAGATCATAAGAGACTATTCGACAGAGCCTGAAGACCAGCTTGACTCTGACTCTGTATACCGATGGCTAAGTCCCTCTTAGGATTTTATCCTGCAGCTCTAAGGGTATCAGTAACTCCAATAAGGGGGTTTTCCAGGTGGTGCTAGTGGTAAAGAATTCACCTGCCAGTGCAGGGGACACAAGGGATGCTGGTTCAATCCCTGGGTCGAGAAGACCCCCTGGAGAAGGAAATGGCAACCCAGTCCAGTATTCTTGCCTGGAAAATCCCATGGACAGAGGGGTTCGCAAAAAGAGTCAGACATGACTGAACACACACACACACACACACACACACACACACACACACAGCTCCCATAAGTAGATCCTGAATATAATACTGACTACAAATATGTTCAAGACATTCTTATTTTCTAAATTCATCAACATTTACCCTTTATGTCAAATTGCCTCTTATGAAAGTTTTAGTTACCCATTCCTCATTTAAAAAATGTTTTACTGGGGGTATTTTTGACATTATAATTAACTTTAAAATTATTAAGACAGAACAGGCAAATAAGAAGTCTAATAGATTTCAGGGTCTAGCACCCTGGATGAGACGTGAAGAGGCACTGAGGTACTCTGCTTGTCTTCATCTCTCAGTAATGACCTAGTCCTGGAGCCAAGGAGACATCATCCGGTATTAGGGGACCCTCTGGTGGACAATAGGGTGCTATGCCTACATGAACCATGAAAACCCAGCTTCAACTCATTTTAAGGGCTGTCCAATGGATGTTTAAGATTTAGAGGGGTCAATTATCATCACTCTTCACCTCAGTTGGAAAGACAAATTGTAGGGGTTTCCCTTGCTGGTCCAGTGGTTACAAATCCACCTTGCAATGCAGGGGACACCAGTTTGTTCCCTGATCCAGGAAGATCCCACATGTCGTAGAGCAATTAGAGCAACTAAGCCCACGGGCCACAACTACTGAGTCCACATGCTGCAACTACGGAAGCCCGTGCGCCTAAAGCCCATGCTTGGCAACAAGAGAAGCCCCCGCAGTGAGAAGCCCCCACTTGCCACAACTAGAGAAAGCCCGTGTGCAGCAACAAAGACCCAGGGCAGCCAAAATAAATAAATTAATCTTAAAAAGAAAAAAAAAGACAAACTGTATAAGGGAAAAATGTGCAAAAGGAGAGTCCACGTGACAAAATTAATTACCTAAATGGCTTTGTTGATCAGAAACTGAAGATCAGCCAAGATACGCCAGGACATCCAAAAGCTAATGTAGCTGGATGTTCTACTAACTGTTTGGCATAGACCACAACCCAATGACTCCACCACCCTCTCCCCATTCACTACTTGCCAGTCTGGGGCGGTTTGCTCAACTATCCATTCCTTCACTGATAAATCTGACTCCACCTTTCTGTACTCGTTCTCTGCGACCTGCCCCACTTGGGATTACAGTTTTCTTGTGATTCTAAACTTGCCCTACAGAGCCACAACAAAGGCCCAGGTGAGAGACCACCCTATGTCCTTCTTGCCCCTCCTACTCTGCATCTCCAGGGACCAATGAATCCCTCAGCGCCTCCCCTAGTGAACTCACCTCATTCTCATTTGGAAGAGAAAGAAAGTGGAAGTGTTAGTTGCTCAGTTGTGTCCCCTTCTTTGTGACCCCATGAACTGTTCCTCTGTCCACAGGATTCTCCAGGCAAGAATACTAGAGTAGGTTGCTATTCCTTTCTTCAGGGGAACTTTCTGACCCAGGGACTGAACCTGGGTCTCCGGCATTGCAGGCAGATTCTTTACCGTTGGAGCCACCAGGGAATTTGGAAGAGAGACTATATTCAAACACTGAAGGGTTACTTCGGAAGAAAGTTAGATCTACTTGGGTCATCCTTCCCCTGGGGCTGGGAATCAGATCAGATCAGATCAGTAACTCAGTCGTGTCCAACTCTTTGCGACCCCATGAATCGCAGCACACCAGGCCTCCTTGTCCATCACCAACTCCCGGAGGTCACTGAGACTCACATCCGTTGAGTCAGTGATGCCATCCAGCCATCTCATCCTCTGTTGTCCCCTTCTCCTCCTGCCCCCAATCCCTCCCAGCATCAGAGTCTTTTCCAATGAGTCAACTCTTCACATGAGGTGCCCAGAATACTGGAGTTTCAGCTTTAGCATCATTCCTTCCAAAGAAATCCCAGGACTGATCTCCTTCAGAATGGTTGGGTTGGATCTCCTTGCAGTCCAAGGGACTCTCAAGAGTCTTCTCCAACACCACAGTTCAAAAGCATCAATTCTTCGGTGCTCAGCCTTCTTCACAGTCCAACTCTCACATCCATACATGATCACTGGAAAAACCATAGCCTTGACTAGACAGACCTTTGTTGGTAAAGTAATGTCTCTGCTTTTGAATATGCTATCTAGGTTGGTCATAACTTTCCTTCCAAGGAGTAAGCGTCTTTTAATTTCATGGCTGCAGTCATCATCTGCAGTGATTTTGGAGCCCAGAAAAATAAAGTCTGACACTGTTTCCACTGTTTCCCCATCTATTTCCCATGAAGTGATGGGACCGGATGCCATGATTTTAGTTTTCTGAATGTTGAGCTTTAAGCCAACCTTTTCACTCTCCACTTTCACTTTCATCAAGAGGCTTTTGAGTTCCTCTTCGCCTTCTGCCATAAGGGTGGTGTCATCTGCATATCTGAGGTTATTGATATTTCTCCCAGCAATCTTGATTCCAGCTTGTGTTTGTTCAAGTCCAGTGTTTCTCATGAATAGGGGCTGGGAATAGGGTGAAGTAAGTGAGGTGCTCGGTGCAAAGTTTAAGAGGGTGCCAAAAATTCAGTCCTACCCAGACTCATGATATCTGATGCATCTTTTTAAAAATAAAAATTAATGTTAAAAATCCACAGGGCTAAGTGAGTCACATCAGAGCCAAAGGAGAGACAACAATACTGGTTTTTGCTTGCATGGAGTTCCAGCCTTGCCTTTCCCACCCTGTTTGTGCTGCTGTAAGTTTTCCCTCTCTGGGACTGGCCCTTATGAATAGACATCTAAGGGACCATTTCTTCTAGTTTCCAGTCATCACGTGGCTTCTACTCCAGTCACAGATTTTGGTCATCTACCAAAGCGACACAACCACCCTTAATTCTAACCCTTGGAAAACTGATACAAGGTTCACGTTTGAATGTTTAGGAGCCTCCTCTAGTGACATCAAGATAATACATCTATGTAACTTATCCAGCCAGTAGAGAACCCACCTTGGCAGCTACACATGGCTTAGATTTTTTGCTCCTGGCTTATCAATGACATTTTAACTTATTTTTAAAAAATGTTATTTTTATTTATTTATTTGGCTGGGACAGGGCTTAGTTGTCCCATTGCAAATGGGATCTTAGTCCCCCCACCAGAGATTGAACCCACACTCCTTGCATAGAAAGGCAGCTCTTAACCACTGGACCAGCAGAGAAGTCCCCTGATGGCATTTTAGGTGAGAGAGAATCCATTACTGGCCTGATTATAATAAACTTAGGGTACAGCAAGTGACACACTTGGTTCAAAGTTTAAGAGGCCACCAAAAATTCAGTCATCAAGATGCATGATATTTTATGCACTCTTTTTAAAAGTCAAACGAATGTAAAAAATCCATAGTGTTTTTTCAAAACATTTTAAAATGTACTCAGTGATTAAAAATTTGTTTTCTTATAAGTTTCTTTAATAAAGAGTCAAAATGTACAGGTGAAATTTTTAGAGTGCTTACAACTCCTGACATTTCTTATGTCTATAAAACTGTTCCACTGACAATTTCAGCTATTATGGATCAGATAGTTACAGTTAAGAGAGAAAAGAAAAATTTGTCATAACAAGAAGTTTTTGATTCCAGACCTATTTGTTTATTGGGCTTCCCTGGTGGCTCAGATGGTAAAGAATCTGCCTGCAATATAGGAGAGCTGGGTTCTATCCCTGGGTTGGGAAGATCTCCTGGAGAAGGAAACGGCAACCCACTTCAGCATTCTTGCCTGGGAAATCCTATGGACAGAGGAGCCTGATGGGCTACAGTCCATTGGGTCACAAAGAGTCATGCACTACTGAAGTGACTAACACTTAACTATTCATTTATTAGTTATGATTCCTTAGGCAATTCATCCAACCTCTCAGAATTCCATTTGTCTCATCTTTAAAATGAGTAGGGAGCAGGTAGGCAGCAAAAATACTATCTGTATCTTTGTAATTATGAAGGATTCCTCTTTCAGGCTGACCCAATCAGAGAAATTGCCTGAAATTAGGTAGAAAACTCAGGTTTCCTTCCATGTAATTAAACTCTTCTAAGAGTACACACAGCCTTCAGGCCTTTTCAGATAAAAGCACACCTACTGAACGGACTCTTCTTCCATCTCACCTAGAAACTGCTGTCTGTCTGACCTCCGCTTCAGGCTCAGCTTCACCAAGTCTGTGGGGGCGTCAGGCAGGCTGGCCGCCTCCTGGTAGGTCTCGATGGCCCTGCGCAGGATCTCATTGCTCCTTCTCTTCTCAGCCAAATCATCTTCACACTAGAGGAAGGGAGAAACGTCCCAGGACAAGCTGCATGTGTAGTTGCCCAAAATATTTATGAAAAGTTGATGTTGGGACTTGCTTTAAAAGTAATTCAAGACAAATTAAAAATTTCTCTTCATCAAGGATAAACAAATAAAGGAAGGCAACACAGTATGTTATTTTAATAATATGAAGAAAAGTTAACTACTAAGCTACACATGAGAGAGACTATCATAAAAGCAGGACAAATATATGTTTGGCTGGTGGAACGTGTACCCTGCTATACGTCAACATAAATAGCCAGAATTCTAGTCCACAGTTTCTGTACTTTCACGAGCTTATTCCTGTGCTCATTCATTCAACAACTATACTCTGTCTAGACAGATGCAAACAAACAAAACATATTAACCCTTTAGAAAAGGGCAGTTCACCTTGGCTTGACAGGAAAAAAAGCTTCAAAATACAGAATGATCTGTTCATATTTTCAAATGGCCTTTAGAACAGACCTATCTACCAGAAAAGAAAGTCCAATGTCAATGACTCAGTCATCCTGCCTGCGTAACCTTCTGAATATTCATATGCTGGCTTTTCTGTTTAGGCCTCAGTTTCTTGTGAGTTTGGCTATAGTGAGTTAATGCCTCAAAACATGATCCTTCCTAAATGACGTCACAGAATGCCAGAGTCCTAGAGCCGAGAGAGCCCTACTGAGAACATCTTGCTCACCTTCTTCATTTGGCAGCCTCTTCAAGCTACCAAACAGATCCTGGAACTGGAGGGTCTCTTCACGGTTAATTCAAGGACAAATGCCTATCAAGACATTGTTCTCTATCTAGAGAGGAATAAATATCTTCACTAACCTCAATCTGAAATGAGAGAAAGATGATACAACTACACACCTTGTTCCTTTCTCTCCTCCATCCTTCAAGATCCTTCATTTTAATGCAGTATCAACATTTCAGAACTTTCAGCATTGGAATTTTAATGTCAGAATTAAAATGTGATGTAATTCTTTAAAGTCTCTTAAATAAAACAGATAGGCTTTGCTTTGAGTATCAACATTGATTGATATTGATCAGTTTAACATCTGTAGATGAAGGATTTGCCCTGAAACTGAACATTTGCTACAGGACATTAACATCACAAAGCATTTCTTGATTCAAACTAACTGCCCAATCCAACCTCCTAGGAGATGTGGCATTTTCTGCCTGAGAGGCACTAATGGTTTGTGGAAGATAATAAAGTGAAACAAGCTCATAATTTTGTGTCAGATGTTCAAGGAACTTGGTCAGAATTGATTTTCACAGTGATCCAAAAAATAAGACATTAAATGGCAACCCACTCCAGTATCCCATGGACGGAGGAGCCTGGTAGGCCACAGTCCACGGGTCGCAACGAGTCCAAGAGTCCAAGAGTCCAAGAGTCGGACACGACTGAGTGATTTCACTTCTCTCTAGAAATGATAGATACTGTAGCTTCCATGTAACTTAATGTCACTGAATTTATAAAATTGGTTGGGATATTCCAAAGCAATTGTTTAATCTGCTAACAAAGCATGAAAAGTCATCAGGTATTCCTCCTTACAAAATCTATCTTCTGTTGAATTTTTTTTTTTTTTTTTAACTCCTATGGGACTTCCCTCACAGTTCAGTGGTTAAGACTTCATCTTCCAACACAGGAGGTGTGGGTTTGATCCCTGGTCAGGGAGCTAAGACTCCACATGCCTCATGGCCAAAAAACCAAAACATAAAACAGAAGTAATATTGTAACAAATTCATGAAGACTTTAAAAATGATCCACATCAAAAAAAAAAAAACAAAACACAAAAACAAAAAACAACTAATTCCTATGTATTTAAACTTTCTTTTAAATTATTCTATAAAAATATAATTTACCATGCTTAAATTTCACATTAATGTTAATATTGATAACACATTGTAGTATAATAGTTTATAGACAAAATATATTGTTGAGGCATAAATCTCAAATTCCTACTGTTAAATAAGGATATATAAATATATTCCTGACATTGCACAGTGAATGTCATGTGCAAAAGTACTGCATTTGGTACTTGCAATTAATATCACATATAAAGAAAAATCTTTTTTGCCATAATTAGCACTTGACCTATTATTCTCTTGAGTTAATGGGCTTACCTTAATCAAACAACTGCCAGAACTAGTGGCAAAGCACAGCAGTTATTTAAATAGGCACCATCTTCAGGTAACAAACACATTCTCTCTTGCTTAATGACAATACAATTTAGCAATTTTGGAGAACTGCTGACCCAATTAATTTATAGAAATGATATAGTTGCTAGTCTGTACTGCATCATGGATAAAAGGAACTTCTTTGCATTAAATTTCACAAATTTCATTTATTAAAACTGAATTAATACAAATTTAATAAGTTTTTAAGGAGGAGATAGGGAGAATTTGAGACTTCCCAGGTGGCTCAGTGGTAAAGAATCCACCTACCAATGCAGGAGATATAAGTTTGATCCCTGGGTCAGGAAGATTCCTTGGAGGAGGAAATGGCAACCCACTCCAGTATTCTTGCCTGGGAAATCCCATGGACAGAGGAACCTGGTGGGCTACAGTCCACAGGGTCAAAAAAAACGTCAGACATGACTGAAATGATTGAGCATGTACACACTCACAGGAAGGATTTAAGCATCTAGATTTAGAGTGGTTGCCACCTTTAGTTAAGAGCCAGATGTACTTGTTTTATCTCTAAATGTATTAGTTTTCATGAGAGTGTCACCCACAAGTGATGGCACTGCCCCCTCTGAACAAGTGTTGTCAGCTTCTCCTGAATCTGGAAAATTTCTGCAGCTCAGAATCTGCCATTTCCCAGCAGGGCTGACAGTCTCGTCCTTCCCAGGCAGGAGGAGGTTTACTGCCTGACATCTGTACACCAGCCCTGGATTTTACCCAGGGTTCCAAACTGAATAATGCCTATGGTCTACTTGACATGTGCATTTGAACGTGTAACAGGCATCACAAACTTCACAGGAACTGGAAGTGGATCTTTGATTTTGTACCTCTCCAAACCTGTTCCAGTCTTCCTGGTCAGTACCTGGCACCATCCTCTCCTTAGACTGCAAAACCAAAAACACCACATTCATCTGTAAAACTGAAAGTTGCTCAGTTGTGTCTGACTCTTTGCAGCCCCATGGAGTGCAGCTTGCTAGACTCCTCTGTCCATGGGGTTTCCCAGGCGAGAATACTGGAGTGGGTAGCCTATCCCTTCTCCAGGGGATCTTCCCGACCCAGAGACTGAACCTGGGTCTCCTGCATTGTAGGCAGATTCTTTACTGTCTGATTCAGTCCTGTCCTTGTCCACTGCCCCACCTCTGTGGCCAGGACCAGTCCAAGCCAGCGCATCTTGAGGATACCTGCAATGTCTCCTATTTTCCTGGCTCCGACTTGTGCTACCATAATCCCTTCTGTACCCAGCAACCAAAGTCATCTTTATTTAAAAAAAAGAAAACAAAAACAACCAAAGGGGCACATCCAGGCACAAAGCCTCCAAGTGCTTCCAGTGCACAAAGAATACAGCCCATGAGCCCCTGGCTTCACCTACCCCATGTCACCTCCCCCAGTACGCCCCTCCTCCAGTCCACCAGGGATAAAGTCAAGGCTGATTCCCTGTTCCCTCTGCCTGGACAGCTCCTTCCTCAACCTTGTCACATTTCAGCCACTTGTCGCCACCCAGGAAGGCCTTTTCTGATCACCTGATTATCTGAGGTATCGCTGTACCACTCTCACTCCTACCACCTATGAACAAAACATCATAATAACATGTTCTTTACTCTATGACCTTCTTTTCTTTATGGCATATAGTATCAGGTAAGATCTCCTAATATATTTATTTTTAACATTTCTAATATTCTTTAAATATAGATTTATCTATAAAGACCTTTAGGGTTTTGCTCAAACCTCACCGCCTTGATGGCTTCTTCCAGCCACCCTATCCAACATTTTAATCCCCCTCACATGTCCTGTAGTCACCGCCTTGATGAGCTATCTTCCAGCCACCCTATCCAACATTTTAATCCCCCTCACATGTCCTGTAGCTGTGCTCTGCTTTATTTTTGTCTCCTGACAGCATATCCAGTAGCAAGCAAGAGATTCTCTTCTCTGTGTCTTGCATCGTCTTCTCCATTACAGTGAAAAGGCCCTGTGTTTTGTTGATAGCTGCATCTGCAGTGCCTAGAACAGGGCCTGCCATAGAGTGGGCTATCACTACAAAAATTCTGAGTAAGAAACTTAAAATATCTCCCATTGGAATATAAGCCCCACAGGACAGAGACTTCTAGAGTGTTCTTTGTGATAATCCCAGGGCCTAAAACAGTATGTGGCCCATGGAGGGTTTCTGCAGCTACAGCAAGACATGGAAAAGCTTCATGAATTGAGGAGTTGAAAGATGGAGAAAGGGAGGTGAGGGTGGAGCAGGGGAGAAGGTAGGTGGTAAGAAAGGAGTCAGCTGACAGACACTACAGAGAACCAAGTCCATTCCACTTTCTATTTAACTAGGTGGTGGGTCAGATGGAATTAATGTGAAGGGGATGGGAAGTCAGGGATGAAAGTATTACTCTTTATTTTCTTTTCAAAATCGGAGAGAAACTAGATGGAGGGGGAACAAAAATACGTTACAAAATTCACCAGTACAAAATAGGAATAATTAATTGCCTTATTTAAAACAGTATTTCTTGCTTGAATGTATGCATATGCATGAGAAGCTGATTCTGTATACAAGTCAGAAGGGAAAATGAAATGCAAACAGTGGTGTAGTTAGTCGCTCAGTTGTGTCCGACTCTTTGTAGCCCCATGGACTGTAGCCTGCCAGACTCCTTTGTCCACTGAGCTCTCCAGGCAAGAATACTAGAGTGGGTTGCCATTTCCTTCTCCAGGGGATCCTCCCAACCCGGGGATGGAACCTGTGTCTCCTGCATTAGTAGGCAGACTCTTTACCACTGAGCCATCAAGGAAGCCCAAAACGCAAATCAGATCAGATCAGATCAGTCGCTCAGTCGTGTCCGACTCTTTGCGACCCCATGAACTGCAGCACGCCAGGCCTCCCTGTCCATCACCAACTCCCAGAGGTCACTCAGACTCACATCCATGGAGTCAGTGATGCCATCCAGCCATCTCATCCTCTGTCATCCCCTCCTCCTCCTGCCCCCAATCCCTCCCAGCATCAGAGTCTTCTCCAATGAGTCAACTCTTCGCATGAGGTGGCCAAAATATTGGAGTTTCAGCTTTAGCATCATTCCTTCCAAAGAAATCCCAGGGCTGATCTCCTTCAGAATGGACTGGTTGGATCTCCTTGCAGTCCAGTAAATACCAGGTGATACAGAACATAAGGACATCAAAACAGTGTCCTAAGTATCAGGGCTTCAGCATACCTGTGCTTTCCCATACCGAGCTCCTGGACTCTGAGGGTACTTGCGAACCAGTTCTTCAAATGCATTCACTGCTTCCTCAATTTTTCCCTGTTAGGAAGAAGCAATTACATACATAGAATAAATTCAAATGCATAATATAGTTATTTAATAGTCACCAAGTAAATTTTGTTAAAATTTTCCAGACTCCCTTCTTAGTTTATAGTTAACAATCTTCTGTCTTAAGATTTTAAATAATAAACTGCATGATGGAAAACATAAAACTAAAAATGAACATAAATAGACTTTATTTTTTAAAAGGCAGAACCTAGACAGCATATTCAAAAGCAGAGACATTACTTTGCCAACAAAGGTCCATCTAGTCAAGGCTACGGTTTTTCCTGTGGTCATGTATGGATGTGAGAGTTGGACTGTGAAGAAGGCTGAGTGCCAAAGAATTGATGCTTTTGAACTGTGGTGTTGGAGAAGACTCTTGAGAGTCCCTTGGACTGCAAGGAGATCCAACCAGTCCATTCTGAAGGAGATCAGCCCTGGGATTTCTTTGGAGGGAATGATGCTGAAGCTGAAACTCCAGTACTTTGGCCACCTCATGTGAAGAGTTGACTCACTGGAAAAGACTCTGATGCTGGGAGGGATTGGGGGCAGGGGGAGAAGGGGATGACAGAGGATGAGATGGCTGGATGGCATCACTGACTTGATGGATGTGAGTCTGAGTGAACTCCGGGAGTTGGTGATGGACAGGGAGGCCTGGTGTGCTGCGATTCACGGGGTCACAAAGAGTCGGACACGACTGAGCTACTGAACTGAACTGACCTGACTAATGATGTACTATGAGTTTGTTAAAGAAATGGCATTTTCTCTCTGCATGTATAGTTCCTACATGCAATCTTTAAAAGATATTTAGGACTTAAGCTGGGGGAGGAATATTCCTGGCAGTTAGAATGTCTGCAATGAGAAGGGCAGTCTCAGTGGGGAATAAGCATACGAGATGAGAGGGCCACCTGGCCTTGGAAACTGTTACCCACTGAGCATCAGGGCTGACTACGCTCAGCTGGTGCTGTAAGTGCCTCACGGCCACCAGGTCATATGACCCCTCCCGAAGCCCACGTGGGTCCTTAAGAAGCCAGTTGGAGCACCTGTATTAGGTCTCTGACCACCACTGTGCAAACAGACACGGAGGATGTGCAACAGGTAAGCTTGCCGAGGATCTCCGCATGGGGATGAGGAGTCCCACCCGCCCCACCCCCCACCTCAGTCCATCCACAGTGATAAACACACATCTCCAGATGTTCTACTGGAAGGCAGCACATCAGGATGTTGGAAACATGAGATGGAGACAGAGTTTCTGAGTTGCACTTTACCAGACCCTTCAGCCATCTATCCATAAACCCATCCTTTCCTTGTACAAATGTGAGTTCACTGTGCTTTGTATGTCATTACCTTCACTGAGTGAATTTTCATAACAACAAAGGTCATCCCATAAATGTGGCTGGGCTCAGCAAACTGTATAGTACTACTAGATTGTTACTGACACCTGCTTCTCAATAACTTGGCTGAATAGAACCAGGCAACATCTATATTAAAGTCTATTAAAATCATGGAAGAAGGAGGTTTTTTTTTTTTTTAAATTTCCTGTCACATGTCCATCAGTGATGCTGAGGGTCTAGCTAGAATCTGGGCTCCACCACTTAGGAGATGTGGGACTTCTGGCAAATTACTTATGACTTTGCCTTAATACACCTCATCTGTGAAATGGGGATAATGAGCGTATTTGACTACCTGGTCAAATCTGACAACATCCATAAAGTACTTAGAGCTGCTGCAGAGACCATGGAAACTATTGAAAATTTGTTAGCTATTATTACTATCACTATTATGGTATGGGGAGGATACGAGAGCCAGCACAGAATAAAATGTGACCCAGGTAAGTCTCTTACCTGATGGACAGGTTAATGCAAAGACAATGAGGATTTGAAGGCTGAGATAAATCAAGCCAGTAACTTATTCTCTAAGTTAATTGTCAGAAACAATTGTATGGCTATTTAAAATATGCCACACCTCTCACAATATTGACTTTTTAAAAAGCTTTATTTTTTAGAACAGTTTTAGGTTTGCCTCAAAATTGAGAGGAAAGTATAGAGATCTCCCATGTACCCGCTACACCTACTCATGCCCTGACTCCCCCATAAGCCACATCTTGACTCAGCACAGCGGGACATTTGTTGCGATTGATGAGCCTTCAATGACACATGAAAATCACCCAAAGTCCATAATTTACATTTGGGTTCACTCTTAGTGTTGTACATTCTACGGGTTTGGACAAATGTATAATGACAGGTATCCAACGTTTTTACTGTCTCCATAGTTTTGCATTTTCAGAAAAGTCATATAGTTTGAATCAAATAGTATGTAGCCTATTCAGATTAGCTTTTTTCACTTAGTATGTGTTTAAGCTTCCTTCTTATCTTTTCATCCCCATCTTTTCAAGGAGATCAAATCAGTCAATCCTAAAGGAAATCAGTCCTGAATATTCATTGGAAGGACTCATGCTCAAGCTGAAGCTCCAATACTTTGGCCACCTGATGTGAAGAGCTGAATCATTGGAAAAGACCCTGATGCCGGGAAAGATTGAAGGCAGGAGGAGAAGGGGACGACAGAGGATGAGATGGTTGGATGGCATCACTGACTTGATGGACGTGAGTTTGAGGAAGCTCTGGGAGATGGTGATGGAGAGCGAAGCCTGGCGTGCTGCAGTCCACGGGGTCGCAAAGAGTCGGACCCAGCTGAGCAACTGAACAACAACAATTATTTTTCCGTGGCTTGATAGATATTTCTTTTTAGTGCTGAATCAGATTTCATTGTCTAGGTGTATCACATTTATCTATCTGATCACTTACTGAAGGACATCTCAGTTGCTTTAGAGTTTTGGCAATTATTGAAGGTTGCTATAAACAACCAGCAAATTTGGAAAACTCAGCAGTGGCCACAAGATTGGAAAAGGTCAGTTTTCATCCCAATCCCAAAGAAAGGCAATGCCAAGGAGTGCTCAAACTACCGAACAATTGCACTCATCTCACACGCTAGTAAAGTAATGCTCAAGGTTCTCCAAGCCAGGCTTCAGCAATATGTGAACCGTGAACTTCCTGATGTTCAAGCTGGTTTTAGAAAAGGCAGAGGAACCAGAGATCAAATTGCCAACATCCGCTGGATCATGGAAAAAGCAAGAGAGTTCCAGAAAAACATCTATTTCTGCTTTATTGACTATGCCAAAGCCTTTGACTGTGTGGATCACAATAAACTATGGAAAATTCTGAAAGAGATGGGAATACCAGACCACCTGATCTGCCTCTTGAGAAATCTGTATGCAGGTCAGGAAGCAACAGTTAGAACTGGTCATGGAACAACAGACTGG
This sequence comes from Tragelaphus eurycerus, assembly GCA_935064755.1. Taxonomy (NCBI): domain Eukaryota; kingdom Metazoa; phylum Chordata; class Mammalia; order Artiodactyla; family Bovidae; genus Tragelaphus; species Tragelaphus eurycerus. The sequence continues at coordinate 276,648 of CAKXYN010000096.1, forward strand.
TTCCAAATAGGAAAAGGAGTACGTCAAGGCTGCATATTGTCACCATGTTTATTTAACTTATATGCAGAGTACATCATGAGAAATGCTGGACTGGAAGAAACACAAGTTGGAATCAAGATTGCCGGGAGAAATATCAATAACCTCAGATATGCAGACGACACCACTCTTATGGCAGAAAGTGAAGAGGGGCTAAAAAGCCTCTTGATGAAAGTGAAAGTGGAGAGTGAAAAGGTTGGCTTAAAGCTCAACATTCAGAAAACGAAGATCATGGCATCTGGTCCCATCACTGCATGGGAAATAGATGGGGAAACAGTGGAAACAGTGTCAGACTTTGTTTTTCTGGGCTCCAAAATCACTGCAGATGGTGACTGCAGCCATGAAATTAAAAGACACTTACTCCTTGGAAGGAAAGTTATGACCAACCTAGATAGCATATTCAAAAGCAGAGACATTACTTTACCAACAAAGGTTCGCCTAGTCAAGGCTATGGTCTTTCCTGTGGTCATGTATGGATGTGAGAGCTGGACTGTGAAGAAGGCTGAGCGCCGAAGAATTGATGCTTTTGAACTGTGGTGTTGGAGAAGACTCTTGAGAGTCCCTTGGACTGCAAGAAGATCCAACCAGTCCATTCTGAAGGAGATCAATCCTGGAATTTCTTTAGAAGGAATGATGCTAAAGCTGAAACTCCAGTATTTTGGCCACCTCATGCGAAGAGTTGACTCATTGGAGAAGACTCTGATGCTGGGAGGGATTGAGGGCAGGAGGAGAAGGGGACGACAGAGGATGAGATGGCTGGATGGCATCACTGACTCGATGGATGCGAGTCTGAGTGACCTCCGGGAGCTGGTGATGGACAGGGAGGCCTGGTGTGCTGCGGTTCATGGGGTCGCAAAGAGTCGGACACGACTGAGCGACTGATCTGATCTGATAAACAACCATGTGCAGGTTTTTCAGTTCAGTTCAGTTCAGTTCAGTCACTCAGTCGTGCCCGACTCTTTGCGACCCCATGAATTGTAGCACGCCAGGCCTCCCTGTCCATCACCAACTCCCAGAGTTTACTCAGACTCACATCCACCGAGTCAGTGATGCCATCCAGCCATCTCATCCTCTGTCATCCCCTTCTCCTCCTGCTCCCAATCCCTCCCAGCATCAGAGTCTTTTCCAATGAGTCAACTCTTGGCATGAGGTGGCCAAAGTACTGGAGTTTCAGCTTTAGCATCAGTCCTTCCAAAGAACACCCAGGACTGATCTCCTTGCAGTCCAAGGGACTCTCAAGAGTCTTCTCCAACACCACAGTTCAAAAGCATCAATTCTTCAGCACTCAGCTTTCTTCACAGTCCAACTCTCACATCCATACATGACTACTGGAAAAACATAGCCTTGACTAGACGGACCTTTGTTGGCAAAACAATGTCTCTGCTTTTGAATGTGCTATTTAGGTTGGTCATAACTTTCCTTCCAAGGAGTAAGTGTCTTTTAATTTCATGGCTGCAGTCACCATTTGCAATGATTTTGGAGCCCCCCAAAATAAAGTCTGACACTGTTTCCACTGTTTCCCCATCTATTTGCCATGAAGTGATGGGACCAGATGCCATGATCTTCGTTTTCTGAATGTTGAGCTTTAGGCCAACTTTTTCACTCTCCTCTTTCACTTTCATCAAGAGGCTTTTTAGTTCCTCTTCACTTTCTGCCATAAGGGTGAAATATATGCAGATATATCATCTGCATATCTGAGGTTATTGATATTTCTCCCAGCAATCTTGATTCCAGCTTGTGTTTCTTCCAGTCCAGCATTTCTCATGATGTACTCTGCATAGAAGTTAAATAAACATGGTGACAATATACAGCCTTGACGTACTCCTTTTCCTATTTGGAACCAGTCCGTTGTTCCATGTCCAGTTCTAACGGTTGCTTCCTGACCTGCATAGAGGTTTCTCAAGAGGCAGGTCAGGTGGTCTGGTATTCCCATCTCTTTCAGAATGTTTTTAGGAGAACATAAATTTTCAGCTCCTTTGGATAAATACCAAGGAATGAGATTTCTAGATTGTATGCCAAGAGTATGCTTACTTTTGTACAAAACCATCAAACTGTCTGCCGAGGTGGCTGTACTATTTCACATTCCCACCTGCAATGAATGAGGGTTTCCAGGGCTCCACAGGGTCATCAGCACGTGGTGTTGTCAGTGATCCAGTGACAGTGGGCTTTCTAAAGGTGTAGTAGGAGTATCATCTTGTTTTAGACTGCATTCCATAACATACGAGGTCAAGCATCTTTTCATATGCTCATCTGCCATCTGAATATCTTCTCGGGTGAATTGTCTTTGAAGGTCTTTGGCCCATTTTAAAAATCGTGTTGTTTATTTTTTATCATTGAATTTTAAGAATGCTCTGTGTGTTCTGGATAACAACTTCTAAAACCACTACTTTATTTCTTCCATGAATGATTTTAAGGGATGAAGAATTCAAAATAAATCTTTTTCTGAGTAACTGTCTTCTAACTGCCTCGTATGAGTTTTCTGTGGCCACTATAGCGAATGGCCAAAAACTCAGTGGCTTAAAACAACAGAAATTCATTCTTTCACCATCTGGAGAACAGACTGGAATCCAGATGTGGGCAGGGCCATTCTTCATCCAGAGGCTGTAGGGGGAATCTGATCCTGCCTCCTGACAGCATTTTTTTTCTTTAATAATACATATTTATCTATTTAGCTGTGCACGTGGTTTCTTTGATCTTCATTGTGGCATGTGGGATTTTTAGCTGCAGCATGTGGGACCTGACCAGGGATTGAGCTCGGGCCCCCTGCATTGGAAGTGTCGAGTCTTTAGTCGCTGGACCACCAGGGACAGCATTTCTTCACTGGTGGACACACCACTCCCGTCTCCACTTTGTCTTCTCTCTGTCTTCCGTTCTGTCTGTATCAGGTTTCCCTCTGCCTCTCTCTTATATGGAAACATGAGAGTGAATTTAGAGTCCAAGTAGATAGCCCAGGATAGTCCCCTGTCTTAGACCCTTTAATCCTATCTGCAAAGACCCTTTCTCCAAACACAGTAACATTTACAGGTTCAAGGGATTAGGACATGGATATCTTTGGGTGGGGGTGGGGGGGTGACAATTTTCAGCCTATCACATGCCCTACACAACTTAAATTGCAAATTTGGGAACTATTTTTGTGAAAATCATGCTAAATGCACCATCTCCAGCTTTAATGCACAGGATTAACAATATTCATAACAAGTCTGCTTAAGTATTTCTCCAGCTAACACTCCCTTAGTTGGCTATCAAGGTTATATACATAATGCAACACACTGGCTCTGTTCTAGGCACCTCTGGATCCCTTCACACAGATGCTCCTTGCCTTTCCTAAGGGACAATCATCCCTGCCCTCCCCTCAGCTCACCAAAGGAAATGTGTTTGCTATTAGTCTGAAAAAAATTTCCTTTCCCCAGGTTCTTACTGGAGAATAAAGCTTCTGACACCATTACACAATTCTTAATAAACTCAACTACAAGACAGAATGCTCACAAAGACTTGCCTAAAAATCACCTGTTATTCAGCACACCTTAAATATGATCCTAGGACCAAGACTATTCACTGGAGAGACAGGTACTTGCCCCTGTCACCCCACCCCCAGCCTCTGTTTTGGCATAAGGCCAGTGGGCTCCCTTGCAGGACATTAAGACCTAACCCATAGAGGTCATTTAGGATCCATAGGTGTACTATCAATTTACTAGTTTTTGTTTTGTAATTAATGAATATTTTGGAAGATACATGTTGAAGATATATAAAAATTCTGTTTCTCCCTAAATTCTATTCATTAAGTTTAGAATTCATCCCTGGGGTGGATTCATTGAGATTTTCTATTTCTCTTAGTTACTTCTCCATTGACTCACTGGCATCTTCTAGAAGAAAAGAGTTGATGAGGCCCTACTGTATAGCACAGGGAACTATGCTCAGTATTTCGCAATAACTTGTAAGGGAAAAGGATCTGAAAAAAATAGATATGCAAGTATTTACAACTGAAACGGGCTTCCCAAATGGCACAGTGGTAAAGAATACGCCTGCTAATGCAAGAGGCGCAGGAGACACAGAATTGATACTTGGGTTGGGAAGATCCCCTGGAGGAGGAAATGGCAACCCACCCCAATATTCTTGTCTGGACAATCCCATGAACAGAGGAGCCTAGCGGGCTGCAGTCCATGGGGTCGCAGAGAGTGGGACATGACTGAGCACACATGCAAAACTAAAACACTTTGCTGTATACACAAAACCAAAACTATTGTAAATCAACTATACTTCAATCAAAATAAATAAATTAAAAAACCAAAAAGCATCCGTGGGTGCGGGAGGAGGCTGAGCTATCCATCACTGGGTCCTTGATGCATATCTACAGCAGGACATTCTCTCTGGACTTGACACAGAGCAGCTCTTCTGAGGACCACTATTCATCTGATGGTGTGATCCATGCCCCTGCCTTACTCAGCCCACAGGTGACATCATTCCTAGCCCCGTTTAGAGCCTGCAGTGTGAACTTTTCATGCGTTGAACTTTTAGCTTTATTAAGCTTTCCCTTCTTTTAATTTTTATGATTCCAGCAAATGAATATTTCAGTCTATCATTTCCAATCCTTTTTCTGGGGCATAAGAAGGAGTTTTAAACAATACATGTTATTTTTAAAAATCAATGATTGAAATATGATTTGTGCATTTTTGGAGGAAATAGAAAGTGACCTCACACATTCATGTCACATAGTATCTGAAACAAGGGTGTGATCCGAGACTGGGCCTCCTCTGACCAGAGTATGCCTCAGGGCCACAGTGATCCCAGGGGAGTCTGTTGCATTATTTGAAAACACCAGCTATAAAAACAACCCTAAAAATCTTAATCCCACTGATGATTCAGTTCATAACACAGCTCCCTATTGTTTCAGAAGCAAGAATTGCCTTTGTAGCCACTTCTTCCTCTTTTATTTACCCTGTTACAGATCCACGGTGCTTCTTGAGGATAGCATCATAATTTCTGCAAATAAGCAAGGCCAGAGGAGAACACCCCATGAATTGTTTCAGCACTTTTATGTTTCACTGACTTACCTGCCCCTTGATAACTGAGCCCTTCTCTATCATTCGTTATCATTACATAAAAATCCTTCTCCAAAGCTGTTCATTTATTCTTTATCCCTAAAATCACCCGTGAAATAGGTACCCCCCTCATTTTTCACTAAGGACATACAGCACAGAGAAAGTGGAGAATGCCAAACAGGGTGATAGGAAAAGAAGATTCCTGCCTCATAGTAAGAAATGCAAAATTTCAACAAAGAATAGCTGGCCTCATTTTACAAAGTTAAATGAGATAGACACAGAAATCATCCAATGTTAATTTAGTGAACAAAGACTTGGGCTGTAATATTCTCTGGAATTACTGCATTTGTATTGGCTGCTGGTGAGGGTGAGCCAGGCTTTGGTTTGGGGACCTTGCCATTTGCTAGTTACAGACATCTTCACGCTTGTTTGAGACTTTTCCAAAAGATGTGTGGGAAGCACATTTTTGTCCCACTTCAATGCCTAACGTGGATGTTTTTATTGTTGTTTTTTAACTATGACAATCCCTTATTACTTTTTTTTTTTTGCAGTCAATGTCTCAATGTCTACTGATTAAAAACCACATTACAGGAAAACCAATGGTATTACACAAGGTATAAATTCAAGAACCAAGACAGAAATTTTCATAAGAGACAAGTAGAGGCAAACCCTGGTGATCTTGTGGGTTTGGTTCCAGATTACCACAACAAAGCAAATACTGCAACAAAGCCAAGTCCCCATGAATATCTTGCTTTCCATTACATTTAAAGATTATGTTTATATCACCCCAGGTTTCCCTAGTGGCTCAGACGGTAAAGAATCTGCCTGCAATATGGGAGACCTGAGTTCAATTCCTGGGTTGGGAAGATCTCCTGGAGAAGGGAATGGCTACCTACTTCAGTATTCTGGGCTGGAGAATTCCATGGACAGAGGAGCCTGGCAGGCTATAGTCCATGGGGTCACAAACAGCTGGACATGACTGAGAGACTTGTACTTTACATCATACCATGGTCTATTAAGTAGGCAATAGCATTAATGTCTAAAAAACAATGCACATACCTTAATTAAAAATACTTTATTGCTAAAAAAGGTTGATCATCATCTGAGCCTTCAGTGAGTCATAATCTTTTGGCTGGTGGAGAGTTTGAAATTATTTTGAGAATTACCAAAATGTGACAGAGAGACACGAAGTGAGCAGATGAGGTTGGAAAATGGCACTGATAGGCCTATTTGACACAGGGCTGCCAAAAACCTTTAATTTGAAAAAAAGAATGCAATATCCACAAAGAACAATAAAGTGAAGCACAATAAAACGAGGTATGTCTATAGATGATTAAGGGAAGGTGTCATTAAATACATTATAATAAATATTGGGCGTGGTAATTAGATGAATATGACTGAGCTGGGAGAACAGATTAACTTCAATCTTGTGTTAATTCCCTGTTTTCAAAAACTGTAGTATCTAGGAACAAATGCAAATAAGGTTTTGAATTAACTGATGACAAAGCAAAACATAAAATAGTCACCCTGGGAATTAGAGCTATGTGAGTTTAACCCAAAGTGAGAAGAATCTTAAATCTAAAATCATTTTACCTAATAGTAACTATCCTAAGTATTAGACTAACTTATTTTTTCTTTTTTGCATCAAAGTGCTTTAAAATGAAAACCCTTACTTGTATGCTGCTTGGCAGTACTGATGCTTTTTAAAAAAATCTCTTATCTCATTGTTCATTGTATAGTCACTAAGTTGTGCCCAATTTTTTTGTGACCCTTGTGGACTGCAGCACACCAGGCTTCACTGTCCATTGCCATCTCCCAAGAGCTTCCTCAAACTCATGTCCATTGAGTCAGAGGTGTCACCAAACCATCTCATCCACTGTCACCCCCTTCTCCTCCTGCCCTCAGTCTTTCTCAGCTTTGGGATCTTTCCCAATGTTCTTCCCATCAGGTGGCCAAAGTATAGGAGCTAAAGCATCTGTCCTTCCAATGAATAGTCATGGTTAATTTCCTTTAGGATTGACCGGTTTAACCTCCTTGCTGTCCAAGGGACTCTCAAGAGTCTTCTCCAGCACCACAATTCAAAAGCATCAATTATTTGGCCCTCAGCCTTCTTATGGTCCAACTCTCACATCTATACATGACTACTGGAAAAACCACAGGTTTGACTAGCTGGACCTTTGTGAGCAAAGTGATGTCTCTGCATTGTAATATGCTGTCTAAGTTTGTCATAGCTTTTCTTCCAAAGAGAAAGTGTCTTTTAATTTTGTGGCTATAGGCATCATCCACGATGATTTTGGAGCCCAAGAAAATAAAATGTCACTGCTTCCACTTTTTCCTCATCTATTCGCTTATCTCATTGGATCTCTATAAAAAATCAAGGAAGAAGTAAATACATATTATTCTCATTTTTTAACACAAGGAAACGGAGACTCAGAATGACTGAGTGATTTCCCCAAAGCCGCACAAGTAGATGGTGATGGAAGGGGCTGACTCCCCAACTGGCTGGCCTGAAGATGAAGTTCTGTTTCTATCTGGCCATTACAGCTGCAGTTTTTCTTTTCATTTGATTCACTCCACATTGAACGCTGATGTGCCTGGGGAAAAATCCACTCTATTCAAAGGTTGTTTCTCTTACAGTGTTTTTCAAAAACAAACCAAGGGTAATGCCTGTGTTTATTTAACAACGAAACCATCGCACGTTTCTATGAAAAATAGACCATCGACCTACCCTTTTACGGAGTTTTTCTGCAGCATCAAGCTCAGCTTTAATAGTCTTATCAAATTTATTTAATAGTTTAGGCTTCTTTTTCTTCACTGAAAGAAAAAAGAGGTTTATAATGTTTATTTTATTTTTTGTCTAGAAATAGTTACAGCAAATAGTGATTTATGAAAGTAGTAAGAAATCCAGCGTTGGTCAGAAGCCAATTGGAACTGGAGAAGCGGTTCCTAATTCAACTTCCTACAAGGCTCTCCCCACCCCCGGGTTGACCCAGCCAGTATATGCCAAGCATAGGGACACAGCCTGGCCCTTTAACCCATGTGCTGCAAGGTGTTCTTGGGATTCTGGGTGAATACTGATATCCTGAAACTCTCAGGAGAGTGACCTAATTTCTGGAATGAAATGGTAGGTATGATTTCCGAACTCTTTTAATCAACTCCTTGGGTAAGTCCCAAAGACCACTTATAAGATCTTTGAACACCTACAGTGTTTCTGATAAGGTAAAAGTAGGAAACTCCTCTCAAAAGGACTCAAGTGAGCAGGATTTCTTAGTTGAGGACTCAAGACCCTTCTATTGCATCCAGGACCTAAATTCCACCATATTCCATACTTTAGCCAGAAGGGACCACCCCACGGATAAGCTCTGTGTCATTTCTGAGGCTAATTTCTCCAAGTAAAATGACTTATTCCTTTTCATTTGAAAAGGAAGGGGAGGGCGGGATGAATTGGGAGAACAGCATTGACATATAGACACTACAATATGAAACAGACAGCTAGTGGGAAGCGGCTATAAAGTTCAGGGAGCTTAGCTTGGTGCTCCCTGATGGCCTAGAGGGGTGGGATGGGGTGAGGAAGGGAGGCTGTACAGGGACAGAATATATGTATACATGTATAGCTGGTTTACTTTGTTGTACGGTAGAAACTAACATAACACTGTAAAGTAATTATATGCCAATAATAAAAAATTCTTTAAAAAAAGAAAAAGAAAAATATACCCCTCCTTTAATAATCAGCTCAAAACCACATTCCACATATCACCCATGCAAGCACTCTGTTCTTTTTTCTCTCTTTCTATCACACGACTGAAGTCCTCAGCACAATGCATACATCTTTTTTTGTGGTTCTTCCCCATATTATATGGGACTTTTATTATAGTAACATGTATACTCAGCTTGGTCTCTTTACAAGCCATAAAACTGTAGCTTGCCAGGTTGCTCTGTCCAAGGGATCTTTCAGGCAAGAATACTGGAGTGGGCTGCAATTTCCTCCTCCAGGGGATCTTCCCAACCCAGGAATCAAACCCACATCTTTCGCATTGGCAGGTGGATTTAGTTATTTAGTTCAGTTCAGTCGCTCAGTCATGTCTGACTCTTTGCGGTCCCATGAATCGCATCACGTTAGGCCTCCCTGTCCATCACCAACTCCCGGAGTTCACCTCAGACTCATGTCCATCGAGTCAGTGATGCCATCCAGCCATCTCATCCTCTGTCATCCCCTTCTCTTCCTGCCCCCAATACCTCCCAGCATCAGAGTCTTTTCCAATGAGTCAACTCTTCCCATGAGGTGGCCAAAGTATTGCAGTTTCAACTTTAGCATTAGTCCCTCCAATGAACACCCAGGACTGATCTCCTTTATAGTGGACTGGTTGGATGTCCTTACAGTCCAAGGGACTCTCAAGAGTCTTCTCCAACACCACAGTTCAAAAGCATCAGTTCTTCGGCACTCAGTTTTCTTCACAGTCCAACTCTCACATCCATACATGATCACAGGAAAAACCATAGCCCTGACTAGATGGACCTTTGTTGGCAAAGTAATGTCTCTGCTTTTGAATATGCTATCTAGGTTGGTCATAACTTTCCTTCCAAGGAGTAAGCATCTTTTAATTTCATGGCTGCAGTCACCATCTACAGTGATTTTGGAGCCCAGAAAAATAAAGTCTGACACTGTTTCCACTGTTTCCCCATCTATTTCCCATGAAGTGATGGGACCAGATGCCATGATCTTCATTTTCTGAATGTTGAGTTTAAGCCAACTTTTTCATTCTCCTCTTTCACCTTCATCAAGAGGCTCTTTAGTTCCTCTTCACTTTCTGCCATAAGGGTGGTGTCATCTGCATATCTGAGGTTATTGATATTTCTCCCAGCAATCTTGATTCCAGTGTGTGCTTCTTCCAGCCCAGCATTTCTCATGATGTACTCTGCATATAAGTTAAATAAGCAGAGTGACAATATACAGCCTTGACGTACTCCTTTTCCTATTTGGAACTAGTTTGTTGTTCCATGTCCAGTTCTAACTGTTGCTTCCTGACCTGCATACAGATTTCTCAAGAGGCAGGTCAGATGGTCTGGTATTCCCATCTCTTTCACAGTTTTCCACAGTTTATTGTGATCCACACAGTCAAAGGCTTTGGCATAGTCAATAAAGCAGAAATAGATGTTTTTCTGGCACTGTCTTGCTTTTTCCATGATCCAGCGGATGTTGGCAATTTGATCTCTGGTTCCTCTGCCTGTTCTAAAACCAGCTTGAACGTCTGGAAGCTATTACTCACTCATAAATCTTGACTTGGGAGTATGGGCTGTATTTCCAAGCACCCCACACTCCAGGTTAACTATCAAATCGTCCCAGTGGCCATAGCCACTGCAAATGCTTCCAGGTCATTTTCTTCCCAGTCCCACCCTGTGAGTAAGTTCCCCTGTAGTAAATGGATCCATTGATTACACGGAGATTCCTGCATCATTTTTTGGTCCCGAAATGCCTTCTCAGTTCAGTGGGCACTTTTTGTTCCATCTGTTCTCCAACATCTCCCCTCTCTCATCTATGTGTCCCAGTTGAATGATTTCCAAAAGGAGGGAAGTTTCCTAAAAACCTTACCCTCCTGCCTTTCCCCATGGGGAAAGCAGTGTGACTTATCTGATTACTGAGCTTGGGGGAAGCCATAAGCTTGTGTAGCTCAGCCCCACCCCTTCCCTTCCTCTAGCACATGTACCTCTATTGTGCTGGGCTGGCATCATGTGCTCCAGGGAGGGGACACATGTGGCAGAACTAGAGCTGCTGCATTATGCCTGGAGTGAGTGGATATATCCAGTTCTGGGGTTCAAGATTATGACACCTGTTATTCCTGCTCATTTAAGTCCATTCTTCAATTTGGCTTTCATCAGTAATAAGGCTGACACTTTGATCACTTATTCCTTTCATTCCTTGTAATATATATTTTAAATTTCTATTGGAGTATAGTTGATTTACAATGTTTTATTAGTTTCAAGTGTACTGTAAAGTGAATCAGTTACACGTATACATATATCCACTATTTTTAAGATTCTTTTCCCATACAAGCCATTGCAGAGTACTGAGTAGAGTTCCCTGTGCTACACAGTAGGCTCGCATTAGTTATTTTACCTATATGTAACTAATAAGAAATAATTGACACAGTGTGCACGTCAATCCCAGTTTCCCAGTTTATCCCTCCCCCTCTTTTCCTCTTGGTAACCATAAGTCTGCTTTCTATATCTGTGACTCTGCTTCTATTTTGTAAATAAGTTCACTTGTACCTTTTTTTTAGATTTCACATATAAGCAATACCAGATATTTGTCTCTTTGTGTCTGTCTGACTTGCTTCACTTAGTATGACAATCTCTAGGTGTATCTATGATGTTTCAAATGGCATTATTTTGTTCTTTTTCATGACTGTAATTTTCCATTATATATAACTCCTAGGCATATACTCAAAGAAAACCAGAGTTCAAAAAGATACATGCACCCTGATGTTCATTGCAGCACAATTTACAATAGTCGAAATATGGAACTAACCCTAATGTCTATCAACAGAGGAACGGATAAAGAAGATTTGGTACATGTATCATTCCTTCTATATTTTTTAAAGTTGCTATCCTTTTTAATTTGTTTATTCTACCTCTCTCTTCTCTCCCCAAACCCCGAGGTCCCCTGTTGTGGAAAAATATGTCTAAGGCAGAGACTATAAAATAGTGGCCAATGGAAACTTTCAATGGCCTATCATGCTATGTGAGCATTCACACTGAGGACATGGGAAATGAGCTGACACTTGATTGAGACGGGGATTTATAAGTGGTGGGAGCTACTGTCATATCACCCACCAGTGATCTATGTCTCTCAATTGCTCACTTTGGTTTTGTAGAAGTGTTGGCAGCAGAATGACAGCAGGACCAGGAAAGCCTGGTGTGCAGAGGGTTTGACTGCAGGCATCAGCTCTTTTTCCACGTACGTTGCCCATGTTGTACAGTTAAAGTTAACACGAAGATTACTCATTATGGGGGGAAAAACTATTGGCAGCTTAGGACAGCCAAAATAGTTAACAGTAAAATATGCATACATGCTACCATATATAAAATAGATAGCCAATGGAAATTTGCCGTGTGACTCAGGGAACTCAAACTGGGGCTCTGTAACAAGCTAAAGGGGTAGAAAAGGGTGGGAGGTGGGAGGGAGGTTCAAGAGGGAGAGGACATATGTACACCTATGTCTAATTCATGTTGATGTATGTCAGAAATCAAACCAATATTGTAAAGCAATTTTCCTTCAATTAAAAATAAATAAATTAAAAAATTAATTTAAAATGTTTGTTAAATAGTCATACTATACTCAGTGTCAAAATATTTCAATATATCACAAAAACATAGAAAGTTAAAAATCTCAAAGCACTTGTTACCAAGAGAAATCACTTTGACCCATCTTTTCCTATCTATATCTTCCTCTTGAGTAGCTGCTTATATTGCTCCTCCCTCTGAAATTTGAGTTTATTTCTATCATGAGTATGTGTAAGCGTATAAAAACCTAAGCTAATCTTCCCAATTGTAAAACAAAACAAAGCAACCACAGACAGATCTGTTCCTTCTTGTTCTGGGAAGCATGTTGGTCTCACTACAGAAACAGCAGTGGATTCTCAGAGTTTATGATGGGACAGGGCAGACTCTCCCAGGCTTTTTGGGTCTTGGTGTTCTTGTTGACAAGTGAGTGACTTAGGCTGGGTCCTTAAGGTCTCTTTGAACAAATCTTGCACTTCTAATTTCCAGTTGATTTAAACCATGTCAATTATCTTTCAAAGCAGACCTAGAAGTATTGAGCTGGGTTGTTCATTTTGCTAAATTTGGATTTTTAAATGGTTTGTGACTTCCCTGGTAGCTCAGTTGGTAGAGTCTGTCTGCAATGTGGGAGACCTGGGTTCGATCCCTGGGTTGGGAAGATCCTCTGGAGGAGGAAATGGCAACCCACTCCAGTATTCTTGCCTGGAGAATCCCATGGATAGAGGAGCCTGGTGGGCTCCAGTCCATGGGGTCGCAAAGAGTTGGACACGACCGAGCTACTAAGCACAGCACATAATGGTTTAGGAAGCAGCTGTCTATAGTTTTATTAAACTTTGTACTTTTTCATGGGGTAAGGGGCAGGGGAGGTCACTGCCATTACAAGTCTTTTATCCTTTTCTAAAACCATAAAGAAGGGGAAAAAAAAAAAAAAAGAAAAACGACCAGTTGCATTTCAAATCCTGACTTTCCTTACTGTGGCTGAAACATGAAGAGCAAATGAAATGAAAAAGAAGAAATGTTAAAAATATAATTAAAGGCACAAAATAAGACTAACAGTACACATGTAGATTATATTAAAATTAAATGCTGACTCCCTTTCCATTCTACTTGGTCTATGGAAGAAGGTGTTTGCCTACTATGGTATGTGAGGAGACCACAGTCTTACTGGTGAGAAAGCTGTAAACAGATAATGAACGCTTAGAGGAATGAGGATATTTGTAAGGGTGAGCTAGGAGTGGTGCTAAGTTTTTTGTGAGCCAGCAGAGAAAGCTTCCTGGGGAAATGGAGAATTAAAGTACATATGCAAGTAGACGTAGCATTCAGGGCAGAGGAAAGAGTATTTATTTTGCAAACCAATCACAAGTTTGGGGAGTTGTATTTTCACCATTAGTTCTTTTTCTTGTAAGTTAAAGGCTAAAAATCTCCTCCTTGCATGCTACGGTTTGGTGCAATATCCATGTTGTTGTTCAGTCGCTAAGTTATGTCTGACTCTTTGAACAAAATGTGGTCCACTGGAGAAGGGAATGGCAAACCACTTCAGTATTTCTTGCCTTGAGAATCCCATGAACAGTATGAAAAGGCAAAAAGATATGACACTGAAAGATGAACCCCTGGATCAGTAGGTGCCCAATATTCTACTGGGATAGAGTAGAGAAACAGCAATATACATGAATGTTCTTATAATGGGAATCTGGGCTTTTCCAGAATTTCCTGACAGTAGAGATCATCCTCAGGGACCCCAGACATGGACTTGCCTTCCCCTTCAATCCAGAAATGTAGCCTTAGTGACACAGTGCCTGCTTTCAGAGCAAGAAGAGCCCTGAAATGCATGTTTGGGGTGTTTCAGTTTTGTAGAGAGAAAATTCCACCCCAACTCTAAGAGGTGCACAGCTAGAATGAGCCTTTGGAAACCATGTGAGACAAAACGCAGAGAGCTGCAGCCCCACTCCACCCAGATGGGGGATGTGGGTTGGTTCCCACGCTGATGGCCAAAGTGTCTGCTCGGCCGGGAGCTGCCATCTGCTTCTGATACAATATTGTCCTGCTGATGGAGGCCCTTGAAAAAGAGAAAGGGTAAGAGCTTCTCCCACCAACTCAAGACCCATCTGAAATGCTGCATTTGGTCAAGAAAACTACATTCATCCTGAAATAACTCTGTAATCGTTGTTTCCTAGAACCTTTACTGCCTTTGACAAATTGACTCCTGGTGGTGGTTTAGTTGCTAAGTCTTGTCCAACTCAATGGACTGTAGCCCTCAAGGCTCCTCTGTCCATGGGATTCTCCAGGCAAGAATACTGGGTGAACTGCCATTCCCTTCTCCAGGGGATCTTCCTGACCCAGGGATCAAACTTGAGTCTCCTGCATTGGCAGGCAGATTCTTTACCACCGAGCCAGGAGGGAAGCCACACGTTGACTCCTAGTCACTTTGTTTTCGCCTCCTCTTACTCTACCTGGAAAGTAGTTTATATTCCTTTTACACCGACTATCAAATTTCACATAAACTTTTGACACTTCCAAGATTTTTCTCATGGTTTTTTGATGGTTTAAGCTGGAAAACCCTTCCTTCTACTCCCAAAGAATACTCTGCTTCAACTTTGGGGACCCGGTTTAAATGCTATTTCCTCTATCAAGTCATCTAAAAATATCTTCATAACACACACACACATACACACCCTTTCTCTTCTGTGCTCATATAACACTTTGTTTCTGTAAATAGTAAAGTTTCAGGCTGTGTTTAGGTTGGCCATATGGTTATGTATAATGTACACTCACTTCCCCACACCACCCCTACCCAGCTGGATTGTTTATTTTTGTAAGGAAAGAACTGTGTCCTCCTCATAATTTATTTCCAGCACAGCACATGGCCAGTCCCACAAAAAGTCTTCAACAAACGTTTCTGAACAGATATAAATACACACACGTATGAATAAATCAAGATAGGGCATGAAATCTTGCCATTTGTGACAATATAGATGGACCTACAGGATATAACGTTAAGTGAAATAAGTCAGACACAGAAGGACAAATACTGTATGATTTCACTTATAGATGGAATCTAAAAAATGAAACAAATGAACAAACAAAATAAGACAGAAACAGATTCACAGATACAGAGAACAAATTGGTGGTTGACAGAGGGGCAAAGTTTGGGAAGATGGGTGAAAAAGGGAAAGAAGTTTAAGAGGTCAAATTTCCATCTCTGAAAGAAATTAGCAACACAGATTGACATGTCACATAGGGAATACCATCAATAGTATTGTAACTACTTGGTATGGCATATTACATAGGGAATACAATCAACAATATTGTAACAATTTGCTATGATGACAGGTGGTAACTAGACTTGGTGATCATTTCATCATGTGTAAAAAATACCAAATCACTATGGTGCACACCTGAATGCACTTTATATGTTAACTATATAGCTCAATAAAAAAGGATATTTCAGAAGTGGATAGGATAATGTCAATTTGTAACTTGGGCATATTGGCTATTTCCTGCATTGCAGGTGGATTCTTTACCACTGAGCCACTGGGGAAGCCTCATATTGGCTATTTAAAAGCCAATCAGAAAATTCCAAGCACCCAAGACGGAGGATGGGCTTCCCTGGTGGCTCAGTGGTAAAGAATCTGCCCGCAATGCAGGAGCTGCAGGAGCTGCAGGTTCGATCCCTGGGTTGGGAAGATGCCCTGGAGCAGGGCATGGCAACCCACTCCAGTATTCTTGCCTGAAGAATCCCATGGACAGAAGAGCCTGGCAGGCTCCAGTCCATAGGGTCACAAAGAGTCAGACACAACTGAAGCAACTTAGAACACACAAGATGGAGAATAAATTAAGAATAAAAGTACCTGGCTTTATAAAGAGTTCAAAAAGTGTCAAAAAACAACTAAAGAGGGGATGCGGAAGGAAGGTACAAGACAGACACAACGTATGTGCAAGACAAACCTCACTGCAGATTTTATAGAGATAACCAATATTTATTTATTTTAGTTTAGTTTTTCTGTATATTTAGAATTTAGAATATAAGGGCAGAATACTAGACACAACTAACTAGTAAGCTCTTGGACTGAAAAGTTCAGCTGATTTTAGTAGAACATACAAACTTCACTAAGCAGCTTGCTTTTATGTCCTGAGTCACTGCTTAATGCCTTGTCAAATTACTTGCTGATAATGGTAGCTGAGATTCATGAATCACTTACTCTGCTAGACACGGGCAACTAACCCAGGCTGTACAAACTGTCAGCAGTAGGAGCCAAGACTGGAGTCTGGAGTTATCTTGATTCTACTGTCTGTGCTTTTGACTCTTTTGTTGTCAACTTGGCATCTAACCCCAAAGTTAAGAAACCAGGGTGTTCAGCATGCTTGGAGAGTGATGACAGAGTGGAATCAAGTGTTAGTGTAAGTTATTACGTTGAGTAAGGAAGTAGCTGAATTTTGTACTATTTGTCTGAGAGGATAAAGGCCGTGAAATAATCACAGTGATTTTCCTTCATCTTGTGTCTCAAAGACTGAGCATGTTCACATTACTCAGGGAACACCTGGCCAAGCAGGACGATCACGGCGAGTGGAGTCTGGAGGCCAGGGTGTGAGCCTCAGTTCTGCCTTTTTTAGACAATTGCTTGGTCTCAATTCCATGAAATGGGAATAACATCTGACTCCCCTACCTACCAACCATAAAGGAACATAAAACATCATAAATGTTCCTCATGGCTCCCATCTACAATACCTTTTTTCATTTCCTTTAAAATACTGCTCTTTAATTAAATGGGAGATTTGTAGGACCTACCTTATTAGAAAAATGTTTGAGGAATTAATTTTCTTTAAGATACAAGATTTGCTCTACAGTCAAACATTTCCTTGTCAGAGATGTTGGGCAAGTAATAATTTTGCCTGAAAAAATTAAGTGTGTATTTCCTGGGTCAACAAAGGACAAAGTAATTACAGCTGCACTATTCTTTCTCTGGCTTCCCAGGTGGCCCTGTGGTAAAGACTCCACCTGCCAATGCAGGAGATGCAGCTTCAGCCCCTGAGTCGGGAAGATTCCCTGGGGGTGGAAACGCAACCCACTCCAGTATTCTTACCCGGGAAAATCAATGGATAGAGGTGCCTGGCGGGCTACAGTCCACAAAGAGTTGGACATGACTCAGCAACTAAACAACAGCAACAAATACTTGCCTTGCTTCCTAAAGCCTACGATGTGCTTTCAAGTAGGACTACATAACATATATAGGTATCCAAAGGTGGAATTGAATGAAAAATAATCTAAAATGCAAAATGATTTAAGGGAAGGAGAAGTAAACTCAAAATAAGACATTGAAGAAAAATGTGTTCTTTATCTGAGATGCAGCTCGAAGCTGAAATAATCATGAAATGCTTTATTGCAGTATTATTCATGTTAATTAGTTAAACCAAGACAGACACCATAGAACATTTTAATCTTCTTATGTTATAATTGGGAGTTAATTTTGCTTTTCTCTCAAAAGTCAATGATGGATTTCCATATAAAAAGAGAAACCTCTATTCTAAATTTGTCTGGCAGTGAGGAAATCTATAAATTAAGGCATATGACACAAAAGAAGACAATAGAGCAAAGCATTCAAGAGCTCAAGAATCCAGCGAAGCATTCAAAAATCCAGGAATTTTGATGAAATTCCTCCTGCCGAGTACAGGGAAAGCAAGCCCATATCTACCAGTGTCCCTCCCAGACACCTGCAGGGGATGAAGGTGGGACCCTCAGTTCTTTTCTCTTTCACTTAAAAATGGGAATTGTGCAAGGTATTCTATTGCTAGGCTTCACACTGGGGTCTGAAATAAATCTGCTTTCATATCAAGAGGGGGTCATGTTACCCGCTCTTGAGAAACTCAATCAGCAGACAGCCGTGGAAGTGTTTCTGAAGGGAGTCTTTGTATCATCACTGTGAAAAAGGAAAATTACTGTGTTTGATCCAAAAAGAGCCTCATCTGAGCACACTTCCTCTAATGTGCTGTATCTACCTTGTAGGTGCATAGTACAGGGAGAAGATGTAAATCTTGGCAGCTCAGGGCAGAGGGTCTTACCTGCTAGCCTAGAAGGAAGGTGGACCCTTCCTTTGCCTCCTATGTGCTGTGCTTAGTCATTCAGTCATGTCCTGACTCTTTGCTATCCCATGGACTATAGCCCACCAGGCTCCTCTATCCATGGGATAAGAATACTGGAGTGAGTTGCCATGCCCTCCTCCAGAGGATCTTCCCGATCCAGGGATCAAACCCAGGTCTCCCGGATTGCAGGCAGATCCTATACTGTCTGAACCACCAGGGAAGCCCAAGATTAAGAAATAATGGGCTTTTGTTCTCCCAAGAATTAAATATCAACTACATGCCAGCAGGAGTTCAATATTCAAAGCTCAAACCAAACAGTTAACATAAATGTTTTTCAGCTGACAGACACTAATACAACACATTAACACATAAAGGGCAGTTGTTTTCAGTCTGCCTCTTGTATTGAAATAATGTGGGATTCAGCTGGGAGTAGTCAATGGCTCCAGAAAGTATTCTGGCTTATTAAATAGAGTCTGTTGTCTCCCAATAGGGTTATTTTAATAAGTTATACATCCCTCCCCTTCTAGAGTAATCATCCTTTAACAGATGTGACCCCATATGTTAAATTAGAGATTTCAGAGATGCTAAATGATGTGTGTTCTATACTTAACAGAGATTCCTTTGGTGTCAAGGTGGTTCATGAGCTTACCAACAGCTGCTTCAGACATTAAGATAGGAGGGGAGCTTGTGGAAAATGGATACATGTATAGTATGGCTGAGTGCCTTTGTGTCCACCTGAAATGATCACAATGTTGTTAATCAGCTATACTACAATAAAATATAAAATAAAAAGTTAGGACTTTCTTGGAGGTATAGTGGATAAAAATCTGCCTGCCAATGCAAGGACATGGGTTCGATCCCTAGTCTAAGAAGATTCCACATGCCATGGAGTAACTAAGCCTGTGAGCCACAACTACTGAGCCTGTGCTCTGGAGCCCCTGTTCTACAACAAGAGAAGCCACCACAATGAGAAGCCTGTCCACCACACAAAAAAGCAGCCCCTGCTCAGAGCAAAAAGCCCATGTGCTGCAAATAAATAAATAAATAAATATAAAATAAATAAAATAAAAAGTTAAAAAAACTGACAGAGCTATAAAAAGAAAAGTCTCCAAATCCATCACAGATCTTGATACTGCTCATTCAACAACTGACTAAAAAAAGTAGAGAGAACATCAGCAAGAATAAAGAAGATCTGAATAACAGTATAAACCAAGTTGACCTAACTGATATTTCTACAACATTTTCCCCAACAACAGCAAAATACATATCTTTGCAAGTGCACACAGAATATTTTCCAAGCTTCTACCTTAAACTAAAAAATAGAACAAATTAAACCTAAAGCAGTAGAAGAAAGGAAACAATAAACAATAAAATCAACAGCTCAGAAGGCAAAAAATAAAAATAATAAGATCGATAAAATTAAAGTTGGTTTTGACAGAAGATAAGTAAACTGATAAAAAACCCCAGCCAGATTGATCAGAAAAGAGAGAAGAAATAACCAAAATCAGGAATCAGTCTGGTGGCATCATTACAGATTCTACAGTTATTAAAAGGATAATAAGAGAGAATTATGAACAATGTTACACCAATGAATTCAACAAATTAGGTGAAATAAAACCAACTCCTTAAAACAATTATCCTTCAACTAAAAATAAATTAAAAAAAACAAGTCTTCAAAGACACAAACTACTAAAGGTAACTCAAGAAGAAATAAATAACTTGAATAACTTTTATCAGTTAAAGAGATTGGATTTGTAACTAAAAACCTTGCCACAAAGAAAACTCTAGGCCCAGTTATTTCACAGGTGAATTCCACCAAACATTTAAGTAAGAATTAATACATCATAATACCTTAATGCTCAGAGAAGAGGGATTGTTACCCAACTCATTCTGCAAGGTCAACCTTACTATGAAATCCAAACCAGGAAACACATCACATGAGGAGAAAACTATGAACTAATTTGCTTCTTATACATAGATGTCGGGGAAGGCAATGGCACCCCACCCCAGTACTTTTGCCTGGAAAATCCCATGGATGGAGGAGCCTGGTGGGCTCCAGTCCATGGGGTCGCTAAGAGTCGGCCACAACTGAGCGACCTCACTTTCACTTTTCACTTTCATGCTTTGGAGAAGGAAATGGCAACCCACTCCAGTGTTCTTGCCTGGAGAATCCCAGGGACAGGGGAGCCTGGTGAGCTTCCGTCTATGGGGTCACACAGAGTCGGACACGACTGAAGTGACTTAGCATAGCATACATAGATGTAAAATATTTCTAAACAAACTTTTAGCAAAGTAAATCCAATAACATAGACAAAGGGTAGTGCACTATGAGATTTATCTTGGGCGTGTACACAGTTGGTTTAATATTTGAAAATCAATCAATGTAATTTATAATCTTAATACAATAACAATTAAAAACCATATGATTGTCTTTTTAGGCACAGAAACAGTCTTTGAATCTAAAACCCAGTCCAAACCAAAGCTCTCAGTAATGTAGAAACAGAGGGAACTCTCTCAAACTGATAAAGAGCATCAGTGGAAAATTTCCAGCTAACATCATAGTTAATGGTGAAAGCCTGATTTTTTCCCCCCAAAGATCAAGAACAAGACAAAGATGTCTACTCTCATAACTTTGGTTTGAAATTCTGCTGGAAGTTCTAGTCACTGAATCAGGCAAGATGAAGAAAGAAAAGGCATCCTGATTGAAAACAAAGAAGTAAACCCGTCCTTATTTAGAGGTATGTAAATAAAGATCTTTCTAGAAATCTGACAAATACTAGGGGAAAAAAAAAAAATACTACTGGAATATAGAGGTCAGTCTAACAAGGTTCCCGGATACAAGTTCATTATTAAAAAAAAAAAAATCAATTTTCTTCCTTTATACCAGTAATGAACAAGAGAAGGTCAGATCAGATCAGTCGCTCAGTCGTGTCTGACTCTTTGAGAAAACAAATTATAAATTAA
This sequence comes from Tragelaphus eurycerus, assembly GCA_935064755.1. Taxonomy (NCBI): domain Eukaryota; kingdom Metazoa; phylum Chordata; class Mammalia; order Artiodactyla; family Bovidae; genus Tragelaphus; species Tragelaphus eurycerus. The sequence continues at coordinate 298,043 of CAKXYN010000096.1, forward strand.
TATTACTTACAATTGCATTCAAAAATATAATACTCTTAGGAATAAATCTGACAAGAGTTGTAAAAGATCTATACAAGAAAACATAAAAACAGTGCTGAGAGAAATTTTAAAAGATCTTAAATAGAAAAAGATACCAAATTCAGAGATCAGAAGACTCAACACAGTAAAGATGTCAAAGTGAAAGTGTTGGTCGCTCAGTCTTGTCTGATTCTTTGCGACCCCATGGACTATAGCCCACCAGGTTCCTTTGTCCATGGAATTCTCCAGGCAAGAGCATGGAGTGGGTAACCATTTCCTTCTCCAGGGGATCTTCCCAACCCAGGGATCAAACCAGGTCTCCTGCATTGCAGGCAGATTCTTTACTGTCTGAGGCATCAGAGATGTCAACTCCAGCAGGCTTTTTTTATTTGGTAGAGACTGACAAACTAATTTTAAAATTCATATGAAAATACAAACAACTTCTGCTATAATCAAAACAACTGTGAAAAAGAAGTTTGAAATTCTATGATTTCAAGACTTCCTATAAAGCTAGATTAATCAAGACAGTGGTATAGAGACAGATAAACAGATCAATGGGACTAAGAGTTCAGACACAGAACAATATATATCAGGACATTTTCAGTGGAAGTGCAAAGGCAATTCAGTTGAAAAAAAAATCTTTTCAGAAAATTTTAATGGAGTAATTGAACCTGAAAATCTACTCTGATCTAAATTTCTCCTCTGTATTTTAAGCATTCTTAACTCTAGTACTTTGGCCACCTCATGCGAAGAGTTGACTCATTGGAAAAGACTGATGCTGGGAGAGATTGGGGGCAGGAGGAGAAGGGGATGACAGAGGATGAGATGGCTGGATGGCATCACTGACCCGATGGACGTGAGTCTGAGTGAACTCCGGGAGTTGGTGATGGACAGGTAGGTCTGGCGTGCTGCAATTCATGGGGTCACAAAGAGTCGGACACAACTAAGCGACTGAACTATGAACTATTTCAATTTTGATTTTATTATTTTTTTAAAGTCTTTGTTAAACTTGTTACAATATTGCTTCTCTATGTTGCATAAATATGTGGGATCTTAGTTCTGTGACCAGGGATTGAATCTGCACCCCTTACATTGAAAGGCAAAGTCTTAACCATTGTATCACCAGGGACTGCATTTATTTGATTATTTTGGTTTCTTTAGAGGAATGGGTACATCAATTTTCAAACCATTTGACAAACGTTTATGAAGTACCTCACAAGGTATTATGCTGGCTAATGTAGGGGACACAAAAATGAACTGGATATAATCCTGCTATAGATTGAAAGTTTTTGTCCCCCTAAAACTCATACGTTGGAATCCTAATTGCCCAGGTAATCGTGTTAGGAGGTGGGGCCTCCTGGAGATGACTGGGTTGTGAAAGCTCCATTCACGAGTAGGGTTAGAGCTTCGTAAAAGACTCCAGGGTTTTTTCCCTATCTAGTAAGGACACAGCAAGAAGGTGCCATCTACAAACCAGACTTCTTGCCAGATACTAAATCTGTAGCTGCTTTGATTTTAGACTCCCCAGCCTCCATAAGAAATAAATTTCTGTTAAACTACCTGGTTTTAGCTCAGCTGGTAAAGAATCTGCCTGCAGTGCAGGAGACCCTGGTTAGATTCCTAGGTTGGGAAGATCCACTGGAGAAGGGAGAGGCTACCACTCTAGTATTCTGGCCTGTACAGAATTCCATGTACTGTATAGTCCATGAGGTCACAAAGAGTCAGACACTTTCATCCGGTTTATGGTATTTTTGTTACAGCAGCTTGAAAAGACTAAGACAAATATCTATCCTCACATAATGGACATCAGAAAATAAAAACAAAGGATAGTAAATTAATGACTAGAACAGAATGTTGAAAATTATTAGGCAAACTAAGGATTATAAACTACTTTGGGAACAAAAAGTAGCATGGCATTACTTCTAATAGGAATATCTTGAAACTAACACAGCACTGTACATCAACTATACTTCGATTTAAGAAAAAGAGAAGTGAAAGTGATAGTAAAAGTCAGAGCAGAAGCTGTCATAGGACTAAGGGAGAAAGTTAAATTCTTGGCTAAATGAAATGGTTACATTTCAGGAGGAAAGAAGATTTGAAAATAAAACTCTTAGAAATAATTACATTTGCAAATATCAAAGAAAAAGCTGCGACTTCTCACCAGTAAAATGTACATTCAGATAAATTTATCTTCACTTGAATAAAAATGCATCTATTAATTTCAGTGTTTCTAGATGGTTGTGCTTTTTAACAGAATGCACTACTCAGCACGCTGTCACTTAGGAGGCTGGTGACATTCTAAAATATCACAGATCACTGTCAGTATGAAAAACAGGATCTATGTTGTGGTTCTTTTTATGAATAACGTGAAATTTATTTTCATGCAATGGCACACCCCCTGTTTCGGGCTTTAACAGATGGCACTCTTTTTACCAGGGTTTTAAACTTGCACACTGGGAATGCAAGCTATTTATACAGTACACACTTTAGCTGATCCTATCTTTGGACATGTTTAATTAAAGAATGAGCTACCAATAGCACAATCAAGCGGACACATGGGAGAAGCAGGAACTTGCTGCCTTGCTGAATACATTATTTTACCCCAGCAATTTAAAGCACACATGGAAATTAATGGCATGATGGAGGTTTATAATAAATCCCCTAAGCATTTAGCTTTTTAGTTAGCTGTTTTCCAAAGCAGTGTTAATAAAGCTTTAAGGCCCGAGGCAGAAGGAAAGCATAGCTTACTTTTTAATGAGATGCCACTGTAGCATTCTTCAACTAGCTCTTCAATATTCTCACACCTGAATCAGCGTGGAGATGTTCATTTTCTACATATAAACGCTTTTTAGAGGAACATCCCAGAAGAATCAGTATTCTCCTATTGCACTTAAGACATTAAATATACTGGGAGGTGGAGAGGATTAAGTTTATCCGATTCATCAAGAGCCTCTTAGAAAAGGAACATATACAAATAAACAGTATTAAACAGTATCTGGGGCTTCCCAGGGGCCTCAGTGACAGAGAATCCACCTGCCAATGAAGATGTGGGTTTGATCCCTGGGTCAGGAAGATTCCCCCTGGAGCTGGAAATGGAAACCCATTCTAGTATTCTTGTCTGGGAAAACCCATGGACCGAGGAGCCTGGTAGGCTACAGTCCGTGGGGTCACAAATGAGAAGGATATGACTTAGCAATTCCGTGTGTGCACACTAAGTTGCTTCAGTCATGTCCGACTCTTTGCAACTCTAGGGACTGTAGCCCGCCAGGCTCCTCTGTCCATGGGATTCTCCAGGCAAGAATACTGGAGTGGATTGCTGGACCCTCCTCCAGGGGATCTTCCTGACCCAGGGATTGAACCTGTGTCTCTTACATCTACTTGCACTGGGAAGCCAGACTTAGCAACTAAACAACATCAAATAGCATCTGGATTTGCAGGTCCCAAACATTTTATTTATTTATTTATTTAAAAAAATTTTTTTTTTTTTTTTATACAGACCATTTTAAAAATCTTTACTGAATTGGTTACAATATTGTTTTTATTTTTATGTTTTGGCTTTTTGACTGCCAGGCACGTGGGATCTTACTTAGCTCACTGGCCAGGGATCAAACCCATACCTCCTGCATTCGAAGGTGAAGTCTTGACCACGAACTGCGAAGGAAGTCCCTAGCATACCTTTTAAACAAAATAGTTAAAGTGTTAGTCACTCAGTCTGACTCTTTGTGACCCCATGGATTCCAGCCCACTAGGCCCTCTGTCCATGGGATTCTCCAGGCAAGAATACTGGATTGGTTTGCCAGGCCCTCCTCCAGGGAATCTTCCCAACCCAGGGATCCAACTCAGGTCTGCTGCATTGCAGGCACATTTTCACCACCTGAGCCACCAAGGAAGCCAAAATAGAAATAGGAGGGAAAGTAACCACAGTGCTTGCTCCTGTCTCTGCAGCAAGACCAGAGACAGAGCAATATGGTCACCTGACCTATCCCAAACTGCAGGAGGGCAGGCAGGATTATCTCTGTATTTTATACGTGGAGGAAGAAAAGCTCCAAGCAGCTAGGAGACTTGTTCAAGATCAAAGAACAAATAAGAAGCTCATGATCTAACGCCAATAAGAATGGATAGAGCTGAGACTAAAACTTCTGGAAAAGGACCTCTTTTGCTGAAGTGCAACAATTTTCTAGTTCTGATCAATTGATTTCACACTAGTAAGAGAAATTTAAATACACAGAAGGGAAATGTTCATGGTAAGAAAGAAACAAAATGGTAACTCCTTTAAAGACAGATGCAGACTGAACTGGGCTTCCCAGGTAAAGAATCCACCTGCTAATGCAGGAGATGCAGGTTCGACCCCTGAGTCAGAAAGATCCCCTGGAGAAGGAAATGGCAGCCCACTTCATTATTCTTGCCTGGAAAAGCCCATGGATAGAGAAGCCTGGAGGGCTATAGTATATGGGGTCGCAAAAGAGCCGGTGACATGACTTAGAGACTGGACAACAAAGCAGGCTGAAAAATACTCATAGCTGCCAATTTCCTGTAATGTCGCGATGGGCTTCAACCTCCAAAAACCACATTCAGACACTTATTTGAATCTAAAAACAAAACAGTTGTCTTTCAGTTGCTAAGTCGTGTCAGACTCTTTGAGACCCTATGGACTATAGGCCGCCAGGCTCCTCTGTTCATGGGATTTCCCAGGCAAGAACACTGGAGTGGGTTGCCGTTTCCTCCTCCAAAGATACATTTGCCTGTTGCCTACTATCTGGCCTCCTAGTCATAACTTGCTGCTTGTGCCTAAGTTTCTTGAGTGTCTGCCTGAACTTAGGCTCCAGCCACTCCCATGCTGCTCTAAGCCACTGCTGGGCAGCCTCAATAACTGCAAAAGGCTGTAGGATCTAAGTAGAGAGAGAGAAAGTAGAAACAACATTCTAGAAAAACATGACTGACATTGTGTTAGGGATAAACAGACTGGCTTCCCAAGCAGAATGTAATCAAATCACCCAAACCAAAACAGAAAAGATTTTAACTATTACTAATATTCTCTATTGTCAACACATATTCAATTTTTTAATGAAAAACATAAACACATGGCAGAATTACTGCTGTAAATGTCAGGACAATCTACCATTCTATCAGGAGAATGAAAAATGCTGTAGGGAAGAGCTCTGTAATCAGACTGAGATAATTTTCAGTAATGCATTTTTCAAACGAATGCACCCTGCCAATCTGAAGTGTTGTTTAAATAAATGAATGTATTCAACTACAATAGCACTACCTTTTCATAGCACATTTTTTGAAAGCTAGCTTTGGCATATGTGGCTTATATGTCACTCTTTAATTTGCTTTGGTATACAAATAGACAATGTGTTAATACAAAAAAAAGTGGACTATTCTGATTTGAAGACTGACTCTCATTTCCCATCAATGACAATAAAATTTAGATCCTTATGATGATTTTAAAATACACCCATATCTGAGTTATCTCCTTAAGAAACTTATTTTCCTCCCCTGATCATGTTGTCACAATCATTACAGAAATGAGTATTGTAAAACATTGAGTGCTCAATGGGAAACATAAGAATGGAATTTCAATGATAACATAGAATTGGCTATTATTGTCCTGTGGTGTATCTGACTGAAGAGCCAGTCTGATGGAAGCAGGTGCCTCAATTATCACCCTGACTACAATACAGTTAAAAATCATGAAATGAAAAATAAAAACTAAGCAAATGTGTATTTCAACACAGCTAAAAACCTTTACTCCATTTGCTGAGACTGGTAATATATGCTGAGCTTAGTGAAATCACTAAAATTGCTGTAATTAAACTTCTCCCTAAATCAGACTTGTATAAGAGTCAGAAATCTCCCATAATTAACTTATCTGGAGAAGTAATCAGACAATAACTGCTGGTATATTTTAGGAACCACTAAAACTACTGTAGCTGTTGAATGTAATAACTATAATAAATCTTTAACAGCAGTTATCTCATAACCTCTTTTCCCAGCAACAAGGGTGGGAGGGAGATTGCTTTTTCAAAGCTCTGCTCTGAGTTGGTTTAAGTGTGCTATTGCTACACTGCTCTTCTCCATCAAGGGAAAATTACGAAGCCGTAGAGATGCGGCCTGAACCGAGCCCCCAGTCTATGCTATCTCTGAGTGTGCTGCTGATGTGTTGTTGCTGTTGTTCAGTCACTAAGTTGTGTCTGACCCTTTGTGACCCCATGGACTGCAGAACGCCAGGTCTCCCTGTCCTTCACTATCGCCCGGAGTTGGCTCAGACTCATGTCCATTGGGTTCATGATGCTATCTAACCACCTCATGCTGTTGATATTAATAATGAAAAATAGACAGGGCTCTAGGAACTGAACCAAAGCATCTCTAATAGCTAAAGGCAGAAGACCTACATACAACAACTGCAGAAATCGATCTTCAGAAAAAAAGAACTGCTTCTGGTGAGATCTATGTTTGTCGTGTTTTGTCTGAATGCATTTCTCAATACACACACAGTTTGAGTAGCAGAAAATAGATGTCCTACTGGTTTGAGGTATAACTTGAGAAAATGGAACTGCCAAAGCAACCAGAGACGTCAACGGGGAATCCCAGATGCAAAGTGAAATCCCAGAAGCAAGCCCCAAAATTTGAGTATGAATTCTGTCCAAATTTTCAGCAGACCAGTAAACTATGCACACACAGGGCACCTCCATCCCCACCCACCAGAGAGCTAGACTAAAAAATAGCAGTTAGAAACCAAAAAGCCTGAGCAGAGATACTAGTGGCTTCTTGCTACAGGGGAGACAGATTTTTTTTCAGGTTGAGCCCAGGCAAATTAACTGTGTACTCAGTTCAGTTCAGTTCAGTTCAGTCGCTCAGTCATATCTGATTCTTTGTGACCCCATGAAGCGCAGCACGCCAGGCCTCCTGTCCATCACCAACTCCCGGAGTTCACCCAAACTCATATCTATCGAGTTGGTGATGCCATCCAGCCATCTCATCCTCTGTTGTCCCCTTCTCCTCCTGCCCCCAATCCCTCCCAGCATCAGAGTCTTTTCCAATGAGTCAACTCTTCACATGAAGTGGCCAAAGTTTTGGAGTTTCAGCTTTAGCATCATTCCTTCCAAGGAACACCCAGGACTGATCTCCTTTAGAATGGACTGGTTGGATTTCCTTGCAGTCCAAGGGACTCTCAAGAGTGTTCTCCAACACCACAGTTCAAAAGCATCAATTCTTCGGCGATCAGCCTTCTTCACAGTCCAACTCTCACATCCATACATGACCACAGGAAAGACCATAGCCTTGACTAGACGAACCTTTGTTGGCAAAGTAATGTCTCTGCTTTTGAATATGCTATCCAGGTTGGTCATAACTTTCCTTCCAAGGAGTAAGCGTCTTTTAATTTCATGGCTGAAATCACCATCTGCAGTGATTTTGGAGCCCCCAAAAATAAAGTCTGACACTGTTTCAACTGTTTCCCCATCTATTTCCCATGAAGTGATGGGACCAGATGCCATGATCTTAGTTTTCTGAATGTTGAGCTTTAAGTCAGCTTTTTCACTCTCTTCTTTCACTTTCATCAAGAGGCTTTTTACTAGTACTGTGTACTGCTGCTGCTAAATCGCTTCAGTCATGTCCGACTCTGTGCGACCCCATAGACGGCAGCCCACCAGGCTCCCCCGTCCCTGGGATTCTCCAAGCAAGAACACTGGAGTGGGTTGCCATTTCCTTCTCCAATGCATGAAGGTGAAGAGTGAAAGGGAAATCGCTCAGTCGTGTCTGACTCTTAGCGACCCCATGGACTACAGCCTACCAGGCTCCTCCATCCATGGGATTAACACCAACAATTCCAGAAAAAGCAAAACAATTCCAGAATTGCTACAATATATACACAGTCTAAGCCAATTTGAATAGGTTCCCACATGTAATCAAAAGGATTCTGGAAAATACTTAGAAGTAAAACCAAATGTGTTCCTAATATTCTGAGGGAGAATGACAAATGCCTTTTCCATAGAAACACAGTTACAATGAGACTTGCAAAACTGGAAACTAGGAATTGAATAGGTTTTTGTGGACTGGCGTACAAAACCTCTGAAGACCATAAAATTGCTTCTATGGAAAAATGTGTTCTGAGTACAAAGCAAACTTATAAGTTTTTCATGATTAGACTGGGTATGAAATATTTCAATTATACCATATACTTAATGGACCTGAGTTTGGGTAAACTCAGGGAGTTGGTGATGGACAGTGAGGCCTGGCGTGCTGTGATTCATGGGGTCGCAAAGGGTCGGACATGACCGAGCGACTGAACTGACTGACTGATACACAGTCTGCCTGATGCTTTTGAATTGTGGTGTTGTAAAAGACTCTTAAAAGTCCCTTGGACTGCAAGGAGATCCAATCAGTCAATCCTAAAGGAAATCAACCTTGAATATTCATTGGAAGGACTGATGCTGAAGCCGAAGCTCCAATACTTTGGCCATCTGATGCAAAAAGCTGACTCACTGGAAAAACCTTGATGCTAGGAAAGACAGAAGGCAGGAGAAGTGGGTGACAGAGGATGAGATGGTTGGATGGCATCTCCGACTCAATGGACGTGAGATTGAGCAAACTCTGGGAAATAGAGAAGGACAGGGAAGCCTAGCATGCTGCAGTCCATGGGGTCAAAGTCAAACAGAACTTAGCGACTGAACAACAGCAACATACACAATCCAGCTTTTGACCAAAAATCACTAGACATGCAAAGAATAAGGACTCTCCTGACTTGTAATCAGGATTTTAAAAAAAGTAGTCAATAGCAACTGTCTTGGTGTGTGCCCAGATCATCGGGTTTATCAGAAAACATTTCAAACCAGTGGTTATAAATGGCAAAAAATTACAGAAAAACAAGGTGTTAATGACTGAACAGATATGAAACATTGACAGTGAAATGGAAACTAAAAATATAAAAGAAGCAATTGGAAATTTAAAACTGAAAAAATAGTAGCTGGAATGAAATTTTTACTAGGTGGACTCAACAGTAGATTTGAAATGGCAAAAGAATCACTGAACTTGAAAGTAGATTGACAGAAATTATGTAACTCAAATGAAAAAAAAATGACCCAACTTTCAAAACCTGTAAGATAGTATCATGCAGTCCAACATGCAATTAATTGGAATACCAGAAGTAGTGGAGAGAGAAGAAAAAAATATTTGAAATAATGGCTATAAAACACTTAATTCACAAGATTTTTTTTTATAAGGACTAAAAGAACCTGTGTGAAAATAACTTGAAATATAGTACACTGTAGACATTTAAAGTTCACTCATACTTGGATTTTCCATTTATAACCCCCCTGCCCACCACTTAGGCTATCTGCATCTCATATTATCACTATCAGATGAAGAGGCAATTAAAGTAGATGGAATTAACCACATTTTTTCATACTACAATTATTTTTTCAGTTCCTACTTTGCAATGGCTAACTGCCACTGGAGGGATGTGATAGTTAATTCTATGTGTAAAATATACCAGGCTATGATACCTAGAGAGTTTCCCAGGTCGTGCCAGTGGTAAAGAACCCACCTGCCAATGCAAGCCTTAAGAGACATGGGTTCAATCCCAGGGTTGGGAAGATCTCCTGGAGGAGGAAATGGCATCCCACTCTAGTGTTCTTGCTTGGAGAATCCCACGGACAGAACAGCCTGGTGGGCTACAGTCCATAGGGTTACACAGAGTTGGACATGACTGAAGCAACTTAGCATGAACACACGCTTGGTACCCTGATATTTGGTCAAATATGTCTGGATATTGCTGTGAAGGTATTTTTTCAGGTGAGAAGGTATTTTTTCAGATGAGACTGACATTTCAATAAGTAGACTTTGAGTAAAGAAGATTATTCTTCATAATGTAGGTGGGTCTCATCCAATCAGTTGAAGGCCTACAGAAAAAGACCCCAGCCCCTCCAACAAGAAAGAACTTTGCCTCCAGAATGTCTTTGACCTTGAGTTGCAACAGCATCTCTCTTCTGGGTCTTTAGCTTGCCTGCCTTCCCTGCAGATTTCAGATCTGGTGCCTCCACAATGTCAGGAGCCAACTCCTTAAAATACATCTCTGTGTCTGTTTCTCCCTCTACACACACACACACACACACACACACACACACACACACACACACACTACTGGTTCTCTTTCTCTGAAGAACTTGACTAATACTAGGGTTGGGGAGGTCATGGTTTCCACTCTTAAGTTGTTTTGTCTAAAAATTCAGAGGGAAACTCAAAATATGTCCTAAAAATCTGAAACACAGGTTTTCTTGGGAAAACAGAGAGAAGTACATCTTCTGGTCTGGGGTAGACGATGGGGGTGTAATCAGGGAAGGCTCTGGCAGAGCTCATCTCTAAGCTCAGTTCTGAGGAACAGGAGTTTGTAGTTGTGAAGTAGGGAGGCAAAGAAGAGCATTTGGAACAGAGGAAAGCCATAAACAGGAGCTGGATCTCGAGATGCTTTATGTGCTGTCCTGAGGACTCTAGTTTTTAATCCTTGCGTGATGTTCTCTATTTTTGCTCAAATATGTTACATACAGTTGTAAGAACCCCAGGAACAACTTTGTAGAGATACATATATTTTAAAACAAGAAAACGTCTTAATTAGACTTGTTTATTGCCCTTGTTGGTTCTCTCTCTACTTTCCTTATGATCATAGAAAACTCAGAAGTATAGATATGAAGTACTGGTTGCATCAAGTTGATTTATCAGCAATAATATAGCCATCCCAGGCTTTTCTCTAAGTTGCATAAAAAAAAAATTTGTTAGTCTAAACGTGACTTGTTTTCTACTGCCATCTGGTGTTTTGTTGGGGCACTGACTATTATTCTTTAAAACAATACAAATAGTACCCAGGAAATCCCTAAATGCATTCTTAAAGATGTTCACAAAATACAGTTTAAGCATATCCTTGATTGTAATGAATAATATAATGGGGTATTAAATGTTGGTTTAAATCAAAAGAGAATTTCAGGAAAAGACCCTGATCCAAATGCAGTTTTATCTAACACGCACATACATACATACACAAGCAAACATTCCCCTTTTGCAGGCATGAGTCTTCTGTTGTTCCTCAAGTTTCTTTAAAGGCACACAAATCCTCAACTAGTAACTGACATTTGAAATGTATTAAATCAGTAACTTGTTGCAGACTTTTTCTTTCAATGAATTTGTTAACACACAGTTTTTTAAGAAGCTTTGAATCATTTTTGACTCCTCTCCTTCTCTCATGCCTCATATCCTAACCATCAGCAAATCCTACAGACCTTACATAAAATATAGGCAGAATCTAAGCACCACTCACCATGTCTACCCACATCATAATCACACCTCCCTGAGGGACTATGAATATATTTTTCCACCCCTGGAACTCACTTCTCCCATATGGCTGCATAGCTCATGCCCTTGCATCTTACATCTCCAAGTGTCACTGTCCAAGAGGCCCATCAACAGAGCAACACTCCTTATCACTGTCATTCTCTGTATCTTTTTCCTGTTTTATAATCTTTTTCATACTTATTTTATTTTTTTGAAAATGACAAATCTCCCCCTCAACACACATACACTAAAATATGCTGTAAATACTTTGAGAACTGGGACTTTGTTTTTATTGAATGTTTTAGCCCCAGTGCCTAAAACAGGGCCTAGCACATAGCAGGTACTCAATACGTACTGAATAAATGAATGAATAAAAATAATTGTTTGAATTGGACATTTCATCAGGCATTTTTGCACTGCATTACCTTTCAGCTCACAGTCTTATTCTGTGGGTGTGGAATACAGAATGTGTGGGAAAAGATGACATCCAGTGGGGAAAAACTGATACAGCAATTTTAGGTTAAACAGATATAAATAATCTCATTCAATATAAGAAGCTGGTATCTCCAAAGAGGGCCTGTTTTAGAATTAGCCCTAGTCCAAACTTATGACTCTATCAAATACTAAACACGGTTCTCTAAAAGACAAGAATCATGTGACTATTAATTGTAAAGAAAAAAAACATCTTCCCCCTCTCATCTGTAGATCTCTGATACAGAATTTGGGGGTGATAACTCAATAGAAACTTAGCCTAATAATTCATCCTGAGACAAATTTACAATTACTGTTTTTTAAAAATCTCCATTTCTATTATTGTGAAATTGAAAGTGGGCTATTAAAACATCCCATCTTTTCACTGTGTATCCCAGTAATGGAATATTTCCCTCTCCCTCTGCCATACCAGTTAATAGCATCGTATCGGCTTCCCTGGTGGGTCAGATGGTAAAGAATTTGCCTGTAATACAGGAGACACAGGAGACCAAGGTTCAATCCCTGAGCTGGGAAGATCCCCTGGAGAAGGGAATGGCAACCCACTCCAGTATTCTTGCCTGGAGAATTTCACGGAGAGTAGCCTGGTGGGCTATAGTCCACAGCGTCACAAATAGTCGGGCACAACTGAGCGGCTAACACTTCTGCTTTTTCTCATGAATGTGGGGGAAAAAAAAAAAGATGGAATTTCCAAACCTGACAATTTGCTCAAATAGGATTTTTAGTGAACTTGGGGTAACACTGACTCATTACATCTCTTAATCCTAAGATTCTCCCTGTATGTCACAATCAATAAAAGACTTCAATTGCCAACCTTCAGTTGGTGTGGATATAAGGCCAGCTCTACATGATGGAGAGTGGAAGAGCCAATCAGGTGAAGTTGTTGCAGATTCTCTCCACAAGTTCTATGAAGAAATAGCCAGGGAGCCCACCTTCCATGCCACTGGAAAGCTGCCTATGGGCTCAGAATCCCGGGAGGAGAAAGCAGTGTAGAGGGTAGTAGAGGGAAGTACAGTGCAGAAGGAAGGAAATGGAGCCCTGGAGAGTGAGAAACGCTAAGCATAGCATCTGGAGCAGGGCTTGCACCTGTTCATATCTGCAGTCACTCACCCTCCCGTCTCTACCTTTGTCAGAAAGTGCCAGGGTGTACCTCCTGGGAGCAAACCAGTCAGTGTGTGAACTGGAAAGTCTCTGACCTGCACAGACACCTGCATGGGCTGGGTGTGGAGGCCCACTGCATGAACAAAGGCAGCTTGACTCCGCCACGGTCTGGCCCCTGACTTCCCCTCCAACTGCGCAGCACACGCTCTGGCTTTGTTTGTGGGCTCTGGTTTCTCAGGCCCTTCCCTCATGCCTCAGGACCTCTGCAGACTGTTTGCTATTCAGAGTGCTCTTAGCCACAGTTGCCTTGAGCACATCACTAACCTCAGAGACCTTCTGAGAGTGAGAACCCGATGTGTGAGGCCTGTAAACCACCACAGACGACTTTGGTTTTACTCTGAGAAAGGTGTGAAGGTGGTGGAGGCATCTGAGCAACAGGCTACCATTTAGGTTTTAAAAGGGTCACCGTGGACTTCCTTGGTGTCCAATGGTTAAGAATCCACCTGCCAATGCAGGTACAGGGGTTCGATCCCTGGCTCTGGGAAGATTCCACATGCCTCAGAGCAACTAAGCCTACACAAGTACTGAACCCAAGCCCCAGAGCCTATGATCTGAACAAGAAAAGCCACTGCAGTGAGAAGCCCACATACCACAACTGGAGAGCAGCCCCTGCTCCTTGCAGCTAGAGAAAGCCCAAGAACAGCAACAGAGACCCAGTGCAGGCAAAAATAAATAAACAAAAAATAGAGTAAATACAATTCTTAAAGAAAGTTTAAGGGCTTCCCAGGTGGCGCTAGTGGTAAAGAACCCTCTAGCCAATGCAGGAGACATATGAGATGTGGCTTCCATGCCTGGGTCGGGAAGATCCTCGGGAGAAGGGAATGGCAACTCACTCCAGTATTCTTGACTGAAGAATCCCATGGACAGGGGAACCTGGCGGGCTACAGTCTATAACGTCGCAAAGAGTTGGACACAACTGAAGCAACTTAGCATGCAAAGAAAGTTTAAAAGGGTCACCGTGGCTACTGAATTGAGAAAGAGGGTAGAGACAAAGGAAGATCAGTTAGGAGGTAAGTGGAGTAATCAGGCAAGAGATGGTGGTAGAGAGAGAAGGTGGCAGGAAGAAGCTCGGAAGAGAGGGTGGACAGAGTTTGCTGACGGAATGACAGGGAGGCAGGAAAGAGAGATTTGTAGGAGCAGTGTGTTTTCAGGGGAAGGTCAGGAGTTCCATTTTACACTTATTAAGTTTGATGCGATTATTAGATATCCATCAAGGGCATCAGGTAGCCCTCAGGTCTCCATCAGGTAGACAGGTGGACATACTTGTTGAGAGTTCAGGTAGGGACCTGGGCTACAGTTAAAGCAGTTGCCTTTGGCATAAAGACATTTAATTAATTCTCGCCACCGTGAGATCAGGTGGGATCATCAAGGGAGTGTGTGTAGATGGAGAAAGGCTCTGAGGACTGATTTTTAGGACCTTCAACATGGGATGGTCAAGGTAACAGGGGCAACTACCTAAAGAGGCTGGGCAACAGCAAACAGTGGAGAGAGTAAGTAAGTCATGGACATAGCAGAAGACTGGGAGGTAAGGCAGTGTGGAGAGCTTGTGTGAACAGAAGCCCAGTCATCTACATAGGAAAGGCAGCCAACAGTTTCCAACATGGAGGAGAAAACTGCAGAATTCAGACATTATTTAGAAACGCGTAGAGGGAAAGAACCCAAATGTCCATTGTAAATGGATAAAGAAGATGTGGTGTATATATACAATTGAGTACTATCCAGCCTTTTTCACAGGACTCTGGATTGTTAGGAAGACATGCAAATATTTACATCTGTAAAGAAATGTAAAAGTGAAAAAAGAACATGTTTGAATAGTCTTTGTACTTCCCACTCTACGTTTAGCAACCTTTGTGAACGCTGAATTAAAATGCTACTGGTTTCTTAAATTTATTGTTGAAAATGTTGTTATCAAATAACATTTGATATCACTCATATGTGGAATTTAAAATATGACACAAACGAACCTATCTATGGAGAACAGACTTGCGGTTGCCAAGGGGAAGTGGGTTGGGGGAGGGATGGAGTGAGACGCTGTGGTTAGTAGATGTAAGTTTTTATAAATAGAATGGATAAACAATAAGGTACTACCTGTGTAGCACAAAGAACTATATTCAATAACCTATGATACACCATAATGGAAAAGAATATTTTTTTAAAAAAGCAATGCATATATATGTATAATTGAATCACTTTGCTGTGCAGCAGAAATGAACGCATTGTAAATAAACTATATTTTAATTTAAAATTTAGATCTGTATATTACTTTAATAAAAAATTAAAAACAATCAGCCAGGAAAAAAATGCATGAGCTAAATAAATGCCTGCTGCTGCTGTTGCTGCTAAGTCGCTTCAGTCGTGTCCGACTCTGTGCGACCCTATAGACGGCAGCCCACCAGGCTGCCCTGTCCCTGGGATTCTCCAGGCAAAATAAACGCCTAAGGACTATGAAATGATGGCCAAAAGCCAGCAACTTCATATAGTCAAGTACTGTTTACCTACTGAGTAAGTAAGATCTTGGCTCTTATGTGAACTGTATCTTTTAAATGTAAACACTGCTTTTATCACTACGAGTTAAAGCCATTTCTGAAAGTCCAATAATGTTTAATCATTGATGATTTTACCATTCAAATGATACTAAAAATATAACTGCTACTCTGTGACCATCCATATAACGTTTATAAATTTAACTTTAAACAATAGCTCCTCACTCTCTGTTTAAGCAACCTTTGTGAACTTTGAATTAAAATTCTACCACTGCTGCTGCTGCTGCTGCTGCTGCTGCTGCTGCGTCACTTCAGTCATGTCTGACTCTGTGCGACCCCATAGACAGCAGCCCACCAGGCTCCCCCATCCCTGGAATTCTCCAGGCAAGAACACTGGAGTGGGTTGCCATTTCCTTCTCCAATGCATGAAAGTGAAAGTGAAAGTGAAGTCGCTCAGTCGTGTCCGACTCCCAGTGACCCAGTGGACTGGAGCCTACTGGGCTCCTCTGTCCATGGGATTCTCCAGGCAAGAGTACTGGGGTGGGGTGCCATTGCCTTCCCCAGTTCCTTAAATTTATTAGAATGCCTCTATAATAAGCTCTTGGAAGGCAGAGATGATATTTTCTTTATTGATGTAAATATTTGCATGACTTTCTTTCAAACAGTTCAAAGTCCCATGAAAAAAGAACATATTCGAATAATCTTTGTACTTAGAACAGCTGTCAAAAAAGGTGACAGTAATAATTAACATTTCCTTTGCGCTTTCCCTGTGCTAGACACTGCTTTAAGCATTTTACATATATTTTCACTTAATTACTATTGTGGAAACAACAGTCTCATGGTTTCTGGAAGTTGGTACTGTTCTTATTATTCCCATATCACAGAAGAGGAAACTGAAGCACAGAGGCTGGGTAATTCTCAAGATGTATATAGAGTGAATAGCAAAACTAACATTAGGTGCTAATGTCTTTGCAGAGCTTTAGCTCTTAATATTCATGTAGAATGTTAATGTCTGTTGATAAAACCACTGAAATAATAAACGCACTGGCAATTTATTTTGACTAGTGTAGAAAATAAGATCACATTATTCACGGATCATATAACTTCTCCTTATGTGTATTTGAAAGGCTGTTGATTTTAACAATCTCACCTTTTCCTTTTTTTCCTGGCTCATCTGCTTTCTTATTTGTTTCTGAAAGGTAAAGACAGAACAAAATAAATATTGTGAGAGTCACAATTCAAAATCTTGAATGATAGGACTATCTTTAAATGAGTTCAAATATGAGTTAAATTCATAATATTTCTGGGATTAAGAGATACATACTATTATATATAAAATAGATAAACAACAAGGACCTACTGTATAGCACAGGGAACTATATTCAGTATCTTGTAATAATGTACAATAGGAAAGAATTATATGTATATATATATGACTGAGTATATATATATATGACTGAGTATATGTATATCACTGTATCACTTTATGATATATATGAATATTATACATCTCTGAAACTAACACAATATTATAAATTCATTACACTTCAATTAAAAAAATTCTGGGCTAACAATTCAATTTTCTTA
This sequence comes from Tragelaphus eurycerus, assembly GCA_935064755.1. NCBI lineage: Eukaryota > Metazoa > Chordata > Mammalia > Artiodactyla > Bovidae > Tragelaphus > Tragelaphus eurycerus. Next base: position 315,109 of record CAKXYN010000096.1, read on the forward strand.
AATCCTAAATTCTTTAGGTATGTAATTTATTATAAAATATTAAGAATTTGAATTACTTATAAAAATCATCAAGCAGTAAGCAGGTTTTGGGTGCCAGGCTGAGTGTTCCTGGTCTATAGAAGGGGTGATGGGGGCCATCTCCACCAATAATAAGTGCCTCTGTGGGTACAAACTGAGGCCAGAGAAGACTCACTCAAAGCTGATTCAATAGCTTGATTGTCTCTTAAAGCCATACACTGCTTTATAACCGGGACTGTGTGCTTTAAAGAACTGTAGCATGCCATCCTACTGAGAACACTAACCTGATTCCTCAAGGACTTCCTATATCCACAGGTGACCCACAGGGGTGCCCACACTGAGCCCAGGTGTGACACAGCACAGTTAGAGGTAGACCAGTCAATTTCAGTCCCAGTAGGTATTTACCTAGTCTTTGAGAATTTCTAGGTACACATATGTACAGTTGAGTTGTAGTGGGGATAGGGCAGAGTTTGGTAGTCTGATTAAAAAAAATCAGATTCTATTCTTTCCCCAGAATAGACGTGAGAGAGTGTGGGTGCCGTGCAGGTTGGGTTCAGGGGTGCAGGCAACATCATTCAATTTCTTGATCCCCAGTTTCTCATATTCATTCATATAAAACATTTCAATTTTTGGAGGCAAGAGGTAAATCTGAGGCTCCTGATGCAAGGAGAGGACTTTTTATCAGTCACGTGTTTCTCCTTTGACACTCCCAGGGGAGAGGAAGCAAACAGACTCAAAGTGTGCCAGGCTTGGTGCCAAGCACAAGACACATCTTTTGCCTCCTAACATCCTCTGCAGATGGGGAAAGAAATGGCAACCCACTCCAGTATTCTTGCCCAGGAAATCCCATGGACAGAGAAGCCTGGAGGGCTACAGTCTGTGGGGTCACAAGAGTCAGATAGGACTGAGCAACTAAACAACAACTCTCTGCAGTAGTTCTGAGCTCCTTCTTCATGCAGAGGAGGAGGCTGAAGCTTGACAAGGTAGAGGGTCTAAGTCATCAAGGTTAGCGGTGTATTTGACTCCAAAGTAGACATTCTTTTCCCCATGCCAGTCTCTAATTTTGTTGAAAGGGAAAAAGAAGTGCAGGTCTTGACTTTTGCAAAGGAAGGGTTTTAAAAAGTTGGCTAGAAAACTTTGCTGGCGATTCAGAGGTTAAGACTTCACCTTCCAGTGCAGCAAGTGCAGGTTTGATCCCTGGTGGGCAAGCGAAGATCCCACATGCCTCGCAGCCAAAAAACCATAAAATACATTAAACAGAATCAATACTGCAACAAATTCAATAAAGGCTTTTAAAAAATGGTCCACATCAAAAAAATCTTAAAAAAAAACAATGTTGGCTGCCACACATTTCCTGGTCAGTGCTTCAGGAGGCACAAGGATATAAAATAGACTTCCTAATCTCTGTTAAACATTCTAGAATTTCTGACCTTATTAACTGTACCATTGTCATAAAGGGCTTCCCTGGTGGCTCAGTAAAGAATCCGCCTTCAATGCAGGAGACCGGGGTTCGATCCCTGGGTCTGGAAGATCCCCTGGGGAAGGAAATGGCAACCCACTCCAGTATTCTTGCCCAGGAAATCCCATAGACAGAGGAGCCTGGTGGGCTACAGCTCATAGGGTTGAAAGAGTCAGACACGACTTAGTGACAAAACCACCACCATCACAAGGTTAGGCAGTACATCATTTAGTAGGATGCACTCTTGAGTTTGAGTAAACTCCGGGAGATAGTGAAGGACAAGGAAGCTTGACATGCTGCAGTCCATGGGGTTGCAGAGTCAGACGTGACTGAACAACTCTTGTAGGTATCAGGGATACAGGATAGAAGAGAAGTATCAAAAATCTCAATTTCCAAGGATATCTCTTTCTGTGGCACCAGCAACACGTGCAGGAAGGCTGGGAGTGACCACCCCTCCAATACACTATTACCTGGCATATGGCTAGTGTAATTTAGACAAATCAATCATAAAATGCAAGTTTCTCAGTTGATTACAGAAAACTAGTGGGTGCTGGTCATGAAGATTTTAGAGCTGTCCACAAATCTTCCCGCCCCCAGGGAAACCAAGGAAGGAAGAGTGGATTGAACTGGTCATCTTTTTTTAAGGTTTTTTTTTTTTTTGATGTGGACCATTTTTAAAGTCTTTATTGACATTTTTACAATATTGCTTTTGTTTTATTTGGCTTTTGGGCTAAGAGGCATGTGGGACCTCAGCACCCTGACCAGATATTGAACAAATACCCCTTCACTGGAAGGCAAAGTCTTAACCACTGGACCACTGGGGAAGTTCAGAACTGATCACCATTTAAAAGGTGTGGGAGGCCCCTGGCCAGGTGTGCACCCTGGAACCAGGGTCATCATATTTTTCCCTCCTGTCTGCAGTTACCTAGGATGACAAGAGGCTGAACTAAGAAGGCCTAGCCCAGATGTTCCAACCCCGGGGCAAAAGCCCTAGGTTCTGTCCCCTTCTAACCCCACTGCTTCAGCAAGTTGAGATCTGAGCCAGGAGCTTGGGTGTGGAAAATACACAGAGTAGGGGATTTTCATCTCTGGGGTTTTCAGTGCTTAAATTTAACTTAGGTAAAGTTCTCAAATAGCTTCAGCTTACCTCACTAGCATTCTGCATAATATAATAGAGTATGACTTTGCTATTCTTTAGTCTTTGTACTGGAGAAAGCAATGGCACCCCACTCCAGTACTCTTGCCTGGAAAATCCCATGGATGGAGGAGCCTGGAAGGCTGCAATCATGGGGTCGCTGAGGGTCGGACACGACTGAGCGACTTCACTTTCACTCTTCACTTTCATGCATTGGAGAAGGAAATGGCAAGCCACTCCAGTGTTCTTGCCTGGAGAATCTCAGGGACTGGGGAGCCTGGTGGGCTGCCATCTCTGGGGTCGCTCAGAGTCGGACACGACTGAAGCGACTTAGCAGCAGCAGCAGCAGCAGTCTTTGTACCTGGGGCTTCCCAGGGAAAACTCAAATGGCCCTCAGCATGCCAAAAAGGAAAATTATTGATAACACTTAACTAGATGCCAGGCATTGTTCTCAACACTTAATGAAGATTATCCCATTTAACTCTGAAAGGTAGTTTTAATTCCATAGATAAGAAAAATGGCTTAGAGAGGCTATGGAATATTGCCAAGAGTTGCAGAACAATTAAGAACTATTCAGAAGGCCACACTCTCCAAGACTACACTTTGCACATTCCAATAGTGGGTGGTCCATACTCTACGCGTAGTCCAACCCAGAAAATGACAGAAGTACAAGCTTACTAGTAACTCAGATTTAAGTCTTAATACACACCCCCCAAGAAACATAAACTACACATTTTCTAATGGTGCTACCTGTTTCAACATTATTTTATTAAAGAAAACCTTACTAAACAGAACAGGAGCTTCATCTTTTAAAAACTGTCATACAACCACTAAGAAAAAATCATTTTTGTATATTCAATTATTTTGAACCCTATCATTCCAGCTACTGTGCTAATATGCCTACTGGCCTATTCTTGTGGGCAAAGCTATTCTCCATCCAGGTCTGTGTGTCCTGAGCTCCTAGTCACACTGGCATCTATTCTCCCTGCTCTAAGACCCAGCCATGGGGCTCTGCCTCTCCCTGATCGGGTCCTGTCTAAGTCACAAGGCCCCTGTCCTCTCTCCACTAGCACTTCCCCAGTTGGATCCTATCACATCACCTGGATTCTTACTCCTCCGTTACCTGACTGCCCTCTCTCTGCTTGCTCTTGGCTGCCCTCTAATTGTTTCCACCTTCCACTAGGTGCCCACCTGTACGCTCTAGACTCTAGGCTGTGAGTGACCTTGACTGGCAGGCAGTGCAGCCTTTCTGACCCTCAGTCTCTTCATCTGTACGCACAGTAATAACACCCAGGTGCCTGGAGCCCTGACTCCTTAACTCAGCACTTAGCATAGCCAGTGCAGCAAAACGGGCCTGCTTAACCTTAAAGGTTTTTTTTCTGTTTCTTCTGAGCGTCTTAGAGGAAAAAACACTTTCTAGAATCCCAGAAGCTTCGTGCCTTTGTGTCTCATTCTCCTTTACTGCTCAGAGAATGAAGATCAGAAGAGAATCTTCGGTACCCTTTGTTACCCTTCCAGTCACTTAAACTCCTCCATTCTCTCAAACAGGCTGAAGGCTAATCCTCACCAAGTGAGTCATGGAGGACCAGGGTGTGCAGGTGAATAAGTGACCTCGCCAGGGACTTATCAGAACTTCTAGATGCCAGACAAAAACCGACACAGTAGTGATGCAGGGACTATGTCATCTGAATTCTGCCCCTCAAATTGTAGCACTGTAGTAAATATTAAATGAAATAAACACTACCTACTAGAAATAAGTAAAGAAAGAGGTTGAATGTACTCCTTTGTGATTTTAGTCACCAAAAGTGCTAGAATACCCTGAAATATTAGAAAGTATAAAATGAATGGATGTTGTTATGGAACAAAACAAAAAAATATATACTCTAAAATAATGACAATACAGAGAAGAATTCTTCTGTATTTTATTGCACTCAAATAACATTAAACAGAAGATGTTTACATTATTTTTAGAAAATCCATTGATGTTTCCCAGCTTGGCATATATTTGTAAAGACAAGGCTCATCCATCAAGATATTTGGAATTAGAAAGTATCTGAATATGACCACAGCATAATGAATTCTCAGTGTCCAGAGTTCTAGAGATGATTATTTACAAAAACCCAGCGAAATTTATCTTACGCATTTATCAGTTCTATGTCACTCCTGTTTCTCTAAAAAAATATGGCTTTATTAAAAAGTAGTGTTCTATAATTTACAATACGAAGTAAGAGCTTTATTAGATTTTTAAGTAGCAACTCTGTATTACCCAGATCACAGCTTCATAAAATTATTGCTCTTTTACTATGTATTACTTTGGGCTTCACTAACACTACGATTCAGCATACCTTACTACACTATAGTGATCTCTAATGATAAAAATATAAAATCTCTCTGATTTTACCCTAAAAGCAGGAAAAAAAATCGCTTTATCTTAAAACAATGTGAACATGATCAAGAGCTAACCTGACATGTAAATAAACCACATCTTAGGTTTTTTTTTTTAATAGCTCATGGTCCTTTCAAAATGAGAGTGGTAGCTACCTCTTTTTCCTAACAAATGAGCATTTTCATCACAGCAACCATTTGAGCCACACACTAGCCACATTAAAAACAGAAGAAAGTCTCCAGCGTGGAAAGGAAAAGCCTCAAAAGCTGTGAAAGCACAGGGAACTTCTGGTTTCTGAGCACTTTTCAAAAACCCTGCTTCATTCAGCCAGAGGCAATGTCTCCTTGATACACGGAGCAGGAATCAGTGTTGTACATGTTACTTTACCAGCCAAAGGAAGAACAACCTTTATGTTAAGCACCACTAACTGTTATTATCTAAGATTTAAACAAATACCAAGAGGACTACAGCTATTCTACAATCACCCCAATATGCTGAAAAGCGTTTTTGCATGATATAACAGGCTGTTCCTCTACATTCTAATAAGAATTTTAATTTCCCCCCTTTTTTTCTGAAAAATAAATTACCCATGATAATTTAAACTTTTTTTGAAATATTAAATTTTTTCTAATTAACAAGCTAAAAGCTGCAGGAATCTCAAATGTTGAGTTTTACCCTGAATACTCGAAGCTAATATAGCAATTTTTTTAATAAAGCTATCAGTGCAGTTATATACAACTCAAATCTTCACAGCTAATGATGATCCCATCAGTGTTTTTCAGAGCCCTAAGACCAGGCACTCTTAGTGGCTTTAATTCATGTTTCACGCAGTGTACACAAGTCAGCTAACATAGTGTTAATTACTGATAAGATATATTAAAATCCTGCCATGACAAGTGCTGCTATCTCATCAATGATTATTAATTACTGTCTGAAAAACACATATATGCAGGTAAGACTAAAAGCTGCATCACAAGAAGGAAAAGAAAAATCCAGTGGACCCACTAAGGCTATCAGAAAAGGACATGCAGGAATGTAACAATACGTGTGATTTTTGTTTCTTAAAAAAAAAAAAAAAGAAAAACAGTAAAATGCCAGTGGACTATGGTTCATTCAAAACATCTTTAGTGTTCATTCCCAAAGATTTTGGTCTGCTCAGAAATTACTTCACAAGATCTATCCCAGCCATCTTTTGGAGCGTATGGTTAAGCTGGTCCTCTTGTGGTAGGTAGTAAGGGCAGTCTTTCTGAAGCTTTAAGTATCTGCAAAAATAAGGGGAAATCTAAATTAAAGGACCAACTAGACACAGATTGCGAAACTGCTTCATTTTTACTCTACTTATAAAAAACCACCAATGGGAAGTAAATGTTCTATTTTTCTTTGTATTGTTGTTTTTAATGGCAACTGGGTAAGAATGACTCACTACTTAGAGTAGTTCTTGGGAGGGTTACGTGCAAAGCTGATAAAAACCTGAGGTTCTTTCAAGCATCTGAGAATTACAGTTGAATTTAAGAATGTCAGTCTTTTGAGAAATACATTCAATTTCTTTCTCCCATCAATGTCTTCACTGTATTAAAAAGAAATGCAACAGAGGGGGAAAAATCTAGTATGGTATTTGAAACACGAATACAGGGAGGATTTTTCAAGGAGCAACAAGATACTGTAAGCTGTAGTTAAAATGCATTACTTATAATCTTATATCAATTTTTCATGTTATGGATGATATAAATGGTTGATAAAAAAAAGTATATACTATTTTAAAAGAAGTAAAATGCATTCCAATTTTCAACAAATATTTTCTTATTCCAAACTTTAGTATCAAATTTATTCTACTATTATAGCTACATTATGATGTTATGATTAAAGTTAAAAAGGAGCTTGTGCACATGAAGACCCAACCAAATTTTGATGTGATTTCTAAAACTGTATTATAGGCCTTCCTTCCCTCCCTCCTTCCTTCCCTATTTATTTATCTACATATGTGCACGTATGTATAACCAGTAATTTTTACATAGGCAGAATTATTTGGTGCTAATGAGAAGCAACTGGAAATTACATGTATACTTTTATATATCCAACAAAAATGAATATTTCCACCAAAAGACATGTATAATGTGTAAGAATGTTCATGGCAAATTTCTTCATAATAGACCAAAACTAGAAACATTCACTACAGCCATCAATGTAGGATAGAATTTTTAAATGGAATATGTTTACAGTCAATAATAAGACCAATGACTCTACATAGCAATGTGGATGAAACAGCCACGATGGGGAGCAATGGAAACCGGTCACCAAAAAAAGTGTATATATATTTGCATGTGTTGACTTGTGGTTCTGTTTAATCAAATTCAAAGGCAGGCAAATCCATCCATGATGACAAAGTCAGAACAGTAGTCATCTTTGGTGGGGTTGTTACTTAGGGCAGAAGAGGGAAAGATTTTCCAGGGGCTGGAAGAACTCTGTATTGTGGGTACAAGAATGTATGACATGTACAAGTTCATCAAACTATATCATCAACAGGTGCGTACTTCCCTGTGTATAAACTATACCACACCAGAAAGAGTTTAAAAAAAAAGAATTCTCTTAGAGTTTAAACATTAGCTGGACTGTGAGGAATCTGCATTTCTACAACCTGTGCAATCAAAAATCCTGGAGACTATGGGCTCTTGTTTAAAGTACTACATGAGTACTGATAAAAAGGCAAATAAACTAAAAGCTTAATCATGATTTTGAAAGACTCAAATCTATGCCCCGAAGTATTTGAATCAGGTTTCCACCCAGAAGTAATAGTTGCCCAAGTTGCAAACCCAACACCTCCAGAGGCCAGTCCTCTTTGCACCTCTGTTCCTTCCACCTTCCTTATCTCCACTAAAGTTCCATTATTCATCCATTCAAGCCAGAAGCAAAGGAATCAAGCTAGACTTTTTCCCCTAAACCAGCCCATCTCCCACCAATCACCTGCACCCCCAAGGTCCTTGAATCCATCCTGCTCTGCACCTTTGCCACGATTCCCAGCTCCCACCATTTGTGCTTTGATGAACATATCTGCCCCCTGACTGGTCTTCACCTCCTCGTGGGACTGCTCTGTTCAAATATGGATCAGATCATGCAACTCCTAAGCTTGAAGTTTTTCAGTAACTTTCTTGCATTTTTAGTGAAAGTTGCTCAGTCATGTCCGACTCTTTGCAACCCCATGGACTGTAGCCCGCCAGGCTCCTCTATCTATGGAATTCTTCAGGCAAGAATACTGGAGTGGGTAGTCATTCCCTTCTCCAGGGGATCTTCCCGACCCAGAGATTGAACTCGGGTCTCCTGTATTGCAGGCAGTTTCTTTACTGTCTGAGCCACCGGGGAAGCTCTAGGCCCACATTCAAATTCTCAAATATCATTTATGGGACACTCTGAGAAATGCTGCTCGCCTGTCCACTATGTCTTCTGAGCTGGTACATGGTACACCGCCTTGGTCTTTGTGCCTCAAACACTTGTGCCCTCTCCCCTGCACATGCTGGCTCCTTCACTTCGAGCAGCTCCTCCAGGCTCAGCTCCAGCATGACCTCCTGCTCTGCTCCCCTGGACCCCACAGTTGGGTTAGGTTCCCCTCCTCTGGGTCCTGGCCTGGGTATCACTCTGAGAGGTCAATGATGCCGTACTGGCTGCTGTCCTCAGTGGCACACCCACAGGTCTGTGAATCGATACCAGACAGGGACTGTATTGTTCACTGTGTGTCTGGGGCAGAGCTGTAGCATGCATGCAGGTGTGCGTGCTTCAGTCATGTCCAACTCTTTTGCGACCCTATAGACTGTAGCCTGCCAGACTCCACTGTCCATGGGGATTCTCCAGGCAAGAATACTGGAGTGGGTTGCCATGCCCTCCTCCAGGGGATATTCCCAACCAGGAGATTGAACCTAAGTTTTCTGTGTCTCAGGTAGATGGATTCTTTACCCACTGAGTCACCTGGAAGGCCTGAGCCTGTACCATAGGAGCTGTTTAATATATATTTCTTGAATAAATGAAAGATCAAATCACTAACAATAATATGCATATTAGGCTCTTATTACCATAAGCTAAGACCTTTAGAGCTGCCAGCCTAAAGCTGGTTGTGGGTCTTATTGATCGAATTAGAAAATGCTTGATGACAAGGGGGGCATGAGTGACAGCTCTGGACAGAGCTAACAGTGAAGTCAGCCCCCCTGAGAGAATATTCAAATGTGGATGAGTTACAAATGTCATCTCCATCTTCAGAGAGAAAAGAGTAGCAGATTCAGCCAGAAACACTGATGCTCACACATCTTCATTTCAGATAGCACGGTTATCAGCACAAAACCTAAGATAAACATTTTTCCTGGCATTGTTGTTCTTCAGCTATGCAGTTGTGTCTGACTCATCGTGGCCCCATGGACTGCAGCACACCAGGCTTCCCTGTCCCTCACCATCTCCCAAAATTTGCTCAAACTCACGTCCATTGAGTCAGTGAGGCCATCCAACCACCTCATCAGGTTGCCCCCTTCACCTTCTGCCTCCATCTTTTCCAGCATCATGGTCTTTTCCATGACATGACAGAAAAATCATCAAAGGAACCAATTAGTCAAATGGTCTTAAAGTATTATATGGCAGGGAATATTATGCTGGTGAATTTTCTAAGTGATTTGTTCATAAGTCATTCAATTTGTGCTATGTATAGTTTTTTTTTTTAAATATTTTTTCTTTATGTGGACCATTTTAAAAGTCTTTATTGAATTTTGTTACAATATTGTTTTTATCTTCTGGTTTTTTGGCTCTGATGTATGTGAGATCTTAGTTCCCCATCCAGGTATCAAACCCACACCCCCTGCATTGGAAGGTGAAGTCTTAAGCACTGGACCACCATGGAAGTCCCCCTGCTATGTACAGTTATGCTGTCAGATTGCTAGAAATAGGCTGTGTGATATCAAGTAAAAATATGACTTTGAGGACAAGGTGAAAACCCACTAAGGGAGCAGAGGTTCCAAAATCAATTACTTTTTAATGTGATATTAAAAATGACTGACTTCTAACATGAGCATGATCAATTTTTCAGATTGACTTTTTACTTCCTTTCCAAAAGGATGCCAGCAAAGCACTTATGAATTTATCAATATAAACAAAAGATGGAAAAATGTAAGCTATTGGACAGCTTACTTTTCCACAATGAATCATAATTAATCTTTAACATTTCTGAGTCTTAAGTGAAAGGCTAATGCATACTAAGACAAAGATGCCTACTGCTAAGTCGCTTCAGTCATGTCTGACTCTGTGCGACCCCATAGACGGCAGCTCACCAGGCTCCCCCGTCCCTGGATTTTCCAGGCAAGAACACTGGAGTGGGTTGCCGTTTCCTACTCCAATGCATGAAAGTGAAAAGTGAAAATGAAGTCGCTCAGTCATTTCCAACTCTTTGCGACCCCATGGACTACAGACTACCAGGCTCCTCCGTCCATGGGATTTTCCAGGCAAGAGTACTGGAGTGGGGTGCCAGTGCCTTCTCCAAAAGATGCCTAAGGATACACTATCTCTACCACATCAAACCAGCTCTCATAACTCATCTGTTCTTAGGCCTTCATTTCTATGAAATCCTCTAGACCACAGAAGCTAAGAGTGTGAACTCTTGGAGCCAGAACACAAGAATCAAACTCAGTTCTAGCATTTATCAGCTCTGTGATTACAGGCAGGTTCCTCTGCCCGGTTATGCCTCAGTTTTCTCATCTGTAAAATGGAGATATGAGCATTTCACCTCTGGGTGAAATGGAAATACTGGCCACTGGAAATACTAAGGGAGTTAATTCATGTGTGTGTCAAGAAGTGCGTGACACACATGGTGCTTAACCAAAGTTGGCACTCTCCATCCCCTGGGGGAAGCCGGATACAATAGTAAATCAAGACAATTCCTGCCCCATGGGATTATCCCAACAATATTATTATGAAATTTAATTTGCTATATTAAGACTGCGTAACCGAGTCTTAGAAAGAGCAGAGAAGGCATAGTAATCATCAACTGGATTCTGAGGGCCAGGAAAAAGTGAACCGATATCCAGCATTGTGCAGAGCCTCAATCTGAGTTTTCCACTGATTAAAGAATTTTAAAGATTAAAAGGTAGTAAGGTAACAGGCCCCACAACAATTGTTGCCACAGTTTCTGCATCACATATGTCATTCAACACTATTGCAAAAGCAGTCACCTTACTGTACAAAATGGCAACTAATTCATGAATATTATTCTTTCATAAGATTGAATAATTAAATGATGCAACATAAAGTAAGACTAAGAAAATAACGGGAAATAAGCAAACCCAGTACAATCATTAGAAGTAACTACTGCTAACTCTCTGCCTCACATCCTCCTTGGTAAAGGACAAACTATAGAGCGCAGTGCATCACTCAAATTTTTATGACACCAAATGACATGTGACAACTTCTGGAGCAGGCCTGTCAGAATTCAGCTTCTCTTGATCCACCTCAAATATCAACCTAAAGTGAAAGAAAGTGAAAGTCGCTCAGTTGTGTCCGACTCTTTGCGACCCCATGGGCTATTCAGTCCCTGGAATTCTCCAGGCTAGAGTACTGGAGAGGGTAGCCTTTCCCTTTCTCCAGGGGACCTTCCCAACCCAGGGATCGAACCCAGGTCTCCTGCATTGCAGGCGATTTTTTTTTTACCGGCTGAGCCACCAGGGAAGCCCCAATATCAACCTAATTAATTAGTAAATAGTAACAGCCACAGCCACCATTCACTGGGATCTCATTATGTGTCAGAAAGGATGCATATGAATCAAATCTTCATTTTCATTTGCTTCAGCTGTTAAATATCTCATCAAAAAAAAAAAAAAAAGCACCTTATTCCAGCCCCCAGTCCCCTCACCCCTACAACCACAACTTAGTATTTTATAATTAAGTTCCAAGGAAATTTGGGGGCTCATTTATAAAACACCAAAACAGAAGCACAGAGCTTTTTGGTCAGCAAATAATATTATATTTCATACCTTCATTAAAGTCAAGTCGATATTAAAAAATATCAACCATAACTAGGAAAAAGTACTGTAGACACTCGTTATTTTTAGGAAAACTTATAAAACAACTTTCTTTAAAGGAATGGAGAGTAAGCAAAATGCAAATTCAGTAACCTGCTCTGCATTCTCAGGTGAGAAACAAGGCACACTGATGTACTGCCCAGCAGTACAGAGGAAGCTACAAATGCAGGGAGCTACCAACCGTCCTGACTCTGCGCATCTTTCCTAAACACAAAATATACGCCTATGTCCAGAAGTTATCATGTCAAAGATCAGTTTCTCCATGGATTTTCTTTCTCATTCACATTATAATGCCAAACAACGCAGTTCCTTCAGTATTCATACATACTATAAACCTACAACGTACAACTATCAAAACTTAGAACTACCCAACCATTAAATAAGTAAATATGAGCTGCGGTATAACTAAAAATAGTCCTTGATTAGAAAAAGCTTTTTCCCCTTGAAATTGAGCATTTCGACAAATTTTGGCAGGCACAATTATTTCTACCAAAATCAATACTTCTAGTGCACATCATCGCTACAAAATTCACATGAAGCATAAGATGAAAAATACAAGTAAAATTTGAACCAATAAATAACATGGAAACAAAAAAAAGGCAATAAAACACAGAAACAAGAGGAAATGCATTTGAGAAAGAGATGTTGGAGAATCCTCACTTAATAAAATATTTTTTTCCCACTTAGAGAATAAGAGGTTTATATTGTAATTTCTGATTACAGGAATAGTTAATGTCTTCTCTAAAAGGCATTTGAAAGCACAGGCTTTGATTGAAATGCTGTCCCTATTCTTTAAACTCGACGATGATGAGAGGGACATGTTGGGGAAGGGAGAGAAAAGCAGAGTGATGGATGTAACACAGTGGGCTGGCAGGAAGGACTCCAGGGCACTTACTCACAAGTCCCAGATAGCCTGGACCATGTGGGGTGCAAGGATACTTTTACGGAAGATGGGCAGTGAGGGTCGGGGGGAGGACCAATGTCACTAATTTATGCACTGTTTGATTTTCATTTGAAGGCAAGTCTGATTCCACATCCTTCATCAGATAGCCTGTCAATCAAAACAAGGGAAAAAACCCCACAACCTAACTTCTACTACTATCACCATCTATGACAGCAAAAATCACACAGCGTTTTGATCATGAACACTCCTCAAATTCTAGCTCAACCAATAAGTACTAGACTCTGTCTGATGCGTATTCCCCATTACTTTGGCTCAACTGACCTAAACACACAAAATTTTCCTTTTAAATTTAGGATAGGTATAATTAATCCTCTTCTCTCAGGAATTCTACTCTCCATAGAATTTTTTTCATACAGCATCTTTTAAATTAAACAAAAAAGAAAAAGGAAATACTTGTAACGAAATGCCATACCTGGTGGTACTTCTTGCTGTTCCTCTGCAGGGGGCATGTGCAGTTCTGAAATAATAAATAAATAATAAAATAAATAAAAAACCACTCCATTACAGATTGCTGTCCAGCGTTTAAAGACTACAGATCTTTAAGTTGGCATGATTATTTTTACAGACTGTCTGGGGGTTTGATTGCAATTTATTAGAAAGCATTAGGTTTTTGCACCAACACAATACAGAAAAATGAGCTACAACTTTGTAAAAGTTTGTATATTTCTCAACTGTCCTGAACCACAGGCTTTAAAACATTATCTGCCTAACTGACTAACCTCAAAACTTACTGTCTGGCAAAGGAGATATGAACCAAAGCCCAAGTTTTCATCATAATTTTACATCAGACTTGATAGGAAAGCTGTTGAAAGATATTTAAAGTATCTTGTTTCTTGTTAACAATACAAAAAATTAAATTCAAATAGAATCTTTAAAATGTATCACTATCCTTAATAAGCTCGTTTTTGAAAAATAATGCTCAAGGTAACTTATTCTAAAACTAGCCAAAAATATGGATATGAATGATAACATCTAGCCTTTTTTTGTAGACATCAACTCACTTACAACTAAAGAAACTGTAAGCCTCACCACCCAATGGTATAATGATATATTGATCTGATTGGCTCTATAAAATTACATCACGTTAGTATCTTCATCCCTAACAACACAGTGGGTGGGCAAGAAGTACCTTAACTGAGACACTATCAAGAAATAAAATTGTTATCTTTCCTTTTGTTCAAGATTTTGTGTAACAGGCTTTGGTCAAAAAGAGAACATTTTATTAGCGTTTTCTAAAACTCAAAACATTTATGCAGCTATTTTAATCATTTTTATTCTTGCATTAATTTGCTTCTACTTGTGAGAGTGCTCAAAACAGTTGGAAATATTTTAGATAAAAGGAAAAAGAAGCCTCATACATATTTTCTCCAACTGAAAGGACATAACTTTCAACCCATTTCTGCCCATGGATAACTCCTTCTCATGACACCACTTCCTCCTACTTAGAGCAGCCCTCCTCACCCTAATATGATACTTTCTACTATACAATCCTGATTTCATCTCCATCACTGCCTTTCTCATAATCTTTACTTTATCATCTCATTGGTCACTAGAGTGCCAGCCCCCAGTGAAAACAGAATTCTAACTCTCTTATTCACTCTCATCCTTCAAGCCACTGAGCACTGTCAAGACAGCAAATAGTAAGTGTGTGATAAATACTTGCTGAAGAAATGAATAACTTTTTATAAAAAGTAAACAGATTTCTATTAAATTAACTTACCTTCTAAAATTGTGTTTGAATTGTCTACAGCATGATCTAACAACAACAAAAAAATTAAGCGCATCTTACATTAAAGCACATCTTACACACTTTCACAAGTTCTTTAAATTAATATATTCGTTTGGAGACCTAAATTTGACTCTTTTTAGATTGGGGTTTCTTATAGAGAGATTCGTTAGCATATCAACTTTAATTTCTAAATTATAGCCAAAGAATACATCAATAGGCTGGGGATGTCTTCAGTGGTCCAGTGTCTAAGACTCTGTGCTCCCAACACAGGGGGGCCCAGGGTTCAATCCCTGGCCAGGGAACTAGATCCCGCATGCCGCACCTAAGACCTGGTGCAGTCAAGACATAAATAAATATTTAAAAATCAATTGATTTTAAAAATAGGTTGGCATTATCTCTGTGGACATAAACCTTACACCATAAACAGGATAAATATATCAACATGATCCAATTCCTTAGTGACTTAAGAATGTCTTGTATTTCTGACTACATCTTTGTCCCACAAGTTACACTCGTTTTAATAAATGCAAGGGGAGCTGACTTGCAGGAAGCTCAATACCTTACCTGAACTTTCTGTCCCTTCATTTTGCAATGGCTCGTACACTACAAAATACACAGAAAAAATACTCCTTTAGCCCAGTATCTCATTAGAACACGAGAGCAGCCATACAGTTCAAGGTCTAGTTTATTCTTGAACCTCTGCGACTTCATTACTAGTAAATGGCAGTTCACAGAGTACAGTGGGGAAGAGTTTGGTTCTGGGGTTAAACAGGCCTAGATTCAAATTGCAGAGTAGCCTCTTCTAGTCAGAGGAACAATTATATATGCTTCCTTCTTGCCACATGGGGAAAATTAAAGTTCCTCTCCAATCACTTGTTAACAGGGTCCCATACTTCGTTTACCCCTGGGTGGCGCTGAATTCCTCTTTTACCTTTTGTGACTGTAGTGGAGGTTCTGAGTTACCCACAGCTCTGTCTGCTCTACACTCTGAATCACAGACCTGGCAGGTTCTCTACTTCGCAGAGTAAGCAATGCTCAGATGTTCCACCTGGGGCAAACGGCCCTGCCTCCAGCCCCTGAGATGAGGGTTCAGCGGGCAGGTCTTAATCCACTACCTTAACCACAGCCCAGGGCTCACCTCTCTCTGCTCCACTGCTTAGGCTCTTGTCTCTGCCACCATCTCCCCTCGTGTCCGGCTAGTTCATAGCTTCCCTAGTCAGCCTGATTCCTGCTTTTCCCATCTTCCAAAATGCCTCAAATGTCCTCGTACCCTAAGAGCAAACTGTGTTATAGTCCTAGCACAGTTACAAATGTATTCCCCTTGATCATTTAATAAAGAAAAATATCGAGCATTTACTATCTTTTAGACATTATTCCCAGTGCCTGGGTAGAGTGAGGGACAGTTTTTAATAAATGCTTTTCTATCCTTCTGGTGGTGTTTGGAAGCCAAAGACACAGTGAATACTTGCTCACTCTGTCACCCTGAACTGTGTCCCATTTTAATATGCTCTTCTATCAACTGTAAAACAAACAAGCCTTTTCTTTCTGTTGTTGTTGTCATTTTTATTTTATTAGTTTATTTATTTTGTATATTTTTTCTTTTTTATTGAAGTATAGTTGATTTACAATGGTTCAGTTGGATAGCAAAGTCATTGTTATACATATATATGTGTGTTTGTGAGTGTACATATATTTTATATATATATATATATATATGTATTTAGATTCTCTTCCATTAAGATGGTCCTTGTCCTCTCTCTCCTTCATTTCACAATCTAATTTCTTCAGAGTCATTTGCACATGCTGTCTTCTCACTTCCTCTCCTCAACCCACTCCAGTCTATCTTCCAGTGCTGACCACATCCCTGAAAAGACTCCTCTAAGACTACCCATGAGCCCTCGTTTAACCCAGTGGACACTTCCTGCCTTTATTGAATCAGATCTCCTGGCAGCTCCTTCCCTAACAAATGCTCTTGTCCTTGGACTCCAGGGCAACCACCCTCTCCTTTGATTTGCTCCTTTCTCCTCCATCTTCATCATTTCATCTTTTTCTTAGCAGGCATTAAAGGCTGCCTTTCATCAGAGTGCAGCCACAGCGCCTCCTCTCATCTAGCTCTCTCCCCTCTCTTAAACTACTTCAGTCTTTGGATTCAATCATGATGCATATTCTGAAGATTCTCAGACTCAGTCGGGAATAGACTTCTCTTCTATGATCCAAATACCATCCATTGGCTAATTTGATATCTCCCCTTTGATGGCTCGGTAGGCACTCCCGCATGGACAGACTGCTCATGACCTTTTGGCCCCAAACCCTTTTTCCAGTCCATCTGTCTTATGAAAAAGCACTCCATCCACCAGGCACATAAGCACAAAAGTGGATGTGGTTCCCAATACCTCAGGTCATATTTTTACCTTATTAACATTTTAATTAAATTACAATATTCTGCCTATGAAGATATCTTTACTTTCACAACATCTTACTTAGCATTTTATCTAATTTTATACTTCTTTTAAATTTGATTTTAAAATTCTCTATATCTAGTCTGCAACTTGCATTTGGAACCTGTTCTTACGAGCATATGTGGAAAAACATAATAATGACTGGCAGAAATTAGAACACTATCTCAAATTCTACCTCTGCGTGCAATTTTTAAATTCCAAATTTCTCTTTTCTCCTTTAAATTCAAAATCAAAAAGAAAACCTAAATGCATTCATAGTGGCCAAGTTATTTAATTTATTAAAAAAAATATTAGTCCCTAGAGATAAGACTCTAGGATTCTTCTGACAGTATCCTTCACATCCCATTAGGACCTGTGGATGGTGATCTTGGTAGGCTCAAATCTTAAAATCACATGTTTAATAAGTTAGCATACTGGATCTACACATAGCTCTTCCTAATTTTCTTCACTTGAAATTCACCAGCTAACATGAGACCAAGAGATTTTTTTTTAAAGTAGAGACTTCATATTATTCATATTTGAGTGTCAAGCCCTAAAACCATCCAGCACATGGGAGGTCCTCCACATCCAACTCAAGACCTACACATCTCTTCATCCTTCTTGTTTCACAGAAAGTTATTCTCAAATGGCTTCTTTCCTTCCATGGAGTCATCTTTGAGGATATTGAAATAAGGAGCCACTATTGGCTCTATCATTTCTTAGTCAAATGAACGTATGCAAAATTACTTACATTCTCTGAACCTTGCTTCTTTCATCTGGGGAGTAGTGAAAACATAACCTACTTCAGGAAGTTTAGTGAAAACAACATAGGAAGTGCTGGGGCAACAAGAGTAGCTGCAATTGCCTAAACCAGAATCTGATGCCAGAACTATTTTCTCTATGCTGCTTTAAGTCCAAAATGGAATTCTTCCATACCTTTCTCCATGGAGAGCAGTCATCTTTATTTAATGAAATTAATTTGCAGAAGCAACTAGAGTAGTTAAACTCTGACTAAAGTAGTCTTCACTTCCCTGAGAGCTCAGTTGGTAAACAATCCTCCTGCAATGCAGGAGACTCTGGTTCGATTCCTGGGTCAGAAAGATCCTCTGGAGAAGGGATAGGCTACCCACTTCAGTATTCTTGAGCTTCCCTGTGGCTCAGCTGGTAAAGAACCATCTGCAATGCAGGAGACTTGGGTTCGATCCCTGGGCTGGGAAGATCCCCTGGAGAAGGGAAAGGCTACCCACTCCAGTATTCTTACGTAGAGAATTCCATGGATACAGTACATGTGGTTGCAAAGAGTTGGACACGACTGAGCAACTTACACTTCACTTCACTTCAAAGTAGTCTTCAAGCACAGGACTTATATTTAAAAACAGCCACAACTATAGTTACAAGCAATGAGATTAAATTTTCCTGAAAAAATTGTAACTGCTTCCTAAAGCAATGGCAAAACCACTGGAATGGATAAACCATCTCCCAAAGCAAACTCTGAAAACTACCCATTGATTGGCTCCTTTAAGTTATGGTATTTGTAGCTAAAAGTATCACTCTCCATACTTTACAGGCAAACTCTGAGTAGATTTTAAAAACAAGTAGGTAGCTTAACGTTAAGAAGCATTTTCAAACCTTGTTCATCATAGTCTCGGTAGGTGACATCATCTGCAAAAAAGAGAATAAAACCAAAATAAGTATTACTTGAGTCATTACTTTTTAGTCATTTTAGCGAAAAAGCACAACTAAATCTCCAATACAGATTTCTGTTCCTTTAAACATTTAATGACCGTACAATCAGTGAGAAAGGCCTCTGCCCAAAAACAATGATAGGAAAGGACAGGTAAATTATTTTCATAAAAATTTCTCAAATTGGCATAAAGCAAGACATGCAGAAGAAACATTAGGAATTAATATTTTGTTTTATTATGAGGTGGTGGTAGATGAGATGAAATATGAAAGCCTGAAAGTCTTTTTGAACAACCTATGCAAAAAATCCTGTATTAGGCTTTAAAATTAACTTTGACCAATGAAAAGAAAAATTATCATGTTAACAGAGCATTGCATCCATAGAGCCAGAAGTAATGTTTAAAATCTAATGAAAACATTCATCAAGTACCTGTTTCTTGGTACGTTCTTTCAGCATCATCTACTACTATTGGTTCATGGGAATCTAAAAAGAGAAAATATACACCTCTGCCAAACATGAAAAAACACGCACATTGCTAGACACTACTCTAAAATATTTACAAATTAACTCTAATTCTCACAATTGTGTAAGATAGATATTACTATCATTATTTAATAAAATTTAAGCTGAATAACAGGCCATAATTTCCTCTCAAGTCACAAGGATAGGAAGGAGCAGAATTAGAATTTTCACCAAATCTGGCTCCACTATATCACACTGTCTCATTCATTCCCAAATATTCTTGCCAGTATTCTATTAATATTTACAAAATCCCGACAGTGATCTGAAAAACATTTCCTTTTTCCCCATTTCTCCATGTAATATTAAACTATATTCAGAAATTTGTATAATACCTGGGCAGCCAAAAATGACTCAAGTATTATAAAGAGATCTCTATTTTGAGTCAGAGTGAATCATTAACCCTAGGTGGAAACGACCTTGGTCACTGCCTGAAACAGAAACATACATTACAGACCTGGATTTTCCTGCTCATATATCATGTCTTCCATATCTTGACTGTAGGCTGGCGAAGCTATAAATTAGGAAACAATTAGGAAATGACAAATATGTCTCAGAAAAGGATTATGCTTGATATTTAAAACAGGAAAAGCATAATTTCTAGTGGAGACAGAAATCAAATCAAAATGATGCTCAAACTTACATTCATTCATGAAACAAACAGGTACTAACTTGTGTTAAATGCCAAATACAAAGATGAATAAGAAAGTTTCCATCATCAATGTAACTGAACCACAAAATCATGGAGCTATATTCTCACATAGTTAATGAAAATTCAATGACATTCACAGAACAAAAAATGAGGCAGAGACACAGAGGAGTGCAGGTGAACCCTCCTCCCAGGCACACAGCAGGCACCCACCCAAGAGAGCCTGAGTGAGGACCCACATTCCTAGCCCCTCACTTGGACTCAACACCCGAGCACCGCCAGACTACAACACAATTCTCATGTTTATAGACACCTATTGTTGAAACGACATAGGTCCTAAATGCCAGCCAACAATATGACGCAGTCCCACAGAAAGAGGGGTCTATTCCAACCCTGGGAGAAAAACTGGCCAACACAGGCTTACTGGAAGATGGTACGTTCATCTCCAGTGTGGCTATACTTTCTGGGGACACATGATATGAGGCAAGACACAACTCTGACTGTTCACTGACTTGGTAATTTAGGACCACAAAACATGCAATTCTACAGCATCTTTTTTTTTCAATTCTCTTCTTAAAAAATTTTTTTTTCTATTTATTTATTTTTATTGAGGTATAGTAGGTTTATCGGAGAAGGCAATGGCACCCCACTCCAGTACTCTTGCCTGGAAAATCCCATGGGTGGAGGAGCCTGGAAGGCTGCATGCAGTCCATGGGGTCGCTGAGGGTCGGACACGACTAAGCAACTTCACTTTCACTTTTCACTTTCATGCATTGGAGAAGGAAATGGCAACCCACTCCAGTGTTCTTGCCTGGAGAATCCCAGGGACGGGGGAGCCTGGTGGGCTGCCATCTATGGGGTCGCACAGAGTCGGACACGACTGAAGTGACTTAGCAGCAGCAGCAGTAGGTTTATAATGTTGTGTTAATTTCTGCTATACAGCAAAGTGATTCAGTATGCATATATATAAAAATATATTCTTATTTATATATTTCCCACTATGGTTTATCACAGGGTATTAAATATAGTCCCCTGAGCTATACAGCAGGACCTTGTTGTTCATCCATTCTATACACAGCAGTTCATATCTGCTAATCCCAAACTCCCACAGTACCTTTTGACTTAATAATTCCACTACTCCTGGGAATTTATCTTCAGGAAGTAGACTTCAAAAGCACAAAATTATATTCATATATACATGTACCTAGCCATGAAATTAAAAGACGCTTACTCCTTGGAAGGAAAGTTATGACCAACCTAGATAGCATATTCAAAAGCAGAGACATTACTTTACCAACAAAGGTTCGCCTAGTCAAGGCTATGGTCTTTCCTGTGGTCATGTATGGATGTGGGGGGGGGGGGGGGGGGGGGGGGGGGGGGGGGGGGAGTGGTGGGTTGTGGGGGGGGTGGGGGGGGAAGAGCAGGGGGGGCCCGGCGGGGGGAGGAAGACACCCCCCCCATCCTCTAGAAAAATCTCACTGGGTTTTTGTTGAGGGGAGGTGAAGAAAGCGCAACCCCTGAAGTTCTCCCCCCCGCGAGGAGGGGAGGCGGGGGGGGGGGGGGGGGGGGGGGGGGGGAGGGAGGGGGGGGAGGGAGGGGAGGGGGGGGGGGGGGGGGGGGGGGCACTGACTTGATGGGTGTTGAGTCTGGGGGGCGGGGGGGGGGGGGGCGCGGGGGGGGAAAAAAATAAAAAAAAATATATAATAAAAATATAAATAAAAATATTTTATTTTATTTAAAATTATATAAAAAAAAAATAAAAATCCCCCCCCCCCCCCCCCCCCCCCCCCCCCCCCCCCCCCCCCCCCCTCTCCCCCCAATCCTCCCAGCATCAGAGTCTTCTCCAATGAGTCAACTCTTCGCATGAGGTGGCCAAAATACTGGAGTTTCAGCTTTAGCATCATTCCTTCCAAAGAAATCCCAGGGCTGATCTCTTTCAGAATGGACTGGTTGGATCTCCTTGCAGTCCAAGGGACTCTCAAGAGTCTTCTCCAACACCACAGTTCAAAAGCATCAATTCTTCGGCGCTCAGCCTTCTTCACAGTCCAGCTCTCACATCCATACATGACCACAGGAAAGACCATAGCCTTGACTAGGCGAACCTTTGTTGGCAAAGTGATGTCTCTGCTTTTGAATATGCTATCTAGGTTGGTCATAACTTTCCTTCCAAGGAGTAAGCGTCTTTAATTTCATGACTGCAGTCACCATCTGCAGTGATTTTGGAGCCCAGAAAAATAAAGTCTGACACTGTTTCCACTGTTTCTCCATCTATTTCCCATGTAGTGATGGGACCAGATGCCATGATCTTCGTTTTCTCAATGTTGAGCTTTAAGCCAACCTTTTCACTCTCCACTTTCACTTTCATCAAGAGGCTTTTTAGTTCCTCTTCACTTTCTGCCATAAGGGTGAAATATATGCAGATATATCATCTGCATATCTGAGGTTATTGATATTTCTCCCAGCAATCTTGATTCCAGCTTGTGTTTCTTCCAGTCCAGCATTTCTCATGATGTACTCTGCATATAAGTTAAATAAACATGGTGACAATATACAGCCTTGTCGTACTCCTTTTCCTATTTGGAACCAGTCTGTTGTTCCATGACCAGTTCTAACTGTTGCTTCCTGACCTGCATACAGATTTCTTAAGAGGCAGATCAGGTGGTCTGGTATTCCCATCTCTTTCAGAATTTTCCACAGTTGATTGTGATCTACACAGTCAAAGGCTTTGGCATAGTCAATAAAGCAGAAATAGATGTTTTTCTGGAACTCTCTTGCTTTTTTCCATGATCCAGCGGATGTTGGCAATTTGATCTCTGGTTCCTCTGCCTTTTCTAAAACCAGCTTGAACATCAGGAAGTTCATGGTTCACATAACATTAATTAAAACAGAATAGTACCAAATTAAAATCTTACCTGTCTCTTCTATATGGTAGCTATCTTCAGTTTCTGAAAATAATAACATTAAATAAAGATTACTACCTTAATAAATGGTATATTTATATATTTTATATGTATATTCTAGATGAATGTTTATCACTGATTTTATTTTGAAAGCAAATAGGTATTAAAACAAAACATGAAAATATCAATAAACATCTGCTAAATATATTTCACTAGAACTACATTTAGAAACGCCTCACAATTTTCCATTTGTTGTATGTAAATAAAATACTATGTCTTCAGTTAAAAAAAAAAAAAAAGAAATGCCTCACATATTTTTCTTATAGGATCCACTTAACAACCCCACAAAGATGACAAATACTGTAACTTGAGCTAAAAAGGGAGGGTGATTTAGTCAGAGTAAAGACTTGGGCTTCCCACGTGGCGACTGTGGTAAAGAATCTACCTGCCCATGCAGGAGATGCAAGAGATGGAGGGTTCAATCTCTGGATCAGGAAGATCCTCTGAAATAGGGAATGGCAATCTGCTCCAGTATTCCTGCCTGGAAAATTCCATGGACAGAGGAGCCTGGTGGACTATAGTCCATGGGGCCATAAAGAGTTGGACACGACTGTTCTCATAACACAGTGACAAAGGCTGTGTCCACATCTCAACCCCCTTTGCCAATCTATTTTCTAGACATGTCCTGCCATTTTAAGAAGCAAAACTACAGTCGCTATATGGAAACACAAAGGCAGAACCAAGGGACTTCAGATATTTGGGGAGCTGAAAGGTCAACGTGTTGATACCTTCATCTACATACCCCTGATGGCCAAGTGCTGCCACTCACATGACCTCTGTTAATTTAAACAGCTATATGGACATAAGTACTTTAACTTCTGAAGACTTATAACAAGCAACTTTTACGTTCAAACTGAATCTATGTCCCAATTAAAAATTATGTCAGAAAATAAAGTTTCTTCAATTTATGAATTTTTTAGAAGTGTTCCTGCCCACTCTTGATCTATAACTCCTAACCTCAAAAATATCAAATTCCTTACTGCTACTGCTAAGTCACTTCAGTCGTGTCCGACTCTGTGTGACCCCAGAGACGGAAGCTCACCAGGCTCCCCTGTCCCTGGGATTCTCCAGGCAAGAACAGTGGAGTGGGTTGCCATTTCCTTCTCCAATGCATGAAAGTGAAAAGTGAAAGTGAAGTCGCTCCGTCGTGTCCGACTCTTAGTGACCCCATGGACTGCAGCCTACCAGGCTCCTCCATCCATGGGATTTTCCAGGCAAAAGTACTGGGGTGGGGTGCCATTGCCTTCCCTGTCAAATTCCTTATGTTTCTGATTATGAGTGTCTTGATTCAAACTTGTTGTATAAGCATCATCTAGAATATCAACTGTCAATCTTTCTTAGTTATCCTGGCCAAAGATGGGAAGGAGCAAGACATTCCTGGGAAATGATGAAATCATTTCACCAGCACTCCTACTCAGAAATGTTTTTCCACAGAAATCATGATATTTATGATATCAGAAGGTCTAAAGTTCAAAAGCTAGTCTGTAAATGTGTATTTTCAATGCACAACACAAGTGAGATCATACACATGTTGAAAAGCATTTTGAACTTAAAATTTCCTCCCAAATTATGCATCTGATACAATTCTGTTGGTTGGTATGGAAACCAAACCATCACTTACAGTGTTATTTCTTTGGAAAAGTGTACTATCTGCTCAACAATAGGCATGAACACAAGCATTTGGAAATACATTTATTCATAAATTAGGAGCTGTTTGCTTCTTAAATAGTTCCCCAATATATTAAATATTGTGAGAAGTAGATCTACTTAATTCCCCATAAGGTTTATGCTTTAAAATAGTCCCTGCAACCATTTATCAATAGCATTGTCTGGAGGCTATCTATTCACTCAGTTCTTGCATGGCCTGGACAAGTCCCATGAGCTCTGCCTGATTCCCACTGGCTCCAAGCACATTCAAGCCTTAACCTGTTCAGACACAGCAAAGTGGGATGTGAAGTAAGGTCCAGGAGACAGTAAACAGCCCAACCACATCTGTGCTCAAACCTGGCGGCACTTATATACCCCCAAGGAGCTTTTACAATCCCCCATTTTGGGGGCCCCACATCCCAAACACTCCAATTCACTTTGACCAGGGTGGGCCACTGGAATTCTTTTTAGGCTCCACAGGGGACGCTGAAATGCAGCCAAGATCAGAAGCAGTGCAATGGGACATTAGCCCATCTTAGTGGATCTTATCGGGGAAGGCAATGGCACCCCCACCCCAGTACTTTTGCCTAGAAAATCCCGTGGACGGAGGATCCTGGTAGGCTCCAGTCCATGGGGTCGCTAAGAGTCGGACATGACTGAGCGACTTCACTCTCACTTTTCACTTTCATGCACTGGAGAAGGAAATGGCAACTCACTCCAGTGTTCTTGCCTGGAGAATCCCAGGGACGGGGGAGCCTGGTGGGCTGCCATCTATGGGGTCGCACAGAGTCGGACACGACTGAAGCGACTTAGCAGCAGCAGCAGCAGCAGTGGATCTTATTCACAAGAGGTTTTCTCTCTGAATCTAGGATGCTGTGGCTCCAGATCTTCCTACCTTTACTAGCGCCTGTTTCTCACTGTTCTGTCTCCTGCTCTGAACTCAGCTTAGGCTGAGCTAAACCTTGAACCCTGCCAGGCACCTCCAGTCTAGACTCTCTGTGGCCAGTGGTGCTGTGTTGTTACATGAGTGCTATAGGCACCCCACTCCAGTACTCTTGCCTGGAAAATCCCATGGATGGAGGAGCCTGGTAGGCTGCAGTCCATGGGGTTGCTAGGAGTCGGACACGACTGAGTGACTTCACTTTCACTTTTCACTTTCACGCATTGGAGAAGGAAATGGCAACCCACTCCAGTGTTCTTGCCTAGAGAATCCCAGGAACGGGGGAGCCTGGTGGGCTGCCGTCTCTGGGGTCACACAGAGTCGGACACGACTGAAGCGACTTAGCAGCAGCAGCAGCATAGACGCTGAGGATTACTACACAATGGGTGGGGTGTGTTGTGTAACCGCTTGCTTCGTACTGAGTGCATCAACCATGCCATGACCTAGTTTCATCAT
Organism: Tragelaphus eurycerus; assembly: GCA_935064755.1. Taxonomy (NCBI): domain Eukaryota; kingdom Metazoa; phylum Chordata; class Mammalia; order Artiodactyla; family Bovidae; genus Tragelaphus; species Tragelaphus eurycerus. The sequence continues at coordinate 341,136 of CAKXYN010000096.1, forward strand.
AGGTTTGTTTTCTCGTATCACTCTTTTTTTAATTTTTGGCTGCACTGGGTCTTCATTGCTGCGTGCAGGCTCTCTCTAGTTGCGGCGAGTGGGGGCTACTCTCTAGTTGTGCTGCACAGGCTTCCCATTGCAGTGGCTTCTCTGGTTGCAGAGCACAGGCTCTAGGGCACATGGGCTTCTGCAGTTGCGGCTCTCGGGCTCCAGAGTGCAGGCTTCAGTAATTGTGGACCATGAGCTTAGTTGCTCTGGAACATGTAGGATCTTCCCAATCCAAGGATTGAACCTGTGTCTCCTGCACCGGCAGGCGGATTCTTAACCACTGAACCACCAGGAAGTCCCTCTTGCATCACTCTTTTAGATATAAAACATCTCTCTTAAAAAACAATGTTTCCTTCATACTCATTTTAAGTATAATATGACATACAATTTGTGTATTTTCAAATAATAAAAAACAGAGTACAAACTTGTGGCTTAAAATCATTTAAGAATTCATTAATATTTCAAAGGATTACTTTAAGAAGAGTATAGAGAATAGACCCCAAAAGAACAAAGCATGTGGACTTAATTTAGCAGGGCTGTAAATAACCATGGCAGCCTCATATTAAAACAGAATAGAGCAGTAAGTATATGAATGAAAAGTTTTCTATATGTCAGTAGTGAATAGCTACCATTCTAACTGGCCTAATGCAAACAATACAAAGTAAATAACTCAAATGATACTTAAATAGCTAGCATTTAATTTAAAACATTGATACATGCAAACCAGTCAACATGAAGTCTGGTCCATATGTAGACTACATTGGGCCTGCCTCCTGATTTTCCAAATAAAATTTTACTGGAACACAGACACACTTACTCAACTGGGCACTGTCCAGGGCTGCTTCTGTCCCACGGCAGCAAAACTGAGAAGTTGCAATAGAGGTTTTATGGTCTGCAAAGCCTAAAATAATGACCAGCTGGCCATTTACAAAAAAGAAAGGTTTGCCAATGCCTAGGTTGCAAATTGTATTCTACCCACTGTAGTCACAGAGTTCATTTTAGATCAAGACCTTTGGTAGATTATTAAGGTCAATATTTCTTCAGTTGCTTGAATTTCTTATAACAAATGGTATTCCAGGATGGAGAGTCCAGTAATTGTACTGAAGGATTTCACTTATATCCTATAAAAAATGCATAAATTCTCAGAATTCCTACTGTGCTTTGAATTTAAAAACTGGGACATCTATTTATTTTAGGGAAAAGACTCATTTTATTGGTTTTTAGCTTCAAGTTAAAGAAAAAAAACTTTAGATAAAAGTTAAATATTGGTTTTAAAAAACTTTAACAATCCTAATTACAAATGACTCATTGTGCTTTATTCAGAAACCAAAAACAAAAGTGTTCTACCTTCATGAACGGCTCCAGTTCCCATGGGTTCGTATCTGTCATCTGCATCACTTCCTACAAAGACATGGTCTTCGGGTTGCAGTTCTTCTGCTGGTCCTTCTGGTTCTTGGTGCAGGTTCTCTCCTTGAACAACAATAATGCACAGAGTGACACAGGTCTAGGCCAAGGACCCCTGGCAGCAGCCAACACAAACACCAGCGGCCCATCTGCAAGGCGGCACGTACCCGCTGCAGCTGCTGGGCACACCCTGCCCCTCCTCCGGGCCTCTGCACACGCCAAAGCTCTGTCCTCTCTCTGGCCAAAGGCTAGTTCACCTGAGGGGGCAACAGGTCTTCTTTCACTAGAACCCCAAGGATGGGACCTCACTTATTTTAGTGGCTCTGTCTGCCCAGCACCTGGGGCTATGATTAGCCATGAGAAGTTCTCAATCCATATTTAATAAGAGAATAAATAAATTCAGAATTCTTACTACATTTGCCTCTTCAATGATCACTAGATCAGAGAAAAGATCACCTTGTGATCTTCCATTGAGAATTGACATAAAATTCCAGGTAACAGTTTTAGACAACTCTATGTAAATGTTCTATTGCAAAGAACAGCTGATCACCAACTAAATCACATGCGAGATCATCAGCATTAGGTCAGATGCATTATTCTTTGCTTCTAAAGGTTTCTGTGTTTAGCCTTTAAGTTATGTCAAGATGCTCATTTTTTGTTGTGAGACTGGCATGATACACTTAACCATTTCTCTTCCCTTGTGTAGATGTTGGACATGCTGTGTGACTGCACTGCAGCATGGGTTCGCTGGTCACTGTGGTCTGAGACATCCTCCCAGTGGTAACTTGACGTGGACTCATGCAGAGGATGTTCCACATATATCATTCTAACCAGAGAACTCAAGTGAGGCAGACAACGGCGTGCAGTGCAGTACCGCTCTAGGAATCAGACCATCTAGGTCCACCTATACCAGCAGTGTGTGACCCTGGGCCAGTTACTTAACTGCTTTGGGCCTAAAATTTCTCTTCTGAAAAAAGGAATAATAAGAGTACCTACTTCTAGCTTTGTTATGAGGACTGAAGGGCTTAGAAGAATGCCTGGCCCATAATAAATAAGGGCTTCCCTGATAGCTCAGTTGGTAAAGAATCTGCCTACAAACCAGGAGACCCCAGTTCAATTCCTGGGTTGGGAAGATCCACTGGAGAAGGGATAGGCTACCCACTCCAGTATTCTTGGGCTTCCCTGGTGGCTTGGCTGGTAAAGAACTGCCTGCAATGCAGGAGACCTGGGTTCAATCCCTGGCTTGGGAGGATCCCCTGGACAAGGGAAAGGCTACTCTCTCCAGTATTCTGGCCTTGAGAATTCCATGGACTATATAGTCCATGGGGTCACAAAGAGTCTGACACGACTGAAAAACTTTCACTGTAAGAAGTAAATTTTATTGTTGCTGTGTGGCTGCTGTTAATATTTTTACCATCATCGTCACCACAGTGGTAACAATAATACAATTTCTACTGCCACTGAACTTTCCCCTCAAACTGCAGGGCAGTGTTCTTGGTCACTTTACCTGATGAGTTCCTATCACTTTAGGCGCTCGGTGCGGCCCAGTGCTGCAGGCGGGCCGTTAGGCCCTTTTCCGTTGACGTGTTTGTTTTCCGTCTCCTCATCACAGCCGCCTACCTTGTTTCTCACTTCAGATCTTCAGCTTCTCAGCACACCGATCAATTTTTCTCGTCACTAACTGTACGACTCTTTTTTTCTTCTAGTTATTTATTTATTCAGTGTAATTTTACAGGCTTTATGTGGGCAGGGCGGAGCTCTCTCGCCCATCTATTCAACAGAAGCCCCTGTTTTCAGCAGAAGCACCACACATGGTCTGAGCATCTCCATGACCCAGGGACAGCCCGCCACGAGGAAAACTGTCTCCTGAGAGCTCACGAGACCTCACCAGAGGCACGGCCAGTGCCCTCTGCAACTGCCGCCCCAACGCTATGAGGGAGCAATTATCCAACTTTGAAGGGTGAAGGGCTTGAGGAACTGTGCTAAAGCCACACAGCTAATAAAAGTAACTGCAGGACCAGAATGCAACAGTGAATCACAGAAGGATGGGGACAGAGTCTACGTCAGAGACAGTGTCACGGAGGCAAGTGTGGCCTGATAAGATGTGAAGACTGAAACACACAAAGATACTAACAGAAGACAGAACAAGTCAAAGGTCCTACGGCAGAGACAGGCCTGGCGAGTACAGAGAAAAGAGAGGCCAACCAGGCTCGAGAAAAGTGATCAAGGGGAGAGAGATGAGGCCCACAGTAGGCCTGGCCACGTCAAACACTGGGTGCAGAGCAGCAAAGATGGAAGCAAAGACCCAAGTGGACGGAAGACGGGATGGTGGTACCAACACTGCAGAAGTCAGAATACATTTTGGAGGCAAAGCTGAAGGGACTTGCTGATGGATAATGCATGAGAGGGGAAGAGGAGAAAGAAATCAAGGAAAACCCCCAGGATTTTAGCTTCGGCAACTGAATGGATAAAGAGACCACTAACTAGAATATAAAAGACTGGAATAAAACATTTTTTTTTTCGGTGGGGCTGTGAGATGGAAAGGAATCAAGAATTCAGTTTTAGGAACATTTTGAGTCTGAGATATCCATAAAACATGCATTTAGAGATAAGAATAGTTATCTTATCTCTAGTTAGTCAGTTATTCAGTTAGGTAAATCCAGGAGCTTAGATGAGAGATGAGGGCTGCAGATATATATTCAGAAGTAGTATTTAAAGCCATGGTCTGTGGTTTTCTGAGGAAAAAGTCTTGACAAAGAACAGATTCAGGGAATCCAGGTGCTAGATTGGCTTCCTTCCTCCAGTGTCTGGCTTCCTACATGTCCAGAGGTCCACCATGCCCTCCACTTCCTTCTCCAACCTTGGCTGAAATTTACTTTGATCAACCATCTCAACTCACTCGGATCCCCAGTACAATCTCCCTGTCCCATCTTCCTACTGACAACTCCTCCATCTCATTTTTCATGCTGCAGACAGAATACACAACATTCCTTCACATCCTCCAATGGTTTCAACTTCTCTTAGCATCAAGTAAAAACATCCCTTCCCCTCATCTCTCCACCTGTGTTCAGACCTTTTTGGTCCCTGGACTTTCAGACATGCCATGCCCTCTACTTAAAACTTTGCTGGCAACCTCTGACTGGCAAAGCATTGCATCATCCTCCAGCTCCTAAATCAAAATGTCATTTCCTCCAGGAAGCCCTTGGTGAGCCCAAAGTCTGAGTAAGTCCCAGACAGCATCATGTATTTCACCATCACAGCACTTACCACATCATATTGAAATCAACCATGTACCGAGATTTTATCATCCTTGGCTTAGGTTAAAGTTGAAATTTTAAAAAAAGATGTAGGAAAGGAAAGCCTGTGTTTGCACACATGGGCAGGTGAAGTAGCTTTTCTGGCTGAGAAGAAATGGTACTAAAAGGACACAGGCTCCTAGACCCCTACTGCTAAGTCACTTTAGTCGTGTCCAACTCTGTGTGACCCCATAAACAGCAGCCCACCAGGCTCCCCCGTCCCTGAGATTCTCCAGGCAAGAACACTGGAGTGGGTTGCCATTTCCTTCTCCAATGCATGAAAGTGAAAAAGCGAAAGTGAAGTCGCTCAGTCGTGTCCGACTCTTCGCAACCCCATTGACTCCAGCCTACCAGGCTCCTCCATCCATGGGATTTTCCAGGCAAGAGTACTGGAGTGGGTGCCATTGCCTTCTCCGAGACCCCTACTAGCCAAGGGCAAAACCCTCAAACTCAGCCAGAGCTGGTCTCCCCAGTGGAGCACAGATGGAGCCTGATGGATGCTTTACACTTAAATACCACAAAATACCCAAGATGGACTAAGATACTTTAGCCGGCCTTCAAAAGCCCAATTTAAATGATGAGAAATTGTTTGTTTTTAAGAAACATACTTTTTTTCCTTTAGGGCCACCTTCAGCTCACACCAACACACTAGAAGTATCAGGACACCACATATTCTGCTCTCTTAAAACCCTCCTGTTGCATCTTGGTGTGGTGTGTGTGAGCAAAGTCACTTCACGCGTGTCTGACTCTTTGAGACCCCAGGGACTGTAGCCCCCAGGCTCCTCTGTCTGTAGGGTTCTCCAGGCAAGAATACTGGAGTGGGTTGCCATGCACTCCTCCAGGGGTCTTCCCTACCCAGGGGTCAAACCTGCAGCTCTTAAGTCTCCTGCCCTGGCAGGTGGGTTCTTCACCACTAGAGCCACCTGGGAAACCCTTTGGGGGGTTCTGTGTTTTTATCAATGGATGAGTCAAGAAACAGTCTTAGCAAATCTGAAAACATTGGTATTTAGAGTACCATTTAATATTCTCCATACAGAACTTAAGCTTTTTAGATGTAAGAGCTAGGGAAGTGCTTTACATTCTCTGAGTGAACTGCATGTTCGCGTCTCCTCTAGTAATATGATCTACGTAATTAAAAGTTTCTTTTTGCTCTGGTGGCCACCCAAGCAGTCAGTATAATTTGAGGGTTGAAAACAGTTCCCAGAGAGCCTATTACAGTTTGCCTGGTTCTCTTCTATTTCCCTCCTCCTGTAGCTAATGTTATTTGTTCTTGATGTATCATTGGTCACGGTATCATTGGTCTCCATTTCTTTATTCTCTAACAATAAAATGGGGTAAAATAAAACTAGTGCAGTGTTATTTTAAAAACACTTGTCCTCTAATAACTTTTTAAAAGCCTGCTCAATTAATACTTAAATTTTAAAATAATATCCAAGTCGTTTTATGCAGTTAACCATCATTTTAGTAATACATGAAACATATTTTAATTCATACCAGGTTCTGAGTATACTGTTTCATCAAGTGACTGAACTTGTTCGTATACTTCATCTTCAATATTCTGACGTCCTAAAATAATTAAAACGTAACTAAGTAGAAAAAAATTTAGACATTAAAGCATAACATGAAATATAACCTCCACGTATACACATTAAAATATATTGGATTAATCAGCTATGCACCTTTTTCATAACAGCTCAATCCTTTGTTTTGGGTTGACAAATATGGTAGATATTTAAAATTGGTTTTGAGAGCAGATATAAATGCTAAAAGACTTCTCCATAAGATATCAAAAAATAAGAAATGAATCAGGTTCAGATTTTTCTTAAAAAAAAAATTATTTCGGTTTCTAGTTAACAAAGTTCACATTAATAATAGAATAAAGAAAATAGGAAGGGCAAAGTTTTCAGAAAAGGAAGTACTGGGAAATAAAGATAAAATGCAGAAGATGAAGTCAATATACATTAAAGCACATGGTCAACCACTGTCTTTCCCAGTAGTCAGGAGAAAAGGTCCCTTGCCTGGTGTGAGGGTTGGCTGTCTGTTCTCAGAAGGTGTTAGGAAGTGTGAGTAGAAGACCTTACAAGACAATCCTCTCAGCTTTGGAGACCCTCATCTGACAGTCACATCCATAGATTCAAACGCATTTAAATTGCAGATGTGAACACTAGTTTCTAATGACATTGTGACTACACCATGGGGCTTATGGTATTTTTAGGCTTACTGCAGCATCACACACAAGCAAGAAGCTACAACTGCATTGACACCACCCCAAATTTTCTGTCAACAGCCATCATCTGTGTTCACCAAAGAGAAGTAGCACCAGACTTAATATCATGAATGCCATCACATGAGATAAACACCGAGGACATCAGTTATACTGAGAAGGTAATCTTCAATGACAAAAACAGAGGAAGTTAATTTGAACCTCAGGTTGGAAAAAAGCAGAAGACTCTATTTTGCTAATTATTCTACAAAACCATTTCTAAAGCACACAGAGTGCCTTCTGGTTTTACAGATGCTTACATTTCACAAACTACTCTTACACCTATTCTCACAGAATTCCGGGGGAGCCTGCCAATCTCTGCTCTGCCCTCACACAATGCCCATGAGAGCTTCCCAGCTGAGTTCCCAGTTTTAAAATTGCTGACAGCACCAACCGCGGAAAATATAAAGTGAGTAAAGAGAAGTGGAGATTGGCACTCTGTTCTTCTGTTAACCCTTTAATGGCTCCCTTTGCCTGAACAGATGAAAGTCTAAGCTCCCTGAAACCTCAGAAGGCAACAAAAGACCCCCACAATCTAGCCTTCCCATGCCTCTCCAGTCACACCAGCTACCAGCGTTGGCTTTGAACTTGGCAAATACACCATCTGCTCCATCTTCCCATGAGCTTCGGATGTACTTCCTCTCTCCTTGGGAGAGTTAAAAGGTTAAAAAAAAAAAAAGTCCAGGCTGCAATGAGTTAAAGACTAAGTGTAAAATAAGACAAAAAAGCAACTACAAAACCTTCTTTCAAAAGTGTGGCTAGTACAGTGAGAAGAGGGACTGGAGGGCAGATGAAGAGAAGTGCAGGGAGCAAGTCAAAGTTAAGTGCTGGGCATCAGTTGTGTCCAACTCTTTGTGACCCCATGAACTGCAGCCCACCAGGTTCCTTGATCCATGAGTAGGGATCAAGGAGGGCAGCTATTTTATTGTGTTTTTAATGAGAGGTATGTACCTCTGTTTATAGACTAGGTAGTTAGAGAAGACAGAGGGTAGAGACCCAAATAAGAGGAAGGTTGGGAAGGTAACATTTAAACCAAAGCAAATATCACCAAGAAGTTGGAAAGGATATGAGCTGATAACTGAAGAGTTTGGAAGTTTGGAACTGGTTGTCAGTAATATGCAAAGAGTAATATAAACAAAGAATAAAAAAAGGAAGAGAGAAAGCAAATGGTACATTTCAAAGTAAGTACCAGCTTTGACAAACAAGGTTTTTAAAAATTAATTTAGTACAAAATAAAATTTGAGGTGCTAAATTCAAATATGCATTTAAATTCTGAAAAAAAAAAAAAAAAGGAAAAAATATCACTCTTGCTGCAAAGTCAAGGCATGATTATAGCAATTGTACAGGAATGTGAGAGACAGGAACTTCTGGGATTATCTGAACAACAACAAAAACTGACAGCAACATTTTGATCTTTACTAAAAGGAAGAAAGGTAAACCAAACAGTATTCACCAATATATAGTGATAAAATCCACGCAACTACCATCTGGATTCAGTGGCTAAATTGCTGGTAAAAATGCAGTGTCATACCTAACACTTCCAATAGGTGGCAAAATGAAACCAAATCTTTTGAGAACTACTGAGTAAAAGAAAATGTGCAGAAATAGTACTTCGTAATAAAAATCAAAGCATCAATAGGAAATGAGAGTAATGGAATCAGACTTCATTTACTAATTTATTAAGAGACTTCAGGAGTTTTTATCATGTGGGTCACTGGCCCTTGAGTGACTGAGGAAATACTTCAATTCATGTGTGAATTTATGTAGATATAAAACAGGCTTCACAGATGATCCCAAGGAGTCCTGGGAAATCTTTCATTGTCCACAGGAGACTCATGTTAAAAAGACTGGGGGCCCAATAGACCTACTTCATTAAAAAATATGACAGAAGAGGGTAAAACTAAATGTCCAAGACCTGTCTAATTTTACTTTCAATATAATATGGCACAGTTATCCTGGACTTGGAATCAAGAAACACAGCACTTAGTTCATGATGTTTCTAACTATGGTCTCAGACAAGGAGAAGCCTTCTGTGTCTGGACTCTTAATCTCAAAAATTAAAATGATCCTGTGTGGATTTTTTTCTAGGAAAAAAAAAGAGAGAGAGAGAGAAATAGAGTTTACTATAAAATTGCAGAAGACAAGAAGAAAAAAAGAGTGGGTTGGCCCACCCAACCCCTGAAAGTTTGTTCAGGTTTTCCTATAACATCTAATAGGAAAATAGAACGAGTTTTTTGGCTAACCCAGTATTTCATTATTCAGCGATCATTGCAAAACAAAATTATGGATAAGACAGAGTCTGGAAGCTGCTACCTTTGGGTACCTGGGATGCAGCTAGGTGCGTTTGGTCAGAATCAGAGGAAAGCTTACCTGGGCTCTCCAGAACCTGATCTTCCAGCCAAGGGTACATGTCTGCCTCTTCTGGTGGTACTGTTGGCTTTGGAGCAGGTTTTTCTTTAAGGCCTGCATTTTTATTCACAAAATTAACTTAAGGTTTTGTTTTTTTTTCTTAAAAAAATTTTTTTGACACATTAAACCAAGTAAAATAATATTTCTCAACATTTCATCAATATTGTCAGTTACTCAAAGATTTCCAGTTTCTATTACATGCGAATATTGATATGCTTATAAAAAAATAAAGTTGGAAAATAGTTCCTTCTTTGAATTCATCGGGCCTTTAACATCTCTTTACCTGAATTAACCTTTCATTTAAAAAATAATAAATCATTATTTGAGTATTCACAAATCTCTAAAAGATCAAGTCATAAAAAAATAAGTAAAATAAAATAACTTGCCAAAAGAAGTTCAGTATGAGTTCAATCTCCTCTCGTGTTCATGTGTGACTAAGGAACTTCTAAGTTTTGAACTCCAAATTCAGCAATAAGACAACTAAGATGTACCGGAACTTTCTACTCTCATTGCCTGCATGCCTTTCTTTGATTCATATACAATTAACTACTCTTCTTGAAAACTATAGTTAAATATAAGAAAAAACACATAACTCACTATGTACATCCTTCTAAAGTTAACACATGCAATTCCATAAAAAATTCCATAAAAATATGGAAAAAAAAGTTCTTTTGCTTTTCTTTTTTTGTCTTAAGGAAAATAAGACATCAAGATAAATTAACACAAAAGATGATTTTTAAGTCAATGCTGCTCTAAAATCTTATATATTGCTAATTTGAGATTTTGTATGTAGCACATTAAAATGCATCCTAAATACAATTTTGTAAAATAAACTAGACTGTCATGAGCCTGAAAATTCCATTTACCAAATCCTGGGCTCTCTGTTACCCCGCTGAGAGTCTTATACCAGGAGCAGATATTAAAGGACATGTGTCTGCATGTCAACAGCTGGAGTGAAAAGGTCAGGACAGAACAGAGAGGCCTTTTCTAATCTTAAGCACCTTTAACTCAATGTGCTGTAAACTTTGTGTTTTTCCTGACTATTCCCTCTTCTATAGCTCTTTATTTTTCTCTCATTAAGAAAAACATACTCCTACCCCATCTCCCAAATCCTAAAAAAGGCTGAAACAGAGTTCATAGGACCCCACCTCATCACAGATATTTCCTCCAGGAACTCATTTCTGACACTACTTACACAAAAACCTAACATTAAAAAACAACCACCAACGCATACAATCGTGTTCTGCTCCTAACTATAGATTCTAGAGAGGGCATACACAAATAGGCACAGATCCTAATTATATTTCACTTTCAGGGGGTGGGGGTAAGAAATGAAAGCCTTTAGTAAAACACATCACATTTCAAGATCCAAATTCAAGGCTGAAAACTTTCCCCATGCACTTTTTCACTTAAATAACCTATGCTTACGAGCTCTCAACTGTTACTGGGACAGGTATGGACCTCTCCATGGCCAAGTTTTGCTGAATTAATAGGGTAAACTTTTCATCTTCCAAATCAAGAGATTCATCTCTGCACTTTCAGCACCGCAGAAAGCACCTGGTACATAGCAGGTGCCCAAGGGCGGGGTGCACCCAGTGAAGAGCTTGTCTGCTTTTTAAATGGCTGCAGAATCTACAGGGTCCCGGCTCTAGCTGTACCAGAGTGGCTTAGGGCTATAGAGGAGGGAACGGGGACTCATCAACTTCCCTGCTACTATTCACCAAAGAGATGCCCATCTGAGTTCTAGCATCATCCACCATTTTAGTACCGCAAGCTTAATTTGCCCAAACAGTTCCAGTGTGTCTGTTGTCCCGGTATAATTATTTCACTCTCAAAAGTATCTCAGGTTGGATGAAAAATTACAAGGTCATTCTACTAAGCCTGTCTGTAGCAGGCTTTCAAACTGTGCTCCATGGGTTCGATAAGCAGTAAAATATGTCCCCATCAAACAAGAAAGATTTAAGCTGCCTGAAAATCCCATTCGTACTGGATTTAGAGAAAAGTTTCATTTGAAAAAAAATCTGAGGCAAAAGTGCCTGAAAACTACTACTACACATCAATATCCAGACCCGCATTGCCCCTAATAACCAGCTGGGAGTTGTCTCTAAAGTTGAAACTGTAAAACATGAAACACAACAGGAGGAAGCAAAAGCCCATACCCAGACAAAATACTGAGCAGTTTTCTTTTCTGTCCAAAGTGGCAGCTGAATTGTAAATTTACTGACACCTGGTCATGGTGATTTTCCAGAGGTGAAATCAGCACAAAAATAAACTATTTTGTAAACTTCAAAGAAGCTGAAGTTCTTATTAACATCTTTCCTTCCCTAGATTCTGATAAAGGTACAAACATTTAATGAAAATGCATTCTAGAATAATTCTTATTGATTTGATAACCCATACGAAAGCTTTTACTCTGGCGTTTCCAATTTTTTTTTTTTTTACCCAAGTCTATTTTAGCCCATGAATCCATCTGTAAGTGTTCCCCAGAAAACAGTGGTAAATCCATGTCTCATACAAGAGTTTAGGCAAAAAGTAATCAAAAACTAAACAAGAAAAATAAACACGTGTAAGGCAAAGGAAAGGTTTTCAAACTAGATTTATTGTGAGGTACACATGGCAAGGATGTAGCACTGAAATAAATATTCAATCAGGTTATGAAATGAATGTATTGGTTTTGACGTTGCTGGGGCTGCAAATAACAAGACACCAATTCACACTGGCTTGAACATGAAGGAAATTTATTATTTAACAGCAGGTTGGCTGTCTCTGAGCACTAGCTTCATCCTCGGGGTGGTAATCAGGTCTCCCAGGTGGCAAGGTCCTCTTTGAGACAAGACTTTGTCCAGAAGCAAAGAACCACCTCTTCTTCCACTTCTTTCTTAGGCTTGAAGAAATTTTTCCTGTACGTTCTTACCATTCTTCCCATTTTAATAGTCAAAACCAGAACCCACTTCTATTACTCCACTGGCAAGAGCAGCAGAGTGACCACAATTGCCTGATGGTGATTATCTACGGTTGAATGACCGTTGCAAGCCAACCACAACAGCTCCTGTATGATTTGGAAGATCATCGAATTCTCTTAAAAACATATCTTGTGTTTAGGTCTTTGAGCACATAAGATAAATTAGGGGGAAAAAACTGAAGGCGAGGCTGGGACAATATGAGAGAATAGCATTGAAACATGTATATTACCATATGTAAAACAGATGACCAGGGCAAGTTCGATGCATGAAGTAGGGCACCTAAAGCTGGTGCTCTGTGACAACCCAGAGGGATGGGGTGAGGACGGAGGTGGGAAGGGGGATTCAGGATGCAGGGGAATACATGTACATCCATGGCTGATTCATTTTGATGTATGGCAAAAACCACCACAATATTGTAAAGTAATTAGCCTCCAATTTAAATAAATAAATTTTAAAAAGTTTATATTTAATGACTGTGTAATTTTGCCTCCAATTTTAATTCAAAATGGAAGAAGTTATAAAAAGTAAATGAAATGAGTACTTTAAATCAACTGTTCACAGCAAGTTTAATTACTTGACATAATTATCTTAGTCCAATATCAACTTAATTTATTCAATACTACCCAACTACACCAGACCACCATGGGAAAGAATAAATGGATTTTCTTCCCAGAAATATGTAACATTTTAAAAGTTACTAAATTGCATATTGCATTCATTCATACAGCAAATATTTAGCACCTACTAACTCAAGGTGGGCTTCTCTAGTGGTTCAGAGATAAAGAATCCACCTGCCAATAAAGGAGATGCAAGTCCGATCCCTGGGTTGGGAAGAGCTCCTGGAGATGGAAACGGCAACCCACCCCAGTATTATTGTCTGGAAAATCAAATGCAGAGAGGAGCCTGGTGGTCTACAGTCCATGGCATCACAAAAAGAGTTAGACACAACTTAGCAACTAAACAAGACAAGCTTAACTCAAAGTGCTGTTCTATAGAAAACCAACACACAAAACCCCTATCACCCCCAGAAGGGAACAGTAAAAAGATAAGAAACATGAACTCTGTAGAGTATACGAGATGGGGAAAGTGACAGACCCTTTGGGAAAGAGGGTGGGACTATTCACAATAAACCGATGAGGAAAGGACTTACTGATAAGACTGAAACAGATTACAGGAGGACATCAGGGGCCTGGCCTTATGAGTTATACCAGACAAGAGTCTCCAGGTAAAGCTCTGGACCAGCAAGTACAAAATTCTTCAGCAGGGAAGGTGCTGGGAGTGAGGAAGGACCCGTTGGCCAACACAGGTGAACAGCGCAGGCCTGAGCATCAGAAAGTTCCCAGAAACCCAGCTCTTACTCGAAGAGTGAAGGATCGACTTTTTAGAAGAATTACACACAAACTGCTTCCTCAACAAAATCTGGGAAAATAAGGATTATACATAATACGATGCTTCATAGGATTTCACACACTTAGCACATAAAAGCTAAGATATTTTAAAAATATAGTTCCTCAATCTTTTGTATGAATCTTCACTAATTCAGTGGTGTACAGATTAATAAAAAACTGACCTTATCCATCCAGGTTACTCCGGCTGCTGTGGTTCATGCGGGAAGTACTCAGGACTACTACTGCCTCAAATGCGAGCAGTCTAACAGCATAAATCAATACAGCCCAAGAACAACTCTAACAGGTACACAAAATTTGAGAAACATTCTGGGAAATCGATACAGCAGAAAGGCACTTATACTAATTGGCCACGCTAATCTTCACTGTTGTTCCTGGCTTGTATACTCAGCAGATACAATCTTGGCAGGCACCCCAAAAGTGGTCCTACTGCTGTGAACTCTAAGAGCTTCCCCTGACATACAGTAAGAGCCATTCCAGATTCAAATCAACTTCACACAACCCAAGATGGACAGACAGATTCCAGGAAGAGGAGGACAAGTCAGAAGAATTAAACACTGCTCCAAAGATCACTAAGAGCCTGGTATTAGGACCAATGAAAGGACTCCACAAAGACTGGAATGGAATGGACTCAGTTTAACATCTCACAACATGAGGTCATGTGTAGGCACTCAGGAATGTGAACCAAGAATTTGATCTGAATTCCATTTGAATCCTATCTTGAACACATAACCACTGCTACAACTTTTGTCTCCACAAATACAGAAAGCAGATAAAATAGTACCTCCTTACAAGGCTTTTAAGAATTACATGAAATAATTTAAATCCAGCAAACATACACTCTTCCCCATCAGTTACTGTTTTCCTTTATTTCTTCTAAAGAAACAAACTTAACCTCCCACCCTCCTCCTTTGGACAAGGTGGTCAAAAACAGTTATTGAAGAAGCTTCTGGGTTTTTCTTTAATTTTTTTTCAGCTTTCTAATATTATTAACAGTGTATACAGACCTAAAATATATTTTAATGATCTATTTTGTATGTTTACCTTTCAATGGGCTTCACCAGTGGCTCAGATGGTAAAGAGTCTGCCTGTGATGCAGGAGACCCGGGTTCTCCTTTCAATACACATACACTGCACGCCTGTTACTGTCAGTTACTATGATACGTAATTTTATTTAGGCATGGGACTTAAATCATAGTCTAATAACAAAGTTCAGGAATGAAGCAAAATGATGAGCACAATAATTGAAAGGTACACAGTCCGACCACCCGGGAGGATCAGAGAAAGTGGGTATAGACATGACTCAGCTGGATCCTGCAAGTGCATTTAAGTGTGGGAGCACACTGGAGGCAGCGGGAGGTGGGCACTACAAGCAGCAGTCCAGTTTATTTTTCTCTCCATCCTCTGTTTATGTCAGAGCATTTCATGGCAGGGACTATTCTCACCAGGGCCTAGAATAGCTCCCAGTACATTGCAGAGACTGACTATATCTCCCGTGAATCAATACATGGGAAAGAGAGATGACACAGCATGTGGGTTTTTAATTCATTATCAAAAGCAACACAGAAACTTTAAGTATATACCTTCTGCTAACCTCTTAGGATACAAGAGAAGTAATGACTGAGGCAAGGAGGAAGTGACAGACAGACTTCTATGATGTATAGATGGTAACAAAGAGTAATAAACACATATACAAAGTGAAATCAAACGAGAACAAAGAAAAATAGATGATTTTCTGCTCTGCAGGGCTTACAAAATGGAAGTTTTTACAGGAATTGATTTCTACGTAAAAATGACAACCAAAATTGGTAATAAATATCTAGTTTATGTGTTTTTATACTCAAGCAAGTGGAGGAGGCAGGGTATGACATGGAAGATTGTTACTAAGGATTTTTTCCAAGTACTCCAAATAAGATTTTCATGAGAACAAGCTTTCTTGGTCTGCTATATAATACTCACCCTAAGAACAAAAACTTTCTCTTTAGATAGAATCAGGGTAAAATGTAAAGAGCTTAACAACAAAATAAACCTAATTCACCTGTATCTATCAAATGCCAAAATTCTCTTATATTCTTCTAATCACCTAAAGGTACTGCTCACCAACAACTGGGATGAGTTCTCTCTATTCCCACCACTCTAATTCTGAGATGCCCATTCGGGCTCATCTGATTCAACCCTTTCTATTTGGGCGGCAGCAGCAGCAGGAGGCACAGAGTGAGGAAGAAAGAGGGGGAAACAGTTCCATGAACTGTCTGCCTTTGGTTCAGATGAAGTACAGGGTACAAATATTCACGGTGTGGCCTACCCTGCGCCGAGTTCTAATTCTTCTGGTAAAAGCACACTAATCTGCATTGAGGGACTGGTCTTCCCATCACCCCACAGTTTTAAGGGTGGTACTCACAGGCCCGTGGTCTTGTGGTCATAGCTTTGAGATCCCATTCCCCGCTCTGTATGGATAAGAAGTAAAAATGAGCCACAGGGGACTCCAGGTTACCTGAGAAGGAAGACCACCTCCTGACAGAGTCCAAAGATGGAGAGAGAAATCCAGACCACTCTCCAAGCCCCCAGACCTAGCATAACCAAAGGCCAAAACCTAAAAATACCCTTGGACTTTACAGTTAAGTGAGTGCATCAATGCTTTTTTGTCCACATAAGCCAATTTGAATAGATTCCCACATGTAATCAAAAGAATTCTGGAAAATACTTAGAAGTAAAACCAAATGTGTTCCTAATATTCCGAGGAAGAATGACAAATGCCTTTTCCATAGAAACACAGTTACAATGAGACTTGCAAAACTGGAAACTAGGAATTGAATAGGTTTTTGTGGACTGGCGTACAAAACCTCTGAAGACCATACAATTGCTTCTATGGAAAAATGTGTTCTGAGTACAAAGCAAACTTATAAGTAAGTTTTTCATGATTAGACTGGGTATGAAATTTCTCAATTATACCATATACTTAAGACTACATTTTATTTCTTCATTACTTTTTTCTAGGCTTGACATTTCACATCTTCTGTTTAAGCAGTATCTTTTAACTAGGCATTCTTGTGGCTTTATACATATGTAACAATATAAAAGAATTACTTTTATATGTCCCCCTCAAGGATCTCAGTAAAGTATGACCCAGTACACTCATTTCACAAAAATACATTAGTTGCAAAGGATAAAGGACTTAAGCATGTGTCCTACCATCTGTTGATAAAAGGGGGAGAGGGAATCATAGCCCCAATGCTTCCAAATTTTTAATGACTAACTGAAATAACTTGGTAGAATAATTACCACTATTCTGCCCAAAAAAGGGAAACATGAGTATTGACAACATATCAGCCATTCACACACAGGTAATGCCAGCTGTTCCCACAACCACCTTGAGGGAAAGGAGAGGAAAAACCAGCATTTCCAAGATGCATTTTATAGTGAATTAACTGAGTAATCAATTTGGAGAACTGTTATCAATGGACATTAATAGAAGAAACAGTGGGAGATACACGAGAAAGGAATTAAAGTCAGAGGACACAGTTTAAATCATCAGACTCATTTCATGGAAAATGACATTTACCGTTAACTTAGAACATTAACATTTAAAATCATACTTGTTTATTACCTTTCTTTGTTTTATAATAGAAGTATATACAGGAAGTCCTTGTCACCCAACTAATCATTATGAGACCTCTGAAGTTACAAAGTTGTATGGCCATAACGCCACAAAATACTCTATAAGCCAACTGTTTGTAGAATTAATTCCCTGGGATTTACTCAAACTTTCATGCTGATGGATATACGTCAATTTCTTTACTAGCTTCTCCCTCATTTTGAAATGTTGCAGGACCATCTGTACACGATGCAAATTCATAAAGTGAAACCAAAAATTTTGTTAAAAAAATAAGATTTTAAATGATTGATTACAAGCAATGGTAGAAATAACACATAAAGCTATTAACCAATGAAACACAGAAGTTACACATCACAACTGAAAGGGAAAAAAATCAATGATGATAAAGTGCTTCCAAAGAAAGTATTTTGAACACTAAAAGATAAAAGATTCCTGGAAACACTGATAGGCTCTCAAATATTTTTGAAAATCTGACCATCTATACTACGACTACTTCTCACATGGAAAGTGTTGTCATACAACGTTTAAGGAAAATTATGCCAACAATATAACTTTTTAGAATTCTATGCATTATCTCTTAGTGCAACTTAAGAAGTCTGTTAGTGATATAAGATATATATACTTATACTTTATACTCTTAGTACTTAATTTTCACTTTTCAGGACTTATTCTAACTCCCAACTACTATAAATTATGAAATTTTGTTCCTATTTTTAGTTGATATTTCCAAAGGGTGACCTTTTGGTTTTAGTTACTCTAAACTAACCAGTATGAAGCAGCAGAATATAGACATAATTATGTATGGAGTAAAAAAGCAAGTAAAACTAAGGAAGCAAGCATAATCTTAACCCATTAATCATGACCAAAAGCATATCTTGCACTAAGTTTTTCAGGTGAATAGTGTCAATGCAGCTGGGTAAAGTGTCATGTCAACTTCAATAAAATTCAGTTGACAGCTTTATTTACTGAAGAAAATGGAAGGAAAGAATATAAGCCAATTCCCTGTTCATTAGAGCTCTTGAAACGTTTCTGATGTTTAATAGAGAAGTTTGAATTCAATTTGATTCTTCAGCTGTGATTCAAAGGAAAATTCAATGATAGAACAAAAATATTTTCAAGTGCTTTGCTAAATAGCAACACTCCAGTATTCTTGCCTGGGAAATCCCATGAAGAGAGGAGCCTGGTGGGCTACAGTCCGTGAGGTCCTAAGGAGTCAGATATGACTAAGTGACTAAACAACAGAACAACAACAAAAAATGTTTATTTGCTTACACTGATAAGTTTTTCTAAATTTTTATCACCAATTTCTTAAAGTTTAGCATTTATGTACATTATGCCCTGTAGGATTAATCATCCTTCAAAAACCAGGGTAAAAATTACCAGAATGCCCTCACTAAAGGTAATTACAATTCTCTGCCCTCCTCTGCAAAGGAGGGGGGGAAAAGTCATCTGTACAGAAATGAACACGAAAATTTGGTACATATATTTAAAAACTCAATCCATTTATCTTGGCAAGATCAAACGTCAGGATATGTTTTTTAAAGGTTATAATTTTATATGGTTGCTGGATATAGTCCTGCTTTTCATTCTGTTCAGTTATCAGAGCCTCCCTCTTCTTTTCCCAGAAACTATTCTGCAGGAAATGTCACATGGTTTGAAAGGGACACCACCCCCCACCCCCAAAGATTTATGTATAGGAGCCAGCCTGGGAAGATGGACCCAACCCCAACTATAGAACTGGCCACAAATGCTTCCAGATCCAACCAGGACAGCTGGACTCCTACAACTTCTTTCCCAGAGCCATCCCAGAAAACTGCATCTTTGCACAAGGATGGCTAAACTAGAAAGATTGTTTCCAGGACCTGTGGAAGGCTACCACCCTCATCAAGTGGTAGAACATCCATGGAGAAAAAAGTAAAATATAGATCAATAGAACCAAGACTTGAGGACAAAGCAAGGAAGAATCAGCTCTGATTACAGGTGTGTACTTGAGATCTATTAATATTCACTTCAAGCCCCACATTTACCAATCAAATGAGCCATAAAGTTCTCTGTGTTTTACTGTGCTCCTAGAATTGATCTATAAGAACAACATAATTCAGACTGATCAGCACATGAAACCCCAGACTAACACATGTGACAATTTCTTTGGGCCTCAGTTTTTAAACAATAAAATCATAGGACTGGGTTACAGATATTAGACCGGATATTCTCTAGGCCCCCATGCTGTGTAATTTTATTATATCAGTTGGAATTCTTGTCAGCTAAATGAATGCGTATGCTTGGTTTTAAGCAGGAAAAGCTGCCACAATATTATAAAACATGCACAATACTTTTAGAAAATTTTACACTTAATGCTTCCTCATTTCTGACTTAAAATATCTTTAATTGGGCCAAAATCTCTGCTTTTAAAAGCTCTTCATAGAAAAAGCTGAAGAATTATTTTTCTAAAAAAATAAAAATTTTGTGGCAGCACTTACAATTTTGTTACAACAAACCAGGGTGCTCCCCTCAAATTCAGTCACTGAATTTTGCCAGCAGTCACCATTAAAGACTTAAGACTTCATGCAGAACAGCAGACTATTTGTCAGAAAGTACTTCTTACTGAAATTTCATTTTATTAGTTTTCTGAATTCAATTTTGATCTCTAGTTAGATCTCAGATTGGCAACTCCTTAGAAATGGTAAACAACTATGATACAATTAAATATGAAAAATATGCACCATTCCAACAATAGAACTGAAAAATCATGATACAAAATGAAAGTACATTATAAATTTGAAATAATTAAAACCTTCTATAATGATTCTGCGTCTGTACTGTAATGATATCATAAACAAGTGTTCTAACATTGTTCTTCTACATAAAATTCTCTTTTATCCAAGGCTGGTTCTAGAATTCTCAAAACACAGTGAATATCCAGTGTTTATTGGGTGACAGGAGAAGGTGGGGGACAGATGGTTGGAAAGGGAGAGCTACTGGGGAGGGGTGAGGAGTGAGGGGGCAAGGAGGGGTGAAAAGGGAGGCAAAGCAGACTGTACAAGACCAAGCAAGAGAGAATGAAAGGAGATGTAGAAGGTGGAGCTGAGTGGGGAAGAGCCTCAGGAAGGGGCAGTCCCCAGAGAAACGGGGGAGCTGGCTGGGCCATGGGAGTGAGACATGCAGGCCACATCCTGAGGAGATGCCCTCAGAAGAGCTTGGGGGTGGGGGGGCGGTGCAGGAAGAGAAAGACAGGAAGGAAAAGGGGAACGAGAAAGGGAGTGGAGAAAGAAAAGAGTAGGTAAAGAAGAAAGGGAACGCACGAAAGAGGAGGGAAGAAGAACAGCCAACAGAAAACGAAGGTAACTTCCTAACTCCCTATTTCTCATTCCTAAAACTTACAAATCACTCTGCGTATAAATGCTATTTAAAAGTTGAAAATTCTTACTTCACTCCAATGAAGATATTCTATTTTAATAAATTCATTACAATTCAGATTACATATACATTTATCTGGATATGTGATCAATTAATTAATAAAAACAGACCTTATTACATCACATTTGTATTACATATTTTTTAAAAACTTCATCTTTTAAACGTAGGAGCATGAGACAGGTACCTCAATTTCAAAGAATTTATTTGCTGAGCACCAATAAATATATTCATTGGCTACATGACACATCTTCCCCAACTAGAGCAATACTAAGCTTTCTATGCCCTTTAGCAGCAAACCACGATGAAGATTATTACCATTTCCTGAGATGCTGCTACTCCAGCTTTAGCTCTTTCTTTTCTGGTTATTTCCCTTGGCTAAGTGTGCGTGTTTGGCAGAGCTTCTCTCTTCCCTTCGCTCATCTTTGTCTCTGGGTACCACTTTACCAGGAACATCCTTGATATTAGTGGATTTCTTCCTGTTTTCCTTGGCTTTAGTACCTTTCTCCAGTCCCATTTTCTCCTTTTCTCTGTCTTTTTTACCCCTAGGAGCCTCTGTCTTGGAAGCATCTGAATCTGCAATCTTCTTGTCCTTCCGGTCATACTCTTTTTCCCTCTTCCCTCTTTTTCTCTCTTCATGCTTACTTTCTTTCCTTGACTCCAGCTTGTCTTTTTCCTTCTTGAGCTCTTCTTTAGTGAGTTCTTTAACTTCCAGGTTTTCCAATTAAAGGAAAGAATGTTTATTGAAGGCATCTCAATTCATAGACAGCAACTTAGTGCAAAAGAATTACCTTTTTCCTATCTCCCCACACACGAGATGATTATTCAAAAAGTGACTTTCATCCACTAGTTTTAAATTGGCTAACAACAGATGCAAACCTCTATGAGGTATCAGCTATAAAAGAAATGCTAGAATCATATTTTTCTAGCTTGCAATATTGTGTTTGTCTCAAAACAAGGTTAACATGCAAGATTAATAAAATGAGCCCATCCAGAAAGGCAGCACTTTACTCAAAGTGTTAACAACTCACGTTTCACAGCTATTAACAACATAATTAAAGGAACACTGGCAATGTAAGAACAAATTTTCCATAACTTGCAAGTATCTGCACAAAGATAATTTTAAAATCTTTAGCTCTAACAAAAAATTATGTCCTTAAAGTATTTGCATTTGCATTCCTTGGAAACGAATATATTGCACCAATGAAATGTTAAATACCATTTAATTTTCTCAGTTTAGAAAAATATAATTTCCATGAATGTGAAAATTTAAGGTTGTTATCTCTAGTATCTAAAATGACAAGGAGAACTTCTTTTCTACTCTTATTCAACATCATGGAATCAGTATTCCTTTAAGTATATTTTCTGCTATTTTATGTAGCGCCACTCCAAGCTAACACCTGTGCTGTCCATGCTCACAGGAGAGACAACAACTGAATGGAATCTACCGGTGATTCCAAATCTCACACAGGTGCCGCTTTCAACTTGCTTTAAATAAAGTTTAACAGTCCTGACTGCAAAAGCTTTGAATTTCAGCTTCTTGCTTCTCTCATTAAGAAATCATAAGAGAAGCCAGGTGTTCACTGTATAGTGTAGCATGTAAGCAGAAACAAAAAAGAGATTTCTTTAATAAAATATGGAGGATGTTTCTGCACATCAGAATCATATAAAACTTATGCAGTACAAAATGTTACTCAATTCTTCCTCCCAATTTTATTAAAACCTCCTAAAAATACACAATAGAATTCATAAATCACCAGCCATCCTCAGAGTCCTCATTCTTCAGCACCCATTCAGAGTAACACAGAAAAGGTCGCTGGCAAAGGCAGAATGCTAGTACAAAGCTGGCAGGTCTTACTCTGCACACAGTTCTAAAATATTAAATCTTTAATGTTGAATTTGCCTCTCTAGATCAAGGTGCATAATTATACTTTATTGGCCATTTATTTCATAATTATTTACATAAGAATAAAGTGGTAAAAATTCTGTGTTCTTCCCAGGAATTATTCAGGTGGGATACTAAAGTTAAAACATTAAAATTTCTTCATCTTAAAATTAAAGCACAAATCACAAACCCTATAAACCACACAGTAAAAGTCTGACCTGTTAATGTTTCACTTAAATCAAACTACAATGTGCCAAGCACCGAACACAAAAAAATACTACAAGTTTATATATATATATGTATAAAAAGCATGCACTTTCCCCATGCCCCTCTCCCTAAAGGACAAAAATATTTACAAGTGTTTCAAGTGAACAAGAAAAACCATGGGGATATAAAATAAGCCTACAATAATAAGTGTTAGATCATATAGAATGCTTAACAGGTGTAATGATTTTCAGTGAATTAAAATATCAAATACAGCAAATTATATGCTGGCACAATGCAGTGCTCCAGATTATAAGTTTTCACTCTACTGAAAATTACAAGTTTGATCACACTAGCTTTAATTGTGCTCTAAGGCAGCATCAACTGCTTTTAGAGAAATGAAATCAATCACTGATGAATTCATCTCTATGTCCAACTTAACGGAAAAATTTAGACTAAGACATGTTTTAGAAGAAAGGATGGATGTGGATACTGCAAACTTAGTCTGTGTAGTTTAAAGACTATCACAAGGTTTTGATAATTTGAAAAGGAAATTACTTAAAAGCCTGAGGCAGAAATTTCTTTAATGAAATCTTGATAAAACTACTTATGACCAAAGGTGCACCCAAAACCAAAAAGCGGTAACGTTTAGCATTAGTAGCTGCGTCTACAAAACACATCTATAAACTGTCATGCATTTTCAAGCATTAAACTTGATTCACTCAAGGCTAATTCGAAAAACAGAAAATACCTTTAGCCTTGGTTTTTCTCTTGGCTAACCCACCAGGTCCTTCTGTTGGTGTTTACAAGATGAAAATAGGTTATAAACAGAAAATAATAAGGTAATTAAAAAAATAACTGTCTATAAAATAGTTAAAACAGATGCATTGACTAACAAATTTAATTCAATTCATCATTTAAAAAATACACTCCTCCAACATACAAAAATATCTATCATTTGTATGTCATTTTAGAAACTTACTCTATAATCAAAAACTACATTTTTTTTTTCAAAAAAAAAATTATTTTTGACTTAACCTCACAACCTGCTTTAGATCTGAAAGAACTGTTGGCTTTAGAAATGTCTAATTACCACTGGGAATGACATTTCCCTCTCACTGGTTCCCAGATGCCAGTGGACTTCTGCTTAGACACGGATGATTAATTACAGGCACCAGAGTTGAAAGGACCTGGGGACCCCACTCAGTCATCACTGCCTTTCAAAACAGGACAGCACATTTATATAGAATTTTACTTTTTATTGTCTAAATTATCATGGCTTTACCTCCATAGCTTCAAACTTTTTCTATAAAAAACTACCTAAGTAAGAATTATACGGTTATAGAGGGATATATTTACTCTTCATTTAAAAACTTGGCAAAGGCTTTCTATTTCCTCTCTAGGCAAATGAAAGTTCTGATAATGCATTTATTTTTTAACCTTCTAACAAATGTCAGTGAGTTGGACCATAAAGAAAG
This sequence comes from Tragelaphus eurycerus, assembly GCA_935064755.1. NCBI lineage: Eukaryota > Metazoa > Chordata > Mammalia > Artiodactyla > Bovidae > Tragelaphus > Tragelaphus eurycerus. The sequence goes on from CAKXYN010000096.1 coordinate 365,513, forward strand.
TTGAATGCCAAAGAACTGATGCTTTCGAGTTGTGGTGCTGCTAATGCTAAAGACTCTTAGGGGTTCCATGGACTGCAAGGAAATCAAACCAGTCAGTCCTAAAGGAAATCAACCCTGAATATTCATTGGAAGGACTGATGCTGAAGCTGAAGCTCCAACACTTTGGCCACCTGATGCAAAGAGCCAACTCACTGGAAAGGACCCTGATGCTGGGAAAGATTGAGGGCAAAAGGAAAAGGGGGCACCAGAAGATGAAATGGTTAGACAGCATCCCAGCTCAGTGAACATGAATCTGAGCAAATTCCAGGAGACAGTGGAGGATGGGGAGCCTGGCGGATTACAGTCAATGGGGTCACAAAGAGTTTGAACAAGACTTATCGACTAAACAACAAAAACAACAAACGTCAACACCACCTCCCTACAATTTCATTCCAAGCCAGCTGATGCTCCCAGTTCTATCTTCTGTTCACATAAATGTTTTCTTACACTCATGCATCGGCAAACTTTCCAAAGTGGCATTACAGATTGCCAATCCATTTCCTGGGTACACCAGGATGGGAAATCTAGTGACTCCTGCTCATCCCCTGTGGACACAGCACCATGGACAACCTGTCCTCTACAGTGAAGGCCTCGAGTGTTGTCCCAAGAAAACCCCTACACCCTTTTACACATATAGTAAATCCTCTACATATGAACAAGTTCCATTCTGAGAGAGCATTCCTAAGTCTAATTTGTTCATTAGTCCAACAAAGTTAGCCTAGGTACCCAACTAACACAATCAGGTATATAGTACTGCAACTGTAATAGGTTTATAATAGTTTTCACACAAATAATACATAAAAAGACAAACACAAAAATAAAACATTTTTAATCTTACAGTACAGTACCTTGAAAATTACGGTAGTACAGTACAACAGCTGGTATATACAAGGGCTGGCATCAAGTGAACAGGCAAGAAGGACTGGAAGGGAGAGGAGGTGGGAGATTGTAGAGCTGAAGGACAGTCAGCAATAGGAGATGGAAGCTGCAATGTCACTCATGCCTGACACTGATGGAACACATGTTTATATCTTTGAAAGTTCTCAACTTGAAGGTCTGTATGTAGAAGACTTACTGCACTCCTGCTGGAAACCATGGAACCCCGTCTCTAAGTTTCTCAAAACCATGACCACACTCCTACTTCAAATATGAGATATTTTTACTCCTGTTATACTCTGAGTCCTCCTCCATTCCTAAATCCCTTCCCCTTTCTCTTCATGGAAATTTGTTTCCATCAAATGCAACAGTTCATATGAGAATGGTCATTTATTTTGGTTGAGATATCACCACCGTCATTCTGGAGAAAATAAAGTACTACTATATCTTACCACTGGAGAAGGCGATGGCACCCCACTCCAGTACCCTTGCCTGGAAAATCCCATGGATGGAGGAGCCTGGTAGGCTGCAGTCCATGGGGTTGCTAAGAGTCGGGCACAACTGAGCGACTTCACTTTCACTTTTCACTTTCATGCATTGGAGAAGTAAATGGCAACCCACTCCAGTGTTCTTGCCTAGAGAATCCCAGGGACGAGGGACCCTGGTGGGCTGCTGTCTATGGGATCGCACAGAGTCGGACACGACTGAAGTGACTTAGCAGCAGCAGCAGCATATCTTACCACTGACTACATTAAAAACAGAAATGTGAATTAACTGTTCCATGTGGCTATCTCTATCTGTCTGGTTATTTGATATACATACATAACCAAAACCAGTGTGTATGTCTGACTACTATCTTTCACAGACAAAGCCCAATTGTTTCCTAAACTCTATCAAGAACAGCACACCACCTGGTAATACTGAATGGTATCTTGGACCACTCCCCAATAAAGTTTATTTAGATAAAATATAAAACTCATTATTTTAATGACAACTTTAAAATTCATGAGTATTACCCAATGTGCAAAAAAAATTAGTATAAAGCATGAAAAAGCACTTTTAACGATGCTACTGGCCCCCACCCCTGCACTCATTCCTACACATTCTTGACTGGCAGGCCTAGATACTCCTTTACAAAGCAGAGTGGTGGGAATCGGACTATCTCCTTCAACATTATGATGTACTCAAAACTGGTGAAAAGCCTAGAGTTAATTTTTGTCATAAATAAGCCAATATATTAAGTCAACATCAGATTAGTTGATTAGAAAAGAAAATGTGATTTAAAACTTTGCTTTTATATATTTCTAATTTGAAAGAATTAAATTATCATTCATATCAATGGCTAGTGTGGACTCGATCTATAATACTGTGCAAAATCAACAATGTACCCTCTTTTTCTTCTTTTCTCTCTTTATGACTATAGCCAATGCGGAGGGCAAAAAAAAAAAAAAAATTAACAATTCCATCAAATAATATAATTCATGATAATACAATAATTCCTTAAAAATAATTTCTAAATACTATGGAGAAAGCTGTATCAATTGGAGTCTAAAACAGAAGCATCTTGGTACTCTTTTATTTGGATGAAAGTTGTTTTTATTGATAGAATATGTTCTAATTGAAGACAATGATCAGACAAGCATTACCTTGTGGCTATGGGCAAAAAGAATGGCAAAAAAAAAAAAAAGGAAAAAAAGCATCATCATGTTTGCTTCTTTTTTACCCTGTAAGTTTACTTTGATGGGTTTTAAAATGATTATTATTAATAGCTCAGTTGATGCTTTGGGAATTCTTATACTGAAAATTAGGGGAAAAATTTTTTTTAAAGCAGGTCTTATATTTTTCTCTTAGAACCTGAGACAGTTGCCTAAAAGTAATTAATGTTACTGTGGCAACTGCCTCAGAGACACTACTTCAGATACATTTTCCAAGTGAAATGCTACGGATGAAATTAAAATGCTGAATCATGAAGCCAGTGGTCGGACCTGCAGTTCCACCACAGTTTTAGAAGCCTGGCTCCATTACAGAAACCCAAGTAGGCTTTCAGGGAGTGGGTCACAGAATCGGTTGGCTGGGTATCAGGTCATATTTAGGTCATCCCAGTCACTCCCACTGTCCCTGGTGAGTGAGACCAGTGAGTCACCCCAGCCTGTTTTGTATCTTCATCCTGCCTATCGAAGCATCATGATATATTTCAACGCCGATTACCGATGAGCTCCAGATGCCTAAGAGAAGATCCTGCGAGTTAGCCTGTCGCTCTAGAATGTGAGTCTAGTCTTCGTAAAATACAAGCGAGGACATTATACACCAAGACAGAAACCTGATGGGAGCCTCCAGTACAGGGAACTCACTCAGTGCTCTGCGGTGACCTCAATGGGAGGCTGACTCACACTGCTGAACGGCAGAAACTAACACAATATTGTAAAGCAACCAGATGCCAATTAAAAAAAATAAAAGATCTAGTTGCAAAACACACAAAAAAATGAGGCATAACTAAAGAAATACATTTTTAAATGTATAAGTAATATTATGGCAATAAAGTTAAAAGCAAACCAAAAAACACTACACCAATTCTCTTTTTATTTTTAAATAGATGGCATAACAATATTATCATGGACATTTTCGAAAAAAGGAAGCTACACACCTTCCATTCCTCAAGGATAAGGGAATATCAGAACATCGGAGAATTTAAAGACTAAAAATTTACAAAGGGATTACATCCAGAGGACAAAATGCAGACTCAAATACAAATGAGATAGCAGAAAAATCACCTGAAGACCTTTACTAGCATAGGTCAGGTCACTGTATTAACTTCAAAGTGTCAATCACTTCTCTTGAAAAAAAATATATACCCAATAATGTTTTCACTAATTTAAGCTTTTTTTTTTTTTAATCAGTGTTTTATTATACAATGAGTAATTCCTAAAGTTCTCATCACCAGGACCAACCCCAGCAAATATTTAATAAATACCCTGTGTTGGGCTCAGCTTTGAAGAGGAGTCAAAACCAGGCTAACCTCACTCCCAACTTCAAGGAGTTCAAAATTTAGTTCATATCTACTCCTGTGTGTCACACGGTCATCTCAACAAATAACCAAAGCAGAGAATTCAGTATACTGTTTCACAATCAATCAGCTTGTGATAATAAAGTCTGCATCACTGAATTTTATAAAACGTGTGCACATCCATGGTGATCAGAGAAATTTCCATAGCCCCAAAATGCAGAAAATGACTTGTTTCATAGAGCAGGATCTGATTTAAGATGGGTCTATGGTTTTTCCAGTGGTCATGTATGGATGCGAGAGTTGGACTGTGAAGAAAGCTGAGCACCGAAGAATTAATGCTTTTGAACTGTGGTGTTGGAGAAGACTCTTGAGAGTCCCCTGGAGTGCAAGGAGATCCAACCAGTCCATTCTAAAGGAGATCAGCCCTGGGTGTTCTTTGGATGGAATGATGCTAAAGCTGAAACTCCAGTACTTTGGCCACCTCATGTGAAGAGCTGACTCACTGGAAAAGACTCTGATGCTGGGAGGGATTGAGGGCAAGAGGAAAAGGGGACAACAGAGGATGAGATGGCTGGATGGCATCACCGACTCAATAGATGTGAGTTTGAGTGAACTCCGAGAGATGGTGATGGACAGGGAGGCCTGGTGTGCTGCAATTCATGGGGTCGCAAAGAGTTGGACATGACTAAGCGACTGAACTGAACTGAACTGTCAGACCCCAAAAGGTGTAACTGTGGGTGTTCAAATTCATATCTGTCTCTATCTGCTTTTGCTAATTCTCCAAAATTACAAACATCAGGACAGACAAGGAAACATTTTGTTCCATCTAGCTAACTGTAAATGAGAATAACCAGAATTCAAGCAGAGAAAACAGTTTTTCTTACATGTCTGCATTCAGCTCTATACAACAGGGAGGTAATTTCTAGAATAAAGAATAAAGTGCAAGATGAAAAAGCAAGATTGTTGATGTTCAGTCGCTTAGTTGTATCTGACTCTTTTGCAATCCCATGGACTGTAGCCCAGCAGGCTCCTCTGTCCATGGGATTTCCCAGGCAAGAATACTAGAGTGGGTTGCCATTTCCTTCACCAGGGGATCTTCCCAACCCAGGGATCAAACCCATGTCTCCGGCAATGGCCTGAGGCACCTGGGAAGCCCGAAAAAGCAGGAATCACCCAGCACTCCATCATGTCCAAGTCATCTGCAAGATATAGCAAGCTGGTAGCTGGACATCAGGTATCAGTACCCAGGAGATCCCTTTCCAACTGACTTACACCACATCCCTCACATCCCAGGGGAAATAAGGGCTGAAAGAAACTGAAGTGCAAAAATGAAGTCCTCTGAGTGCCACCTCCTTGCTTTTGCACCAAATTCCAGAGAACTCAGTGCCTTTTCAATTGGACAAACAGCAGTTCCATCTGAAGAAGGGCAGCTCGGAATAGACAAGGCCATGTGAACTCAGAAGTGCTTTCGGTTGTTCCAAACTGGAAACGCAGAGTTAAGAGTGCTAGGTTGTTTCAGTTGCAAATGACTCTGCAACACTATGGACCTTAGCCTGCCAGGATCCTCTGTCCATGGGATTCTCCAGGTAAGAATACTGGAATGGGTTGCCATTCCCTTCTCTAGTGGATCTTCCCAACCCAGGGATCGAACCGGCATCTCTTATGTCACCTGCATAGGCAGGTGGGTTCTTTACCAAAAATATAGAACAATGTAAAATTCCTTAAGAACTATAAGCACTCAAACTAACAATTACATTTTTGTTGTTGTTCCTAAGCTTAAAAGACACAAGCTAGTAAAGTATTTCTATGATCAAACAGAAAATGACACAATAAATCCTTAGAAGATTAAGAACTATAACATATATAGTAAATAAAATGTAAATGAGACCACTTTGATCAACTTCAAAGTACTTTATACCAGTTTGGCAAATACCTTTATTTTCTCACCAAAGCAAGCCATGGGCACAAGTTGAAGGCTGTCACAGAAGTCAGGGGTTCACCAGTTACCTGGATTTTATCATCATCAGAGGCTTTTCAAAGGGCTGATCAGCAGGGGTACCAAAAAAATGGCAAAGGATCCCACATCCTTATTTTTCACTTACAAAAATACAGCATAATTAATTTCTGTACATAAAGTGTACATTAGTATTGTGACAAAAAAGCAGTCTGATGGAAAATTAATGATTCTGAACATTTTTAACACATAAATTTCATTATTTACTTCTCATAAACTGATCAAACATATTCTAGAGTTAGTAGCAATGAAGCATTAAGAAACAAGACTGCCTTAAAAAATACATCTCAGACACTGGACTAAAGAAATTTCTCTGAGAGTGAGGATTAAGATTCCTTTTGAACTTAAACCTAACAAACTGATCTGTCACAGAACTCAAAGTGAAAAAACATTATAAATATGGACAAAGACAGCATAAACTTTCAGAAAGAACATTATTAAATCCTATTCATTTGCTTCAAAATATTAACATTCCAAAATTAGAAGCTTTTGATTGTCAGAAACATTAACAGAATGAAGCATATTCCTTGAATAATTAGGAAAAGACAAACTAGGATTATAATAATCATTTAAGAATTAGGAGATCATTGTCCAATGTATAATGTACGTGTGTGGTAAGTCTCACAGTCCTGTCTGACTCTTTTCAACCCCACAGACTGTAGCCTACCAGGTTCCTCTGTCCATGGGATTCTCCAGGCAAGAATACTGGAGTGGGTTACCATTTCCTTCTCCAGAGAATCTTCCCAACTCAGGGATCAAACATCTCCTGAATTGGCAGGTAGGTTACTTACTACTAGCGCCACCTGGGAAGGCCCCAATGTACAACACATGTATCTGTTTCCAAAAGGAGTTACGAATAATGCTTTTAAGAGTAAGATTAGCAAACTAGACAGTTTTCTCCAACACATGTAAATATTATTAAGTCAAGGGGAAGTTGATAGGTTCTAGGGTTCTGATTTGAAACTTTTACTTGCAGGCTCTAGTTTTGACAGCCTGCAAGAGAGACTTCTAAAAAAGAAACTAAATTGGTCATGTTCCCTTCTGAAAAAAATGGTGAATAATCCACTTTCTGAAAGCAACTTGATTAAAAGGGAAAAAAATAAGAATAAATATTTGAAAAGTAGAAGTTATAGTTAAATAAAATGTTAAAAAACACAAATATTTTCCAGTGTTCCAGTCTCTATAAAGAACTAAAGCTAAGTTTCATAGAGGCTCAAAAAGATGTAAAAACATGAACCACCACTCTCAAAAAGGGAAAAAGAAACTAGGAGTCTTGGGTCTTATCGCTCTTCAGCTGTAATAGCTTTATTTGAGGTGGGAAATGAATGAAATCTCATTTTAAGAAATGCATGTTACCTATGTCTAATAATACCACTGCTTTTGCTATCACCAAAGCAAACTCATTTTAAATGAATTAATTCAAAAGTGTTTTTAAAGTTTTCTAATGGCAAAAATAGATTTTCAAAAAAAGAATTACCACTTCAATGAATTTAATTTTAAAAACCATATTATACCTAAGCCAAAGTTGATGGCCAATTAATAAGGTAATATAAGAAAAAAATGGAAAAAGACTGTAATTTAGGATGAATAATTTTAATATGTACAACATTATTTAAGATACATATTCACATTTTCCTTCCTGTGTAATAAGCCTTCTTTAAGAAAAATACAAATTACTTTCTCTGGATGTATATTTGGAAATGAAATTAAAAATAAATTTTGCTTTCATAGAGAGAAAGATTCAGACACACTACTATCTGAATACAGCAATTGAACTACCCTAAGGCAACAACATGGGGTTATTTTCAAAGCACCATGAATACAGAATTTGACACTGAAATCTGTTATTAATCCATCTGACAAATCAACCTAAACAAATTACAATAAAAAATATCAACTTTTTAAAGAGCCATCATTTTATACATTAATCATGTTAAGGATCAACAGAGAAGCATTGAAGGCATGAATCATGCTAGCAATATTTTTATAATCAATTCCACTGTAATCATCTTAATGAACAGCATGTTAGAAGGACAGGCAGCAAGGGTTAATCACAAAACAATCTATTAAGTTTCTGAATTTAGTTCAGTGAGCACATGAGTTGAAACAAAACGATACAGAAACCAATTATACTACCAAGAACATCATTCTCAATGCACTTTGTGAACCACTAGCAGGAGGATGCTGCTTTCCTCAAGTGGGAAAGTCAAGCAAGGGACTAGTTAGGCGCTGTACTGGGGGAAAGATCACATGGTTGCCTTGTATTGTCCCATCACGCTGCCCCACTGCATGTTAAGCCCTGGGTGAGCGAAGGAAAGAAAGAAAAAGGAGACTGCTTCGGGGTTCATAAGCCAGTGACTTCAGCCCCTGCATCAAAGTTATTGGTTATGTAAATCCAAGATGACGCAAGTCTTGCCCTGAACCCCTTCATTCTGTGACGTCCCATCAACGCCATCTGCGGTCTCACTTTCTTCTTCTTCTTCTTCTAGCATTTCAAAAGGAGTCATTATATCATAGAGAAATGAGAGGAAACCATAAAACCAATCTGAACTTTCCTCTGCTAAAATATTAAGGACTTCCTCAAGAGAATCAATATTTTCATTACTGCCATCTTTGGTCAGGCCTACATAAGGATAAAGGAAGAGAGAAAGAGAAAATGAGAGCAGTTAAGTGGAAAAAAGAAGCGTTGGAAGTGCGATCTCAAAAAAGGATGTGCATCATGGTCAAGGACATTTACAGAAAAGACATTTTGGAAAATAAAGAAATGGGTTAAGATGCACATCTTACAATCAACTCTCAATCATACGGACTAAAGGAAAGGCGGCTGGATCAATCTTCAGCCTTCCTACCAGACCCTCACTGGGTTTCTCATTAGAGAATCGAGAACCCGAAAAACACAAAATTGCATCAGCCAAAACTGACTCACCCACTTCAACGGGAAAAGTGAGTAAAAGTAATATGAGGATAAAAAGATACTTCTGACAAGTCCCACCTCTCCTCATTTAGCACCCAGATATTATCGAGAGTTGATTATACAAATATTTACATACACCAATAAATATTCACTGAAAATAGAAACATTTGTTTCATCGATTTTTTTCCTTTTAGGAGCTGGAGTTAATTTAGGAAACTCTGGAATTAACATGATTAGCAGGCTTACTGTTCAGCTTCCATAAATGGGCACCAGTGTGCTCCAATTCTACCAGATAATCAACTTAAATTTTAACACTGTAAAATGTCAGCTTTATTATGCTGTGATTATAGACTCATGGTCCTATAATTCTGACAAATAATAAGAGTCCGCCAGAATTAATAACGATTCGTTCAGCCTACCAATATGAAACGTGATCAGTCACCTGCACTGGGAACATTCCAGAGTTCTCTACTTATCAGCTCCTGAAATTAGCTTCTACTGCAAAGACCCCTGATGCCTGTTATTTTTAAGTCTTGGCCCCCATCAGACCCCCCTGATGGAAAGAAAGCAACATGTATATTGTTTTTATCATTTGCTGTCTTCCTGTGAAGAATTGGCTTTGAGTATGACTAGTCTTTTGCCTCCAGCAGGCCTCAAAGTCCACAAACACTGTCAAGCTCTATAATTTTGATGGAGTGGGGAAAAAAAATCAGGCTGGAGGGTTTTGGCTGTAAGAAACGTGAACATCCATGATTGTAGAGCTTTACAGGTTAGAACCACCTAATTCAGAATTCCAGGCTTTGACAATACAAAATCTGTCCACAAAGCATCGAGACAGGCAGGTACTGCCATCGAGATTGGCAGGTAAAGGATAAATAAGACAACTAGTCTAATATTAAAGGTTATAGTGAACTTTCTCTGTATTAGTCCACAGAAGAACTACACTGCGCCATTCTTCATGTATTTGGGGTGGGGTGGGGGACACAAACTACAGTTGTGTAAATAACTTTTTGATCAACCCAGAATGTCTCTTCACTGAATTGAAGAGTTAACAAAAACTGAACAGAGATCTGTCTTCCCACTCAAGACTATGGAAATAACATTGTTTCTTCTTATTCAAAAAGAAGCTACACATAGAAGCTGTGTATTTAGAATAAATGGGCATCCCGTGTGGCTCAGGTGGAAAGAGTCTGCCTGCAATGCGGGAGACCTGGGTTCAATCCCTGGGCAAGGAAATGGCAACCCACTCTAATAGTCTTATCTGGAAAATCCCATGGACGGAGGAGCCTGGCAGGTTACAGTCCATGGGGTCGCAAAGAGTCAGACACAACTGAGCGACTAACACATATTTAGAATAAATATATTTCTTGTTCTCCATTTTCCAGTATAAGTAATTTCAAGTATTGAATATAAAATATAAAACTTTACTACCCCTCAGTATGACAGGCTGAAGTATGCGACAAATGTGCATAAACATTTGAAAAAAACTAATTACCCAACTATGCAACCTTTCTGTGGTTCTTAAGACAAAAGAACTAGTCCTAAGAGAAAAAGAAAATATGTTCTGGGTACACAATTCTTTGTCTCTAAGAGAAGGCCTGAACCAAGGAGCAGGGTGTGAGTGCCTTTGACTAGGCAACAGCCAGCCTTCCCTTTTGCACACTCATGCATCTGTCAATCTACAAATATTTGTCAAGGCTCTAAGAGTTACCTTCCCTTTTGTTCTCTAGCCATACCTGATGCCTGCTGAGTACCAGTGGCAGGACAAAAGGATAACCATGTGTCATATTACTCTAAGAAAATGTTACTCCTGAAGCAGTGTTAGTCTAAGAAAATGTTACTCAGTATTTATTCCTCTTTCCTATTGATTTCACTTGGGAAACATATTTTCAAAGAATACATTTTTGGACAGTATAACTTTCAATCATCCAAACCGAAATCAAAGACATTTATTTTAGATAATGTGGCCACAAAACTGGGAAGCCATATAAACAAGACCAAGCTTAAAACATTTTCAAAGTATACCATAAGGGCCATGGCCAGAAATAAATAATAAAACAAATGATAGCTACTGATCTTGATATACTCATGTATTTCATTTTCTCTTTATATTTTAAAAGAAAAGCCAAACTTTGAAATGTGAAAGAAATCTAAATATGAATGTATACATTTCCTGAAATAGATCAAATTTAAATACATGCAAATTTAAGACTCCAGGAAGAAATACTAATGAAATAAATGCCAAACCTATGAAAGTTCAGCATAACTAGGAATATTATCACACCTGCCCTGCCAAGCTCTCACCTAAGCTCTGACTTCCTCCTCTCATCCCTCTTGGGCATTCCCTCTGCCTTAATCCAAAGCTTTTACAGTAGAGCTTCAGCTTCTCCAAGCAGAGCATATCCCAAGGTCTAGCTCTTTTTGGGGTACACAATCTGCTCCTCCATAATCTCTCCCTGAGCATAGAGAGCCCAGCAGCGCCTGAGCCCCCTTCAATTCACCTGGTTCTTGCAATCACCCTCCAGTAACAGAGGCACAACTCAGCGACAACAACCTCACAACGTGGAAAAGAACTTTAGTCATAAAATTCAATTCCCATCAAGGTTGTATTTCACGCAAGAATTTAAATGCTATAGAATAAGGTTAGAGGACAAACAGTTCACATCGTGTCCTTCACCTTTACCAAAGCCACAATTCAACTGTGAATTAGTACACATAATACAGTAAAATAGTGTCATAGCCTTTTTGCATGTAATCGTCAAATTACCAAATGAACATTCATGTTCACCAACTGGGTTCTACTCCCAGTATATGATTCTTGTAAAAAGATCAGGTTACCATTTGCCCATTCCACATACGTGGCTACCCGCAAATGAGAATGTTCTAAATTACAGTTAAACTCTTAATGGCTACTTAAAAATACTAAGGGGAAAAAATTTTTGAAATCTAAAATTCTAAAAATCAACTTATTAATGTAAATTTGCAGTAGAAATAAATATGTGCTATAGACGATATATCATTTTAATTTTTAATAGTTGGTGTTTCCTAATAAACCAGATAGCTGATTTTAAGCACCTTAAAAAAAATAAAAACAAAAAAACAACCAAATGTAGTAGGTAATATTATTTCTAAAACAAGGAAACTTGGCGCATATGAAGCTATTTTTAAAATAAAAAGTCCTGCTATTCAGAATTTGTCATTTACAGAAAAGTAATAAAATAGAGTAATTAACCACTTAAAGGCAAGCAAATTAGCATTGTTCTGATATAAGTTTTATATGATTTTCTTTCTTTCATATGCCAAGGATTATAGTCTTCTGAGGACTTATTGTATTTATAGAAACCCAAATTTAGATATGTAATGACAAAATTATATAGAAAATTCTATTATGATTAAGACAGGAAAAGAAATTTCATGGGTACTGAAAGCTTTCACTGTTAAGTAGCAAATATAATTCTCACTGAGCAGTAACAAGATAACATACAGTAAAGTCAAAATTAAAAACTTTTATTATATTTCATTAGTTATAAATGTAGTATCTCCCATTTTTTTCATATCCATAAAATATATACAAAATTGTGCAAGAATTTCTTTGTGCTATTATTCTATTAAGCTTAGTATGTAATACCTTACCATATTTGCTATTTTTCTAAAGACTTCAGTGTAAAGTGTTTTGATACACACTATGCTATATATTAAACAAAGGAAAAGATGCTGTTTAACAAGCAGAAATACATATCTCATCAGGCCAGATTATATAAAATTTGTATATTAAAATCAGCACCATCTTTTATAGCATAACAGCATGTTAAAATAAATGAAAAAATATCACTTCTTTATCACAAAAAAAAATCTCAATGATTAAGACAGAGATAAAAAAGAAGGGTCAAGACTTAAAAAAAAAAATAAATCAAGAAATCTGGCCAAAGACTACTAGTTTATATTTTAATGTTACCTTCCAAACCTTCATAGGACATTTTGAGATGTTTACTACCACTACTTTATTTCAAAATGAATTTATGTAAGCTTTTAGAAATTCACACTTTCAAATGGACATGAAATATGTCAAATGATGCTAAAGAATGGCTATAATTACCATATCTGAAAACAGACTAGGACATTAAATTTTCAAATGCTATGTTCAAAATATACAGTGCTTTAAATCTAAAAACACATATGAAATTATATTACCAATTAAGAACATCTGTGCAGGAGCTGTATACTTATCTATTTGCAAAAGTAACTTGAAATGTGAGAATTTATGGAAAAATAATTAAGCTTTTCATTTCATCCTAACAAGAATATATAGTGTGGGAAAACATCTTTCATAAAATGTAAATGATTGACACGGACATTAGTAAAACTTAAATATTATTTTGCTTCCAATATTTTAGCACCACTAACTTTAAAAAAAAAAATGTGTACTTGCCCAATAAAACTTTGGCATCATCCACATCAAAATCTCCATCACCATCAGCATCATAGATTCCAAGTTTTCCTACAAGAAGAGAAGCAGAGAAGGATATGGGAACAAAAGGAAAGCCAAATTTAATAAGGTGTTACTACTTCTTACAGTCCTGCATACTAGTTATTAATGCTACCAAGCAAGGCAACTCTTTGCTCCTTTCATTACAAAAAGCTGGGCTAAATGATAATCTCACTTAAAAATGAAGACAGTTCACTTAGAGATTAAGGAAATATTCACCTAACAAATATAAGAAATATAACTGAGATAATATTTTCTTTCAGGGCTTAACAATACCCTGATATTTAATCATTTCAGAATAATATTTTTAAATTTTACTGCTAAAAATATTTTAGATAAAATTTTCAACATACATAAGGAACAATATGGATCCACTTCTAATAGTTACATGAAATTTAATGTTTCTATAATATAGAAGGTCCTCATATTATCAATATTCAAAACTAAATACCCACAGAGTCTCAAAGACTGTATGTAATTCACATCAAGTACAAGTACTAAAAATAAAAGGATAGATTATATTTAATAATAAGGACTATGACAAGCATCATGAATCAACCTTTAAAAAAAGACGGTTCTGGAAATAAAGTATATAAAACTGGCCTTTTGAAATTACAAAGGAACACTTACAGTTATCTTACTTAAAAACATAATTAGCACCAGTCACCTACTACTAAGGAAAAACAAAAAGAAAAGACTTAAAACAGACAAGCTGAAAAGCCAATATTAGCAGAGACTTCCTCCTTCAAAAACAGTAGGTATGAATTTTAAGGCATAATAAAGTTTTATCATCTCAGGGCACTGTTATGTTCAGCATTTCAAATGTGAGTCAAATACATTCAATTTCCTAAAAACATCCAAAAATTGACATGATTTATAATTCACCACTGGACAATGGATGTGAAGAGGTTTATTAATTTCACATTTTTAAACAATATTTTAAACCACATTCACAAATACAGTATCAGTACTAAAACAGCAGTTGGCAACACTGCCACCATTTCTTATTAAAAAGTAAATTAACACATTGCATAACAGCATGAAGAACTTTGGGAGTAGAATAGGTATGACCAGCCTGGACCCTCCCAGAGCCCTTGTCCTACTTAGGAAAACATTTAACTTGCTATGTAGAAGTCTGGTTTACAAAGCACACATATATTGAAAATGATAATAGCGAGAGAGATAAGGAAGTTATCATTTCTATACCTACGAAAATATAAATGAAAAGCACTGGTCCGCAGTTGAGGCTACATATAGTACAGTTCAAATAACATTTAAAAAAAAACACCAGAAACTCTATACTTTCTGAGAAATTTAAAAGGGAAAATCAGTCCTACCACTTATATTCTCTAATGCAGGTGATAACTAAATTAGTAGCTTAAGGGTGCAACTTTAGAGACTAACACAAGGAGACTTAAAATTCATCTCCAAGAGCCTACCTTGAAGTACCTCTGACAAGTTATAACGGAAGTCCTTTGCTTTGGCTGCATGCATGTAAAAACACAAAATTGTTACTTGCGCTTAAATATTCTGAAATTAATAATGATGACAGCACAAAAAGTTAAAAACCAGTGAACTCTACGTTTTTACATATTTACAATGTTGAATTTTATGTCAGGTGAATTTTACCTCAATTACAAAAAAAGACTTGATCAAGTGAAACAAAATCATCAAAGTAAAAAAATCATGAGAAACTGCAGGGATTACGGGGAAAGGGAAAAAGGAGAAGGAAGGAAGACAACTATCAGAAGTAACATGACAACCTCCTCCAAACAGTGTACAGGGTACACCTACACACGAACTCACACACACACTTGTCCTCCCACAATTTCAATGAGGACACAGAGGGTATGCTTTGAAATGCTTCCTTTAAGTCAGGGTCTTGCCAGTTGTGTTTATGATCCATTCATGGGTCTTTGAATAAATTCAGTGGCTCATGACCTATTTTAAAAATTCATAATATAACCAAATGGAATAGAAATGATAGACTATTGCATGTCATGGGAGTGTGTACTATATGAAACAATTTTTCTGTGCAAACAATGTAAGTCTATTTTTATTTCAACAGATCATGTTAAAAGAAGTTGAAGCCATCACTCCAAGCTAACCCTGCTCATGTCCCCTTTTCTTCCTTCCCTTCTGAGAACCACTGGAAGGCTATAGAAATTAACAGTACTAAAAAGAAACAACATGAAGACCCTTACCTAACACTTCTTCATAATCAACAAGATCAAACCAGACCACAGCTACTGATGTCCAGACTCCGAGCAGGGCGATGACCATAAACCATGTGAAAAATGAACTTCCAGAAAGTCCTCCTTTCCTCCCGTTCTTGAGTCCTCCCTGCTTTGTCTCTGTTAAAAAATAAAAGAGGGAAAATGTCATTATATAAGAAGAAAAAGCTTTATTGAACCTCTTTTCACTGAAATATTTCTCCAGGAATTTGATAGTGCTTACAATGCTAAATCACTTCAAAGTTAGTTGTCGCTTAAATTCTTAAATCATGTTACACAAAGATTTTGAAAATGAAAAAGACTTACGTTTCGACACAAAAGCACATACCTAAGACCCTAATGTTGAAGTAATGAAAGAAATAAACTACTAATGACTATTTTTAAAATAAAAATCGCTATGTGTGTTCCAAGTTCTGTATCCAAACAATCTAAATAGAACCTCCTTCAAAGCTCAGAGTCTATCAACAGCTTAATAAGACCACAGAGGTAGCCAAAGCCTTTTTTCCTGCTCCATTTAGTTTCTGTAGAATCTGGAAAACTTTAACTGCCATAGAAAAAAAGCTTTCCCCTGAATGCTCCATATTCTTAGGCAGAGACACAGAAGGAAGGAAACTATTTATAGGCAACAGAGGTCAGGGAAGAAGAGAAGCCAAGCGGTGCAGTTCAGTGCTCCTTCTACACAGGATCCACTGGGACCCACAGACACAGGGGAAGGTTTTCAAATCCATCTTGATGCAGAAACACCTTTGTAAAACCCTGCTCACCAGAACTGTCATGTAACACATTTGATACATTTAATATACGTTATGTTGTTGTTCAGTCCTTAAGTTCCGTCCAACTCTTTGCAACCCCATGAACTCTAGCCCACCAGGCCCCTCTGTCCATGGCACTTCCCTGGCAAGAATACTGGAGTGGGCTGCCATTTCCTTCGCCAATATTCATTTTAGAGGATTCTAACAACTTCAACCAAGTTTCTTAACTTACAGGGTTGGAGGGCGGGGGATAAAACAGGAGCTTGAGATGAACACCCACACACTACTATATATAAGATAGAGAACCAATAAGGACCTACTGTATAGCACAGGGGACTCTACTCAATATTCTGTGATAAACTATATGAGAAAAGAACCTAAAAAAAAATGGATATATGTATATGCATAATTGCACTCTGCTGTATACCTGAAACCAATACAACATTGCGAATCAACTAGACTCCAATAAAATTAAAAAAAAAAAAGTTTCCTAACTCACTGAACAAAATTAAATAGACATTAAAGACAGCCTAACCCAAAGGAGTTAAAGCAATAACGTGCTGATGGAAGAAAGTGCTTAGAAAATATTTGAATCTAGCAAGAGTAGACATAAGAACTTGAAAAGAATGGCAGGAAGCCATTTATGATTGATGCTCATTGGTGACCAGACCTTAACTATAAAACTTATAGTCCTTAACTATTAAAATAATCTTTTAGTACAAAGTAATAATGACATTCAAATTAATTATGCCATTAAACCACTGTTTCAAACTGTTTAACAGAGCAAAAAACGTATAACAAATTTTGGAAAGATTTTTATTCAAAATTTTTTTTATTAAATGGATTTATCGCTTAAAAGGTAAATGTCAAAGAAAGGGTAAATGTTACTTAGCTAGAACATGAAATGATTAGCATTATTTTATCCATCCCTTCATAATGTCAAATAAATGAGGTATTACTCCAGTAGCATCAATCTTTTTACTGTTATTATTTACTAATTCCATGAAGGAACAAAACAGTAAATTATAGAAAGGTGTCTTTTCTGAACCATCTTTTTAGTGGAACTTTTAAACTGACACCAAATAACACATTCTTGATATGTCGCTTTGTAAATATGGTGTGCTTGGTCCCAAAGGGCAGGTCGGTTTCTGTCCAACCAAACTAACAAAGCATAGTAAGATAAACCCTTCTAGAGACTTAAAACTCCCCAAGCATATCTGAAACTAGTACTCTGCTCCAAACATATTGTGGAAAAACATCCAGTAGTTTCTCCCTCTTTTCTAAGATAAGATGAAGATGGGGCTAGGGACAAGCAGAAATTTTATGTGATTAAGGAAAGGCAAAATAGAAGATGTACCCCAGCATCTGGTCAATTATGTAACTCGAACTATAAGTGAATTACTAATCAACTATTTAATGAGCTTTGGTAAGCATTATTTTAGGGATTTCATATTTATAATCCAAGACTGTATACACATTTAAAGTTTTAAAAAAACGTAAAAGCAATTCATCAAACTGATTACTTTTTTGCATTACAGAATATCACCCCCTTGGAGCCAAGAACTGTTATAAAAGTGGGTCAGAAGTAACAGCTGACTTTGCTTCACTCTGTAGATTAAGCAATCCATGGAGAAAGGGAGAAGTGCCTTAAAAAAGAACTAAAAATCAGAAACAGATCTCATATTCTTCTTTATCAGGATGGTCAAGTGATCCATTTTCACCATTTATTTAAAACAGTGTTCAAAGCAGAGAGACTCATATTCTCCACACTAATTATAGAATCCTTCCAGTGATTGCTTAGGTAGCTGAGAGCTGGAAGCAGTTTCAACATGTCTATTTTATGTTTCTTAAAAACATTTTTGACATAATGAGCCAATACAACTTGCCTTCCATTAAAAAGACTATCTTAATTCACAAAGAAAAGCAAAAACAAACACATACAAAAATGTAAATCAACACACCATTAAAGAACAGTTGAAGGTTAATGATTCAATTTGAAAAAACAAAATAAAATCCCAAAGTCCTTTCCTTGCATTTGTTGTCTGCTTTACAAAAATTAGGTCCGTTTCCACATATAAGGCTCTGCTTCAGCCAACTAAGTATGTTCATTAATACAAGACAGGAATCATAAAGCCCTTAAATTTCCTAAAATTTTACATGAAATCTAAATGCACACAATTCTTTAAAATCACTGTAATTAAATTCTAAGACCAAGACAAACCACTTGTTCTTTTATCTGAAGTTTGTAAAGTGTTGTCCCTGATATTACAATACAATAAAAGATATTCTAGGTTAAGACTCTAAAACTAAACATTAATATTAAAATAGATTGGCCCATGAAAAATTAAACTACTTGAAACATTGAGATCTCCCGGAGTTTGAAATGGAAAACATAGAAGATACAGTCAAAGCACTTAGCCAAAAATATCTGAACAGCGCACAACTGAAAAATCAAGCTAAAAACTGCTGTCTAGTTTTCAAACCACTTTTAACCCAAAGAACAAAAATATAACTTTACCTTCTGCCATTTTGATTTCTTCAATCCATGAATAATATATATGGAAGGAAAAAAAACCAAAGCCCTGTGAGCAGGTATCAGGCATGACACAGGCCCTTTGCTACTGGCGCTGTGGACAGGCCAGCAGTTCCTTGGGCAAGGCCTCCAGAGCTGAAATTGGACCTGATTGCAAACTCTCTGCTCACCAGTTATTTTTAGAGGCCTCTTCCTCAGGGCCAAATACTGCTAATCACTTGGGCTGAAATGCTTTGCTAGGAGTATGACAGCCTTTCTCCCACTTCTGGGATCCCTTTCTGGGTTGATCCTATTCCCCAACTCCAAAACCTAAAAAAAAAAAAAAATCAAGCATGCTTAAAAAATAAAAAAAGAGGAACAAATGTGCTGCCAGTTTGGGTTTTCTGGAATCAGTCTTCAGTGCTTTTAGCCAAATATCAAATCACTCAAAACTGAAATAAGTCTTGCTATAAAATGTGGTCCCATGCCCAGCAACAGCTTGTATTGACCCTTGGGAATCTAATCCAATGCCTACGTGAAAAGCCCATTATTTAGTTTGTCCTAATGAAACAGAGCCCTACTGCTGCTGCTGCTGCTAAGTCGCTTCAGTCGTGTCCGACTCTGTGCGACCCCATAGAAGGAAGCCCACCAGGCTCCCCCGTCCCTGGGATTCTCCAGGCAAGAACAGTGGAGTGGGTTGCCATTTCCTTCCCCAATGCATGAAAGTGAAAAATGAAAGTGAAGTCGCTCAGTCGTGTCCGACTCTTAGCGACCCCATGGACTGGAGCCTACCAGGATCCTCCGTCCATGGGATTTTCCAGGCAAAAGTACTGGGGTGGGGTGCCATCGCCTTCCCCGGAAACAGAGCCCTAAAAGGTAAGAAATGAATCAATGCTCTAGAATTCTGAATCACCAACAATACCTTCCCAAGACTAATTCCCTCAACAGCAAAAGTAAAGTGACAATAAAAAATTCTTTCCTAGAGAAGGAGGGAGAGAGAGCTGGGGCAGAAGACTTGGTGGGCAGGGGGAAGTAGACAGGGAAAGAAGGAATTCTTCACCAGTCAGAGAATCATCTAGGAAACACTAGATAAACCATCCCAGGAAACTGGAAAGAGATTGCATAACTGTATTCTGATTTTTTCATCTTCTCCCTAACCCTCTCTCCAAATATTCTCTTCTGGGAAACAAAACCAGCCCAATTTATTCACTGATTTAAGATTTGTTGTTGTTTTTCAGTTGCTAAGTCATGTCTGACTCTGTGACCCCATGGACTGCAGCACACCAGCCTTCTCTGTGGTCCACGGTCTCCTGGAGTTTGCTCAAATCCATGTGCTAGTGGTAAAGAACCCACCTGCCATTGCAGGAGATATAAGAGACGTAGGTTCAATTCCTGGGTCAGGAAGATCCCCTGGAGGAGGGCACAGCAATCCACTCCAGTATTCTTGCCTGGAAAACCCCATAGACAGAGGAGCCAGGCGGACTATGGTCCATAGGGTCTCAAGAGTTGGACACAACTGAAGCAACTTAGCATGCAAGTATGCACACGTCCATTGAGTCCGTGATGCTATCTAACCACCTCATCCTCTGCCACCCCCTTGTCGTACTGCCTTCAATCTTTCCCAGTTTAGCAGCTCACAGACTTCATCAGAGCTCTAATCAATACACTAAATTAATTTAGCACACACTGTATCCAGAGTGAGGCAGCAACCTTTCAAAGTTGTTTATGAGTCTTGAATTTTTTCAGTCAAACTGAATACTTCACACACAAATGAAACAGATCAATGTCCTGAAAAGGAGTCAGCACCTATGATGCCAATATTCAATGGCCCAGAGCCTGGACAGAGTGAACAGAGCAGCAGGGACACCTAAGCAAAACTGACCAGGGTCTTAGGTGCCCTGACCAAGAGTCATTCCTCCCTTCAAGGATCTGTCCTGCTGAAGTCAGTGCTGACTAAAATGTTGAATGATAAAGAATCATCTGTTGACAGGGGTTTAGGATAGATCACCAACCATCATACAGATTTCCTAGACAAATATTTCAGAAGCTTCTTTTGTTGTTTTCAGAGAGGAAGTGAGAGTGACTGGAGGCCCTTCTTGGGAACACTGGAAACCAAGCCATCACACTTACATGTGTGTAGGTCATTTCAGACTCAAGAGACCTCAATTCAATTCAAGTTTCAAAACCTTTGATTTGAGGGTAGTCATCAATCATCTGGGCCTCTATTTCCTTGCCTATAAAAAGTGTCTTGGAGAATTTCTGTTTTGTAAGTTCACTAGTATCATCTTTTTCTAGATTCCACATATAACAGATGTCATACAATATTTCTCCTCTGTCTCATTTACTTCATTCAGTATGACACTCTCTAGGTCCATCTATGAAGATGCAAATGAATGAACTTAATGAGGCCGGGAGAAGGGATAGTTATAGACTTCAGAATGGACATGTACACAGTGCTGTATTTAAAATGGATAACCAACAAGGACCTACTATATAGGACAGGGAACTCTGCTCAATGTCATGTGGCAGCCTGGATGGGAGCTGAGTTTGGGGGAGAATGGATACATGCATATGCGTGGCTGAGTCCCTGAGTTGTTCATCTGAAACTACCACAACATTGTTAATCGGCGATCCCCCAATACAAAATAAAAAGTTTTAAGTTTAGGGGGAAGAAAAGTGTCTTGGCACAAAGGAGGCCTGCAAATATTTGCTGAAGTCATGCATACAGCACTTGTGATTAGAGCCATCTGGACTCATGCACAGGTCTGCTCAGCCCCAATTTACAACTCTTTTCATGGCCCTGGCCTGCCACCAAGCCTGCAGAGGCTGCGAGGGTTTCCTCTCTCCCTTTATGGGCCTGGGCAAGGCCCTAATTCCAGGTGTGGGGCCAAACGTCAAACCGAGACAAAAATCACAGCTAAGAGTGGGTACGCCTCACGCCTGAGGATCCTTCCATACAGCTCCAAATAATTCTTCTCCACAAATCTTTATCACATATATTTACACACCTTAGAGTTAACCTTCTCCTTGTTTCTTGCAACAATTTTACAGGCACTGCAATAAAATATCTTACCTCCTCAGTCTCACAATAATGGCAGACCTGTTATTCTAGATAGGGCCATTAGGATGAAATCTCTCTAAAATAACATTGCTTAAGGAAAAAGAAAACCTGAATTCCAAGTAACTATCTCTTATAATTGTTGCTTGATTGCTAAGTTGTGTCCAACTCTGCAAACCCATAGACTGTAGCACACCAGGCTCCTCTGTCCTTCACTATCTCCTAGAGTATGCTCAAATTCATGTCTGTTGAGTCAATGGTACTATCTAACCATTTCATCCTCTGCTGCCCTTCTCCTTTTGTCTTCAGTCTTTCCCAGCATCAGAGTCTTTTCCAATGAGTCGGCTCTTTGCATCAGGTGGCCAAAGTATTGGAGCTTCAGCATCAGTTCTTCCAGCGAATATTTGGAGTTGGTTTTCTTTAGGATTGACTGGTTTGACCTCTTACAATTATAATTCAATTTTATAAAATCTTTTAAATCAATAAAATTTGCATATAGCAAATCATATCTTTATGACCCTAGCAAAGAGAAATGAAGTAATACTAACTATTCCTTGTAACAGCTGCTGGAACTAATAGCAAACTCCTAGGTTCAAGCAAAGACTAAACTTCCACAGTGTGCTCTGAGATTATTACTGTCAGCCTGACATCACTGGAGATCACGAGAGCCAAGACCTATGTCCATGGAGTCCAGTGCTCTTCCTGCCTCTAAAACTGACCAGGTGAAAACCCATCAGGATTCTCACAGGGCAAGAGTGATGACTTCCTCCCACGCCATCCTCCTGATGGCTTACCCAATCAGCTATCACTTACAGTGGTGCTGCTCAAATCAGAGTCACCTGGAGGACCCATCAACACAGATTGCTGGGCCCACCTCACAGTTTCGGTTCTGTAGGTCTGGAGTGGAGCCCAAGATTATGCATTTCTATTGATAACAAGGTGATCTGATGCTGGTCCAGGAACCACAGAAAAAGAGAATCACTGCATCCCTAATTCTCAGGGTCTGGAACAAGGGACTGAATCTGCCTTGTTCATTAATGTACATTTGCCTTGCACCTATTTGTTAAATAAGTAGGTAAATTCTTTCTCGAATCCTTGCTGTCACCGAGTAATCAAACTTCTTCCTGCTAACACTTCAGAAATAAGGGAGCAAAGGGACCCAATATATTCTGATAAATGCCAGGTCACTTCAACCTTCCTCATCTCTAGGAATTTAATAATCCTAAAATTCATCCTTAAGAGGAAAAGATCTATAAATTATTAAGAAAGAGAGAAATCAAGGAAAAAGTCCAGTAGTTCCCAAACAATGGTGATGAACCCCAAATGGTCTAGGACCAAGACCTCATTGCTCTATGTCAGACAAAGTCCTCACTCATCAATCCTGGCTGCATGACACTCAGCTTGAGCAAAAGAAGACCTGAGCATGAAGGACCCATGTAGTCCATTCGTCAGCCTGCTGGCCAGAAGCCTGAAGCACCTAACACCTGAGGCACCCGACACCTCTCCCGACTGACCTGAGAAAAGGCATGAGAGACTGGAGGAGTGACAAGGGGCTGCCATGGGTTTTAGAATTCAGTAAAACAAAATGAAGAAAGCCGTTTCCATTCGCATCAGGATAAATGAGGAAAAGAAAAACAATTAGCAATAACTATCTAAATCAGCTCCCAAACAATTTTTGGAAACTCTATTAATCTTTGGAACCCCAAGTTGGGAACCACTGCCCCAACGTATACTTCTGTCTGGATTACTGCTGATTCACTGCAGAGAGAACAACAGTATCAGAGCACAGGCCCATCAACCCCACCTAATGACTCTGTGGTAGACCAGAACTCCACTAGTAAGAAGCTAAAAATACAACACAAATGGGAGCTAACCCCAAATGCTCATGCCAGGCCTAATGAGCAAGTTCCTAAAGTGTCATTAGTTGTTTCTACAGAGAATTTAATAAAGAGAGAAGACTTAGAAACAAAAACAAAAAACACCCCCAGCTTGTCAATCATTTATTTTGGGTAGGTAACAGCTACTAGTATGGTACTGAAATTCGGTGTCCTGCTCAATCTAGAGTGGTAAAAGGTATTTTTAAAAAAGTAAGTGGTGGTGTTCATTCAGAAACTCTGAGGTGATGGGAGTTATTTCAAAAAAATAACAAAAAAAAAAGTTGTTGTTTTTTTTTCAAAACTAAAAACGACAGCAAAGCATAATCCTACTTACTTATGTAGCTCTAAATCCAAGGCCATGAGACTAGGTCACAAAGCCATCATGCATGACCACCACCGATTTACAGCTGTGTCCCTGAGGACTTTTTGACCTTAACCCATTTAGACAGCAAAAGATCTGCAGCCATCCTTCCCAAGAGCCCACACTTGCTAGGGTGAAAGAATTCAGCATTTACAATAAAGTGCCCAAAAGATGCAAGAAGGAAGTAAAGAAAAGCATTAGCAAAAACTATAAAGAAAGCTCAGGCTTCCCTGGTGGCTGAGAAAGTCAAGAATCTGCCCGTGATGCAGGAGATCTGGGTTCAATCACCTGGGTCAGGAAGATCCCCTGAAGGAGGGAATGGTGACCAATTCCAGTATTCTTGCTTGGAGAATTCCATGGACAGAGGAGCCTGGCAGACTACAGTCCATGAGGTTGCAAAGAGTTGGACATGAATGAGCAAGTAACACCTTCAGATATAGAAAACTCATGTGATAAATTACAAAACATATGCATTTAAAAAATTACAAGAAAAAAAGCAGTTGATCCAATTATGTATCACTATACATTCTGGGGACAAGCTTCAACCCTTTACTAAATAAGTTAATAATAATGAAACTGATAAAACATAATAAACTAAAGCAAGAATGCCTGTAATTGTAAATTGCATAGTAAAGAGTTAACTTTACCCAAACAGAGGTCTGGCTTTTGCCCTTGTCTACTTGGAGGTCCCCAACATGTCCTACCAGATAGGAGTGACTGGTTTGCTTAACAGTGTGATTTGCAGACTGTATGACTATATATATCAGTTAAGGGCAGCCACGCTCTCAGTATGTGATGTTGTTTAGTCACTAAGCCATGTCCAACACTTTTGCAATCCTATGAACTGTAGCCTGCCAGGCTCTTCCATCCATGGGATCTTCCAGGCAAGAATACTGGAATGGGTTGCCATTTCCTTCTCCAGGGGATCTTGCCTACCCAGGGATCGAACCCACGTCTCCTATGTTGGCAGGCGGATTCTTTACCCCTGAGTACCAGGGAAGCCCGGGAAGTGATGAAGCCCCAATAAAAACTCTGGGTACCAAAGGCTCGGACGAGCTCCCCTCATTGGCAATACTCTACATATACTGCAAACTGATGTCCTTGAGGAAAAATGGGAGCTTTGTGTTCAGAACCTTCCCACTTTGCCCTGAGGCAATTCAATTGCAATGGTGAACAGAGCCTGCAACAGGAAAGTTACCCAGTTCTGAGTTATTCCCACAAACTACCAAGCCTCAGAGTGGCTGTGGGGACCTCCTCGGCTGGCCTCCTGGTGGCCAGCTGGTCTGAAGTGACAGCAGCCCTGGGGACTTGCCCACCCTCAGCCGAGCTGAGCAAAAGCACAGACAGGCAGGAAGGGCAGCTACAGAGAAAAGGCAGCAATTACCAAGCAGTGTGCACTCCCCTACCCCACACACCACCCCCACCTCCTCCTGCCTCCTGCAAGGTGTCCTAGCTTCCTTCCCCGGAGGAGGGCAGGAAGAGAGAACCAGGGTATATAGCATCATGCCAGCATCTCACTCAAAATGGCTGACTGCCAACCAAGGGGTCGCAGGAGCAAGAGAGGGTAGGGGGCTCTGCCAGGAGTGGATGTCCCAGAGCGCTGGAAGGTCCCACCAGACCTTCCAAAGAACTCACAGGGGAAGTGTTTGGCTGCCTGTCATTGTATAGTCCATGGGGTCTCAATGAGTCAAAACAGGACTGAGCGACTTTCACTTTCACCTATTGTCAACCATGGACAGCTGATCTTATCAACCAGCAGGAGGCTGAGGCTGACAGGGACCAATGAGAAGATAGAAGATGACTTTCCCTCTCTCTTCCCCTCTCTCCGTCTCCCATCCCTAGCACTCCCAACAAACTAGAGCCTGGAAGAGACTTGAAGGACACTGCCCCAAAGCAGACCACATGGAGAGAATGCAAACATCACTTCTCCCACTGCAGGCCCTTCTGCCTTCCTGCCAACGGGTGAGGAGAAATTCTGCACCGAAAATGAGATCATACTTAAAGCAGACAGACTTCCAGAAACGCAGAGTGACTGGGGTGCTAAGGAATCCACCCCAGACATGGCCAAGAGCCTCTGCTACCCACAGATTAATCTAGACCAACTAACCACAGTGACTGGAGGAAAATGAAGCTTCATGATAACACCCTGCCAGACAAAGCCTACTAAAGAGAGCAGCTATAAACGTGGCTGCATGTTAGGCTGACACACAAAAAGCTGCCAGGATTTGACTATTTGGGGCCCACAAAAATGGCTATTTCATAGGATCTGAACAAACAATACATGAATATTTGAAAAATATTTTATTACAAAAATTTCCCAACACATAACAAAGCTGAAATAATTTTATGTAGAATATTCATATGCATATCACTCAGTTATGATGATTAACATTCTATTATCTTGCTCACGTTGTATCTATTCATTCCTCAATATTCATTCATGAATCCATTTTACACGTATAACGCATTTCAAATTAAACCTGTAGACCCTAGCACACTGCCCCAAGTATTTCAGCTTCTACATCATAAACCACAGTCCAATATTTATCATTTCACATACAATTTACATAAAATGAAATGCCCTAATTTAAAGCGTACACTCCCTGAGTTTTCACAAAAATATACACCGAGTAACCCAAATCTCTTATCAAGACAGAACACAGAGGCCCTTACCAGCCAAATTCCACAGGAACCCCAAGCTCAGGGACAGCCCCATTGTTTCACTTTTTTTTTTTTTCCCCCACTGTAGGTTATTGTTGCCTATTCTTGAAATATCATAAAAAATGGCACACCTGATATATGCTTGTTGGTGCAAGGCCTGTCTCCCTGAGCTTTACATTCTGAGGGGCCATGTGTGTTATAGGCAGGGGTACTGCATGGTTTCCTGCTGTTAGGAAGTATTCCGCTGGACAAATTCACCTGAGTATACCAGAGTACTCTCCTACTGGTAGAAGTCTGAACTGTTGGCAGGCCTTGAGTGTTACAAATAAAGCTGCTGGGAATATTCTTGTGCAAGAACATTGCTTCCATATTAGAAATAAAAGCTTGCGCTTCTCCTGGGAAATAAATACCTAGGAGTGAATTGCTGGGTCACAGGGCTCAGGCACACTCAGTATGGTAAGAAACTGCCAGATCTTTGACTCAAGCGGTTCCACCATTTTATATATCCACCAAAAATGCATAACAGTTCTTTAGTTCTAAGATGTTGTCAACATTTGCTATGGTCAGTCTTTTTAATTCTAGCCACTCTGATGAGTATGCAGTGGTATCTGTTGGTTTAATTTGCATTCCCCCAAGGGCCAATGTTCCAGCACTTTTCTCTTGTGCTTACTAGCCATTTATTTCTTTTCTGTGAACTGTCTACTCAACTCTTCTGAACATTTGCCTATTTTTAAAAATGTTTTCCAAGTTGAACTGTAGGACATCTTTGTATTGCCTGGATAATGACCTTTTAACAGACAACATGTGTTACAAAATTTTCTCCCAGGCTGTGACTGTCCTACTCCTTATCTTAAAGCATCTTTTAATGGGTAAAAGTTTCCCATTCTGATGATGTCTTAACTCGTTAATACATTAATAAAGTTAATGAATTAATTTTCTATGTATTTTAAATATATCACCAAATCGGAAAATGTTACTTAAACCTTGACAGGGTTTCCATGCCTTACATTCTGAAATGTGACACTGATTTCAGCACTTTTACACAAGCACTGTGTGTGTGTAACACATTCACAGAAGCCACATTACTGGCTCAAAATCCATGCCCATGAGAAGGACAGTCTTGAAATCAAAGTCCAGTAATGTCAATTAAATGTCTGCTAGCCACAGACATCACAGAGGTAAAGCAAGAGCACTTTGACCATTTTAAGGAATATTTTCATTAGCTCCAATGAGTCACAGAAAGTTTCCAATCTAGTTGTTTTTCCCTCAAATTTGACAGGATAGACTAAATCTAATGCCTCTGCCACCCAACAGCCCTGCCAAGACTGACCTCTTCTTTCAAAAACTACTGTACTTGTGTTTTTATCTACATGTTTTCCCCTAACTGCTCATGATTCCACATTTAAATTACCCATCGGTTGTGAAGGAAGAAATCAGCTTCTCTTAACTGTGATTTTTCACCTTATTCACCTCCTAAGTACTACAGAATATCACAAAAAGCAACGTATTTTAGAGGAAAGGCATGTAGTTTACCCATGAGACTTTGTGGAATAAAATCTACCTTAATTTTTAAAATCTTTTAAATAAAAGAGACATCAACAATTCAAAGGTAGAGCAGGCTGTTTGAAGGATACTATTGGAATAAATTAGGAAGGTTTGAATATAGACTTAAATCAGTTAACAGTGCTGAAAGTAGTGTGAAACTTCCTGAGTGTGATAATTATATTGTGATTACGTAGGCACATATCCTTGTTTTTAGGGAAAACGTGCTGAAAAATTCAGGAATAAAGTATCATGATTTAATTAAACAGTTCAAAGGCAAAATGAATAAATAAAATGGTGTGTATGTATCTAGGGTGACCTATAGAAAATGCAAAGCCATCAAAACAACTAGTGAACCTAAACAAACTTTTCTTACAGCTATCTTGAAGGTTTGAATTTTTTCACACTAAAAAGTTGGGAAAATCCAGATTTCCAGACTCATTTCTAGTCCTAAAAAATCAGATATTCCACATAAGATACTCCAGATAGGGTTAAGAATGTGAAAAGTCTCCCCCCAGGTTAATAATTCATGATTGGGTTCTGGATAAGTGAAAAATTGAAAAATTTTAAAACTTCAAGTTTTAAGAATGCTTCTGGAGACCCTCAGAGAAATCTGATTAGAAAGTGCATTTAGGTAATACTGCATCAGTACTGCATTTCTGATGACTCAGATGGTAAAGAACCTGCCAATCTGCCTGTAACTCGGGAGACATAGATGTTTGATCCCTGGGTTAGGAAGATCTCCTGGAGAAGGGAATGGCTACCCACTCCAGTATTCTTGCCTGGAGAATCCCATGGACAGAGGAGCCTGTGGGCTACCGTCCATGGGGTCACTTGGCTGAGCCACTAACACTGTCCCTTTCACCATGTCCTTAGGAGGGCTCAGGGTAGGAAGCAGTTAAGCCAATTAAACTGTCATGATGTTACCTTCAAAGAGGTCCCAGAGATAGACAGACAGACAGAGAGATGAGAAAGGAAGGAAGATCAACACACAGAGAGAGCAAACATGGCCAACCGCCAACTGTTGGTAAGTCCAGGTGAAGAGCATACAAGCCTTTCACTGGTCTGAACTTTTTGCTGCTAAATAGGTTTAAAAGTTTCAAAACAAAAGGTTAGATAAATATAAAAATAAAAACAAAATTGAATTGATTTAAAAATAAATGGAAGGAAGGAATAAAAGAATAAGTGAAGTCAATGATCAAGTTCTAAACCCAACAGTAATGGAAAGAACACCAATTCCACGTCTGGCTTCCGATTTAGGACAAACCAAAGGGAGAATGCTCCCCACTCCACGTCTCCTCCATGCAGGTTCTACCAACAGATCTCCACCTGCTCACTGGCCATTTCCACTGGATGCCCTGGGTTTCACCTCTGATTCATCTGGGATAATAAGCCTAACTACTCTGCCACCTCCTGGATGGGGCGGGGCAGGGGGAGGGTGGGTGGCGGCTCCATCTGAGCCAGCATCTCCTGGGTTCTCCCCCCTACCCCAAACTCACCCCAAGATCTCACTCAAAAGGCACTTCCTCCCACCAGTCATCTCCACCACTCCCCCTGAATAGGCACTCCCCCAAATTCTGGATGCAACCCAACCTATGCAGAGTGGGACAGTCCCCTCCCTCACTCTGGTCCCCAATTACACTAACACGCAAGGGGATTCCTAATCAGACACATCAAGCAGGCAGTACCCTCTGAGACCACAAGCAATTAAAAAAACCCAACCCAAACAAAACAAAACATTAGGCCTTCTCAAAAATACACCTACTGCTTCAAGCCTGTCCCAGCTTATCCTCAACAATGAGCTGACTCTGCAGAAGTGTGCAACTCTGTCCACCCTCCAAGCCAGGCTGTCCCTATGATGTCCCTTTCCCTTCCAGGACTAACTGCCCTACCTCTGTGCTCTTGAAATTGACATCAACCCATGAAATCAGTAATGTGCAAATGAATGGGGTGCAGTCGCCAGCTGTGATCCACACACTATCATAGGAGTGATGCTTTGCCATCTGAGACACAGGGTGATTCTCAGAGATGGTGTTAAACCCTTGGTGGAGTCAGGAAAAATAACGAGATTGTATCCTGACCACTTGTCTAGAAAACTCATCAAAATGCACAATGAGACATTGAACCTGTATACCTACAGTTTCTCCCACTGTCCAAGGCTTTCTTCTCTATCCACGAAAAATGATTTTTAATTCTAGAATTTGCCTGGGATTGTCATGAGACATCAGTTTAGAGCTGGCCTGAATCTACTTTTCTTTCCTTTAATAAAAACAGGCCATTGGTCCCTTGAGTTTCCTTGTCACCTCTTCTAATTTTCAGGATTCCCCAGAGTATAACTGCCCAGAAAATGTTAGCTGGGACTGCGGTTTTGAGAGTCCTGAAAAGACTCAGCTGGTTCGTATTTTAGTCTTCCTTTCCCTACTCCCTGACCACAAGCACACTTCATCCATCCAACAAGTATTTACTGCTCTGCGGCCCAAAGGACAGTGACCTTGCCAGGGACTGATGTTAAATCTGTTCTGACCGCTGTATCTGCTCCTTGCAGAGCATAGCACCTGGACAGAGTAAACCCCATTAACTTCACTGGACGATTCACACACACACACACACACACACACCAATGTGTGTGTGTAAATATAAATGTTTTAGTGTCATCTAGATGGTAAAAATTGAATTAATGCTTTCAAACTGTGGTGCTGGAGCAGACTCTTGAAGAGTCCCTTGGACAGCAAGGAGATCCAACCAGTCAATCCTAAATGAAATCAACCCTGAATATTTACTGTAGGGATTGATGCTGAAGCTCCAATACTTTGGCCACCAGATGCGAAGAGCCGACTCATTGGAAAAGACCCGGATGCTGGGAAAGATTAAGGGCAGGAGGAGAAGAGGGTGGCAGAGGATGAGAAGGCAGGTCGGATGGCATCACTGACTCAATGGAGACGAGTTTAAGCAAGCTCCAGGAGACAGTGAAGGACAGGGGAGCATGGTGTGCTGTAACCCAAGGGATCACAGAGTCGGACATGACTGAGCGAGTGAACAACAACAGGTGGTAAAACAAATCTAACACACTCCCAGGTGGCACTAGTGGTAAAGAACCTGTCTGCCAATGCAGGAGACGTGAGATGTAGGTTCAATCCCTGGGTCAGGAAGATTCCCTGAAGGAGGGCATGCAACCCACTCCAGTATTCTTGCCTGGAGAATCCCATGGACAGAGGTCTGGCAGGTTGCAGTCTGCTGGGTTGCAAAGAGTCGGGCATGACTAAAGCGACTTAGCAGCAGTAGCAGCAGCATTCTGAAAACAAAACCAGACCACAGGCTGGTTCTGGGTGAGGGACAGGAATGACCGGGGCAGGTCCAGCCAAGACCCCATGGGCTTCATCCACTCAGCTGCCCCACCCCCATACTCCAAGTCTGTCCCTTTCCTCCCTATCCTGCCCCAGTTCAAAAACCAAAGTGACAGTCAATGTCACCACATGCTCAGGTGTCCCCTAACTCAACCCTCACTGACTCATTTTGCCCTAACTTCCATATCCAACCCCTCCCTCAGCTCCACCTTCACCAGACTGGCCCCCACCCACCCCGGCTGAGGTCACCTGGAATAAAATTCACCAGGCACCCGGCTCACCACCCTGCACTCAGGTTCCACTGCATAAACTGTCGCAAACACTGGTCTCTTGGCTGTGTTCCAGAAAAAGCCAGCTAGTCTGCTGCCAAAGGTTCCTAGGAGTATGACCCAACAAAATCTAACCAGCTGAAAAGGTTAAAGTCACAAAGCTTTATGCCAGCTACTGAGAGCTAAAGTTTGGGCAGAAAGCACAAGTATATTTAACAGGTGCTGTCCTGACAGGGTACAGTATCTTCCCAGGAGTGGCTAAATGTCTGTAATATCATCTTGGATAAAAGTCTTGCCCTAAATAGAACATTTCAAATAAATAACTCAGATTAAACAAATTCAGCTCAACAAATAATTCAGCTCAGCAGAACAAGGTGCTTTCAGCTCTATAATAAAGATTTTAAAACACAAAGTTATCAAAATCACAGGATGGTAACTTTTTAAAAGGCTTTCACCATTTTCTCCATGCATTTTCTGCATTCATTTTCTCCATGAATATTTCTCCTGAATATTCATTCCTTTGACTAATAACTCTTGAAATGCCTGCCATACAATGAACAGAGAGGTCACTTTGCTTACAGTCCAGTGGAGGAGTAAAACAAAAATAAAATAAAAGTTCATTTTGGTGAGTACTAATATTAGGGTGGGTTAACTCCCAGGTGGCTCAGAGGTAAAGAATCTGCCTGCCAATGCAGGAGATGCAGGTTCAAACCCAGGGTTGAGAAGATCCCCCTAGAGAAGGAAATGGCTACCCACCCCACTCCAGTATTCTTGCCTGGGAAATTCTATGGACAGGGGAGACTGGTAAGCTCTAGTCCACTGGGGACACAAAGAGTCAGATATAACTTAGAGACTAAACAACAACAATATTAGGCTAAAGGAGTATATGGGACAATGTGGACGAAAACAATCACTTGGGAAGAACCATTCTCTTGAATTTTAAAGATACAGCACTTTGATATACAATCTTCTTTATAAATGGTATTAATAGCATTGGACTTCCCTTGTGGCACAGCTAGTAAAGAATCCGCCTACAGTGTGGGAGACCTAGGATCAATCCCTAGGTTGGGAAGATCCCCTGGAGAAGGAAAAGGCTATCCACTCCTGTATGCTGGCCTGGAGAATTCCATGGACTATATAGTCCATGGGGTCGCCAAGAGTCAGACTTGACTGAACAACTTCCACTTTCACTTATAGTTTTTCTATATTTTTAAATTAGGATTGTCAAACTTTACCCTTAAGAAGGAAATCATAACTCTAACAAAAAAATTTTAAAAGCCAAAACCAAAAACTAAAGGGAACAAAAATTTAGCAGTATTTCAGTAGTCACATAATTTTAGCCTGTCAATGAGTCACATTTAAGGCTAAAGTGAGGGAAAAATCAAAATATTGCAGAACAAATAAATGCCTGCTTCTGCCCAAACTTTCCTCCTAATCAGAATGAATGAAATACGAATGCTTCCTACTGGCCGAAGTACTTGTATGTCAAAACTACCAGAAAGGACTTGCTCATTTTAAATAATTCTCCACATCTTAATAATTTTTATTTCTTTAACTCCAACACTTATAAACATCAAGAGGATTTTGCAATCTGTCTTATGGCCCATAACATAAATGTTAAAAAAAAAAAAAATCCACGCATGTAACACATAATTCTGGAGCACCTTTTACATTCAAGGTAATGTGGAAGAAACACAAAAAACACAGCTTATATCATCAGAGCCCTTTTGATCTGTGAGAAGGAAGTAAGACTTTTCCCTGTAAACTTGTTCACACCATATTTACTGAGTGCCTACTATGCACAGACCATCATTTAAGCAGTGGAGATAAAAAGGAAATGGAACATGGTGTTTACCTACACCAAACCCTAGGAGCAATTCTCCCACCCCCAGCAAGTACTCTTGACCAGGGTGAGTGAGCTTCAACCCACCTCCCATTTTTGTATGAACCAGGGCCTAAGAATGGTTTTGGCTTTTTAAATGAGTTGAAAAGAAATAAAGAGAAAAATGTAATAACATAAAAAAAAAAAATGATAGCGACTGGCTTGCACTGTTGTACAGCAGAAACCCACATGACACTATAGTTACCCTCCAATTTAAAGAATTAGAAAAAAAAAAAAAAAAGAAAATGATAGTTGTTTCCAGGGAGATCATGTGACCACCATGCTGACCTCTGATCAGAACAATCCAGGTAACCCATTCCCAGCCAGCGGTGGTGAGACAGGCAGTGTGGAGCCAAAGAGCCCTGTTCTATGCAAAAGAGAAAAAGCCCCCTTCTTCTGCCGAGTGTGAACAGAGAAGCAAGAAACCCCAAGGCTGCCAGCTGCCATCTTGAGTCCCAGAGGAGCCAACCTCAGGATGACAGACACCAAAACCAAGAAGTCACGTGCTCTGAGGACTTCCTGAACCACTGATCCTACCACATCTGGTGCGAGCATACCATATCTTTCTTAATGAAATCAATTCCTAACTGTTTACAGGGGTCTGCGTCTGTGTCTGTTCCTAACACAGATCATAAAGTTCTTGCCTTTATGATCAAGCAAGAACGAATGACAACAGATGATCACAGTACAAAACTAAACATCTGTTCTGTTCAAGGGGCATCACCATCACCATGTACCACAACTGCAGTAGTTAAGAAACGCTTACTATGCATCACTTTGCATAAGTGAGTATTATCTCCATTTGAGAGATGAAGAAATATTTCAAGATGCTGAGAGAGGTTTGTTGACTTACTAAAAGGTCAAAAATGAGTGGCAGAGCTAGTCCTCGGGTCCAGTGCAGTCTAATACTGTGTTGTCATACTTTTCTCATCTGCTAGAGGAACTTGTGGATCAATGAGGATGCTAAGACAGTACCTGCAGAGGGCGCCACAGACGCTCATGCTGGGGGTGAGGCGGGAGGAGGGTTGCAAAACCCACTGGGTAGATGATCAAAGGGAAGGTAGAAGAACTGATGGGGTAGCTGCATCTTGACAGACACACAGGAGCCACACAGGGAAAGAGCAAGTGTGGGGCTGTCACAGAAGAAACAGCAAGCGCAAATGCAGAGACCTCAGAGAGTGACCTGCCGTGGGTGAATTAATATAACTATAAAGAGAGCAGTTTAAGATTGGCTAGAGAGGGTAAGAGGGGCAAGATCGTGAGCCTCCTAGATGGTGCTAAGGAATCTAAACTACACCTTGAGGACCAGGAAGACTAGGCAGGTTTTCAAATAAACAACATGATTGAACTTACACTTGATGAAGATGACAATGCCTGAAGGATGAAATAGGACCAGTTATGAATCATCAAACTCATTACTCCTTGGAAGGAAAGTTATGACCAACCTAGATAGCATATTCAAAAGCAGAGACATTACTTTGCCAACAAAGGTCCATCTAGTCAAGGCTATGGTTTTTCCTGTGGTCGTGTATGGATGTGATAGTTAGACTGTGAAGAAGGCTGAGTGTCGAAGAATTGATGCTTTGGAACTGTGGTGTTGGAGAAGACTCTTGAGAGTCCCTTGGACTGCAAGGAGATCCAACCAGTCCATTCTGAAAGAGATCAGCCCTGGGATTTCTTTGGAAGGGATGATGCTAAAGCTGAAACTCCAGTACTTTGGCCACCTCATGCGAAGAGTTGACTCACTGGAGAAGACTCTGATGCTGGGAGGGATTGGGGGCAAGAGGAGAAGGGGACAACAGAGGATGAGATGGCTGGATGGCATCACTGACTCGATGGACGTGAGTTTGAGTGAACTCCGGGAGTTGGTGATAGACAGGGAGGCCTGGCGTGCTGCGATTCATGGGGTCGCAAAGAGTTGGACACGACTGAGCGACTGAACTGACCTGAACTGACTGATGACTCATCTAAGGGCTCCCCCAGTGGCTCAGAAGTATATATATGCCTGTGATGCAAGAGATCACCTGCAATGCAGCAGACACAGGTTTCATCCCTGGGTTAGGAAGATCCCCTGGAGGAGGACATGGTAAACAACTCCAGTATTCTTGCCTGGAAAATCCCATAAGCAGAGGAGCCTGGTGGGCTACAGACCATGGAGTCACAGAGTTGAGCATGACTGAGCAACTGAACAACAACAACAGTAAAGCAGTTAGGCTAAATCTAATCAAATAGACATAAAATTGGGATAAAATTTGTGATTAAATTATAAAAAGTCACTGTAAGACACATATATAGTAAGTTGCACCACATTTATGTACAGAAATACTCATTATTATATGTGTGCTCTTGTCCCAATTTGTGCCAAACTCCGGGAGATAGTGAAAGACAGGGAAGCTTGGCACGTAGCAGACCATGGGGTTGCAAAGAGTCAGACATGACTTAGTGGCTAAACACACACACACATTTGTCCCAAACTGTTCTATAAATTCAATACAATCCCAGTCAAAATCCTGAAATATTCTTCATGAAACTTAACTTAATGTGGAGATTCTAAAAAGACACAGGCAAAGAAAGGTCCTCAAACAGTGAGGACAATGATGAAAAAGACAGGATAGAAGGACCTGCCTAATTCCACATACCAGGAACAAAACAGTCACAGGTATCTATACACAATAGTGTAGAAAGAAGACACTTCAACTAATGGTGCAGGACATTTTCATTATTCATTCTTTAAAAATATGAGATCCCTACCCAACAATATATACAATAAAAAGCACACCCCATCGTTTAGACATCTAAACGTAAAAGGCAAAATTCAGTAGTTTATAGAAAAAAAAAAAAGTCTTATGATCTCTGTTAGAAAATATGTCCTAAATAAAGCACAAACCATAAAGAAGAAAATATAAAAATGCTATTATCAATAGATCAAAAATCTAAAAATTCTATTCAACAAATTATACTACAGAAAATGACAATGTGAATAATCATAGACTAGGAGAAGCCCTTTATGACACAATCAAAAGGTTCAATATACAGAAATTCTACAAATCAAAAATTTAAATTATATATAAAATGTAAAAACCTAGACAAATAGGTTATATATATATATATGTATATATATATTTTGCTCACAATTCTCCAAGCCAAGCTTCAGCAATACGTGAACCATGAACTTCCTGATGTTCAAGCTGGTTTTAGAAAAGGCAGAGGAACCAGAGATCAAATTGCCAACATCTGCTGCATCATCGAAAAAGCAAGAGAGTTTCAGAAAAACATCTATTTCTGCTTTATTGCTGCTGCTGCTGCTGCTAAGTCACTTTAGTCGTGTCCGACTCTGTGCGACCCCACAGACGGAAGCTCACCAGGCTCCCCTGTCCCTGGGATTCTCCAGGCAAGAACACTGAAGTGGGTTGCCATTTCCTTCTCCAATGCATAAAAGTGAAAAGTGAAAGTGAAGTCGCTCAGTCGTGTCTGACTCTCAGCGACCCCACGGACTGGAGCCTACCAGGCTCCTCCATCCATGGGATTTTCCAGGCAAAAGTACTGGGGTGGGGTGCCATTGCCTTCCCCGTTCTGCTTTATTGACTATGCCAAAACCTTTGTGTGGATCACAATAAACTGTGGAAAATTCTGAAAGAGATGGGAATACCAGACCACCTGACTTGCCTCTTGAGAAATCTGTATGCAGGTCAGGAAGCAACAGTTGGAACTGGACATGGAACAACAGACTGGGTTCCAAATAGGAAAAGGAGTATGTCAAGGCTGTATATTGTCACCCTGTTTATTTAACTTATACGCAGAGTACATCATGAGAAACGCTGGACTGGAAGAAACACAAGCTGAAATCAAGATTGCTGGGAGAAATATCAATAACCTTAGATATGCAGATGACACTACCCTTATGGCAGAAAGTGAAGAGCAACTAAAAAGTCTCTTGATGAAAGTGAAAGTGGAGAGTGAAAAAGTTGGCTTAAAGCTCAACATTCAGAAAACGAAGATCATGGCATCCAATCCCATCACTTCATGGGAAATAGATGGGGAAACAGTGGAAACAGTGTCAGACTTTATTTTTCTGGGCTCCAAAATCACTACAGATGGTGACTGCAGCCAGAAAATTAAGACACTTACTCCTTGGAAGGAAAGTTATGACCAACCTAGATAGCATATTGAAATGCAGAGACATTACTTTGCCAACAAAGGTTCGCCTAGTCAAAGCTATGGTTTTTCCTGTGGTCATGTATGGATGTGAAAGTTGGACTGTGAAGAAGGCTGAGCACCGAAAAACTGATGCTTTTGAACTGTGGTGTTGGAGAAGACTCTTGAGAGTCCCTTGGACTGCAAGGAGACCCAACCAGTCCATTCTGAAGGAGATCAGCCTGGGATTTCTTTGGAAGGGATGATGCTAAAGCTGAAACTCCAGTACTTTGGCCACCTCATGTGAAGAGTTGACTCACTGGAAAAGACTCTGATGCTGGGAGGGATTGGGGGCAGGAGGAGAAGGGGACGACAGAGGATGAGATGGCTGGATGGCATCACTGACTCGATGGACGTGAGTTTGAGTGAACTCCGGAGTTGGTGATGGGCAGGGAGGCCTGGTGTGCTGTGATTCATGGGGTCGCAAAGAGTCGGACACGACTTA
This sequence comes from Tragelaphus eurycerus, assembly GCA_935064755.1. Classification (NCBI taxonomy): domain Eukaryota; kingdom Metazoa; phylum Chordata; class Mammalia; order Artiodactyla; family Bovidae; genus Tragelaphus; species Tragelaphus eurycerus. The sequence goes on from CAKXYN010000096.1 coordinate 403,977, forward strand.
GCGACTGATCTGATCTGATCTGATCTGACATATATATTTTAAAAAATTCACAGAAAAGGAAACTTGAATAGCTGTTCTCACTAGTAACCACATTGGTGATGAGAAAAATGCAAGTTTAAAACACAAACACTACTTCACATCCACTAAACTTACTAAACTTGCAATATTAAATGTTACCAAATGTTGGTAATGTGGTTGCTGCACACAGGTAGCTGTTTTCATGGTGGGTGGGAGTGTGAAGTGATACAAGCACTTTGAGGTTGGGAAAAAAAAGGTGATACTTGGTAAAGTTTAGTATGTGTATTTGCTGCTGCTGCTGCTGCTAAGTCGCTTCAGTCGTGTCCGACTCTGTGCGACCCCATAGACGGCAGCCCACCAGGCTCCCCTGTCCCTGGGATTCCCCAGGCAAGAACACTGGAGTGGGTTGCCATTTCCTTCTCCAATGCAGGAAAGTTAAAAGTAAAAGTGAAGTCGCTCAGTCATGTCCAACTCTTAGCAACCCCATGGACTGCGGCCCACCAGGGTCCTCCATCCATGGGATTTTCCAGGCAAGAGTACTGGGGTGGGCTGCCATTACCTTCCCTGATGACCCAACAATTCCAATCCTAAATTATGTTCTAGGAAAGGACTTAGACATTTATGCAAGGTAATAGACAACTCCAAGAGTGTTCAGAGCAGCAGTATTTGAAAGAAAAAAAATGAAAACAAACAAAGTGGTCCTGGACTCCAGGATGGCTAAAGAAAAAGCACATTCATATAGTGAAGAACTATATATATATATGAAAACATAGAGCCAGTTTGGTAGAGTCTCAAGCAAATAGGGTCGAATAGTTGACAAGTATGAGCCTGTTCATAAAACTTTTGACATGCACTAAACAAATGTATGGGCTTCCTGGTGGCTCAGTGGTAAAAGAATCCACCTGCAACGCAGAAGATGTGGGTTCGATCCCTGAGTTGGGAAAACCCCCTGAAGGAGCAAATTGCAACCCACTTCCATACTCTTGTCTGGAAAATCCCATGGACAGAGAAGCCTGGTGGGCTATAGTCCATGGGGTCACAAAACAGAAACGATTTAGCAACTAAACAACAGCAACAACAAACAAATGTATATGTATGTATACCTACATACATATAATATTTCTATACATAGGGATATAGATATACTTCCTAAGCAATTTTCATATATATAGAATTTAATAATATATTTTATACAAATGGATATATAGTATACAATATGCAACAGAATATTATATTAAGTTATATATGACTATTATACTATATATATTATATATGCAGCATAACATTATGTTATATATTACTATCTATATTATATGGTAGTCACTCAGTCTTGCTGGACTCTGCAACCCCAAGGACTGCAGCCCACCAGGCTCCTCTGACCATGGGATTTTCCAGGCAAGGATACTGGAGCGGGTTGCCATTTCTTTCTCCAGGGGATCTTTCCAACCCAGGGATTGAACCCGTGGTCTCCTGCATTACAGGCAGATTCTTCACTGATTGAGCCACGAGGGAAGCTATATATTATATAATATATATTATAAAGCAATGTATGACAATGATTATCACAAAATGTTTAAGATTGTTTGTAAAGGGATAACACAGGAGAGGAGAAACCAAGAATTTGGTAATATTTTACTTTCTCATCTGTATGGTGGCTACATGGTAAGTCACTGCATCATTTATATCTATGTAAACATCTTAATATATAATATTACAAATAGATACAGTTTTAAAGAGCAACACATAGAAATATTTATATTCTAAAAGAGAGATTGCTTTCCATCAAAAAGCAAAATGCATGAAATAATTTGTAAATATAAAATTCAGTAAGTGACAAGCATTTTATTCAAGTTGATTTGACTCAAGAAATGGAAAAGTTAAATGCAGGTATTCTTTCAATAAACACAACACAGATTTTTATTTCCATGTAAGGGAAAAAAATTAACTTCTAAATAAAATTTACCTGTGAACCTAGACCAAACAGACTTTCCAGTAGACCAATTCAGGAAAACTGAATTAAAAACAGAGTGTGAAAGACAGTGTGAGAAACTGTAGAATAGCAATATAATAAACAAGAACCAAAGTGAGAGACAGGGGAGAACAAAACAGCACTGAGCCTGCACTAGGTCATGAGAGCAAAGGCTGTCAAACCTAGACAAGCTATGAGAAATAACAGTTACATAGTACTGGTGATGGAATGAAATTATTTTCTCCAGTCATATTTTCTCACTCAAAATTAAGACTGATGCTTACTGGCTTCCATGCAGAATGAGTCACGGGGTTAAATCTGTAGGAACACACGCAGGAAAGAAAGGCTGGCATCTTTCCAAGCACAGCAACAGTCGTTTCCACTCTGCACTAACTAAACACCCCCCCACCCCCACCCAGACCCCATCTGCGTTAGAGCACGGACAGCATCCACGGCAGATGAGGACAGCCACGCTACAGCAGATCCACCAGGCGAGACACCTGGATTTCCAAGGGGGCCAGAGACCAGCCCCAAGCCTTCAGAAGATCTTGTGTGAGTATCTTTTCTAAAGACTTACTCACCAAGTAGCCTCAAAATTTCCTGAGTCTAAAGGAACTTATGGTTCCCAGGGGAAAGGATGGGGGTTAGGGATAGTTAGGGAGTTTGGGTTGGACATGTGCACACTGCTGTATTTAAAATGGATAACCAATAAGAACCTCCTGTATAGCACAGGGAACTCTGCTCAGTGTTATGTGGCGGCCTGGAGGGGAGGGGAGCATGAGGGAGAAAGGATAGCTGTGTATGCAGGGCTGAGTCCTTTCCTGTTCACCTGAAAACTACCACAATATTGTTTGTTAATCAGCTATGTGTGCGTGCTAAGTCAATTCAGTTGTGTCCAACTCTATGCAACTCTATGGACTGCGGCCTGCCAGGCTCCAATGTCTGTTGGGGTTCTCCAGGCAAGAATACTGGAGTGGGTCGCCATGCCCTCCTCCAGGGGATCTTCCTGACCCAGGGATCAAACCCACATCTCTTACGTCTACCTGCATTGCCAGACGGGTTCTTAACCACTATCGCCACCTGGGAAGCCCCAATTGACTATACCCCAACACAAAATTTTAAAAAATTAGTTTTTAAAATAAATTTCCTTTGATTCTAATACATTATCTACAGCAAATTTGTCCTCAGGTGTCATCAACCGGATCAGAACTAAGTCAGACTCAGTGATCTGCCCTTAAAAGATAACCACATCAGCCAAAGATAACCAAGACACACCCTTGAAAAGCAAATGTTAAATGCAGAGCAAATGCCTGAAGCACTCTCATTAAAAAACAATAATGACTAATGAGGAAATACTACCTTGGCTCCTAGCGCTAGCAGAAGAAACTCCAAAAGCAATGAACTTCAGAACAAGGGCCCCTAGAGTGGCACGTAGAGATGAAGAGAAGGAAGAAATTAACATCCTAATCTCTGGTCCTCTAGTAGAAACGGCCAGATCTGCAGGACTAAACACCAGACACGTATCCACCAAGATTTATATTCAGAGCTGCACAGATGCTGGAGCAGTGGATACTGGAGCACAGGAGCCAGCCTGTGCACCCCCACCTCTCCCAACAGATGGCTGAGGCTTTCCCAGGGATCTGGGTAAACTGTAGATGGGTTCTCTGTACATACAGAATTTATTAAAGGAAAGCTAATTTTAAAATGTTCTGTTTATCTTAGGACAGAATGAAATGAAACCACGCAGGAGATGCAGAAATACCCCTAGATACGAACTAACTTGTGTATTTTCAGAATATTAAAGCAGTATGCTGGAGTAACATCAAAAGACTGAAATAGATCTCAGCTCTAGTAATAGAAAACAGTGCAGATCCAGAAGGGATCTGAGGGTAAATCCTAAACTTGAAGGCTGACATGCACCCCAGAGGCAGCCAGAAATGTGTCAAAGGGTACTCAGAACCCACTATGAACATGACTTCTAGGACATCCACTTGACTCAAACAGATGCTATCCTGTATCACAAAAATTCATTTCTTAAATCATAAAAAAATTTTTCAAGCATGCAATAGCCTGCTTAGTTCTACAGCCTTATATATTCTCCAAAGTTTCATATGCACCTTTACCATTACAGGTACTTTGATGAAAAATCTGAGTAACAGAAAGGCATATAGAATTGATTTTAGGGCTGTCAAAACCTTGAATAATTCTTTCCATTTGAGACCAGGTTTAAAAATTTTGAGTGACCTGCTACACAGTTCTTAAATGGCTATGAATCCAGGTCATCAGATTTTCCCAAACTACAATGTCTTTCTGGAGGGAAAAAAAAAAAAATGGGGGAGGAAAAAAACAAACAAAAAAAAGGGCAGGGGGCGGTGGGAGGGGCAGATATTCTACTGGGACCAAAGAACTTAGAGGTTAAATTTTGAATAGTAACTAAAAATATAATGGAAAGCTCACATGATTCTTAATCCAAGCTACTCTGTTGTCAATCAGCTGAAAATGAGAATCTCTCATTGTCTAGTAATCTCTCTGAGACACATGATTTTAAAGTAAAGCTAAAGTATAGATCTCTCCTTTTACTTCCAACCCAGGTTAATGTTCGGTCATTTTAAAATTGTGTGCAAAGGACTTCCCTGGCGGTCCAGTGGTTAAGACTTCATGTTCCAGTAGAGGGGTTGCAGGTTTGATCCCTGGTTGGGGAGATAACATCCCACATGCCTTGTGGCCAAAAAACTAAAACGTTTTTTAAAAAAAGAAAGGAAAGAAACAATACTATAACAAATTCAATAAAGACTTTAAAAAAAAGGTAACTATGTTTAAAAATAATAATTATAAAATGTGTTCAAGAATTTCCTCCCAATACTTTTTAGCACTTGGTTCCATACAATCTGAGTTGCCCTGTGGCTTAGACAGTAAAGAATCTGCCTGCCAACACAGGAGCCGAGAGTTTGATCCCTGGGTTGGGAAGATCCTCTGGACAAGGGAATGACTACCCACTCCAGTGTTCTTGCCTGGAGAATTCCAGGGACAGAAGAGACCCACCATGGGGTCTCAGAGTTGGACACAACTGAGCGACTAACACTGATTTTTCATACAATCTGGCCAGTTGAAACTGCTGTTCAATTGAACACAAAACAGCACACAGTTCCTCTGGTGGAAGAATTATGGCCTTCCTATCTTTTCATTCTAGACTGACTCACAAAGGATTAAGTAAATGGCACAAAATTATTAAAGAAAGGAATTTCACCAAGGCCTCCTCATTCAATGGAGTCAGAGGGCAAGCAGCAATGAATTGTGTCTGTTAATTACTAAGCAGTCTAAGATATATTGAAAGCAATAAGGAAGAAAACAATTCTAAATGATTAACACGCATCAAAATCAAACATCTGCAAATGTATAAGTTTACAGATAGTTCATCAGTGCGTTTAATTCTGAATACAATCAGCCTACATAAATAAGACTGCTGCTGCTGCTGCTGCTGCTAAGTCGCGTCAGTCGTGTCCGACTCTGTGTGACCCCATAGACAGCAGCCCACCAGGCTCCCCCGTCCCTGGGATTCTCCAGGCAAGAACACTGGAGTGGGTTGCCATTTCCTTCTCCAATGCGTGAAAGTCAAAAGTGAAAGAGACGTCGCTGTCGTGTCCGACTCTTAGCAACCCCATGGACTGCAGCCTACCAGGCTCTGCCGTCCATGGGATTTTCCAGGCAAGGGTACTGGAGTGGGGTGCCACTGCCTTCTCCGAAATAAGACTGCTAGGGCCTGACTATTACTACTAAATTTCAAAACCTGCTGTTAGAGACTGTGACAGCATTAAATAGCAGTGGCTGGTCATTTTTAATTAGTTGTCCATCAATGGTTCATTTCCTTCTCCAGGGGATCTTCCCGACTCAGGGATCGTCTCCCGCATTGCAGGCAGACGCTTTACCCTCTGAGCCACCAGGGAAGCCCTCTGAGTATGTACAGGGCTGTTAAATTTAAAAAACAAGTAGATGTTACGTGGTCTGAAACTTGAAATTGAAAGAGGAAAAAGTGTTCTACAGTGACACCTACTGGTGAAGTGTGATGTGGTGACACAACACTATTAGACAAAGGAAACAGATGTTTACAACCCCTAGCAAGTTAGAAGAGGACAATGGCACCCCACTCCAATACTCTTGCCTGGAAAATGCCATGGACGGAGGAGCCTGAAGGGCTGCAGTCCATGGGGTCGCTAAGCGTCGGACACGACTGAGCGACTTCACTTTCTCTTTTCACTTTCACGCACTGGAGAAGGAAATGGCAACCCACTCCGGTGTTCTTGCCTGGAGAATCCCAAGGACAGGGGAGCTTGGTGGGCTTCCATCTATGGGGTCACACAGAGTCGGACACTACTGAAGTGACTTAGCATAGCATAGCATAGCAAGTTAGAAGCTACAGGGAAAGACTGAATGACATTGCAAAGGGAAAATCTAAACAAAAAACATTATATATACCAGGGTCTGTAACTACAAAATAAGTCTAAAAGCACATCATGATCCTTGTTGATCAAAGATCTTCAAATCAATAAATCTGAAAGAGGTTTCCCTTGGCCTCAGTTGGTCAAGCAAGTCAGTTTTTTTATGTGTGAGGTAAAGGTAAGATACTTCCCAGGAGCTGCAGTGGTAAACAATCTGCCTGCAATGCAGGAGGTTCGGGGGAATCAAGGGTTTGATCCCTTGTTCGGGAAGATCCCTGGAGTAGGAAATGGCAACCCACTCCAGTATTCTTGCCTGGAAAATTCCATGGACAGAGGAACCTGCCAGGCCACGGTCTACAGGGTCGCAAAGAGTCAGACATGACTGAGCACAAACACACACAAAGGTAATATGTTCAATTTACTCATGTTTCTTTCATATTTTAAAGAATAAAACTGGAAAAGGCAAACGAGCTCTGCAAAAAGCTAAGCATTTTATCAGTTTTCAATTTAAGTTGAAGGCTTAAATAAAAAGCAGACACCTGCTTTAAAAATCTAACTTTTACATAAACCTCCAAGTTTCAATTTCAAAACACCATTTTTGAAAAAAAATGACCACCAAGATCAACAAAAGGCCAGATAATCACATTTTCCCTAAAATGCATGTTTCAAAGGACTAGGTCCCCTTCCACTGTACTTTCACACACAAATGTTAGAAATAATAACATTTAATGTGACTAATGTCATCATGTCCTTCTGAATCTCAATGCAAAACAACTCAAAAAACATTAGCTGAGCCCATGTACTTCTTCTCAAACTAATATTTTCAAACATGCTGTTTCAAACACAATTGTAGTCAAAAGTTAACTGGTGATACCATAGGAAGCATATTTTTCTTTAAAAAAAAAAAAACAGGTGTAATATGCCATAGAGAGCTAGAAAGAAAAGATAATCAACTTCAACTCCAAGATTCCCATAAAATCTTATAAATTAGAGAACCTAAAATCCAGGAGATGGTGAGGGGCAGCAAGGCCTGGTGTGCTGCAGTTCATGGGGTCGCAGAGAGTCAGACACAACTTAGCCACAGCACAACAAAAATCCAGTACAATGGTCAAATGAATAAGAGAAAACCTGGTTTTAGTCTTGGCTCATCCAATAATCAGTTGGGTTTCTAAGAAGTATCCTTTAAGGATTCAGACAATCCTTTAAGGATTCAGACAATCTTTCCAGGCCTTGTGGTAAGGCCGCAGCCAAGATTCCAGTTTCTGTGATTTCCCCAGCACGTGGTATTGACTTGGACATCAATGTGTACACATCAATGACAGATAGATACAGTAACCAAATAGAAGTGGCTCCATCTTTCCAGTATCCTATACTATAAGGAAGCAATACAAATAGGATCACACGTTCACGCTGCGGTGCAACTGCTTACAACAGAGAGAAACCTCCTTTCATCTCCTGTGCCTTCCACGTGGCACACAGTCAGAACTCATCACTGACTGAAAAAAAAATAACTGCGAAAAAAGAATGCTCATTATGTAACAAGCGAGACTCCAATGTCAACTCTCTGTGGAGATTTTTCTGGTAATCCAGGTACCTCTCTCATTTCCACATTCTCTTTTATACACTATGTCTGTTTCACAACAATTACAGGATCAATGGGTAAAATGCTTAAAAGGCTGTAGATCCTCAAATAGGATAGAACTTGCTCTAAGATGCTGGAATATCAAAGTTGGAATGTGTTCATTTTGATCCTAACATTTCCTAAATGCACCTACCTGTTAAAACTGATTCAGATCTTGAACCACTGGGGATAGGGATACAATCAATACACACTGTCGATGCTAATTCTCACGAACAACAGGGCATTTAATAAAACAACTGCTTCAGATATAGTCAAACCTCTCTACCCAGAACTGCAAAAGGCAAAGTGGAACAAAGATGATGTGCTTTGCTTGTAAATGGCTACAAAAACTTTTGAAAACATTAAAGTGTCGTTCATCAGCTTTCTCCTCTTGGAGCTGAAGTTGCATGAGTTCTTCTAATTTAGATATTTTGAAAAGTGTAGCCACAGCTCTTCCTTCATCTACCCTTCTGCCTGTTTAAGTCAACTGACTGGCATTTAAGGTCAAGTGACAAAGGAATACAAAGTTTACTTATGTCAAAAGTGAATTAATATGTTTTCTGTGGAATTCAAACTGTATCTTTTTTTCTCTACAAAATATTAGTTCTCAGAGTGTAAATTTATTCAATGATTTCAACTGCACTATTTTCATCATTTAAATTTAACTATTTAAATTCATTCACTCATTAAATAATTTTTTATTGAGCATCTATTAATGGCCAGACTCAAAGAGTTGGGAAAAGAATCAACCAGAGGGAATGAGTGAGACATGAAGGCAATACACATGAAAACAAATAATTTCAGATAGTGCTAAGTGCTATTTAAACAACAGCTCTTTAAAGGATGACTATAGTCTTCTGATTTACTTTTTGATACAAGTAAATACATTCCTTGCAGACCTCAGGAAACAAAGAATCTAGAATCATTTTAAAAGGGAAAGTTTATAGCTCAGATTCAATACACATGTGGATTGCAGTTTTAATATTCAAAATATGAGTCAAAGGAAGTATAAAAGAAACGAGAACCACTGAAATATGAGATGAAACAGATTTACAACATCTGTTCTCTCTTTGCTGGATAAGCACAGGAGAAAGGTGAATATCTTTTTTTTTTTTTTAAAAAAAGACAAAGGGGAAAAAATAGAGAAGCTTGCCCAGTATTTATGGTATTCTGTTATATTTAAAGGAAACTACAACGCACGATAAGAAAGCTACATAAAGGCAAAAATATTTAAAATAATCTTCAAGAATATTCAAATCACTCCCCTCTCCACCGCCCCGCACACACATCCCAGCAGCCTTATTCTCCTTTGAGCTGCACTTAAAAGCTGCTGGTTTGGCAAGAACTTATTTTCTGACTTTGGCTTATTTCCAAACTCTCCAAAATATGCACGGCCAAGGTAAACTGTTTCTCTTACGCCTATCATCAATTCCACAGCGAGCCAAGAAGGAGTGGATCGACACAACCTCCATCTCGGCTGCGCACTGCAGGTGAGGAAGCGGCCGGGAAGGGGCTCCCCGCTCGGCCCGGCCCCTCCAGCCCACCCGCCAGGCCCACCGAGCACGGCCTCCGCCCCGCGCCCGGAGGAGGATGGAGGAGGCGCTCGGCGGCATCTGGGGAGGTGGACCCACAGCGCCCACGCCCCCCACCCCCAACGGAGCCCCATCCTCCGAGCCACCCGGACCCCGGCTCCGGAGCGCATCTGACCTCTCCGGGCCCCGGGGCTGCTGCTGCCGCCGCTGGTGCAGCCGGTCGGACTGCCAGAGCTGCTGCTGCTGCTGTTGCCGCCGCCGCCCTTGGCATTCTTGCGCGGGGCCATCGCGCGCACCGCTGGAGCAGGCAAGGGTGGGGGGCTCCCTCAGGGCGTGAGGGGCGCGGGCGCTGCAGCGGGTGAGGGCCGCGGCTCCTGAAGCTGCACGGGTGTCTCGGCACCGCCCGCAGCACCTCCGAGGACTTTTCGCCCGCGTGCCTCCGGCGCGCGCTCGACCCTCGCCTGCTGCGAGCTGGTGACTGTCCTCCCGGCGCGAGAGCGCGCCGCTCACCCGCCCTGAGGCCACGCCCCCGTCCGGCGAGCCCCACCCTCTCCCCGCCCACAGAAGGCTGAGTGACGGGATATACAACCAGTCACAAGGGCCTCTATGAGGGGGCGGAACCGTGCCGTGTTTCCCCGCCCCGCTGCAGGCTTCGGGCTGCTCTGGCGCGATGCTGCGGCCTGTGAGAGCCAGCAGCTTTCGACTTTCCAGTCTGTCCTGGTCCTTTGGAACGTGGCAGACGTGGAAGGCAAGAGAACTCTCGCGAGCTTTGGCGGACCCTGTACAATGGGGATGGGGCGGGGCGGGCGACACGTGTGCAGCGTGTGGATTAGAGTTCACCCTCTCTTGGCTTTTCACCGGGAATTTTGTTCGTTTCCCACTTCCCTGTGCACACAGAGAGTCAAGTGAGGCAACGTCCTTTCTTGCGAAAAAACTGTACTTGTCAGTATTAATATTACATTTCTGAAATGGTGATGTTAGAACTAACTAAATGCTTAAGCCATACGTAGTGGGGTTTAAAGCAGGACGTCACTTCGTTTGTGCCATCAGCGTTTTCAGATCTTAGTTAAGAGGTGCAAATGTAAAGCAAAACGTTCATTTCCTTGCCTTGCTCCACACCCTCTATCTGAAATCTCTCTCTGCATCGCTGACGTCTTCGTTCCTCTCCCTTGATGTCCCTACCGTGGGTCCCCACTCCCCCCCACCCCCCACCCCGTGCAGGAGCAGGTAGCCTAGGCCTTCAGCTGCTTCTGACCACACGTGGTCTTAAGAATATCTGGGTCCCTGGACGAGCCAGATAGGAGCTTGAGATCAGACACATCGTCTGTCATCATCTTTGTGTCCCCTGTCGCCAACACAATGCCTGATGCAACAGACAAGCCAGACCTCTTCAGTGATTTGATACATTTCTGGTAACTTCTTAACACTCTCCCCCAATTCTTGACCATGTTTCAGAGCACCGCCTGGGAGTGTCTTAAGAGGGCCAAGGAACCAGAGCCACGGTTGCAGAGTGGCACCTGCTTTTATCCCTCTTCTCCAGTTCTGCCACTGTGCACTGTCAGGTCCTTGGCCTCACCCACCTCTTCTGGATTCACAGAAGCCCACGGGAGGGTCGCACTGCATAATGAGAAGGCTTCTCCTTTTTGTGAAATTATGTTAGATATCAAGACAGAGCAGGGCAGCAGAGCTCACAGGGTTTGTACTGAAGCAGCTCATTCAGTTTTTATCTCATGGCATCTCCTTCTGCCTTCACCTGCCCTTTTTCTCATCCAAATCTGTTAACCAAATCCCTTAATCCCTTTCTCATCCAAATCCCTTAATCGTTATTTCATTGGGTGGAGGAGGGTGGAGAGCTGGACTAAGAGACAAATCTAAGTGAAAGAGCTTAATATAAAATTATAATGAGAAATGAGCTGAGCAGACAATGCTCAAGATACTTAAACTCTTAAATTCTGACAAAAATCCTTGTGGTGTCTGTTTCTTGAGAGTGAGTTAAATCAGGCCCAGGGAGGTTAAATTAAGTAGGTAACAGAGCCAGCAAATTTGGAAAACTCAGCAGTGGCCACAAGATTGGAAAAGGTCAGTTTTCATCCCAATCCCAAAGAAAGGCAATGCCAAAGAATGCTCAAACTACCGAACAATTGCACTCATCTCACACGCTAGTAAAGTAATGCTCAAAATTCTCCAAGCCAGGCTTCAGCAATATGTGAACCGTGAACTTCCTGATGTTCAAGCTGGTTTTAGAAAAGGCAGAGGAACCAGAGATCAAATTGCCAACATCCGCTGGATCATGGAAAAAGCAAGAGAGTTCCAGAAAAACATCTATTTCTGCTTTATTGACTATGCCAAAGCCTTTGACTGTGTGGATCACAATAAACTATGGAAAATTCTGAAAGAGATGGGAATACCAGACCACCTGATCTGCCTCTTAAGAAATCTGTATGCAGGTCAGGAAGCAACAGTTAGAACTGGTCATGGAACAACAGACTGGTTCCAAATAGGAAAAGGAGTACGTCAAGGCTGCATATTGTCACCATGTTTATTTAACTTATATGCAGAGTACATCATGAGAAATGCTGGACTGGAAGAAACAGAAGTTGGAATCAAGATTGCTGGGAGAAATATCAATAACCTCAGATATGCAGATGACACGACTCTTATGGCAGAAAGTGAAGAGGGGCTAAAAAGCCTCTTGATGAAAGTGAAAGTGGAGAGTGAAAAGGTTGGCTTAAAGCTCAACATTCAGAAAACGAAGATCATGGCATCTGGTCCCATCACTTCATGGGAAATAGATGGGGAAACAGTGGAAACAGTGTCAGACTTTGTTTTTCTGGGCTCCAAAATCACTGCAGATGGTGACTGCAGTCATGAAATTAAAAGACGCTTACTCCTTGGAAGGAAAGTTATGACCAACCTAGATAGCATATTCAAAAGCAGAGACATTACTTTACCAACAAAGGTTCGCCTAGTCAAGGCTATGGTTTTTCCTGTGGTCATGTATGGATGTGAGAGTTGGACTGTGAAGAAGGCTGAGCGCCAAAGAATTGATGCTTTTGAACTGTGGTGTTGGAGAAGACTCTTGAGAGTCCCTTGGACTGCAAGGAGATCCAACCAGTCCATTCTGAAGGAGATCAGCCCTGGGATTTCTTTGGAAGGGATGATGCTAAAGCTGAAACTCCAGTATTTTGGCCACCTCATGCGAAGGGTTGACTCATTGGAGAAGACTCTGATGCTGGGGGGGATTGAGGGCAGGAGGAGAAGGGGACGACAGAGGATGAGATGGCTGGATGGCATCACTGACTCGATGGGTATGAGTCTGGGTGACCTCCGGGAGCTGGTGATGGACAGGGAGCCCTGGCGTGCTGCGGTTCATGGGGTCACGAAGAGTCGGACACGACTGAGCGACTGATCTGATCTGATCTGATCTGAACAGAGCTAGTAAGTGATGGAGCAGGGATGTGATATGGTTCCATCTGGCTCCAGAGTCTATGGTCAGAATTCTTCCAAGGACAAGGTTCAGTTTTGAGCAGAGAATGTCTCACTGGCTCCTTCTTCTCTTAGCAGATGTCTCCTGAAAGCCTCCTTGGCCCAACTGCAAAGATAGGTCTGAAAAAACTTGATGGTGGTTACTTAGCAAGGTCCACTTCTTTGAAGAAATCAACTTTCTCTGATAAAAGACTCCAAGATCTCATGGAATGATGTTTTCCAGAAACCATCATTATATTTCAGAATACAGTGAAACCATTTTCCTGTATTTCCAGAAACCTGGTACCACTGATAAGACACATAGCTGGTTATCTTAGCCAGTACTAGACCGAAATAGAGGCTTTGTAAACAGAGATCACAGGAAGTTAGAGATTTTCTGACTTCCTTCATGTAATGTAAGAAGCAGCTACAATGATATTTATATGCTCACTATTATAAAATAAAACTTATAATAATATTCATGGCGTTCCCCGATGGTGCAGTAGGTGAAGAATTCACCTGCAATGCAGGAGACCCAGGAGATGTGGGTTCCATCCCTGGGTTGGGAAGATCCCCTGGGGAAAGAAATGGCAACCCACTCCAATATTCTTGCCTAGGAGATCCCATGGACAGAGAAGTCTGGAGGGCTACAAAAAATTGGACATGACTGAGCAACAACACACACAAATACACACAAATAATGCCAGTTATATATATTTACAGCTGTATATACTTACCTATGATGAGTATTAAAAAACACAAAGCTTACCTTGGACCCATGAATTTCTTTACAGAAATCCTTTTCTCAGCATCGAGGTGAAGAAGGGTAGGAAGTCAAAGTACCTTTGAAATTTAAAGGTTGAAGCTCTCCTTAACAGGAGCCTATTCTCATTTCTGTGATTTCTGAGTCAGCTATGAATGAACCCCAGATGAAGCAATGTTAAAAGGACCATAAAGATAAGACTTAACTAGGACAATGTATTAAAATACTAATTTACTAGAGCTTTTGAACTAGGCCAAATGTGCCTTTCAGATATTTTCATAAACTTCCCATTTGTTTCACCACTGGGATTTGCAAGTGAGAACTTCAGGGCAAGATTTGTCCTAGTCGCTTTTCCCTCGTGTTGACCCTTCACAGTCTCTAGTTAAATGCTTTTCAAATTAAATATTTCTGGACTTATGTAAACCTAGTGTTTTAAAGTTGCATTTTACCTGCTTCCTAGAAAGTGGCTCTGATTTACATGCAGTCTTGCTAACACAAAATTCTATTATTGCAAACTAAAAATAAGTATTTCTCTATCATTATTTATCATAGTAAATTCCGCTCTAGTGAAAAAAATGAATGTCAACGTATCATGATGATTCAGTTGTGTGTTTTAATTTTACATTAATAGAATGTGTTGCAATGAAGGACATGTCTGTACATACAAGAACACTTTTAAGGCATTCTGTACTCAAAGTGTTCTCAAAGCAATTATTCCCATATGAGTTATATCTCAACAAGTAAATGTACTATCATTTTCATCAAACAGCTTGACTTTATATTACTATAGAAAAATGAACCTGGCTAGTGTCTATCTTATAAATACATGGAATGTATTTCTATAAGAAGGCATTTTAAATCTAGTCAAAAATAGATCAGAATTGGAAATACTGTGTTGTGATATGGAAAAATAATCTGAAAACATACTAGCTAAGAAACCTATAGTTTCATTTTTCATTTCAATTCTTTACATTTTCCATCAGAATTTGTGGTATTTTGTGCCAAATTCTCTTCCTGAAAAAAAAAAAAGAAGCATATATTCTCTGTAAGTAATCTATCATCTATAAGTAATAACTATTGCTAGGTCTTAAGTTTCCTAGTCTAAGGAAGTAATAGAATTAATCGATTCTACTTACATCTAAAAATTAAAACCAGAAAGGAACTTAAGCATGGAGAGAAGTCAAGTAATTAGAGAATACCTACTGATTATAGGCCTGGTGATTGTATGGTATATAAAAGGAAATATTTGTGTGATTTAGGAGTCTTTAGAAAGTACTAGAGAAATCAAGAAAAGAAAAAGGAAATGGAAGTGTCCCAAAGATTCAGTTTATTTTCAAGATAATTTTACTTAAACTATAGTGGCCATAAGGAGGTAGAAATAGGTTCCTTATCAAAGAAAAGTATCCTGAAGCTAGTTTCTAGGATCCTCCAATTTCATCAAGTCTGGGTACATAAAGCAGATGTAGTTGCCTTACAATAAATAGTGTTATTACGACATGCAACTGGAATCAACTAGCCAACTTAAATTGTTGATGCTGTTGTTTAGTCACTGAGTCGTGTATGACTTTGCAACCCTGTGGACTGTAGCCTGCCAGGCTGTTCTGTCCATGGGATTTCCAAGGCAAGACTACTGGAGTGAGTAGCCCTTTCCTTCTGGGGATCCTCTCAACCCAGAGGTCGAACCTGTGTCTCCTGAGTTGACAGGCAGAGTCTTTACCACTGAGCCACCAGGGAAGCCCTGAATTCTTGACACCTGACGGAAAATCATGCATACTTTACATAAAATTATTATTGGCCCAGCCCTCTTTATACTGTCATCATTCTGCCTTGAACCTATCCTGCAATTTCATAAGCACATGATAAACATTACTGATCCAGGGATCGAACCCGGGTCTCCCGCATTGCAGGCAGACGCTTTAACCTGTGAGCCACCAGGGAAGCCCAAACATTACTGAGCCTGTACCAAAAAAATGAATCCTAAGAGACTTTGCCAAAAATGTGCTAGCATGGAAAACAGGGAGTATCTCTTGGTACCAATGCAACAAGATTTTATTCACCTAAAGGCCACTGTAATATATGTGAAATTCTACAGTATTTCTTTAAGAAGTATGATATCCATTGCTTTTAAAAGTGATTGTTTATCATTATATGATGACTGTACACTAGTAGAGCTGAGGATTCTTTTAATTCTTCATGGAACAGCTTCAGAGCTGACTTCATCACTTGATGAATTTGTTTCTCTTGGCAAATCCCTTTGAGTTAGAGACAGAGACACCAATATTCCAGATGTTCACTACAGCTATTCCTCCCAATACCAGAAAGCACAAATATCTAGTAAAACAGTGAAATCCTTTCCAAGAAGCTGTGTCAAATTACAGGATTCTATTTTCTTTGCTTGTTGATGGCACCCTTGTGTGTGTCAGCCGCTCAGTTGCGTCTGACGCTTTGCGGCCCCATGGACTGTAGGTAATCCTCCAGGCTCCTCTGTCTATCATATTCACCAGGCAAGAGTACTGGAGTGTGTTGTCATTCCCTTCTCCAGGGGATCTTCCCAACCCAGGGATCGAACCTGGGTCTCCCACACTGCAGGCAGATTCTTTACTGTCTGAGCCACCAGGGAAGCTCCCGATGGTATCCTCTTTGCACGTAATTTTTTAGCACCAGTGCAAAAGAATCTCGGAGTGAAGCTACCAAAAGTTATCTTTTTCAGAAACAATTGTGTAAAAGACTAAGTGTAGATATTTTGACCAAAAGAGTGTTCTTTTATTTTCTTAAACTTGAGAAAACTGAAATCAAATGTCAAAAGCTTGATAGTATACATACAGCTGAGTCACTTAGCTGTATAGCAGAAACTAATACAACTTCATAAAGTAACTGTACTCCAAAAAAATTAATTAAAAAAAAGAAAGAAAAAAAAGTCAAGTTTCAAGTGAGAAGGAGCAACTTCCAGTATTAAAGATCTATCACAGGACTCAGTAGACTCAAATTCAGATTTGCAGAAGCAGCAGATCGTATAAGCAGCAACTCAGACTGAATTATGCTTTTTCCGGTCTAATTTCTACTGTGCGTGCAGGCAGTTGTACAGGAGGGGTGACCATCACCAAGCACTGTCATAGGCCCCCAGTCTCTTACCAGCCTTTGCCTCAAGGCATCGAAGAAAGATGCCCCACTCCTTCTGTTAATCTCCAGTGACCTTCTCCCTTCAAAGCCGCCCAGAATGGTGTGATAGTAACCCTGCTTCACCTAGGTGCCCCTGTTGGCACACAGGAAAAGGGGGTGTGCAGAGTGTGGGTGCCTGCTGGTCCCTTATCCCTTGGCCTTTTCTCCCCGGCCCATCAGTACAACCAGCTGAGATATTTTCAACCTGTGAGATGCTGTGAACTCAGAGATAAAATGCCTTCCATGGCTGAGGCTTAGAAAGGAGGTGAAAAGGCCTGGAGTTATTAGGAAGAATCTCCATGGAGTAACAGAAAGCCCCGCTTCGTCCTAGCCCCACACCTGGGGACTCCCAGTAGAAATACAAGGTGGAAGGGTGGAAGAAGGGCAGATTCAGCATGACTGGCAAAAAAAAAAAAAAAAAACCCTGGCCTGCCTCTGGCTCAGATCTTGCAGAATAACAACTCTGCAAATAAATAAGGCCCCTTGCCAGAGAGACTGGCCAAAAATGTTCTATTGGGAGTTGGGGGAGGGAAGGTCCTACCAACCCTCCACAGAGCCAGGGAAGCATGACTGATGCTATCCACCTCTGGGGCCCACTACTCTCCTCATTCAGAAAGCCCTCCCTCCAGTTGGTGTGTCCCTCTTCTCAGTTATTCTAGCAGGAGTGGAGGGGGTTTCTTTCAGTCCTAACTATAAGCAGGTTGTAATTAGATTTGTTCCCATCTCAACACAACCACAGCCTACACAAGGTAGGCTGGCCGGGCGGGGCAGGTCATTGGTGGCTAATGGAACATTTTGTGATACTTTCTTTAAGATTCCAAGATCCAAAAGGCTCACTGGTACCCAAGGCCATAATTCTGCAGTTGTTTTGCTTCAGTTGCGTCCTAGACAGCCAAGAGCTGGAGTCAGAACCTAGAACAGGAAGTGGTGTCTCCCCCACCTTTTGCGGAATCAATCCAGGGATGATGACTAAGGGATAATTTCCCCATGTGGTGTCTGACCTTTCCTCCTGCCATCTACTTACTTCCTCATCTCCAAGTCATCCCACTCACAGCGTCCCAGTAGAGTTAAAAGAGCTGTAAGGAAGACTTCCTTCCAGAGCCTTCCCTGGTGGTCCAGTGGTTAAGACTTCACACTTTCAATGCAGGGGATGCGGGTTCAGTCCCTCTTCAGGGAACTAAGATTCCCACATGCCTCTGGGGTGGCCAAAAAGTTTTTTAAAAAAAAGGTTTCCAGAGGTCCATGTCTTCCCATCTGTGGATTTCTGGCCACAGCCATGATCAGGCCTTTTCTTTTCTTCTAGCATAACAGGGAGCAAGCCACCGGAGTCCCAGGGCCAGCGCTCATGCTCAACCTCAGCATCTGCCAGTGCCCTCTCTAAGGTGGGGAATCTTGGCATCCAAGGCCTTCCTCTCTGTGTGGTCCCCTCCAGGATGACCAGGAAGGCTTTGGAAGATTGGGGAACAAGACCTCCTACAACACTTGGGGAAACTTAGCTGCCTGGTAACCAGAGAATGCACTCATTGTGTCCTCCATTTTGAAGCTGGTGCGTCCTTTTCTTTGAATCCACATCCTACTTGTTTTGGGCATTGGCTAATAGGGTAACCTGTGCTTTGGGGCTTCCCAGGTGGCTCAGAGGTAAAGAATCTCCTTGAGATTCTCCTGAGACATAGGTTCGATCCCTGAATCAGGAAGATCCCCTGGAGAAGGAAATAGAAATCCATTCCAGTATTTTTGCCTGGAGAATCCCATGGACAAGGGAGCCTGGAGGGCTACAGTCCATGGGGTTGCAAAGAGTCAGGCGTGACTTAGTGATTAAACAACAAACTATGTTTTAGGGGTTTTATTTCCCTGTAATTTTTGAGATTTTAGCAGTTTGCCATAAAAACATGACAAAATTGTCAAGGCTTTGTCTTTTAGTATTGTGACCTTTTTCTTGAAAGCTAATATTGATGTGAGAAAAAGATATGGCATCTGAAGATTTGTGTGGAGGAAGGAACCAAGATAAAGGGTTAAAAACAGATAAGGTGTAAAATGCTATTTTTTTAAACCAGTTTCCCTAGTCTTATATAAGTTAGACAATCAATTAATTGCTTGTGTTTTGATAAGATAACTATGTCTTTTATAACTATATTTTTAGGTACTAATTAAGTACTTTTAAAGATATTGATAACTATATATTGTTTTAAAAGTACTTTTCAGATCATTTGAGCAAATTCCCACATACAAAAACTAAGGGGAATCTTATTTCCCCAATTCTACTAACATTTCCTATTTCTTACTTGTAACTCTGGGATTCTGGCCTTTTAAAATTTTGTCCTTGACATTTACCTGAATAAGCTTTTCCAGCATCTCCATTGCTGCTTTCTGTATGCATTAAGGCTCTTCAGGTTACAAATGAGGTTTGTTCCTGGTTTCTTAATTCTTAAATAATGGCATCTGCCCTAACCATTTCCTAGGAAACTGAATGTATGTATTAATCCGTAATCATGGAGCATTAACAGTTCTTTCAGAATTTTAATGTGCACCCACCAGATTTTACTCCTGGTGAAATGACTCATTTTCTGTGCACTTCACTGCTGAGATTGTATAATTAAGATAATGCTAACTCATTCCAATGAAACGCTAGAACCTTAGGATATATGAGACAGGCATATACAAGAGTCTTTCATATTCTAATTCAGAAACACACGGATATGACTATTCCCTGATTGAAGTAAAAAAATGTATGACTCCTGAAGGCTTTTTAAAAAAATACATGTATTTATTTATTTAGCTGCACCAGTCCTGGTTGTGGCATGCAGGATTTTCCTGGAAGCAGGCAAACTCAGTTCTGTCATGTGTGATCTAGTTTCCTGACCAGAGATAGAACCTGGGCCTTCTGCATTGGGAGTGCCTAGCCACCAGAGAAGTCCCTTCTGAAGACATTTGAGTGACAAGGGAAAAGAATATTTAACTAGAAATGCCACAAGTCCAATTCAGCCTTTACTAGTACTGTGGAACCCCAAGAAATTCCCTTGGCCTCTCCAGACTCCATTATCTCATATGTAAATGGTGGGCTATCATCACGAAGCCTGTCTGCCTTCATCATCTGATGAAAGCTATGGAATGGCAAGAGAAACATTATCATAGCCATAGTTTTCTAGTCAGTTTTAGGTATTCGCATACCTAAGGTTAAGAATGTCTGCACAGGGAGATCCAGTTCCCTCTACTTCTTGCATTAAGCCTTGGGCATTGCTAGTGGCACTGGTTTCTTACATTTTCTTAGTCTATTCACAGGGTTAGTGGCCGAAGATGAGAAATGACAAATGGGTTCTATGGCTATCTTATATCCATGGCAACTTTGAATACTCTCAACTAGTCTGTGAGGCTAAAACTTAAGACATCTACATAAGATAAAAATGTGGTTGACAATGGAATGATGCTATTACGGCTTCAGTGGATTTAGTTTGACTGCCTTTGGCACTAGATGAAAATTTTCTGGAGCCTGCAATGGAATACTCAAGGAGAAAGTCCTTTGGAAACTAGGAAGTGCTCTTCAAATGTGAGCAGCTGTTTCTTTTTTATTTGTTAATGACAGATTTATACTGTAAAGAGCATAAAATTTTTCAATGGCAATATTCCTATATGTCCAATCTGAGCCTAGCTTATTAACTAACTTGCTGGATCTAGGGGAGATCAATCTACTCTAAGCTCTGTTGAAGAAATAGAAAACTGGTAACAGAATGACATCTTTATTTCCCCCTCTCTCATTGTCAACTTTTCTTCGTTCTTTAAATGTTACTTGATCTCTTGAAATGCCAGATACTAGCCCATGAGCTGCAGTACAAGGCAGGTGTCATTTAATTTCATAGTGCCTGAGTTAGCCTGTATTTTGATGTCAAAAAGGGTTAATGTCGGCAACTTCATCTGCTTCCACCTGTACATGTACTGTGTAGCCCATTCTACAGAATCAACCAAGTGCCCTTTCCTGGCAGCTACTCTACCAAATGCAGTGAACTTGGTCTTCCAGGAGCTCATGTCATTTTGGAGGAAGACTGACACCCATACTAACAATGGTAACAGAGTGTGTTGCCTTCTTCTTCAGCCTGCAAAGGTGGGTGGACGAGAAAGTGGGGAGGACAGGATGAGTCAATCTCTGGGGGTCCTTGTGAACCACAGACAAGTCAGGAGTCCAGAACTGCTGATGCCTTCTAGAGTGTGTTGCTCAACCTCTTAATTTTATAAATGAGAAATCTCAGAGAGTGAGAGTGACTTGCAAAGGTTGATTAATCAGTTAACCCAGTACTAGAACTCAAGGTGCCTTACCAAATGCCTTCTCAGCAAGGGCAAGGTTGCCTCCAATGAAAGGAAATTGGTTTTGGGGAGTAAAAATTTAGATCTTACAATTTGTTGTTACTGTTCAGTCGCTAAGTCCTGTCTGACTCTTTGTGACTCTGTGGACTACAGCATGCCAAGCTTCCCTGTCCTTCACTGTCTCCCAGAGTTTACTCAAACTCAAGTCCATTGAATTGATGATGCCATCCAACCATCTCATCCTCTGCCACACTCTTCTTTTGCCTTCAGTCTTTCCCAGCATCAGAGTCTTTCCCAATGAGTCAGCTCTTCACATCAAATGGCCACACAACAGTCATCTCCAAATGGCCAAACTGCTTAAATACATATCTGTTGTATTACATTTTCATGGGATGGGCGGATGAATACAGAAAAAGAAATATCTAAAAAGGCTTCTCACAGAGTAGGGGACAATCATTGTTTTAACAAGTTGACTTCACTGTGGTGGTTTCATGAATATGAGTCCAAACTCATCAAATTGTATGTATTAAATAAATACAGGTTTTAACATGTCACTTATACTTCAATAAACCTGTTTTTAAAATGTTGAGAAGCACTTCCTTACAGCCAGATTACTGTTTTTTTCTGCTATATTACATAACAAATTCAGTAATAAACATCCTTCTACATTAACATCTTATCTTTATCCTTGTCCTGAATATTATTTTGTCTAATTTTCTTTATTCCCATTTCTTCTCTATTTTTTTCTTTATTTTTTTTCCATCTAACTGTTATGAGTTGGTTAATATGTTGCTACTGAATTACCTATGTTCAGACAGTATACCCCCTGATATGGCTTTACTAATACTGTGAAACTTATGTAAATGAACAGATGTAGGAAACACACTCCTTTAACTTTATTCTCCAAAACCACATCCATATTTAAAAACCCAAATTCATAAAAGCATCCTAGATTATTAGAAAAATATTTTATGGTTATACTTAGCATAGTAAACATTAATGAGCAATGAACACCAAGTGACTGTTGTCTTATTTTTACAAAACAAAGGAATTGAGGTACCAGCAACTCAAAATCACACTCTCATAGTCAAGACCACATGTCTCATAAGTGGCAGGTTCACAGTCTGAACCCGGCAGTCTGACTCTAGCGTACAAGCGTTTCCCTCCACACTATGCTGGTGATTATGACACAAACTTGGAGGCAGTCTGGGCAGTTGCACAGCTGAGTTCTTGTTTCCTTGGTAATGCTAGTGTAGGGAGATTATAGTTCCTGAGGTCATCTGTACATGTATTTCCAGGAGCCTGGAAAGTTTCAGGAGCTGAAATAGTGATGGGGTGCGGTGTGGTAGGGTCATAACCTGACACAAGTGTGGAGTGAAGAACGTTGACAAAGACAGACGAAACTATGCTGGGCAGTTTGTATATGTGCTTTGGAGGTCAGAAGCTAAGAGCAGTTATGGGCCAGAAATTTTTAAACATGGCTAATGTTGAACCAGCTACTC
The DNA here is from genome assembly GCA_935064755.1 of Tragelaphus eurycerus. Lineage (NCBI taxonomy): Eukaryota > Metazoa > Chordata > Mammalia > Artiodactyla > Bovidae > Tragelaphus > Tragelaphus eurycerus. Next base: position 426,738 of record CAKXYN010000096.1, read on the forward strand.
AAAAGTAAAGTTGCAGAGAAGCTGCCATGTGATCTATGTCCTAGTGACAAGAAATACTAGGCCATTCAGGACTCTTGTATAAGGTCCTATTCGTCTTCATTAAAGGCAGTGTGTCAGAGTCCTGTGAGAGGCAGATGCAAAGCCACAGTCAGACACGTGGGAGGTATATTGAGGGAAACACATGTGCAGAATGAAGGGTTAGATAGCTGAGGAGAAGGGAGCTCCTTCAGGCTGTGATGAGGTCTGACAGCTGTGCATAGAGAGAGAAAAGGAAATAGTCACAGCCTGTTTAAAGCAGCTCTGAGAAAAATCTCAGCCAGGCCAATGAAAACCCAGCAGTTTGACCTTTAGACAACAAATGGCCCAGCTCTAACACCCCTGCCTTGTTCTGTCTTGGGCTGGAAAGAATGAGCTTCATGTAAATGCCAAGTATGTGGCCATCAGAGTGAATGGTACACTGAGCTCCTCCCAGCAGCATCTCTTGAAGGGCAGTCTATGTGGTGCATCTCCATGACCATCTCCACAGGCACTTACTCTGGGTCATTTTCAAACATCTCACAAAGGAAGTGCCATCATCCCCACTGAAAGCGGGATACATGCTCAGAAAGGCTAAGCAACTTTCCAGAAGTCACACAGCTTGTAAATGGCCAAGTTAAGACTGGAACCCAGTTCTTTCTGTTTCTATTCAAACATGTCCTCTTTAAGACATCTAAAACTTTACTGAGGTCTTACAAATTCTTAAAAGTAGGCAGGGGGCCTTCCCTGGTGGTACCAGTGGCTAAGAATCCACCTTGCAATGCAGGGGACATGACATGACATGGAGCAAATAAGCCTGTGCACCGCAACCACTGAGCCCGAGCGCTGCAACTAAGACCCAGTGCAGCCAAACAAATACATAAATAAATGAGTACTTAAAAAACAAAAGTAGGTAGTGGAAGCTTTGTATTACCCTAGGGCATAAGGGGGAGGAGTCTTAGATCATACAACTTCATGGAGTGCATAAAGGATGTAAATCAAATTAGCAGAAATTGGATATAATCAATGTATACATTCTTGGATTTCAAATTCATGGTTTTAACCGTTCATAAGGCTCCCTGAGACTTTATTTTCCTGGACTCCAAAATCACTGCAGATGGTGACTGCAGCCATGAAATTAAAAGATGCTTACTCCTTGGAAAAATAGTGACCAACCTAGACAGCATATTTAAAAGCAGAGACATTACTTTGCTAACAAAGGTCCATCTAGTCAAAGCTATGGTTTTTCCAGTAGTCATGTATGGATGTGAGACTTGGACTATAAAGAAAGCTGAGCATGGAAGATTTAATGCTTTTGAACTGTGGTGTTGGAGAAGACTCTTGAGAGTCCTTTGGACAGCAAGGAGATCAAACCAGTGAATCCTGAAGGAAATAAGTCCTGAATATTCATTGGAGGAACTGACGCTGAAGCTGAAACTCCAATACTCTGGCCACCTGATGTGAAGAACTGACTCATTTGAAAAGACCTGATGCTGGGAATGACTGAAGCCTGGAGGAGAAGGGGATGGCAGGGGATGAGATGGTTGGATGGCATCACTGACTCAATGGACATGAGTTTGAGTAAACTCTGGGAGTTGGTGATGGACAGGGAAGCCTGGCTTGCTGCCATCCATGGGGTTGCAAAGAGTCGGACGTGACTGAGACTGAACTGAACTGAACTGAAGGCTCCCTGGTCTATAACTTGAAAGAATTTCAGATTTGACTAACTCATACAGTTGAATATTTTAGGTACAGGCAGGCTGGTATTCCTGAATGAGCTACCCAGCTCCTAAACGATGCTCCTAGCTCATTTAGCAATCTTGTCATGACTTAGCTTCTTACGCTGAGTCATTGTCCCATATTCAGAAACACTTGTGTAGCAAAATCAATTCTATTTCATTTTGAAAAGTAGCCAAGAAAGAAAATTACTGCTAATGCTGATGATGGAAGTGAAATGCCTAAAAAGAAAAAAAAAATCCTTAGCTAAAATTGAAAGTTCGGGATAAACTAGAGTGCAAGGTGAAATTTTTGTGTAGAACACTCACATCCTGGATGGGAACACTCTGTGGTCTAATGGAGCAATAAGAAAAGGACATTTATGATGTCATTTCAAGAGATTTCTCTGGCCTCAGCCATAACTGTTTTCAATCGGTTTTTGATGATTATGTAACAAATGATTTCATTTAAACTTTGACTAATTTATCTTAGGCAGTGGACAAATAGGTACAATTAACATAAGAATTGTTTTAATATCTAAATATAAATTTTATTATTTTCAAAATTTGGAAAGGTAATTTTACTGGGGTGCATCTCACAAATTTCCATTTAAAAATACAGTCTTAGAAATATTTATTTTCTTAGAAATTTTTCTTAGGACTTTAGAGAGATCTTCAAGGGAGAAAAAGGAAAAGGTGACTATACTGTGTTTTAAGAGAAAAGCCATAGGTTAGGGTGGTATTTACAAATTTGGGGGATTCCTGAAGTTCCTCTACTTGCCTCTCATAGTAGGTACTCAAATGTTTATGGAATAAATAAGTGATCCTCTAGGGAATGTGTTTTCTGTCTTTCTTGGTTATTTAGAATAAGCAGACACTGGAAAGGAGGAAGCATCAGTGGAAGACCCTGGTGAGCTTGGCTAGAGATGCCAGTCCCGTTTCTTGTACTGGGTCAACCGGAGGCTGTCCTGCCGCTTGGAAGTATAAGACATGGCATGCAGGGTATTAGCTTCTAGGACATGGGGTTAATCCTGATGGGGTAGTTCATGTGAATGGCTGAGAAGGGGAAGGTGTGGGGAGAATTGAAATGGGGTATGAAGCAGGTTCCCTGGTGGCTCAGACTGTAAAGAATCCACCTGCAGAGCAGGAGACCCGGATTTGATTCCTGGCTCAGGAGATTCCCCTGGAGAAGGGAATGGCAACCCACTGCAGTATTCTTGCCTGGAGAATTCCATGGACAGAGGAGCCTAGTGAGCTACCATCCATGGGCTTGAAAAGACTCAGACAAGACTGAGAAACTAACCCGTTGACTTCACTTTCACAAAGCAGATTCAGAGCAGACTTCAAATGCTATTAACAACGTGAAAGGTTGGGATTGTTGAGAGATGGGTGAAATTTGCATATTTCCCTGAATGACTTTTGCATTGTGTTATATTAATGAAAGTCAGCACTTTTTAGTATTCCTGAAGACTTTCCTTTCTATTAAAGTTTAGATCACTTTCACGATGAATCTACAATATTTATATTGCTATTGTTTACTTTAAGCAATGAAAAACATATTTTACTTTCAGTTGTATAAAATACACTGAAAACGGCACAGACTTAAATTATGCAAGAGGTAACAAAGTCACCTTTTCCTGAGATAAAGCTAGTATAAAGATTAACAACTTAGAAACCAATGAATATACTCTGTCTTCATATTTGGAATTTCATCCGGTCCTATCACTTCATGGGAAATAGATGGGCAAACAGTGGAAACAGCGTCAGACTTTATTTTTCTGGGCTCCAAAATCACTGCAGATGGTGACTGCAGCCATGAAATTAAAAGACGCTTACTCCTTGGAAGGAAAGTTATGACCAACCTAGATAGCATATTCGAAAGCAGAGACATTACTTCGCCAACAAAGGTTCGTCTAGTCAAGGCTATGGTTTTTCCTGTGGTCATGTATGGATGTGAGAGTTAGACTGTGAAGAAGGCTGAGCGCCGAAGAATTGATGCTTTTGAACTGTGGTGTTGGAGAAGACTCTTGAGAGTCCCTTGGACTGCAAGGAGATCCAACCAGTCCATTCTGAAGGAGATCAGCCCTGGGATTTCTTTGGAAGGAATGATGCTAAAGCTGAAACTCCAGTACTTTGGCCACCTCATGTGAAGAGTTGACTCATTGGAAAAGACTCTGATGCTGGGAGGGATTGGGAGCAGGAGGAGAAGGGGACGACAGAGGATGAGATGGCTGGATGGCACCACTGACTTGATGGACGTGAGTCTCAGTGAACTCTAGGAGTTGGTGATGGACAGGGAGGCCTGGCGTGCTGCGATTGATGGGGATGCAAAGAGTCGGACACAACTGAGTGACTGATCTGATCTGATCTGATCTGATTCTCTATCTGTAATTTAACAAACTGACTATTATTGACAGCTAAAGAAAAATACTAAGCCACAGTTTAAAAGGTAATCATTAGGCAAAACTGTTTATATCAAATTCAAGAGTTTAAATAGAGTTACACTTTTAAAATCTAATCAGAACTAATAATTTGCTATATTTATGGTACTTATTGAAATTTGATCTCATTTGAAAGCTATTTTTCAGTTATGTGTCTGTGTGCTCAGTCACTGTGGACCGCAACCACCAGGTTTCTCTGTCTATGGAATTTTGCCATTCCCTCCTTCAGGGGATCTTCCTGACTCAGAGATCTAACGTGCATCTCTTGCATCTCCTGCATTGGCAGACAGATTCTTTACCACTGTGCCACCTGGGAAGCCCGTTTTTCAGTTAATTTCATTTAAATTTTCTCAATTTTCTTTTACACTTATACAGTTTTTGATTCTTTAAGAGAGTCAAGTTATACTTTAAAAAGTCTCTTCATTCCTATCAGCAAAATATGAGGGCAGTTATACGGCAATGTGATGGAGAAATGTGTGTTGAGTGATAGGATCTACTTACGTGTTTTAAATCTCTTGTACACAGATTATCTTTAGCTTTAAAACTAAATTTAGTTTATCACTCTTGGTCCTATAATAGTTCAGTTAATGTTGCGTGAGTGATAATATGAAAAAGATACTCTGTCTTTCCAGGCTAACCCCATCTTCATTGTTTGGCTAAAGAAAACACAGTTGATGCATTCATATGATAATTAAAATAAATTAAGTGTTGGTCACTCAGTCATGTCTGACTTTTTGCCATCCTATGGTCTGTAACCTGCCAGGCTCCTCTGTCCGTGAAATTCTCCAGGCAAGAATACTGCAGTGGGTTGCCATTTCCTTCTCCAGGGGATCCTCCCAACCCAGGGGTCGAATCTCCCACATTGCAGGCAGATTCTTTACCAACTGAGCTATCAGGGAAGCCCATTTTAGTAGCTCGAAAGAAATTATGATCATGGTAAAAAAAAAAAAAAAATCAGTAGCTACAGATTAGCAATACATTGACTTCCTCCTCTCGGATAGGGCTGACCAGCAGATTTCTCCTTCCAGGAGGATGGACTAGATGTAATTTTCCTTGGTATTAACCTAAATGAGTTGAAAACATATGTATACATGAAAAACTACATACAAACATGTATAGAAGTTTTGTTCATAATTACCAAAACTTGGAAGCAACCAAGATGTCCTTTAACATGAATGAATAAACAAACTGTGATACATCCATATGATGGAATTGTAACTCTTCAATGTTTAAAATAACAAACTACCAAAGCCATAAAAAGTCACATAGGAATAGTAAATGCATATTGTTAATTAGAGACAGCCAATCTGAAAAGGCTAAATACTATATGATTCCAACTACAGGACATCCTGAAAAAGACACAGCTATAGAGACAATAAAATGATCAGTGATCATTGAGCATGGGGTGGGGGAGGACTGAGAAGTGGAGCAAAGGATATTTGTCAAAACCGTAGAATGTATAACACATGAGAGAACCTTAATGTAAGGGTTGAAATTTAGTTAATAATAATGTATCAGTATTGGTTTATCAATTGTAACAAGTGTTCCAAACTAGAGCAAAATGTTAATAATAGGAGAATTGGGGCAGGAGAGGGGGAGAGTGGGAAGGGAAAGGGTATATGGGAATTCTCTACTCACTGCAAGATTTTCCCATCAAAATAAAACCTCTAAAAATATAAATCTATTACTTTTTCTTTGTTTTAAAAGATGGGAGAATTATATGCTGTCTATAATACATTTAGTTCAACCATAACAAGTAAAAGAGTAGAAAAAGATATAGCATGCAAACATTAGTCCAAAAAAGTCAGATAAATCTTACTTGAGAGCAAAGAGAATTACCAGGTACAGAGAGGACCATAAGGATAGAAAGGTCAATCCATCAGGAAGACCTAGCAATCATACTCCTGGGCATTTATTCCAGAGAAATGAAAATGATGGGAGTATTTCTATACCTCAGTTGCAGTGATGGTACATGAATCTACACAGGTGACAAAAAAACAGCATAGAACTGGACACCCACACTGTACCAGTGGGTTTACTGGGTTTGATATTAGACTGTAGGTACACAAGATGCAATCACCCATGGCAACCGAATAAAAGATACGTTGGCCCTCTCTATTATCTCTGCAGTTTCCTTTAAGTCCATAATTATTTCAAAAACAAAACTTGACAAAAAGATGATTCTGGTTGAGAAAGTGATTTTTTGTGTAAAGTTTATGTCATCTGGGTTTATTTCACCTATAGCTCTGCTACCTGCTGCTTCATAATCCTTGAGGAACAATCCGACAACAGCCCTGCATGAACTCAGCCAGCTGCAGCTCCTGGGTTTCTGGTCAACCTCATTATGTTGCTCTTGCCAATTGCACCCCTGGACTCACCATTCAGTATTTTCAAGCAGTAACTTTTCCATCAAAGGTATTTTCCTTAATTTTCCCTTTTTGAAGTACCTAAGAGAGGTGATTTGACCTTTATTATTTTTCAAAGGACCATAGGCACCTATTTTTTTCATTTTTACTTGGCTGCTGCTGCTGCTGCTAAGTCACTTCAGTTGTGTCTGACTCTGTGCGATCCCATAGACGGCAGCCCACCAGGCTCTGCCATCCCTGGGATTCTCCAGGCAAGAACACTGGAGTGGGTTGTCATTCCCTTCTCCAATGCATGAAAATGAAAAGGGAAAGTGAAGTCGCTCAGCTGTGTCCAACTCTTAGCGACCCCATGGACTGCAGCCTACCAGGCTCCTTCGTCCATGGGATTTTCCAGACAAGAGTACTGGAGTGGGTTGCCATTGCCTTCTCCATTTCACTTGGCTAGTACAGTTAAATTTCCCCAAAGGGAGACAAAAAGACAGACGCTGAAAACAGACGTGTCAGGAAATTAAACAATCAGGTATTCAGGATGGCTGGGACCAACAGTGGAAGGAATGTCAACAGCCAGAGAATGTCTTGATATTCATGGAACAAGGGGGCAAGGCTCCCAAAATTCCATTTGGGCTTAATTGAGTTGATGATATGGAATCCTGGCTGTTGGTAAGAGTCATCTTGGGAGCTTCAAAAAATAGCAACACCCACATCCTACCACAGACCAGGTAAATCAGAATTTCGGAATTAATCTATACCAAAGACACATGAATACCTGTGTATATGTGTGTATATCAGATTTCACACATTTCAGTGGTACAGATACTATGTCAACAAGTGCTATGGAGGGAAATAAGGTGGAAGGGGAAAAAGAAAATGTGTGTGTGTTTGGACTTAGCAGCAGCAGTGCCTAGATATGGGAGAAGGCAATGGCACCCCACTCCAGTACTCTTGCCTGGAAAATCCCTTGGACGGAGGAGCCTGGTAGGCTGCAGTCCATGGGGTCCCTAAGAGTCGGACATGACTGAGTGACTTCACTTTCACTTTCACTTTGGAGAGGTTTCAAGTTAAACCTGGGTAGTCAGAGAAGCTCTTCTTGCTTGCTTTCTTATTGCTCTTTTGCATGAAGTTCTTTCAATATGATACCTAACCCTTTCAAAAAGGAAGTCTTGTAATATATCAATGTCAACTTGCATTTACTAAGTCAACATTATCAACATAAGGAACTTGTCTCGAGAGTAAATATTTATAAATTCAGATAATTAGGCCTGATAGCTATCTCACAGTTTAAAACAAGCCGGAAAGAAAGTGACTCATTGGAGTTGCTGTTTGCATTATGTGCCTTGTACTGATACATGGCCAATATGTTCTGTAGTTCAGAATATTACTTCCCTTCTAGACTAATCCATCTTGAAGGCGCAAAGTTCATTTAGGGGAAACTATTTTCTTTCAAACTGGAGAAGGAAATGGCAACCCACTCCAGTATTCTTGCCTGAAGAATTCCATGGATGGAGGAGCCTGGCAGGATACAGTCCACAGGGTTGCAAAGAGTCGGACACGACTGAGCAACTTCATTTTCACTTTTACTTTCATTGCCTTTCATAATTATAGAAATATTTGACTTTTTGATAAAATAAAAGGAAAAAATGAACCACCATCTCACTGTTAACATTTTTATTTATTTTCATTTAGTCCTTTTAAACTGTACATACATTTTTTCCCTTTTTTCCCTCCCTTTTATGTTTTCAAATGTATGTTGTACAAGCAAGCTATAGTTATAGTATGTAAGTATATTTATATATTATATAAGGGTGTACTGTGCTGTGCTCAGTCTCTACAGTTGTGCCCAACTCTTTGCTACCCTGTGGACTGTAGCCTGCCAGGCTCCTCCGTCCATGGAATTCTCCAGGCAAGAATACCGGAGTGGGTTGCCATTTCCTTCTCTAGGGAATCTTCCCATACCAGGGAAAGAACTTGTGTCTCTTGTGTCTCTTTCTTTGCAGGCCCATTCTTTATGCACTGAGTAGGTACTACTACTACTAACTCACTTCAGTCATGTCCAACTCTGTGTGACCCCATGGACTGCAGCCCACCAGGCTTTTCCATCCATGGGATTCTCCAGGCAAGAACACTGGAGTGGGTTGCCATTTCCTTCTCCATTGCATGAAAGTGGAAAGTGAAAGTGAAGTCGCTCAGTCATGTCTGACTGTAAGTGACCCCATGGACTGCAGCCTACCAGGCTCCTCCATCCATGGGATTTTCCAGGCAACAGTACTGGAGTGGGGTGCCATTGCCTTCTCCCACTGAGTAGGTAACCAGGGATTAAACCTGGGCCCTCAAAGTGAAAACACCAAGTTCTAACCACTGGACCAACAGGGGATTCTTTTTTCTTTCATATTTTCTCTCTTTTCTTCTCACCTGGGTCCTTCCCTCAGACCAGGAACTTCAAATCAGGCTGCATTAGACTTGCCTAGGGAGCTTTCAAAAATGTACTAATACCTGAGCCACCATATCTGTGAGCATGCCCTGTTCACAGGTCTGTTTTAAAGTTTCCCAGGTGACTATGTTTGAGATCTGCTGCCTAAGTCATTTGAACAATCTCAGTTCTTTAATGTACAAAACCCCTTCATTTCCTTCCTATCTCCTCCACTTTATGGCCAAATATCTTGGAACGGTTGTTCATACTTGCTGTTTCTTTTACTGTCAGGTAACCCCTAATTGAAATTTGCTTTCTGCTTCTAACATTTTGAATTCCCTAACCTCCTTGTCGGTAAAAATCAAGGACACTTCATCCCTGGTTGTTGCTTGTGGCTGTTCTTTGTAAACCCCTTAATTTCTCTGGCTCCACAAAGCCCCTGGCTCATGGTTTCCTGTTTCCTCTCGCTGCTCTCCAATTATGTGGGTTCGATCTCTGGGTCGGGAAGATCCCCCAGAGAAGGAAATCCACTCAGTACTTTTGCCTGGAGAAACCCACGGACAGAGAAGCCTGGCGGGCTACAATCCATGGGATCACAAAGAGTCGGGCACAACTGAGTGACTTAGCATGCAGCATGTACCTCCCCATCTGCTTTTTGATGGTGGGCTCCTCCACTGTTTTAGCCTCCATCTTCTCTTCCTCTTACTCTGGTGTCTTCTCTCAAGAATTCCATCTGTTGCCATGGCTCCCACTGTCCTTGGTAAACTGAAGTGTCGCCCAAACACTCCCAAAGCTGCAGATCCATGGAACCAAATGCCTTCTGAAAACCAGCTGCTACTGCTGTGTGTGCTCAAGTCATGTTCCGACTCTTTGCGTTCCCATGGACTGTCATCCACCAGGCTCCTCTGTTCATGGGATTCTCCAGGCAAGAACACTGCAGTGGCTTGGCATTTCCTACTCCAGGGGACCTTCCCAACCCAGGGATCGAACCTGTGTATCTTACATGTCCTGCATTTGGCAGGCAGATTCTTTACTACTAGCACCACCTGGGAAGCCTTCTGAACACCTGCATCACTTAAAAAGAAAAAAAATCTGCTTTGTTTTTTTCTCTATCTTCCTAAAATAATGAAGTGCACCCAGTAAATCTCAACAAAATGACAGGTGCCTAAAATGTTGCTGGGCAAACATTATTTCCAAATGCATGTTCTCAGCACTTCACCTCAAACAGCTCCCTGAAGTTCATAATCTTGTAATGAAAGAGTATCATTGCCCTCCTATGCTGTATCCTGGGCTGAGAATCACTGGGGGGTGGGGATAGGGGTGGGGGGTGTTCTCTCCCCAATCTGTCCTGCCTTCTGCTGGCCGTAAACAACTCAGGGGAGGATGTTACACTATCAGATCAGTCGCTCAGTTGTGTCTGATTCTTCCCGACCCCATCAATCGCAGCACGCCAGGCCTCCCTGTCCATCATCAACTCCCAGAGTTCACTCAGACTCACATCCATCGAGTCAGTGATGCCATCCAGCCATCTCATCCTCTGTCATCCCCTTCTCCTCTTGCCCTCAATCCCTCCCAGCATCAGAGTCTTCTCCAATGAGTCAACTCTTCGCATGAGGTGGCCAAAGTACTGGAGTTTCAGCTTTAGCATCATTCCTTCCAAAGAAATCCCAGGGCTGATCTCCTTCAGAATGGACTGGTTGGATCTCCTTGCAGTCCAAGGGACTCTCAAGAGTCTTCTCCAACACCACAGTTCAAAAGCATCAATTCTTCGGCGCTCAGCCTTCTACACAGTCCAACTCTCACATCCATACATGACCACAGGAAAGACCATAGCCTTGACTAGGCGAACCTTTGTTGGCAAAGTAATGTCTCTGCTTTTGAATATGCTATCTAGGTTGGTCATAACTTTCCTTCCAAGGAGTAAGTGTCTTTTAATTTCATGGCTGCAGTCACCAGTGATTTTGGAGCCCAGAAAAATAAAGCCTGACACTGTTTCCACTGTTTCCCCATCTATTTCCCATAAAGTGATGGGACCGGATGCCATGATCTTCGTTTTTCTGAATGTTGAGCTTTAAGCCAACTTTTTCACTCTCCACTTTCACTTTCATCAAGAGACTTTTTAGTTGCTCTTCACTTTCTGCCATAAGGCTGGTGTTATTTGCATATCTGAGGTTATTGATATTTCTCCCAGCAATCTTGATTCCAACTTGTGTTTCTTCCAGTCCAGCATTTCTCATGATGTACTCTGCATATAAGTTAAATAAACAGGATGACAATATACAGCCTTGACGAACTCCTTTTCCTATTTGGAACCAGTCTGTTGTTCCATGTTCCCTTGTGTACAAAAGCATGTGTACACGTTCATTTGAATGTATTAAGTAACTAGAGTGAATAGTTTCCAGTTTCTACAAAGTTCTAATTTACTGTAACTCCCACAAGAGGTCAACCCTGAGGGAATGGTGGAAGAAAAAACACCACTAAGAAGTTCTAAGAAACCACAGGGTGAGGCACACTGCGATGCAGGGTGAGTGGGGACGGGCCTGGGGAGCGGTGGGAGGGGCGTGGGTGGGGAGGGTCTGAGGAGCGGTGGGAGGGGCGTGGGTGGGGAGGGCTTGGGGAGCGGTGGGAGCAGTGGTGGTGCTGATGTGGCAGGAGGAGGAAGTAGAAAGGATGCTAATAGAGTTCTCTGTTCTGCTTGCTTTGTCTTGGGTGACAGTGCCTGCCCAGCCACCTGTAGAAACTTAGAGCTCTGGTTCCAGGATTTTGGGGAGGAAAATCAGGGCAGCCTGGATATCTTGGGCTAAAGAACTGAGAAAAATAGGGCTTCCCTGGTGGCTCAGTGGTAAAGAATCGACCTCCAATGCAAGAGACATGGGTGCGATTCAGGAAGATCCCATATGCAGGGCAGCAACTGAGCCCGCGCGCCACAACTACTGAGCTTGTGCTCTAGGGTCGGGGGGTTGGCAACTATGGAAGCATGCATGCCCTAGAGCCCATACTCTGCAATGAGAGAAGCCACCACAGTGAGAAGCTCCTGTTCACTGCAACTAGAAAAACCCGGAGAGGCAACCAAGACCCAGCACAGCCAAAAATAAATGAATAAATAAATGAATTTTTTTAAAAAAAATTTGAGAAAAACAAGTAGGGACTGACTACGGTCAGTGCTCTCTCTCCCTGCCTCTGTCCCTCCAAACCACCTGGTGGAGAAGGATCTTCTAGAGACCTTCCTTCCCAGGCCCCACCATTACCGCTGGGAGTGGGCAGAGTGGGGGGGATGGCTGGGGTGTGCGGGGCTGTGAGAATGAAGAAGCTGAGCTGAGGGGCTGTTTTGAGGTAGGAGGGCTGGGTGACGGATGTGGGTTAGTGGTTGGGGTGCTCCACCCAGGGCCCCTCCACTCCTCTGAGCTCACCGAGGTCACTGTTCTCAGGGATCTTGTCTGACACACTGCCCTATAGGGTCAAGGCCAACAGGAGCTCAGCTAACAATGTAATAAGACTATGGAGGAATATTTCAAAGAAAAACTGTTACAGTTTCTATAAGAGGCAGAACTCCCAGAACAGATGGACCAATAATTTAAACATAGCCTCATAAGCATGAAAAATAAGCTCAGGAAACTTATTAGCAATAAGAAAAGGACAATGAGAAACAAGCTATCTCCCTAAATGTACTTTTAATAAAGCATACATTAGTGTGAAGAGTAACGAAATGGACACAGCCAAGGAATGAATTAGTCAATTGGAACACTAGACTTGGAAAAAATCTCCCAAAAGGGAAGAAAGGGCAAAGAAATAAAAATTATTTTTAAAAAGTCTATAATGTGGAGGATAGAAGAATATCTCATTAAAATGTTGTCCCAGAAAGAGATAGAAATTAAAAATGGAGAGGAGGAAATATTTAAAGAAGAAATACAAGTAAATACATTTTCATTTCTCATTTTGTCCCTATATTTATAAATTATAATAAATAAAATCTGCAGAATTAATTTTTTAAAGAAACCAAATAAGCCTTAGATTGTAAAGACACTTAGAGTACCAAAGGGAAGGGATAAGAAAACACATTCACATCTTATAGTCACTACAAGACAAAGGACATTCTAAAACCTACATACAGAGAGAGACGGATACAGAAGAACAAAAATCAGATTTCTATGGAGAGTGGAGAAGTGTCTCAAAAGCACTGAAGAAAAAAATCTTAGAAAATATATGAATTTTATATTGAAGCAACTGTCATTTAAATCTCAAGGCATGAAATAAATATTCTCAGGCATGTAAGGCTTTGATCTTTTTTTGCCATGCAAAACTCCTCACTGAGAAGAATTTTGCATGGAGCATTTAAAAATAAACCCAGGAGACAGTGTTGCAAGAGATACAGTAAAGAAAAGATGATCAAATGATTTGATGCTGTTGGTCATCTTTACGGATTGCTATGACCACTCACCAAGGGTTTGTGTGGTATGAACCTGACGAGTGTTGGGTGAAGAATAGGCCAAGGGGTGAAGGACCGTAAAATTCTTGTTTGGAAGCTGATTAAGATGAAACACCAAAAAAGTTAGGGACAAACTGCAGTAATAGATACAGGTAGTAGAAAGAAATATGTATCAGTAATTACATAAAGCAAATAAAGTAAACATGCCAATTAAAAAACAAATATTGACAGGTGCTGTTTTACAAAAGACACGCCTAAGCATATTGGATACAAAGGTTGAAGGTAAAGGATGTTAAAAACATTTCAGGAAGATCCTGTTCTCAAATAACCTCTACACAAATATTCTTAGGCTGTGTCTAGATCCACGTGACCCCACTGAAAGCCATTTTAAATGGAGTAAAATGCCATCACTTTTCTAGCTGGGCACTTGCCGTCATCCTAAGGGAAATAACAATATATCAGTTACTTTTTTGCATTTTCCTATTTATTTCACATTTCTTAGCCATTTGGACTTGGTTAACTTGGTTTTTGTAACACTTTTCAGTTTTTCTAATACATAATATTATTTTGTCTCTAATACATAATTATTATGTATTCTGTATTATTATCGGGGAAGGCAATGGCACCCCACCCCAGTACTTTTGCCTGGAAAATCCCATGGACGGAGGAGCCTTGTAGGCTCCAGTCCATGGGGTCGCTAAGAGTCGGACACGACTGGGCGACTTCACTTTAACTTTTCACTGTCATGCATTGGAGAAGGAAATGGCAACCCACTCCAGTGTTCTTGCCTGGAGAATCCCAGGGACGGGGCAGCCTGGTGAGCTTCCGTCTATGGGGTCGCACAGAGTTGGACACGACTGAAGCGACTTAGCAGCAGCAGCAGCAGCATGTATTATTACAAGAAAATACAAGTATTTTAAAATAAAATTTTAACCACTTCATGTTCATTATAGATAGCTGTCTGTATTAAAATGAGTTTCTATGGTTCTATTTGGGTATCTTTTATCTGCAGAATCGGGATCCAGTACCTCTGTGCCTGCCTCATTGAAAAATCTCTTAATGTCAATGAATCCGACACCAGCCCCTGCCCAGCCTAGGTTTAAGTGGTCATTATCATTCTTAGTTTTTTGTTTCATTAAAACATTTTTTTCTAACTTAGGCTCACATATAAAATACAGGACACTTGATTAAATTTGAACTGCAGAATACAGGAGTTCTGTGTTTTTATTTGTTAAGTCTGGCAATCCTACTTGAATTGTTCTTCAAATAATAATAATAAAAAAAGAATAACTGGCTTTTAGAAATTTTTAGGTAGGTTGCTCAGCTTCTGCACACACAAAACATCAGTGATGCTTAACTCCAGACTGAATTCAGAGTTACAGTGGAAATGCTAGATTCATCCATGAATTTAACACCAAAGAGGCAACTCTTAGAGCAAATCGGGAGATACTGAACATTCATCGTTTGATCTCACTGTCTTTACTATTCTGAATTAAAAAAAAAAATAAAATTATTTTTGTTAAGTCCCCAAAGGATTTTTTACAAACATTATTAGATAAGAGCAGGTCCTCTCCCCACTACTGCCTATCATATACAATTTGCCCAAGAGGATGTAATTTCCAAAAAGTTGATCCAAGACCGAACTGAAAGTAACTCCTCCCCATGATGAGCTCAGAAGCCGCCTGACACTGAAAAAAATCAGATATGTCTCAGGGGTCCACTCACCCCAACCAAATCTGGAGTCATCTTCAGCTGTCCCTTTCCCGGAGAGGTGTACCCCATGCGGCACTGTGTGGTGGTCCTAACAGCTGATTCTCAGAGGCAGGAATCTGGGGTAGCTTTCTGTTTTCTTTTTTAAACAACAAGTACTGTACAACCTTTTGAAAGGAACCTGGAAGTTTGATACTTCTCACTTAGCAGATCTTGGAAAATCGAAGAGAAGGAAGCAATGTGAGCTGGGGAGTAAATTTCCATCATTGCCTAGAGGGACCATCTGAGAACTGGGGTCAGGGGAAGGCCAGGAGGCGTGGTGTGTTCCTTGGAACTGACACGGAAGGCAGAAAAGGCTGCTTATGGTCCGTCGGTTTGTATTACGTTTCAGAGAGGAAAATAAAGGCTGCTTTGATCTCTTTTTGGTCATGCATGATAATAGGGCTCAAAACCCTCGTCCTAGTTCATGGACACACCAGCTTCCAGATTAACTGAGTCATATACACAAACAAGAGAGACTGTTTCACGTGAAGTAGTTTAGAACAAAGCTACCTATGTTGTATACTTATACACACAGCTATGGAATTGATCTTTGGAAAAGCTTTGGTACTTTCCAAAGTTCGAAGTGTTTGGAAGTGACAGTTTAAAGTTAAAAGCATTTGACTTAAAATTATTGGTTAGTGTTTCATAAGACCAGCCTCTGTAGTAAGTATTTCAAGGTAATTAATTTCATTTAATCTTCACAGTAGCTATAAGGAAACCCATTATTATCCTCATTTTACAACTAGGATAACTGACACTCAGAGAGGTTAAATGATTTGCTCAATGTCAAAGAGCTAATGGTGGCAGGTCAGGGTTCAAACCTGAACTTTTGACAGTTCTATATTATATATAATGTCTATATTTTATTTTATTTTTTGAAGTTAAAGACTATTAGCTGCCCAGGAGGTGAAGTAGTGAAGAAACCACCTGCCAAAATAGGACACTCAGGAGATGTGGGTTCAGGAAGATCCTCTGAAAGAGGGAATGGCAACCTGCCCCGTATTCTTTCCTGGAGAATCCATGGACAGAGGAGCCTGGAGGGCTACAGTCCATGGGGTTGCAAAGAGTCAGACACGACTGAGCACGCATGCATTAGCTGCTACAGAATTGGTAATATTGCTTTCGTTCATTCCTGGAAATGCCAAATTGGTGTTGGTTTTGAGAACTAATCACACTTGGCTGTTTTGAATATCTGCAAGTAAATTTAATCTTAAAATGAAATTGTTTTCTTAGCAAAGCAATGAGTATAGGAATAAAAGCAGAATGAGGTTTTGAGGAGGAAGAAAACATTTTTGTTCCTTTGAAGGCTATTGATCCAGCGCAGATGATTCAGAATAAAAAGCCATTTCAGCTAAGTTTGGTTTGACTTTGACAAGGGTGGAGAAGTAAGGAGGAGGAAAGGGAAGTGACCATAAGTGAATGGAGAGGGAAAGAAAAAAGAATTATGACTCACTGCAATGGCACCCCACTCCAGTACTCTTGCCTGGAAAATCCCATGTACGGAGGAGCCTGGTGGGCTGTAGTCCATGGGGTCATAAAGATTGGGACATGATTTAACGACTAAAATCAAAACCATTTTTTGCCCAGATAACACAGACTCCTTTTACTGAAGGTATTCAAATACTCTGAGCTTGTTGCAACACTCTTGATCATTAAAAAAAAAAAAAAAGGTTTGAAAACGTTAGCTTTCTAAGAATCATCAACTGCTACTTTTTATTGTGTGTTCTCAAATGATGGCTTATGGCCTTTTCTTGCCTTTGAATACTATGACTTACATCTATATTTTGTCTCCTCTAAAGGCAGCTTCAGTGTAGAAGATCACGAAGATGCATTAGCGATGGAAAGGTACACAAACATTAATTTCCAGACAAATAAAGTGAATGGAGCAGTTTGACAACTGTGCATTCTAAAACACACAGAAAAGACTTCTTATACGCGTAGGTGATTGAAGCAGAAGTGTTGATGGTTTGTGTAGTTTTTAACCACATCCACAAATCTCTCCTGTGAGAATTCAATCCAGTTCTACAGAGCTAGTGTTTTGTATAATAATCTAGTGAGAGATAGGAAGATGAGAACTAATGGCAAGATGCTTGCCTTGGCTAATGAATTAAATACTAACAATTGAAAATTAATTTTTTTCCTCTGAAAGAAGCGGATGTATCAAAATTCATATATCCGTGTCTCTTCTTCAAGTTCTGTAACTTTAAATATGTTATTAAATTCTTCTGAGCCTCAATTTTCTAATCTGTTAAATGGGATTTCCTATTTTCTCCCATGATTGTTCAGAAATATATTTAAGAGTGCTTTGTAAATGGTCATATACTTTTAAAATAACATTTATATAAAAGTAGCTCAGATTATTTAGGAAAGTTTTCCCCAAGCTAGTTTCAGTATAATCAACATAAGAACATTCTTATCTTCCTAAAGGAGGTATGGTAAAAATGAAATTTAACCCACCTTTTGCTCTCTGTAAGGAAAATTTTAGTATTTTAAACATCTTCATAACTGAGATAGTCTGCTCATGGTAAAGTCGAAAAATAAATGAGATCCTTGGCCAGATGCTTAAAAAATGTGAAGTGTCTGACCTTACAGTTTTGAAAATAATTTTGGGGAAGCTACCCTACAGGCAATGGCACCCCACTCCAGTACTCTTGCCTGGAAAATCCCATGGATGGAGGAGCCTGGTAGGCTGCAGTCCATGGGGTCGCTAAGAGTCAGACATGACTGAGCGACTTCACTTTCTCTTTTCACTTTCATGCATTGGAGAAGGAAATGGCAACCCACTCCAGTGTTCTTGCCTGGAGAATCCCGGGGACAGGGGAGCCTGGTGGGCTGCCGTCTATGGGGTCACACAGAGTCGGACACGACTGAAGTGACTTAGCATAGCATAGCATAGCACCCTACAAAGGGTGTTCCCAGGTGGCGCTAGTGGAAAAGAACTTGCATGCCAATGCAGGAGACATAAGAGACACAGGGTTGATCTCTGGGTTGGGAAGATCCCCTGGAGGAGGTCATGGCAACACACTTCAGGATTCTTGCCTGGAGAATTCCATGGACAAAGGAGCCTGGTGGGCTAAAGTCCATGGGGTCACAAAGAGTTGGGCACGACTGAGCAACTAAGCATATACACACACACATTTCAGTGGATACAATATGGTGACTACCAAGATTCAGAGACTCAATCAGAATGAGTCAAAAATGTTTTTTATCTCCTTTCTGTATATGGTTCAAAGAGCTGATTTATCAGGCAATTCTCCAAATTGTTAGAGTGGGGTCTTGTCTAATGATCCAAGTGTCCTTACTGGATACTTACAACTCTCCTGCCACTGGACAGGCTAAGTTCATAAAAGCTTTTATAGATTCCTCAGTACAATTATTTTTTGTTCTGAATATTTATAGGAAAGTAAAGTAACCCAAATTGCATATCAAATCAACAATCTGAAGTCTTTGAAAGCTTAATTAATATAATGCTTATAATTATATTCCTCTATTAAAAACTGATTTCGGTGTTGACCATCTGGTGATGTCCATGTATAGAGTCTTCTCTTGTGTTGTTGGAAGAGGGTATTTGCTATGACCAGTGCATTTTCTTGGCAAAACTCTATTAGTCTTTGCCCTGCTTCATTCCGTATTCCAAGGCCAAATTTGCCTGTTACTCCAGGTGTTTCTTGACTTCCTACTTTTGCATTCCAGTCCCCTATAATGAAAAGGACATCTTTTTTAGGTGTTAATTCTAAAAGATCTTGTAGGTCTTCATAGAACCTTTCAACTTCAGCTTTTTCGGCGTTACTGGTTGGGGCATAGACTTGGATTACTGTGACATTGAATGGTTTGCCTTGGATACGAACAGAGATCATTCTGTCATTTTTGAGATTGCATCCAAGTACTGCATTTCGGACTCTTTTGTTGACCATGATGGCCACTCCATTTTTTCTGAGGGATTCCTGCCCACAGTAGTAGATATAATGGTCATTCGAGTTAAATTCACCCATTCCAGTCCATTTTAGTTCGCTAATTCCTAGAATGTTGACATTCACTCTTGCCATCTCTTGTTTGACCACTTCCAATTTGCCTTGATTCATGGACCTGACATTCCAGGTTCCTATGCAATATTGCTCTTTACAGCATCGGACTTTGCTTC
Organism: Tragelaphus eurycerus; assembly: GCA_935064755.1. Taxonomy (NCBI): domain Eukaryota; kingdom Metazoa; phylum Chordata; class Mammalia; order Artiodactyla; family Bovidae; genus Tragelaphus; species Tragelaphus eurycerus. The sequence goes on from CAKXYN010000096.1 coordinate 446,001, forward strand.
TATCACCAGACACATCCACAGCTGGGTATTCTTTTTGTTTTGGCTCCATCCTTTCATTCTTTCTGGAGTTATTTCTCCACTGATCTCCAGTAGCATATTGGGCCCCTACTGACCTGGGGAGTTTCTCTTTCAGTATCCTATCATTTTGTCTTTTCATACTGTTCATGGGGCTCTCAAGGCAAGAATACTGAAGTGGTTTGCCATTCCCTTCAAAATTCTCCAAGCCAGGCTTCAGCAATATGTGAACCGTGAACTTCCTGATGTTCAAGCTGGTTTTAGAAAAGGCAGAGGAACCAGAGATCAAATTGCCAACATCCGCTGGATCATGGAAAAAGCAAGAGAGTTCCAGAAAAACATCTATTTCTGCTTTATTGACTATGCCAAAGCCTTTGACTGTGTGGATCACAATAAACTATGGAAAATTCTGAAAGAGATGGGAATATCAGACCACCTGATCTGCCTCTTGAGAAATCTGTATGCAGGTCAGGAAGCAACAGTTAGAACTGGTCATGGAACAACAGACTGGTTCCAAATAGGAAAAGGAGTACGTCAAGGCTGCATATTGTCACCATGTTTATTTAACTTATATGCAGAGTACATCATGAGAAATGCTGGACTGGAAGAAATACAAGTTGGAATCAAGATTGCCGGGAGAAATATCAATAACCTCAGATATGCAGATGACACGACTCTTATGGCAGAAAGTGAAGAGGGGCTAAAAAGCCTCTTGATGAAAGTGAAAGTGGAGAGTGAAAAGGTTGGCTTAAAGCTCAACATTCAGAAAACGAAGATCATGGCATCTGGCCCCATCACTGCATGGGAAATAGATGGGGAAACAGTGGAAACAGTGTCAGACTTTGTTTTTCTGGGCTCCAAAATCACTGCAGATGGTGACTGCAGCCATGAAATTAAAAGACGCTTACTCCTTGGAAGGAAAGTTATGACCAACCTAGATAGCATATTCAAAAGCAGAGACATTACTTTACCAACAAAGGTTCGCCTAGTCAAGGCTATGGTCTTTCCTGTGGTCATGTATGGATGTGAGAGCTGGACTGTGAAGAAAGCTGAGCGCCGAAGAATTGATGCTTTTGAACTGTGGTGTTGGAGAAGACTCTTGAGAGTCCCTTAGACTGCAAGAAGATCCAACCAGTCCATTCTGAAGGAGATCAATCCTGGGATTTCTTTGGAAGGAATGATGCTAAAGCTGAAACTCCAGTATTTTGGCCACCTCATGCGAAGAGTTGACTCATTGGAGAAGACTCTGATGCTGGGAGGGATTGAGGGCAGGAGGAGAAGGGGACGACAGAGGATGAGATGGCTGGATGGCATCACTGACTTGATGGATGCGAGTCTGGGTGACCTCCGGGAGCTGGTGATGGACAGGGAGGCCTGGCGTGCTGTGGTTCATGGGGTCGCAAAGAGTCGGACACGACTGAGCGACTGATCTGATCTGATTAAAAACTGACATTTGAATATTTGAGTGTATGGATTAAAAATGCTGCATTTAATAAGGTACTTTAGTCCTGTAAATTCAGGGCATGAATGATTTATGTTTCCCTCTATACAATTATAATTGTGGGTTTGTATGCTTCACCCCACCCCAGTGCTTTTGCCTGGAAAATCCCATGGACAGAGGATCCTGGTGGGCTCCAGTCCATGGGGTCGCTAAGAGTTGGACACGACTGAGTGACTTCACTTTCACTTTCATGCATTGGAGAAGGAAATGGCAACCCACTCCAGAATTCTTGCCTGGAGAATCCCAGCGACAGGGAAGCCTGGTGAGCTTCCGTCTGTGGGGTCGCACAGAGTCGGACACGACTGAAGCTACTTAGCAGCAGCAGCATGCTTCTGAGATCAGAAATCCATTTTCCCTCTAGTATGTTTTAAATGTGCCTGGAAAATGAATTGGAAGGGTGTGGATTTCTGAGATGGGAGTGGACCCCTAGGGGAGCCTTTGACTCTGTATGAATAAGCAAAGGGAAGGTCTGGTGGGGGTGCCTGGTAAGCATTTTGGAGTTACTTTCTTTGTGGAATGGGAAGAAAGTAAGAAACACTGCTTACTCTTAATGTTTCAATTGCTGGGTTTACAATTTTTATTTTTTTTTACTTTTATGTGTGTTCATAATGATTCTCAAGTCTGTCCCTCTTCACCCTTAAAAAAGTAGCTGGTCTTTCCTTCACATTCATTCTATCACTAGCTATCACCAATGCCAGACTCCCTGTGGCTTCACCCCTGAACTCTCCACAGATGCCTTCCAAGCCTGCTTCTTTTGCCCAAAAGTCTTTCTCCTGAGACACTTCCCCTCACTGAACCTTTACACTGAAACTTTTTTTTTTTTAAAGATTAGGTCCAAGAAGCCCACTTTTTGTTTTTTTTGGCTGTGCAGGTCTTAGTTGCGGCATGTGGGATCTAGTTCCCTGACCAAGGATCGAACCTCGGCCCCCTGCATTGGGAGCCTGGAGTGTTAACCACTGAACCACCAGGGAAGTCCTTATACTGAACCTTTCTATCTAGACAACCAATGGTTACCTTGAATGCAACATATTCTAAGCTTATAAATCCTTCTGTCAGAACTTAGTTTACCTCCACACTTATTATTATTATTTTGCTTATAGCATCACCATCCTTTGATTCACTTGGATTTGAATCAACAGGATCTTTCAGGTTGTATCACCTCTGGGTTGCTCTGGTCAGATAATCCAAAGTCAAGTAACGCAGGTCTAATTCTGTCCCTTTTTCCATCAAACTCGTTCTGTATCTAAGGTCTTCAGTTGCTTTCCATTTTGAGGATTCTCTGTTCTCTGCCTCCCTCACTCTGCCCAGTCTGACCTCCATACCACAGCTCACGAGTCATCCTCTACTGGTGGTTTGAGCTTTTTGACCACTACTCCCCTCCTGGCTGCCAGCACAGAAACTGTCCAATGACTCCCCAGTCTACTGAACTTCTAACTTTCTAATCTGACATTCATGTTTCCTAGGATACAACCTTAGCTGTCATGTCATCCATTCTTTTCTTTCTCCTTCTCCTTCATGAGTGATGAGGTGCTAGGGATATGTGATGTGTGGGACAAACTCCACACCTGCCTTTCTAGAGCGTGCAGCTAAAGGACAGATAGATAAGCAATCCCGTCAAATGTGATCAGCGCTCTGATAGGGAAGTGTGGGGGTGGAAGGTGGATGCACAAGGATCTCTTACTGAGTAGGGTGAAGAAACAACAATGAAGTTGAAATGTTTAAAAATTAATCAGCACAAGAAAGAGCTTGATCTAATTTGCAGTTGGAAGGTGTGCCCAGGTTGCAGTGTAGAAAGATGACTTGAGAGAGTGGTCCTCAAGGTTTAGTGTGTACTAGCATCTTTTGGAGAGCTTGTTAGAACACCCTCTGCTGAATCACACCTCCAAGCAGATCTGGGGAGAGCCTAAGAATCTACATTTCTGACAAGCTCCCAGGAGTTGTTGAAGCTCCACATTTGAGAACCATTGCTCAGAGGGAAGCAAGACTGGAGGCTGGAGGCTATCTATAAGGTAAGCTGTGATGGGTGACCTGGACTATAGGAGAGTGCAGTGATGGAGAGAAGTGCGAAGTCTTGAGAGCTGTGCAGAGCTGGACAAGCCCAGATTAGGCCAATGATGGGATGTGGAAATAATGGGAGGAAGGAGCCAAGATGGTGCCTAATTTCTGGTGTCAACCCCTCTTTGGATTGTTGTTGAGTCACTCAGTCATGTTCAAGTCTTTGCAACCCCACAGATTATAACCCGCCAGGCTCCTCTGTCCATGGGATTCTCCAGGCAAGAATACTGGAGTGGGTTTCCATTTCCTTCTCCAGGGGATCTTCCTGACCCAGGGATGGAACCCAACTCTCCTGCATTAGCAGGCAGGTTCTTTACCACTATGTCACCAGGAAAGAGCCTGGGTGGATGGATGCAGCTTAAAAAACTGAGATGTGAAGGAGGAGAAGCACACCTTAAAGCAGAAGGTGCCAAGTTCAGCTTGAGGTAAAATATGATGCTGCTACCAAGCATATAGGTGCTGAACTTGTACCTCCTGTGTTTGAATGTCAGCTTTGTACCCTCTCACCTGGAGAACCTCAAATTTCTTTTTTTTTTTTTTTTAATCAAGCTGTGGAACACCTTCATTAATAATAAACATTTTAAGTGAAAATAAGGAACGAATTGATCAAAAAACATCTCACTGAAAGCACTTAAATTGTTGATTAATCACTGAACAACTCCAATACTGTAAGTTAGTAGGGTCTACAGTCACTCTGCATACATGTTTAACTACAAACAGATGGTCAAACAAATTCTTTACTCCCCTGTGCTCTAATTTCCTCATTTCAGTATCATGACAAAATAGTAACCACTTCAGACGATTGTGGTGAGGATTAAGTGACATACTATATGTAAAATGAAACCGTTTCAGCCATATTTTACCTGCTATGAGTAATTTCCTTCACATAACACTGGCTTTTTCCAAACTGGTACCTTTTTCCCAAAGGCTGCACATTCCATGTTTTTTCTCTTTGTCGCTTTGCATATTCTGTTTCCTCTGTCTAGAATTTCTTTCTTTCATTCCTGTGCTGTGCTTAGTTGCTCAGTCATATCCGACTCTTTGCGACCCCATGAATTGTAGCTCACCAAGCTCTTTTGTCCACAGGGATTCTCCAGGTAAGAATACTGGAGTGGGTTGCCATGCCCTCCTCCAGGGCATCTTCCCAACCCATGGAGCCCACCCAGATCTCCAACAATGCAGGCAGATTCTTTGCAGTCTGAGCCACCAGGGAAGCCCTCTCTCATTCCTACTTATCTCTATATATTTACTTCTCAGGGTCGGCATCAACTGCCACTTCTTCCATGGAGCCTTCTCGATGGCCCTTTGGCCCAGTGATCTTTGTCTTCTCACCTCCTAGCCCCCTTCATTTATGATCCCATTTTAGAAGCAACCATGTTTAACCCTGTGGTCTGATGTCTTCTTTACATGCCTTTGTATTGGCAGTGATGTCCAATCATGTTGCATGACTTTCATTTATGCTTGCGCCCAATTCTTGAATGAATTCTGAAGTTAAACTAAGTATTATGGACAGCTGTTGCTTTTAGTTTTCACCAGTATTTGGATTTGAAGTTGGGGACACTGTTAGGATATCTTTATGTTTAATAAATCACACTTGGGACTTCCCTGGTGGTCCAGTGGCTAAGACTCGGTACTCCTGATGCAGCGGGCCTGGGTTCTATCCCTGATTGGGGAACGAGATCCCACATGCCACAACTAAGAGTTCACAAGCTGCAACTAAAGATTGCTCCTGCTGCAACTAAGACCTGGCACAGACAAATACACAAATAAATAAAAATAAATATTTATCACACTTGTATCCATAGCGACATGAGTTTATAAGTAGTTCATTAATTTAAGAGAGATTAATTATATCAACAAATCTTCTATTGCATTGTTTTCTGCTCCTTGGGGAAAACTATTCTGAGGTAAATAAAAATGTGCGTGGGTGCTCAGTCGCTTCAGTTGTGTCTGACTCTTCGTGACTCTGTGGACTATAGATCACCAGGCTACTCTGTCCATGGGATTCTCCAGGCAAGAATACTGGAGTGGGTTGTCATGCCCTTCTCCAGGGAATCTTCCCAACCCAAGGATCGAACAAATCAACACTGCTTTCCAGTTAAAGAAAATATACATATTTAAAAATTGAGTAAGGATAGCTCTCTTTTTCTCACACACACACACACACACACACACACACACACACACACACACACAGTGTTCTTCTTAATAATTCTTAACACTCAGTTCTGTTTTGATTTCCTGTCTCAGCATTTCAATATGTTCTACTTGTGGAATTCAGTTCAATTCAGTCGCTCAGTCGCGTCCGACTCTTCACGACCCCATGAATCGCAGCACACCAGGCCTCCCTGTCCATCACCAACTCCCGGAATTCACTTGTGGAATTAGATCTTGTTAAAAAAGCTTGTTTCTACCATCTCTGCTTCGTTTCTACCAACGAATATGTTCCAGAATGCTTTTTTTTTTGTTATTATTACAAAACAAACCTGGAATAAATTCAGAGCATTTGCCAAGAAATATCTCTTGATCATCTTTTTCCCCGAGGAGGGTGTAAGTGGATTACAAGACTAAAAACAGGAAATACTTTGAAAATTGCTGAAACTCAGTGTGGGAAAATAATAATAGAAAATATTACTCTTTTAAAATTTTTTCTGAAACACATACTTTAGGGAAGAAAATGATAAAAATATTATTCTTCCTTTATTTTTTAAAATTAATTAATTTATTTTAATTGAAGGATAATTGCTTTACAATATTGTGATGGTTTTTGCCATACATTGACATGAATCAGCTATGGATGTACATGTGTCCCCACAGCCTGAACCCCCTACACACTTCCCTCCCCACCCTATCCCTCTGGGTTTTCCCAGAGCATGGACTCTGAGTGCCCTGCTTCATGCATTGAACTTGCACTGGTTATCATATGGCATTATACTTCCTTTAGAACGATAAACTTACTGTCAAAAGCAAACCCCTTTTTTCTTGTCATAAAAGGAAAGACCGGGCCTAAAATGATACAATCTATGATTAAAGAAAGTTTTGTATTAGACCTGTGCCATGTTGCTGCTGCTGCTGCTGCTAAGTCGCTCCAGTCGTGTCCGACTCTGTGCGACCCCATAGACGGAAGCCCACCAGGCTCCCCTGTCCCTGGGATTCTCCAGGCAAGAACACTGGAGTGGGTTGCCATTTCCTTCTCCAATGCATGAAAGTGAAACGTGAAAGTGAAGCCGCTCAGTCGTGTCCGACTCCTAGTGACCCCATGGACTGGAGCCTACCAGGCTCCTCCATCCATGGGATTTTCCAGGCAAAAGTACTGGGGTGGGGTGCCATTGCCTTCCCCGTGTGCCGTGTTAGGTATTCATAATATACAGAAGCCTGATACTTCTACTACATACTCCTATGGACTCTTCTTTCCTCTTGCATCTGGGGAGCTCTAGCCTGTGCTTGTTTGGGCATGAAATGTTAACCTTTCTCCCTTCACATTTTTTGAAGAAACACTCTTCTATCTGGAGGCTTCCCAGGTGGTATAGTGGTAAAGAATCCACTTGCTAGTGTAGGAGATACAGGAGATGCCAGTTTGATCCTGAAGTCAGGAAGATCCTGGAGGAGGAAACGGCAACCCACTCCAGTCCCTTTGCCTGGGAAATCCCATAGACAGAAGAGCCTGGTGGGCTACAGTCCATGGAATCTCAAAGAGTCAGACATGACTGAGCATGCATGCAGGCCATGCTCTCCTCACTAGATGTACCAGCAGACAAGTTCCTTGCCCCCAAAGTTAGGTTTTGTAATGCTGTAAGAATTTGTATCACAAGGTCCTGCAAAGTTTGAGAAAAGCCAAGACCAATTTCTCGTGGAATCATCATAAACAATATTTCTCTAATCTCCAACATTCACCTAAAGTCTTCACCAGCTCACACATATCCATGTAGTAGCTCCAGGGCATGCCTATGGTCCATGCAGTGCGTGTCTGGTGGGTAATAATGTAGCTTATTGGGGAAGGCAATGGCTCCCCACCCCAGTACTTTTGCCTAGAAAATCCCATGGATGGAGGAGCCTGGTAGGCTCCAGTCCATGGGGTCGCTAAGAGTCGGACACGACTGAGCGACTTCACTTTCACTTTTTACTTTCATGCGTTGGAGAAGGAAATGGCAGCCCACTCCAGTGTTCTTGCCTGGAGAATCCCAGGGACCGGGGAGCCTGGTGGGTTGCCGTCTATGGGGTCGCACAGAGTCGGACATGACTGAAGCTACTTAGCAGCAGCAGCAGCAATGTAGCTTATTCTGTCCTCCTCCTTGTCACAATAAAGTTCTGATACTGTGTTTGACACTACGTATACATTTAGAACACAAGGAAGTGCAAATGCAAGAAATCTATGCAGTCATTACAGTGAAAAAGACATTCTTTCAGAACTAGCTAAACTCCCTCCAGTGCCTACAGTGGTCTTTTTGATCATACCTGGGGAACAGAGATTATGGTGACAGCGTGGCCAGATTCATCTGCCCTCCCTCCTGAAAAGGACTGTGATGTCCTTTCTCTTTCAACCACGGTACTCTCAGCCCAGGTGCTGCTTCCCCCTTGGTCAGCCCTTCCTCCTCAAACCATCCCTGGTGTGGGCTACTGAAGCTACACACACACAGCTTTACTTTTATACTAATTCCTTTCTGTCCTTTCCTGGTGGCTCACATGGTAAAGAGTCCACCTGCAATTGCAGGAGACTCAGGTTCGATCCCTGGGTGTAGAAGATCCCATGGAGAAGGAAATGGCAACCATTTTCAGTATTCTTGCCTGGGAAATCCCATGGACAGAGGAGCCTGCTGGGCTACAGTCCATAGGATCGTAAAAGAGTCAGACACAACTGAGGGACTAACACTTCCTGTCCTATCTTCCCCCTCCATAGCGGGGTCTCTGTGATTTCCTCTCTCTTATACCATCTCTCTTTTTTCCAGGGACACAGCACCTTTGAAACATTTGGACATTTAGGGACTCCTTTATCTTATTCTTTTAATTAATTAATTAATTTGGCTGTAATTTGGCTTAGATGTGGCGTGTGGGCTTTCTCTAGTTGCTGCACATGGGCTTCTCTCTAGTTTGTGGTGCGTGGGCTTAGGTGTCCAACTAGGGATTGAACCTGTGTCCCCGGCATTGGAGGGCTTCCCAGGTGGCGTTAGTGGTAAAGAACCCATCTACCAATGCTGGTTAGATGTAAGAGACGTGGGTTTGATTCCTGGGTCTGGAAGATCCCCTGGAGGAGGGCATGGCAACCCACTGCAATATTCTTGCCTGGAGAATCCCATGGACAGAGGAGCCCAGTGAACTACAGTCTATAAGATCGCAAAGAGTCTGACAAGACTGAAGTGACTTAGCACACACTTAGCATGTTAAAATTTACCATTTAACCTGTATAGTTCAGTGGCATCAAGTACCTTCACAGTGTTGTACAACCATCACCACTGTCCAGCTTCAGAATTTTTTGTCACCTCAAACAGAAATCACTTACCCATTAAGTAATCACTCTCCATCTTGACTCCCTCAAGCCCCTGACAACCCCTGAGCTTCTTTCTATCTTCTTGGATTTGCTTATTCTGAGTATTTCAAAGACATGTAACTATGTGCAGTCACATGTGGCATTTTGTGTTCAGCTTCTTTCACTTAGCATGTTTTCAAGTTTCATCCATTCATCTTGTAACATGTATCAATATTTCACTCCATTTTATGACTTAACAGTATTCTATTTTAAGGATATAATTTTTTTATCCATTCATCCTTTAATGAACATTTTGATTTCTTCAATCTTCTGGCTATTGTGAATAGTGCTGCTGTGAACAATATGCAAGTTTTGTTTGAACAACTATTTTCAGTTTTTCTGGGTTTATATGTAGGAGTAGAATTGCTGAGTCATAGGATGATTCTGTATTTAACTTGTGGACGAATCATCAATCTGCTTTTCACAGAAGCTGCATCATTGTACATTCCCTTCAGCAAAGCATGAGGGTTAAATTTCTCCACATTATTGGTGATACTTATTATTATCCATTTCTTCAAATAATCATTGATATTCCCATTGACTTCCCTGATAGTCCAGTGGTTAGGACTCCTCCCTGCCAATGCAGGGGACGTGGCTTTGATTCCTGGTTGGGGAACTGAAATTCCATATGCCACAAGGCCTGGCAAAAAAAATGGGAAAACAAAATAAGTCCTGGTAGTAGGTGTGAAATGGTGTCTTGTTGTGGATTTGATATTTTTTTCCCTATAACTAGACGATGAGATCAGTCATGAATATTCACTGGAAGGACTGATGCTGAAGCTGAAGCTCCAATACTCTGGCCACCTGATGCAAAGAATTGACTCATTGGAAAAGATGCTGAGGCTGGGAAAGATTTAAGGCGGGAGGAGAAGGGGACGATAGAGGATGAGATGGTTGGATGTCATCACCAACTCGATGGACATGAGTGTGAGCAAGCTCTGGGAGTTGGTGATGGACAGGGAAGCCTGGTGTGCTGCAGTCCATGGGTTGAAAAGAGTCGGACACGACTGAGCGACTGAACAGAACTGAACTGAATGATGATGAGCATCTTTTCATAAGCTTGTTGGTCAGTTACATATCTTACATGGAGACATGTCTAGTCAAACTTTTGACCCACTATTAAATTGTTTTTTTTTTTCTTTTTTTTTTTTTTTTTGCTACAAAACAGCTTTTATTCATTTGATCATCAGAGAAGAAAGGTATACTAACATTCCAGTAGAAAGCCTTACAAAATATGAAAGGATAGCAGTGATTGCTACAAAGAGATGCCTTGTTGATCTTGGCATCAAGTTAAATATTATGGGAGATTCTTCAGGCTTTGGTAAAAAAAAAAAAAAAAAAAACAAAACACTATTTGAACTAAGTCTATTTTTAAAATCTAATTTTGAGAAAAAAGAAATTTTTTTTTTACCATGCATGCTCTTCATACACCTGAGCAAGTAAGGAAGTGGTTATAATAAGGCCAGCTGGACTTCCACTAACAGGACCAAAGCCAAGTTCATGCCTGAGTTCCTCCACTGCAGAGTAGGTTGGGCTGTTTATTTTTGAGTTCTTTTGGTTTTTACGAGGGCAATTTATAACCAATTGCTTCTGGAAACTGTGGGAAGTGAAAAAGTCTCCCAAAGTTGTTCATGCCTTAACCCTCCAAACCTACGAGTATGATACCTTGTACAAAGGAAGGCACTTTGCAGATGTGAGTAAGTAAAGGATGTCGAGATGGGATGAGTATCCTGTGTCATCTGGAGGGTACCAGAGTAATCACAGAGATAGGAGTGTCAGAGCAGGAGAAGGACATGTTATGATGGAAGTGAAGGTTGGACTGATGACTTTTTTTTTTTTTTTTTCTTACACTGTGTGACTTGCAGGGTCTTACTTCTCCAACCAAGGATTGAACCTAGGCCCTCAGCAGTATAAGTGCAGAGTCCTAAACGCTGGACCACCAGGGAATTCCTTAGAGTAATTCCTCTTGAATATGCAAGAAGGGGCCATAAGCCAGGAGGACTCTAGAAACCAGACAAGGCAAAAATCCAGATTCTGCCCTAGAGCTGCCACGAATAAATATGGTCCCGCTAACATGTGGACTTTAACACAGCAAAATTCATTTCTGACCTCTGACCTCTAGGACTGTATAGTTATAAATTGGTCTTGTGTTGAGCCACTGACTTTGCAGTAACTTGCTAAAACCATACTCGGGAACTAATACAGATCCACTGTTTTTGAAGACTGGAGATATATTTTAAAAATATAATAAAAAAGTAAAGCTCTTTGGGAAGAGATGAGAATGATTTGGATAGACTCCACCCCAAGGCAAATAAGTTTGAAATTCACTAGGTACCTCCAGTGGACACATGGTTACCCTGACCTTGCAAGTTGCTCTACTAGAGATTCTAGTAGAACCATATTAGTTAGATGAAATAGTTTTAATAAGCACATATATTTGTGAAGAAATAGTAATGAGTAGGGGCTTCCCTGATGACTGAGACAGAAAAGAATCTGCCTGCAATGCAGGAGACCTGGGTTTGATCCCTGGGTAGAGAAGATCACCTGGAAAGAGAATGGCTAACTAGGCGGAAGGAAATCTATTAAGAAAAGACTTCTAAGTTTTTTTTTTTTTTTTGTAAAATCTACTTAATGCTCAGTAGAGGTCAGTAATGGAGCATGGCAGAAAAGAGAAATAAAAATAAATATGGAGAATTTGGGGAGATATTAAAGATTTCACGTATGATTCTCAAAATTAAGTTAGAGATATATCTTGGTTTAATATTGTGCATATCTTTGTTTTGTTCTTTGGAGGGAGGGTTATTTTTATGAAGCCTAATTCAGATTTAATAAAATGTACCCCTTCTAATATTCAGTGGATTTTGACAAATGTATGCACTTATGGAAGTGTCACTGCAGTGAAGATACAGAACATTTTTATCACCCCTAACACTTCACTTGGGCCCCTCCACATTATTTCCTACAGTTCAGTTCAGTTCAGTTCAGTTTAGCCACTCAGTTGTGTCCGACTCTTTGTGACCCCATGGACTGCAGGATGCCAGGTTTCCTTGTCCATCACCAACTCTCGGAGCTTATTCAAGCTCATGTCCATTGGGTCAGTGATGCCATCCAACCATCTCATCCTCTGTCATCCCCTTCTCCTCCTGCCCTCAATCTTTCCCAGCATCAGGATCTTTTCCAATAAGTCAGTTCTTCACATCAGGTGGCCAAAGTACTGGAGCTTCAGCTTAAACATCAGTCCTTCCAATGAATATTCAGGACTGATTTTCTTTAGGATGGACTGGTTGAATCTCCTTGCAGGCCAAGGGACTCTCAAGAGTCTTCTCCAACACCACAGTTCAAAAGCATCAGTTCTTCGATGCTCAGCTTTCTTAATAGTCCAGCTCACACATCCATACATGACTACTGGAAATACCAAAGCTTTGTCTAGATGGAAATTGGTTGGCAAAGTAATGTCTCTGCTTTTAAATATGCTGTATAGGTTGGTCATAACTTTTCTTCCAAGGAGTAAGCGTCTTTTAATTTCATGGCTGCAGTCATTGTCTGCAGTGATTTTGGAGCCCTAAAAAATAAAATCTCTCACTGTTCCCCATCTATTTGCCACAAAGTGATGGAACAAGGTGCCATGATCTTCGTTTTCTGAATGTTGAGTTTTAAGCCAACTCCTTCACTCTCCTGTTTCACTTTCATCAAGAGGCTTTTGTTCATCTTTGCTTTCTGCCATAAGGGTGGTGTCATTTGCATATCTGAAGTTATTGATATTTCTCCTGACAGTCTTGATCCCAGCATGTGCTGCATCCAGTCCAGTATTTCCTATGATGTACTCTGCATATAAGTTAAATAAGCAGGATGACAATATACATACTCCTTTTCCAATTTGGAATCAGTCTGTTGTTCCATGTCCAGTTCTAACTGTTGCTTCTTGACCTGCATGCAGATTTCTCAGGAGGCAGGTCAGGGGGTCTGCTACTCCCATCTCTTTAAGAATTTTCCACAGTTTGCTCTGATCCATATAGTCAAAGGCTTTGGCATAGTCAACAAAGCAGAAGTAGATGTTTTTCTGAAACTCTCTTGCTTTTTCGATGATCCAGCGGATGTTGGCAATTTGATCTCTGGTTCCTCTGCCTTTTCTAAATCCAGCTTGAGCATCTGGAAGTTCACGGTTCACGTACTGTTGAGGTCTGGCTTGGAGAATTTTGAGCCTTATTTTGCTAGCATGTGAGATGAGTGCAATTGTGCGGTAGTTTGAGCATTCTTTGGCATTGCCTTTCCTAGGGATTGGAATGAAAACTGACCTTTTCCAGTCCCGTGGCCACTGCTGAGTTTTCCAAATTTGCTGGCATATTGAGTGCAGCACTTTCACAGCATCATCTTTTAGGATTTGAAATAGCTCAACTGGAATTCCATCACCTCCATTAGCTTTGTTTGTAGTGATTCTTCCTAAGGCCCACTTGACTTCACATTCCAGGATGTCTGGCTCTAGGTCAGTGATCACACCATCGTGATTATCTAGGTCGTGAAGATCTTTTTTGTACAGTTCTTCTGTGTATTCTTGCCACCTCTTCTTAATATCTTCTGCTTCTGTTAGGTCCATACTATTTCTGTCCTTTATTGAGCCTATCTTTGCATGAAATGTTCCCTTGGTATCTCTAATTTTCTTTAAGAGATCTCTAGTCTTTCCCATTCTATTGTTTTCCTCTATTTCTTTGCACTGGTCACTGAGGAAGGCTTTCTTATATCTTCTTGCTATTCTTTGGAATTCTGCATTCAGATGTTTATATCTTTCCTTTTCTCCTTTGCTTTTCACTTTTCTTCTTTTCACAGGTATTTGTAAGGCCTCCTCAGATAGCCATTTTTCTTTTTTGTATTTCTTTTTCTTGGGAAATGTCTTGCTCCCTTCTCCTGTACAGTGTCACAAACCTCTGTCCATAGTTCATCAGGCACTCTGTCTATCAGATCTAGTCCCTTAAATATATTTCTCACTTCCACTGTATAAACATAAGGGATTTGATTTAAGTCATATCTGAATGGTCTAGTGGTTTTCCCTATTTTCTTCAATTTAAGTCTGAATTTGACAATAAGGCATTCATGATCTGAGCCACAGTCAGCTCCCAGTCTTGTTTTTGCTGACTGTATAGAGTGTCTCCATCTTTGGCTGCAAAGAATATAATCAATCTGATTTCAGTATTGACCATCTGGTGATGTCCATGTGTAGAGTCTTCTCTTGTGTTGTTGGAAGAGGGTGTTTGCCAAGACCAGTTGCATTCTCTTGGCAGAACTCTATTGGCCTTTGTCCTGCTTCATTCCATGTTCCAAGGCCAAATTTTCCTGTTACTCAAGTATTTCTTGACTTCCTACTGTTGCATTCCAGTCCCATATAATGAAACAGACATCTTTTTTGGGTGTTAGTTCTAGAAGGTCTTCATAGAACCGTCAAACTTCAGCTTCTTCAGCATTACTGGTTGGGGCATAGACTTGGATTACTGTGATATAAATGGAAACATTGACATTTTAGGAATCAGCAAACTAAAATTGACTTGAATGGGTGAATTTAATTCAGATGACCATGATATCTACTACTGTGGGCAAGAATCCCTTAGAAGAAATGGAATAGCCATCATAGTCAACAAAAGAGTCTGAAATGCAGTACTTGGACGCAGTCTCAAAAACGACAGGATGATCTCTGTTCATCTCCAAGGAAAACCATTTATATCACAGTAATCCAAGTCTATGCCCCAACCAGTAATGCTGAAGAAGCTGAAGTTTGACGGTTCTATGAAGACCTTCTAGAACTAACACCCAAAAAAGATGTCTGTTTCATTATATGGGACTGGAATGCAACAGTAGGAAGTCAAGAAATACTTGAGCAACAGGAAAATTTGGCCTTGGAACATGGAATGAAGCAGGACAAAGGCCAATAGAGTTCTGCCAAGAGAATGCAACTGGTCTTGGCAAACACCCTCTTCCAACAACACAAGAGAAGACTCTACACATGGACATCACCAGATGGTCAATACTGAAATCAGATTGATTATATTCTTTGCAGCCAAAGATGGAGACACTCTATACAGTCAGCAAAAACAAGACCGGGAGCTGACTGTGGCTCAGATCATGAATGCCTTATTGCCAAATTCAGACTTAAATTGAAGAAAGTAGGGAAAGCCATTAGACCATTCAGGTATGACCTAAATCAAATCCCTTATGATTATACAGTGGAAATGACAAGTAGATTCAAGGGATTATTCCCTATACATCTATTTTCAAAGCCAGACAACCACTGATGTGCTTGACAGTGCTTCACCATAGATCAGATTTATTCATATTTATTCTTATTAGAGTTCATGTAGATGTAATTCTATCTTATCTTCAGTTTTATATCTTGAGTAATATTTTAAGTTTGATAGGAGCTGCACCTATTAAATTATGGCAAAAATCTTCAGTGAACTGCACAGTGATTTTTTTGATAAGAATAATTAACTGAATTCTTACTTTAGGATTCTATTAAAAAGTTTTAAACTAAATTTATTTGCCACTAAAATAAAATTTTTAATCTAAGGCAGTGTTTTTCTCTTCCATAAGTAAAATAACTGTATAAGTTCTATTACTATTTTAATAGGTTTGATATTTTCCTTATTTTCTCTTTCTGATGAAGAAATCACCTGAGGTCACTTTAGAATTCAAGTTGATGCTTATGTTCCAAGCAAACTGTCATAGTTGTTTACAGAAAAGGTGTGGATTATAGGTGAGCAGAGCAGTTTGGAAGAATTCCCAGCTAAGGTACATGAAAATATTTTTAACGAAGCTTTGACATTTCCCAAGAGCTGTTGCTTCAAAGTGAAGTAAAACACTTTAGTTATGGATCAAATATATGTTATATGGCCTATTTTAGAAGTGTAGTACATTGATGAAGAAGTAGAATTTAAAAATTTGTGCCCTTCACGTATGCACATATTTCCCCTCTACATCTCCCAGCTTTAATAAATCTGGAATATTGACTGTTACTGGTTTCAGGAATGTTTGGAAACTGAATCTCAAAAAGGAAGTCGCAATGCATATATCATATTATGAACTCATTTTACACTTCTTTCTCAACAAAATTGTATATCTTTACCTCTGATTTGTTGGGCTCACCTTAGTAAATGATTACAGAAAAAAATATAAAAATTGTGCATATGGACTAGTGGGTCTTGCACTGTGTGTGCTCAGTCTCTCAGTCATGTCTGACTCTTTGTGACCCGCTGGACTGTAGCCTGCCAGGCTGCTCTGTCTATGGGATTTTCTAGGCAAGAATACTGGTGTGGGTTGCCACCCCCTTCTACAGGACATCTCCCTGACCCAGGGATTGAACCCGCATCTCCTGCATTGGCAGGGGGATTCTTATCCACTGAGCCACCTGAGAAGCACTACTTGCCAAAGTCTGTCATTCAGAGTACAGGATGGAGGGTCAGCAGCTTCCTTTCCTGAGAACTATGAGCACTGACACCATTCTAGAAAGTAATCACCAAAAACATCTAATTACCAGGCTATAGGGATGACCATTTTCATACGTGCATCAAAGAAATCCAGCTAAATTCTCTGAGCCCTCATTGAGCAGCAAAGCCTCTTTCAGTAAAATGACAGTTCTCAAAGGTAATCTGAAAATTCCAGCTTCCAAGAAAATGACCATTTCCATCATTAAACATCAGAATGGCTGAAGTTGAGAAAGGCAATGAAAATGGAAACAGAGGTTGACATAGACCACTGAGACCCAAAGATAATAGCAATGTCAAGTAAAAAGTTGGCAACACCCAAGTAGGATACCCTGAGTAAAGGCAGTGTAAGGTTGTCTTCTGAAACGACAGAATGATCTCTGTTTATTTCCAGGGAAAACCATTCAATATCATGGTAATCCAAGTCTATACCCCGACCAGTAACACTGAAGAAGCTGAAGTTGAAGAGTTCTATGAAGATCTATAAGATCTTTTAGAACTAACACCCCCAAAAGATGTCTTTTTCATTATAGTGGACTGGAATGCAAAAGTAGGAAGTCAAAAAACACCTGGAGTAACAGGCAAATTTGGCCTTGGAGTACTGAATGAAGCAGGGCAAAGGCAATAGAGATTTGTCAAGAGAACACACTGGTCTTAGCAAACACCCTCTTCCAACAAGAGATCTTCCAACAAGAGTCTTCAAGTGAAGACTCTACACATGGATGTCACCAGATGGCCAACACCGAAATAAGATTGATTATATTCTTTGCAGCTGAAGATGGAGAAGCTCTATACAATCAGCAAAAATAAGACTGGGAGCTGACTATGGCTCAGATCATGAACTCCTTATTGCCAAATTCAGACTTAAATTTAAGAAAGTGGGGAAAACCACTAGACCATTCAGGTATGACCTAAATCAAATCCCTTATGATTATACAGTGGAAGTGAGAAATACATTTAAGGGACTAGAACTGATAGACAGAGTGCCTAATGAACTATGGACAGAGGTTTGTGACACTGTACAGGAGAAGGGAGCAAGACCATCCCCAAGAAAAAGAAATGCAAAAAAGAAAAATGGTTGTCTGAGGAGGCCTTACAAATACCTGTGAAAAGAAGAGAAGCAAAAAGCAAAGGAGAAAAGGAAAGATATACCCATTTGATAGAGTCTAAGCAGAGTTCCAAAGAACAGCAAGGAGATATAAAAAGTCTTCCTCAGTGATCAGTGCAAAGAAATAGAGGAAAACAATAGAATGGGAAAGACTAGAGATCTCTTCAAGAAAATTAGAGATATCAAGGGAACATTTCATGCAAAGATAGGCTCAATAAAGGACAGAAATAGTATGGATCTAACAGAAGCAGAAGATGTTAAGAAGAGGTGGCAAGGATATTAAGAATATATTAAAAGAACTGTACAAAAAGATCTTCACAACCCAGATAATCACATAGTGTGATCACTCACCTAGAGCCAGACATCCTGGAATGTGAAGTCAAGTGGGCCTTAGAAAGCATCACTAGGAACAAAGCTAGTGGAGGTGATGGGATTCCAGTTGAGCTATTTCAAATCCTAAAAGATGATGCTGTGAAAGTGCTGCACTCAATATGCCAGCAAATTTGGAAAACTCAGCAGTGGCCACGGGACTGGAAAAGGTCAGTTTTCATTCCAATCCCTAGGAAAGGCAATGCCAAAGAATGCTCAAACTACCGCACAATTGCACTCATCTCACATGCTAGCAAAATAAGGCTCAAAATTCTCCAAGCCAGACTTCAACAGTATGCTAACCATGAACTTCCAGTTGTTCAAGCTGGATTTAGAAAAGTCAGAGGAACCAGAGATCAAATTGCCAACATCCGCTGGATCATCGAAAAAGCAAGAGAGTTTCAGAAAAACATCTACTTCTGCTTTGTTGACTATGCCAAAGTCTTTGACTATATAGATCACAATAAACTGTGGAAAATTCTGAAAGAGATGTGAATACCAGACCACCTGACCTGCTTCTTGAGACACTTGTGTGCAGGTCAGGAAGCAACAGTTGGACATAAAACAACAGACTGTTCCCAAATAGGAGACATAGTACGTCAAGGTCTGTATATTGTCACCCTGCTTAATTAGCTTATATGCAGAGTACATCATGAGAAATGCTGGACTGGAAGAAGCACAAGCTGGAAGCAAGATTGTGGGAGAAATATCAATAACCTCAGATATGCAGATGACACCACCCTTGTGGCAGAAAGTGAAGAGGAACTAAAAAGCCTCTTGATGAAGGTGAAAGAGGAGAGTGAAAAAGTTGGCTTAATACTCAACATTCAGAAAACTAAGACCATAGCATCCAGTCCCATCACTTCATGGCATATAGATGGAGAATCAATGGAAACAGTGAGAGACTTAATTTTTTAGGGCTCCAAAATCACTGCAGGTGGTGTTTGCAGCTATGAAATTAAAAGATGCTTACTCCTTGGAAGGAAAGTTATGACCAACCTAGAGAGCATATTAAAAAGCAGAGACATTACCTTGTCAAAAAAGTTCCATCTAGCCAAGGGTATGGTTTTTCCAGTAGTCATGTATGGATGTGAGAGCTGGACTATAAAGCAAGCTGAGTGCCAAAGAATTGATGCTTTTGAACTGTGGTGTTGGAGAAGACTCTTAAGAGTCCCTTGGACTGCAAGGAGATCCAACCAGTCCATCCTAAAGGAGACTAGTCCTGGGTGTTCATTGTTAGGACTGATGTTGAAGCTGAAACTCCAATACTTTGGCCACCTATGTGAAGAGCTGACTCATTTGAAAAGACCTTCATGCTGGGAAAGATTGAGGGCAGGAGGAGAAGGGGACGACAGAGGAGGAGATGGTTTGATGGCATCACCAACTCAATGGACATGAGTTTGGGCAAACTCCAGGAGTTGGTGATGGACAGGGATGATGGTGATGGGGTCTCAAAGTGTTGGACACAACTGAGTGACTGAACTGAACTGAAGGTCAGTGCTGCTGGAAGAAAAGCTATGATAAACCTAAGCAGCACCTTAAAAAGCAGACACATTACTTTGCCGAGAAAGGTCTGTCTAATCAAAGTTATGGGTTTTCCAGTATTCATGTATGAATGTGAGAGTTGGACTATAAAAAAAGCTGAAAGCCGAAGAATTGATGCTTTTGAACTGTGGTGTTGTGGAAGACTCTTGAGAGTCCCTTGGACAGCAAGGAGATCCAACCCGTCAATCCTAAAGGAAATCAACCCTGACTATTCACTGGAAGGACTGATGCTGAAGCTCCAATACTTTGGCTACCTGATGTGAAGAGCCAACTCATTGGAAAAAGGCTTGATGTTGGGAAAGACTGAAGGCAAAAGAAGAGGGTTGCAGAGGATAAGGTGGTTAGATGGTAATACCGACTCAATGGACATGAACTTTAACAAGTTCCATTAGATAGTAGAGGACAGGGAAGCCTGGTGCTCTCCCTTCCATGGGGTCACAAAGAGTTGGACACGACTGAGCAACTGAACAACAAACCAGGTAGTGTTACACCTTCAGACCTTCAGTAATTCAGGTGAGGGGCTGGGTACACAGCAACATTCCCTGAGAGGTGGTGCTATCGGATCAAACCCCTGGAGGAGCCCTGTGTATGTGTGTGTATACACAGCCTATTTCAAAATATCTCTTTGGGGCAATTTCTTATTGCTGATCCTCTTTCTCACATGTCTTCTCTGGTAGCCAACCCGGCTGGAGAGTGGATGACCCACACTTTCTTTTGTCTTAGGAAGCTGGGTGAAGGGGCCTTCTGCTC
The DNA here is from genome assembly GCA_935064755.1 of Tragelaphus eurycerus. Lineage (NCBI taxonomy): Eukaryota > Metazoa > Chordata > Mammalia > Artiodactyla > Bovidae > Tragelaphus > Tragelaphus eurycerus. The sequence continues at coordinate 466,337 of CAKXYN010000096.1, forward strand.
GCATTATAAATGGTTCAGTGGAAGTGGGAGGAGCTTTCTCTGGATGAATTGACAATGAAAAACTTTCTAGGGGCTCCCAGCTGTGCAGCTCTTCATTTCTGTCACTTTATATTTTTCCTAAGAGCTCTGTGCCCTTGATACTGCTGAGTCATTCCATTCACACCATGTAGGATATCTTAGTGTAAAAGATATCTTAGAGTAAAAGATGCTTACTCCTTGGAAGGAAAGTTATGACCAACCTAGACAGCATATTCAAAAGCAGAGACATTACTTTGCAACAAAGGTTCGTCTAGTCAAGGCTATGGTTTTTCCTGTGGTCATGTATGGATGTGAGAGTTGGACTGTGAAGAAGGCTGAGTGCTGAAGAATTGATGCTTTTGAACTGTGGTGTTAGAGAAGACTCTTGAGAGTCCCTTGAACTGCAAGGAGATCCAACCAGTCCATTCTAAAGGAGATCAGTCCTGGGTGTTCTTTGGAAGGAATGATGCTAAAGCTGAAACTCCAGTATTTTGGCCACCTCATGCAAAGAGTTGACTCATTGGAGAAGATTCTGATGCTGGGAGGGATTGGGGGCAGGAGGAGAAGGGGACGACAGAGGATGAGATGGCTGGATGGCATCACTGACTCGATGGCTGTGAATCTCAGAGAGCTCCGGGAGTTGGTGATGGACAGGGAGGCCTGGTGTGCTGCGATTCATGGGATTGCAGAGTCGAATACGACTGAGCGACTGATACGATCTGATCTGACCTGATCTGAATCTTTGCTTAGTCTCCAGATCCCAGAGCTCTGTGGGGGTTTCTCAGCATCCACATACCAGTCAAATCACACTAGTTGGGTTTGTCGATTTAATGTATTAGGGATCTGGGTATTGTTTGAATAAAAGGCATTCGTTGCTGAAAAAAATTTGAGAAACATGAATAAAATGTGTTACATGCTTGGATTTGAATCCCGATTCTACCAATGTCTAGCTGTGTGTCATTCGGTAGTTCAACTTATCTTAGCTTCAAATAGTCTGTGGAATAAGGGTGGCTCAGATGGTAAAGAATCTGTGTGCAATGCAGATAGACCTGGGTTTGATCTCTGGGTTGAGAAGATCCTTTGGAGAAGGAAATGGCAGTCCACTCCAGGATTCTTGCCTGGAGAATCCCATGGACAGAGGAGCCTGGCAGGCTACAGTCCATGGGGTTGCAAGAGTCGTACACGACTTAGTGACTAAACCAACACCATCAGGAAGCTATACTTAGCTTTTCCAGAATGCACTGGCTTCAGGTTTTCAAGAGAGAAATAGCTGAGTCTGCAGGATCTTTTAAGGACGAGGCTTTGTAATGGAGAGGATGTACCTTGGCTTATGTTCAATGGGCCAAAGACACCTACAGAGTCAGTCCAGATTCCAGGCGGATCAAGGGATAGGCTCTACCTTTTGATGGAAAGAGCAGCAACACATTGAAGAGAAGTGTAGACATTTAGTACCTGGAGCTCTTGTATTTTTTGTTGTTGTTGTATTTTTTTCTTAATTACTTATTTTTAATTGAAGGATAATTACAATATTGTGCTGGTTTCTGCCATGCACCAACATGACTCAGTCATAGGTACACATATGTCCCCTCCCTCTTGAGCCTCCTTCCCACCTCCCACCCCCATCCCTCTAGGTTGTCACAGAGCCCCAGCTTGAGTTCCCCGAGGCACAGCAAACTTCCACTTGCTATCTATTTTATATATGGTAGTGTATGTTTCCATGCTACTCTCTCCATTCACTCCATTCTCTCCTTCCTACTCCCCAACCCCTGTGTCTGTAAGTCTGTTCTCTATGTCTGCATCTCCGTTGCTGCCTTTGGGAATATACATTATGTTACATAGACAGTCCTGATTCTTTCTCCTTATTTTCTTGATCTCATATAGCCCTTTCATAATTTATTCAATAAGCATTTATTACATTCTTATCATATCCTGGCATAGTGCTAGAGACTGGGAACAGATCAGCCACTGTCTTCAAGGAATTTTCTCTTTCGTATCTATAAAATCAGAGGAACAAACTCTGAATGGGGTAGATCAGTCGTTCAGTCATGTCCGACTCTTTGCGACCCCATGAATCGCAGCACGCCAGGACTCCCTGTCCATCACCAACTCCCAGAGGTCACTCAGACACACGTTCATCAAGTCAGTGGTGCCATCCAGCCATCTCATCCTCTGTCGTCCCCTTCTCCTCCTGCCCCCAATCCCTCCCAGCATCAGAGTCTTCTCCAATGAGTCAACTCTTCGCATGAGGTGGCCAAAGTACTGGAGTTTCAGCTTTAGCATCATTCCTTCCAAAGAAATCCCAGGGCTGATCTCCTTCAGAATGGACTGGTTGCATCTCCTTGCAGTTCAAGGGACTCTCAAGAGTCTTCTCCAACACCACAGTTCAAAAGCATCAATTCTTCGGTGCTCAGCCTTCTTCACAGTCCAGCTCTCACATCCATACATGACCGCAGGAAAAACCATAGCCTTGACTAGGCGAACCTTTGTTGGCAAAGTAATGTCTCTGCTTTTGAATATGCTGTCTAGGTTGGTCATAACCTTCCTTCCAAGGAGCAAGCGTCTTTTAATTTCATGGCTGCAGTCACCATCTGTACTGATTTTGGAGCCCAGAAAAATAAAGTCTGACACTGTTTCCACTGTTTCCCCATCTATTTCCCATGAAGTGATGGGACCAGATGCCATGATCTTCGTTTTCTGAATGCTGAGCTTTAAACCAACTTTTTCACTCTCCACTTTCACTTTCATCAAGAGGCTTTTTAGTTCCTCTTCACTTTCTGCTATAAGGGTGGTGTCATCTGCATATCTGAGGTTATTGATATTTCTCCCAGCAATCTTGATTCCAACTTGTGTTTCTTCCAGCCCAGCATTTCTCATGATGTACTCTGCATAGAAGTTAAATAAGCAGGGTGACAATATACAGCCTTGACGTACTCCTTTTCCTATTTGGAACCAGTCTGTTGTTCCATGTCCAGTTCTAACTGTTGTTTCCTGACCTGATACAAATTTCTCAAGAGGCAGATCAGATGGTCTGGTATTCCCATCTCTTTCAGAATTTCCCACAGTTTATTGTGATCCACACAGTCAAAGGCTTTGGCATAGTCAATAAAGCAGAAATAGATGCTTTTCTGGAACTCTCTTGCCTTTTCCATGATCCAGTGGATGTTGGCAATTTGATCTCTGGTTCCTCTGCCTTTTCTAAAACCAGCTTGAACATCAGGAAATTCATGGTTCACATATTGCTGAAGCCTGGCTTGGAGAATTTTCAGCATTACTTTACTAGCATGTGAGATGAGTGCAATTGTGGGATAGTTTGAGCATTCTTTGGCATTGTCTTTCCTAGGGATTGGAATGATATTGACCTTTTCCAGTCCCATGGCCACTGCTTAGTTTTCCAAATTTGCTGGCATATTGAGTGCAGCCCTTTCACAGCATCATCTTTCAGGATTTGGAATAGCTCCACTGGAATTCCATCACCTTCACTAGCTTTGTTTGTAGAGATGCTTTCTAAGGCCCACTTGACTTCACATTCCAGGATGCCTGGCTCTAGGTCAGTGATCACACCATCGTGATTATCTAGGTTGTGAAGATGTTTTTTGTACAGTTCTTCTGTGTATTCTTGCCACCTCTTCTTAATATCTTCTGCTTCTGTTAGGTCCATACCATTTCTGTCCTTTATCGAGCCCATCTTTGCATGAAATATTCCTTTGGTATCTCTGATTTTCTTGAAGAGATCCCTAGCCTTTCCCATTCTGTTGTTTTCCTCTATTTCTTTGCATTGATCACTGAGGAAGGCTTTCTTATCTCTTTTTGCTATTCTTTGGAACTCTGCATTCATATGTTTATATCTTTCCTTTTCTCCTTTGCTTTTTGCTTCTCTTCTTTTCACAGGTATTTGTAAGGCTTCCCCAGACAGCCATTTTGCTTTTTTGCATTTCTTTTCCATGGGGATGGTCTTGATCCCTGTCTCCTGTACAATGTCACGAACCTCATTCCATAGTTCATCAGGCACTCTATCTATCAAATCTAGGCCCTTAAATCTCTTTCTCACTTGCACTGTATAATCATAAGGGATTTGATTTAGGTCATACCTGAATGGTCTAGTGGTTTTCCCTACTTTCTTCAATTTAAGTCTGAATTTGGCAATAAGGAGTTCATGGTCTGAGCCACAGTCAGCTCCTGGTCTTGTTTTTGCTGACTGTATAGAGCTTCTCCATCTTTGGCTGCAAAGAATGTAATCGATCCGATTTCGGTGTTGACCATCTGGTGATGTCCATGTATAGAGTCTTCTCTTGTGTTGTTGGAAGAGGGAGTTTGTTATGGCCAGTGCATTTTCTTGGCAAAACTCTATTAGTCTTTGCCCTGCTTCATTCCGTATTCCAAGGCCAAATTTGCCTGTTACTCCAGGTGTTTCTTGACTTCCTACTTTTGCATTCCAGTCCCCTATAATGAAAAGGACATCTTTTTTGGGTGTTAGTTCTAAAAGGTCTTGTAGATCTTCAGAGAACCATTCGACTTCAGCTTCCTCAACATTACTGGTTGGGGCATACTGAATGGGGTAGGAAGGGGGATAATGACAAGAGCATGGCAGGAAGGTTAGCAGTAGGAAACCAGAGACATGGGAAGGTGCCTGGAAGGGAAGTAGAATCACATCATTGGATTTTTCCCAAAATTGCCTATAAGGGACAATTTTATTCTCCCAGCCGTAAACATAATTTGTCTTTTTTCGGGAGTAATCTGACTTCAAAGAAAGCAACGGTCCATGCTGGGAGTCTAAGAACTACTTAGTACTGCTGGGAAGTATTTTTAATGTCCTGGAATACCTCCTAGAGAGAGGAAACATCCGATGATAACCCAGAGCTACGGTAAGTCAAGCAAGGCCATCTGCCAGATTCGGGGTTAGTGCCAAGGTCGTTCATTCAGGCAAGCCTTCCTGGAGCAGTGTTGGGAGGATGTGGAGCTACGGCGGCTCCGGAGCATGAGGGGCGGGAAGAGCCTCCTGACTGGCAAGTCTCATTGGAGTAAACATGCCATCTGTCACTTGTCTGGCCCATAGTTTACCACCCTGCCCCCCAAGTACCTCAGTGTGGGAGGAAAAACAGAAAACAGATCCGGCTCTGTTCACTCCTTTGTTCTGTGGACATGGTTGGCAGGGTGCCACCCACTCAACTCCAAACCACCAGGGCTTAAAACAAGCACAGTCTCATAGTCTCTCAAATCTCATGCCTTATGTTGTATGAAGAAGGCCTGGGAAATGTACTGTCAGTTGGCACAATGGAGATTCAAGTGGGTTCATTCCTTTTTAAAAATGAGATTTAAAAACTCTGATGATGATAATTTACATAACCTTCTGTTTCCATAACATTCAATTGTGGAAGTTTTCAAGTTTACTGGACTTCCTTTGTGAACCTTTACAATATTTTCCTGAGGCAGATGAATGACAAATAGCTTCATCACAGGTGCTCAGATGATCCACTTTACTGAGTTATATTAAAAAAGACCTGGTGAGTTTTTTGATCTACATGTGCACTTGTGTCCCCCATTCTGATATCAAGGTGCCCATCTCTTATGAAACAGCAATTGCATTTTTCCACAGCCTTTCATAACATCTGCCAGTGCTACCCAAACAAATCCTGGAGTAATTAGGCAGCTCTAATGTAAATGTTTAATAGAGGCATGGGACTCTCCTCTGATTACTTCACTGCTGCAGAGAAATAGGACCTAATTTAACATTAAACCTGTAATTAGTGAATAGTACTCTTCTGCTAGGGCAAACTCGGTCCTGTGCATTTTGATAATGACTTGTATTCAGAACTGAAATTAAACTAAGCTAGAAAAATCACACAATGCCACCTTAGGGTAGCACACGAAGTCCATCTCCTGGAGGCAGTTCACAAAAAGTAAACCTGAATTGCTATGGACCAGAGTTGACTCTATTGGGGGAGCTGCAATTTTTTGTTTGTTTACCCTGGGACTTCCCACTCCTTTGGCTTATTTATTTATTTATATTTGTCGGTTGGTTGATTTATTTACAAGGCATTGTGGGGAATGTGAGTGGGTGCCATATAGTCAATGCATTTCGTTTATTTAAGAGAGCAAGGGTCTAAATAATACAAGTAGGCACTGATGCTCATCTTCAGTGGGCCTCTCCATTATAGAACAAAAAGACCTTTCATCTTTCATTTTTCAAGTAGAAGCAGCAGCTTTGGTCAGATGAATGTCTCCAAGTCTCTGGTTGTTTATTTCCAGGCATTACAGTCATGGCTTTTGTTGATGATCATGGCTGCAGGCTGAGCACTGAGCAGAGAGAAAATAATGGCCCAAAAGGATGCATGCACCCCAGTGTTCATTACAGTGCTGTTTGCAATAATGACAACACACATGCCTGGGTGTTCAGTCACTTCAGTTGTGTCTGACTGTTTGCAACCCTACGGACTGTAGTCTGCCAGGCTCCTTTGTCCATGGGATTGTCCAGGCAAGAATACTGGAGTGGGTTGCCACGCCCTCCTCCAGAGGTTAAAGCATCTGCCTGTGTCTGCCTGTAATGTGGGAGAGCTGGGTTCGATCCCTGGGTTGGGAAGATCCCCTAGAGAAGGAAATGGCAACCCACTCCAGTATTCTTGCCTAGAGAATCCCATGGACAGAGGAGCCTGGTGAGCTACAGTCCACAGGGTCGCAAAGAGTCGGACACGACTGAGTGACTTCACTTTCACTTTCCTCCAGGGGAATCTTCCAAACCCAGAGATCGAACCCTGGTCTCCTGCATTGCAGGCAGATTCTTTACACCATTGGGGAAGCCCAGGGACAACATGGAAGCAACCTAAATGTCTATCAACAAAGGACTGGATCAAGAAGATGTGGTACATATATGCAATGGAATATTATTCAGCCATAAAAAGAAGGAAATAATGCCATTTGCCGCAACATGAATAGACCTAGAGACTGCCATACGGAGTGAAGTAAGTCAGACAGAGAAGAAGAAATCTTATAAGACATCCCTTATATGTGGAATCTGAAAAGAAATGATACAAAGGAACTTAGAAAACAAAAACAGCCTTAAAGAACAAACTTATGGTTGCCATGGGGGAAGAATGAGGGGATGGGATAGTTTGGGAGTTTGGGATGGACATGTACACTCTGCTATATTTAAGATGGATAACCAACAAAGCCCTACTGTGTAGCACAGGAAGCTCAGCTCATTATTATGTGGCAGTCTGGATGGGAGTGGGGTTTGGGGGAGAATGGATACACGTACATGTATGACTGAGTCCCTTTGCTGTCCATCTGAAACTATCAGAACATTGTTAATCGGCTATACTCCAATACAAAATAAAGTTTTTTGTTTGTTTGTTTTAAGAAGGAAATCTCAATCCTATGGGAGAATGATATTGATCCATGAGCTAAAGTCATTGAGAAATGTAGGATGATGATCTGGGATCCATAGAGGACAGCAAAAATGAGGATTTACAAGCAGTATCATTTTTATCACATGATCTTCAAAGCCAGAAAGTTTTGGAGAAAAGAGAGGGAGAGCAAGAGTGGGCTTCCATTCATGACTGGCAAGAAGGAAAAACAGGCATAATAGCTTTAGTTCCTTGATGGTGCTGGGGCATAGAAAAGTATACACTTCAGGATTTCAGGAACTTCCTCTTCATCCCCAAGGCATTAACATAGATATATCATTGAAATTCATTATACATTGTATTTTCTGGAAATTATACTCCTGCTTTACCATCAGTTTTTGTTGTTGCTCTTTGTTTAATGACTTTATTAGCTAATTCTGTAAAATACATAACCTTTGTTATGTGCAACCACTGACATCTCTGCTTGGTTAACTTCATTTCAATCGCTTAGTCGTGTCTGACTCTTTGTGGCCCCATGGACTGCAGCATGCCAGGCCTCCCTGTCCATCACCAACTCCTGGAGCTTGCTCAAACTCATGTCCATTGAGTTGGTGATGCCATCCAACCATCTCATGCTGTCATCCCCTTCCTTCCTGCCTTCAATCTTTCCCAGCATCAGGGTCTTTTCTACTGAGTCAGTTCTTCGCACCAGGTGGCCAAAGTATTGGAGTTTCAGCTTCAGCATCAGTCCTTCCAATGAATATTCAGGACTGATTATCTTTAGGATTGACTGATTTGATCTCCTTGCAGTCCAAGGGACTCTCAAGAGTCTTCACCAACACCATAGTTTAAAAGTATCAATTCTTTGGCGTTCAGCTTTCTTTATGGTTCAACTCTCACATCCATACATGACTACTGGAAAAACCATAGCTTTGACTAGATGGATTGGTTAACTTAGTGGTCAGCTAATGACTGATCAAAAATTTCCTTAAATTCTTTGAACCAATACAATACATTTCCTGTCCTTTGCTAAGGGGCTTTGCGTGTATGTTAGGGCATGCCTTCCATGCCTTAAATGGCAGTTTCCAACTGTGCCTTAGCTTTTGCTCTGGCTTTCAAACAATCTCAAAGCCAGCCGAGGGAGAAATATTAGAGCTTTCTCATGTCTTTCCTTGACAGGCTCACAGACTTACACATGCACATGGCTTTCATGGGCTTCCCTTGCAGTTCAGTCAGTAAAGAATCTGCCTGCAATGCAAGAGGCCCGGGTTCGATTCCTGAGTTGGGAAGATCACCCTAGAGAAGGAAATGGCTACCCACTCCAATATTCTTGTCTGGAGAATCCCGTGGACAGAGGAGCCTGGTAGGTTCCCAGTCCATGGGGTCACAAGAGTTGGACATGACTTAGTAACTAAACCATGGCTTTCTAGATTTCCATGTCAGAACTTTTCAAAGACTCTACAGACATTTCATTCTCAAAACATTTTTTAATGTTTTTTGGCTCACTTCTTTTCAATCTTACCTTTTAAAGCCATGATTTAAAAATAATTTCCCTGTAATAAAAAATGTAAAATAACATTTTTGGGATTTTTTTCCCCAGACAGAAACCATTCCAATAATATGTGGTTGTTTTATAGATACATTTAATCATACTTGGCATGTATATATGACTACATCCTATAAATATTAGCTTTTGTCTGTAAGGTCAGGTACCATATCTTATTTACCATTCTGTCTACAATCAGCTAGCACAGTGGCTGACAAATAGCTGTTCACTCAACAAATACACAGGGGCAAATTTGAAGACAGAGAATTTCTTTAAGGAGATCAGATGAATGATTGCTTCTTTAAGAAATTTTCATCCTTTCATGATTGGTGATAACTGCAATGAGGGAAAAACAGCTTTTGTCAGTCCTATATTTGAAAAATCAAAGCTAAAATATGCAATAGTATATGTGATGCTCCTAACTGCTACTGACATATTCCATGTCAGTTCTTACATTTTACCATCCATTGTTTTCACAAGGTATTTCTGTGTATTTTGGAAGAAATTGTTTTCTGGTCAGCTCTGAGTATCTCAGCTATAAACTGGGACTCTTCTACTGTCAGAAAATTAACACGTTTATGGAACTAATCTGTCACTAATCTGGTGTACAAAATTTCTCTTGTTCCTTTGCGAAGCCTATGCATCATGCTTTTAGTTGAAAATGTTTTGAAATTTATACTTTATGCTTTGTCATTATTCAAACAGAAAAAAACCTTGTGTGGAAAATAGTAATATATATTTATTATGCGCTGTGCTGTGCTCAGTCGTGTCTGACTCTTTGCGACCCCATGGATTGTAGCCCGCCAGACTCCTCTGTCCAGGGAATTTTGCAGGCAAGGATACTGTTTGGTTGCCATTTTCTACTTCAGGGATCCCCCAACCCAGGGATCAAAGTAGCGTCTCTTGCATTGGCAGATGGATTCTTTAGCACTGAGCCACCTGGGAAGCCATTTAATGATGCTCTTCCAATGAAATGAATGGATTTTTCAGATAATCTTTTTTTAATCCCTGTATTTACTTTCTTATTCAAAATTTGCATTTGTATTATATTCATGATGGATATAAAAGAACTTACACATTAGCCTGTGAATCAACCTCAGAAAAGTGGTAAGTAAGGTTTTATACTTTTTTTAAGCAAATGACTAATTTAACTTCAGGGAGACTCTAGCTTTCTATTTTCATGAGAGATTTTCATCATTATGGAAAACTCTGAGAAAATGTACTTTCTTTGGTGTTGATATATTTGAATGATAATTTTGAGTCCAGTTGTTGAATTAATGGGAAATGAACACACAAATATATATAATGCCAAGAAACTAAACATTTCATATAAATCAGTGGCAGAAATATTCAACCCTGTTTTAGTGGAAATATCATGAAAAAAAAAAAAAATCTGAATTCTGTATTCGCCACTCATTTAAAGTCTTCCAGAATTAAAATTTCACAGAACTTCTATGGCACACAGTGTGTTCCTGCTAAGTTGCTTCTGTTGTGTCCGACTCTGTGTGACCTTATGTAGGCTGCCAGGCTCCTCTGTCCATGGCATTCTCCAGGCAAGAATACTGGATTGTCATTTCCTTCTTCAAGGGATCTTCCCAACCCAAGGATGGAACCAGCATCTCTTGCACTCAGGCAGATTCTTTACCATCTGAGCTACCAGGGAAGCCCCAGTGGACAGTGTGGTTTATATGAAATGTATAGAGGATGTACAGTGCTTGGATCCAAAGACATCTAAAACAAGAGAAGTTCAGTCATAGGACTGGCAACTCACTTCCTCAGAAATAAAGCATAAAACCAACAGTCACATATTAGCATTTGTTTTTGGATCAGGCTTTATGCCATTATCAAAGTAGACCACAACTTAATAACACTCAAACTATATGGTTATTTAAGCAGGAAAAAAAATGTTGCTTAACTTTATTTAAAAAACCAAGTGATTTGTGGTTTATTTTTCTTTAGTTTTTCAGTTGATTACGATGACATTAATAATTCCAGCATGATTAGCAAGTACCACTGAGAAATTTTTCTAGGCAAGAAAAAGAAATTAGTTAATGTTTTCCAATCCCATAACTTATTAAATGATATGACACATTTGTAGGAAAATGCCTTAGAATAAATACTGATGTACTTCTCTTTTTCCAGCCCCCTTATTCAATGGTTTTTTTTGGTGAAAGCTGTTGCCGTTTAGTCTCTCAGTTGTGTCTGCCTCTTAGAGACCCCATGGATTGTAGCCCACCAGGCTCCTCTGTCCATATAATTCTTCAGGCAAGAACACTGTAGTGGTTTACTGATTCTTTCTCCAGGGGATCTTAACAGCCCAGGGATAAAATCCCCATCTCCTGCTTGCCAGGAAAATTCTTTACCTCTGAGCCGCCTGAAAAGCCTGTGGTGAAGATTACATCTCTCAATAGCAGAGAGACTGCAAACACAGAGGTTAGGTACCCAGACTTGGAAGCCACACTACCTGGGTTTAAAACCTAGCTTGTCTATGAAGTACCTGCATGACATTGCAAGTCACTCAACTTTTTAAAAAATTATATTTATTTATTTTTAATTGATTATTATTTTACAATGTTGGTTTGATTACTGTCAACTTCTTCATTGTAGTTTCTTCATCTGTAAAATGTAAAATACTAGTGATGACCTCATAGAGTTGGTATGAAGGCTAAGCAAAATAATGTATGTTAAGCACTTTGAGCACTGCCTGACATAAAATGTGCTATATGTGTCTGCCAATATTATTAGGTATGATTACTTCCAGCATCTATTTGGTTTCCCAGGTGGTACCAGTGTTAAAGAATCTGCCTGCCAATGCAGGAAACTCGGGTTGGATCCCTGGGTGGGGAAGATCCCCTGGAGAAGGAAATGGCAACCCACTCCAGTATTCTCGCCTGGGAAATCCCATGCACAAAGGAGCCTGGTGGGCTACAGTCCATGAGGTCTCAAAAGAATTGGACATGACTGAGCACGCACATATACACTAGCATCTATTTACTGCTTTTGATTCTGGCAGACTTCAAAACACAGCAAACAATTTTAAATGTATATATATCCTGCAAAGTATTTGAAAAAATTTTAATAAAAGTACTTCCCATTATTTCTAAAAAGTCTTTCTATTCCAAATATTCAATTTTGTAGATAGAGACATAAGAGAACAGACATTAATAATTATTCTACTTTCACACATGACCTTCTTTGAGCCACTTTGCAGTATTCCCACTGAAAGAACTGAGTGTAATTGGGCCACCAGCTCTGTAGACTTCTGCTAAACTAGCTATCTGAAAGGTCATGTCTTGTTGAAAGTATCTTAGAACACCTGAGAGGCGATTTCCTGGTTTAGAATTAGAGAAATTAATTAGGACAAATGTTCTTATTAATTTGGAAATGAAATTGAGTTATTTGGAGATCTAAAACTAGACACACACCTTTGGGAAAACATCTATGAACTGGCTGAGTTCAGCCTCGTGTGAAGCATATTTGAATAAAGTGTTTTAAGAGAGCAGATGGGAAGAATTAAATTGGGCATGGTGTGAAGACTGAAGGGTCAAAGAGACCAAAAGTAATGGACGCTGCATGTCATATGGGAAAGAAGTCCAATGAACCAGCAAAAGCAATAAAATGTTTGTTCCCTTTAGTGTTTGAAGACAGTAGAGAAAAATATAAGCCACTGGTTGATAATTTCACAGTGTAACATTCCATGCAAATCATTAGAAAACTTCCAACTACAAGAAAAGATTATTCCCAAGCAGAGATAATGGCAAAGAAAACGTAACTGCTTGAATTGTAAGATGCTCCTTATGGCTCAGTGGTAAAGTATTTGCCTGTCAGTGTAGGAGATGGAGGTTTGATTCCTGGGATGGGAAGATTCCCTGGAGAAGGAAATGGGAACCCACTCCAGTATTCACATCTGGAAAATCCCATGGACAGAGGAGTCTGGTGGACTAGTGTCCATGGGATCTCAAACAACAACAACCACTACTTCAGAAAGGAAGGCCATAGAAATTGTGGTTGGGATGGACAATGACCAAGCAGCGATTTCAGTTTGACATAAGGAAAGCAAAAAATTGTGCACTGGGATTGGACTAAAACAGAATTCTGAGCCTCTTTCTGTCTTTCACTTTGCTTCAGTAGCTTCTGTCCTCAAGGCTTCAGGGAAGAGACAGCACCTGTTTCTCAAGAAGGGACGTGGTCCTGGTGAATGCTATTGCTTGCCCTGGTGATGGTGGTGATGTTCTTCGGGGTGCTGACTGGGTAATGGTGGGAGGATCTGCAAATCCAGATTATCTTCCTGCTTCTGTAGAACAAACTAGAGACCACTGGAGTGAGGGAAAAGAAGTGGATCCTGCAGATTCTTTCTTAAATTTCCCTTCCATCAGATTCAAAGGCTGAATTTGAAAATATCTAAGGTTCCTTGTACGTTTGTGTGCTTAATATATAGTTTAGTGAAGGCAAATTATTATTCTTGAACATGTTTTTTTGTTCTTGTTTTGAATGAAACAGAACACCATTTTGAAAAAGAAACTGCCAAGTTATTTCTTATGTCTTTTTCAACACTACACTTACTTGTGGCAAACAGTAGGGGTCAGACAAAGAATAGCTGTATTTTTCCAGCCGAGTTCAAACTTCAGTTGTCACTGACCTACCTGGTGTAAATATTCTAAACTCAGCCAAATCATGTGTGCTGTGGATATTTAGACATGGTTTTTTTTTTTTAAAGATGAAGTCACCTGACTTCATTTAACTAAAATCGATGAGAATATCACAGAATTTTGAAAAATACAGTGACCTGATCATTGTGAGAAAGCTCCACTAGACCAGAGCAAAAGTTATTCTTGCTTAGTTGTAAATGTAGCATTAAGTGGGAAATGTAACAGCAGGAATACTGGATTAGGGAACTGGGAATACATGACAAATGGGTCCCACAGGGTTCTTTTTTATCATTTAGTACAAACAAGCTATACTTGTTTCAGCAGTGGGGTGAGAGGTGTTCTAAAGGGCGATGTCTGGGAGCAGAGAGTGGGAACCACCAAGTGAACCACTGAGGCCAGCTCAAAGATTGGGAGAATATTTTTTAACTTCTTTTTCCTGGAGTATAGCCGATTATGGGCTTCCCTGGTGAATCAGCAGGTAAAATATCTGTCTGCAATATGGGAGACCTAGATTCAATCTCTGGGTCTGAAAAGCCCTCAAGAAGGGAATGGCAACCCATTACCAGTATTCTTACCTGGAAAATCCCATGGACAAAGGAACCTGGTGGGTTACAGTCCATAACGTTGCAAAGAGTCGGACCTAATTGAGCACACACCCACATGGCCAATTAGGAATAGTTGTGATAGTTTCAGATGAGCAGCAAAAGGACTTAGTCATATATATACATGTACGTATTTTCCCCCAAACTCCCCTCCCATCCAGGCTGCCACATAACACTGAGTGGAGTTCCCTGCATTATACAATATGTCCTTGTTTGTTATCCATTGGAAAGGTAGCGACGTGTACGTGTCAATCCCAAACTCCCTAACTATCCGTTCTCCCCATCCTTCCCTCCAGCAACTAGAAGTTCATTCTCCAAGTCTGGGAATGAGTGGAGAATTAAAAAAATAATGCTCTTGATGTCAATGGCAACACAGTAAAGATATTTACCTTTTAAACTGTTATAATAGGTAAATTCCATGTGATTTCAGACACAGGACAAAACTTACTCAATGAGCATTTTATTAAAAGCAAAGTTTTCAAGATGGACAGAGTTACATCATCAATAGAAATTCTTTAAAAGAGTTAAAAGACGATGGGTGAATATGAGAAGTCTTTTCTTTGTCAGTGTGCCCAAAAGTAGGAAAGGAAGGCTAACTGTGCACTCGGGAATTGTTCAGTCACTAAGTTGTGTCTGACTCTTTGTGACCCTGTGGACTGCAGCACGCCAGGATTCCCTGTCTTTCACCATCTCCCAGAGCTTGCTCAAATTTATATCCATTGAGTCTGTGATGTCATCCAACCATCTCATCCTCTGTCTCCCCTTCTTCTGCCCTCGATCTTTCCCAGCATCAGGGTCTTTTCCAGTGAGTCAGCCCTTTGTATCAGGTGGCCAAAGTACTGGAGCTTCAGCTTCAGCATTGGTCCTTCCAATGAATATTTCAGGGTTGTTTTCCTTTAGGACTGATTTCCTTGCTGTCCAAGGGACTCTGAAGAGTCTTCCCTAGCACCACAATTCAAAAGCATTAATTCTTCAGTGCTCAGCTATACTTCATCATAGGTTTTTTTTTTTTCCTCTAACCCTTTGAATGATTTTTTTTAAACTATAATTTTGCAGTTAAACAAGGATTTAATTAGAATTCACTTCAAATTTGCAATGATTTCCTTTAAGAAAAGACTTTCCCCATCTTTGCCACATTTAATGTTGTACTAAATGCCCCATGTACTTAAACTTTTTTTCCAAGTGTGCTGCATTTTTGCAATCTTTATAATCAAAGAACTTGGGTACATTTCTTTGCTAAGGAAGCACATTTGCTCAGTGCATGATAAATGCTGATCCAGAACACTGTAGACTTCTCTTCACAACTGATACGATGTAATTTTCCTCAACCTAGCATATTGATTTTATGGTTCCTATCTTAAAATCACAGGCCTGGGAAGCACTTTGAGAAGCAACTATATTCAGTTCCCCTGATTCCACAGAGAACCAAAGAACTTGGCATGGAGAGATCCTATGATTGTCTTCAGAAGGCCTGTGTTTACAATCCTTAAGATTCTCAGAAAACTTTTGTTATAGCATGTTAAATTACCAATGGTGCATAGATTTTGAGTTTCAATCCTAAGTAACTGGAATAAATTACTTTTTCTAACAAAACAGACATCCACATAGGATCTGAAGAAGTGCTGTCTATGTGAAACAAACTGAAAATATTACTTTTCTGGGCCGGAGCAAGAGATTTTCAATCAAGTGCCCCCGACTCCATAAAGTGTCTATGCAGCAGTAAGCTGGACAATTGACATCACATGATCTGAGATGCAACCCTCTTGGACTTGCAAGAGTAATATTAGCAATAGGACTGAAACTGACAATACAATATAAACTATGACCTGGAGTCAGACACACTGGCAGGATGATGGGTCAGGCAAACAGATAGCAACTTCAAACTTGTCTTAGCAAGTACTCTGAGTCTCGGCAGACATACCCAGGCTCAGCCAAACTCCCCCACCCACATACTCCTGTAAGTCATTTCCAGAGCAAGACCTCTTTTGTCTGCTTATTCTCTAGATGCTAGTTTGCCTGATACTTGACCTTGACACATCTGAAGATTTCTGATATGAAATGTTTACATGATTTCTGATAGTAGATAGTCAAATGTTTACAGAACAGGCAGAAACTAGACTGAATTGCCTGGTGGTTCAGGGAGGGATGCCATTCATCTCTACTCCATCAAAGGTGGAGAATAAGATGGGATAAAGGATGGTGGTCTGTATAGTTAAAGCTATGGTCTTCTGGTACTCATGTATGGATGTGAGAGGTGGACCATAAAGAAGGCTGACCACCGAAAAATTGTTTTCAAATTGCGGTGCTAGAAAAGACTCTTGAGAGTCCCTTGGACAGCAAGGAGATCAAACCAATCAATCCTAAAGGAAATCAATCCTGACTATTCAATGGAAGGACTGATGCTGAAGCTCCAGTATTTTGTCCACCTGTTTGGAAGAGCTGACTCATTGGAAAAGACCCTGATGCTGGGGAAGATTGAGGGCAGAAGGACAAGAGGGCAGCAGAGGATGAGATGAGTGGACAACATCACCGACTCAATGGCCATGAACTTGGGCAAACTCCGGGAGATAGTGAGGGACAGGGAGGCCTGGCATGCTGCAGTCCATAGGGTCAGAAAGAGTTGGACATGGCTTAGAGACTGAACAACAAAAAGGATCATGGACAGCACATGGGGCAGTGGCCACAGAACATGCAGTAGACCGGTTGTGAAGAGTAACAAACTTTTATTGTCTTAAACCATGGAGATGTTAGGTTGTTGCTGCCCACTATATGATAACCCCTTCTGACCAACACAATAATTGACTCCCAATATGGAAGTGTTGCATTCTGCTTTTCTAACTCCCCACAATGTCATTAGTATTTTCTCCATTTTACAATATTTAAAAATAATCATCTTTTTAAAAGTGAAGTTATAGAAGATAATAATCCTTCAAGGAGATACATCATCATTTATTTAATTAATTTCTTATGGTCAACTGGGGCTTCTCAGGTGGCTCAAATGGTAAAGAATCTGCCTGAAATGCAGGAGACCTGGATTTGGACCCTGGGTCAGGAAGATCCCCTGGAGAAAGAAATGGCAACCCGCTCCAATATTCTTGCCTGGAGAATCCCATGGATAGGAGTCTGCAGGGCTACAGTCCATAGGGTCACAATGAGTTGGACACAACTGAGCAATTAACACTTTCACTTATGGTCTATTGTTTACACCTTTACATATCTCCCCTGCTTTTATATAAATAATATTGAAAATATGTAGATCCATAGAATTTCTTCAGATTGATTTCCATGATGGGGGAGTTTTACTAATTTCTTTATTAAATGACAAATTAATATATATTTCTTCATGGTCAAACCTTTATGTGGACTGAATCAACTTATAGCATGATAAAAAATAATTTTAAATTGGGACTATAAGAAATATAGTTCATAATACATGGTATAGGAGTACTTGCCCTTTGGACCAATTCTTCTGAATATCAGCTATGGAGATTAGAGTAGTTGGCACGTAATGTCCCTTCAGCTCAAGTGTTTCATTTATTTGGAGCTGAAAGTCCATCAAGACACACGCAAGCATCTTGTTGGTTACCCCAGAAGCTGCCCTACGGGAGATTTTCCTCCAGGCTCCCTGCTGAACATTGGTGTGAATAAACTCTGCACAATCTGCTTCTTGAGAGTTCAAAGCCAACTTTATGTCAAGATAAAATACTCTTTCCAGTTTTCTTTGATATTCTACTTGCTGTAATAATTTCTTAGTATTAATTATCAAATTAAAAATGAAGCAACATTTGGTTTTGAACTATTCGATCATGCTGACATTCATCTCTAAGGAACTGAGGACCTGGTCTCTTTACTCCAGAGATTTCTCATCCACTGTCAAAATGCCACTTCCTCAAAAACAAGATCTTAAATATGGATTTATGGGGAAACATTTCAGTGTGGCAACTGAACATTAAAAGTAGTTTCATCAGATATATCAGAAAATGATATTTTGGCTAGAAAATCACTGGTATCCTAGTAAAATAAGGTAGCTGATAAGCAAGTGTAGAATATAGACATCATATGAGTAGTAATTTTATCTGTCTTTTTCTCTGCTATGTCCCACTGCCTAGCATTTCCTAAGTGCTCAAACAAAATATGTTAAGTGAGTCAATAATTGAGTGAATAAAAGAAATCCTAAACCTGTATTTTCAGGACGTAATGGCTAGTGCCTTCCTATACTAAAACAACTTTATCTGATGTTTAATAATAACTTTGATAAATGAGAGTCCTAAATTATCTGTGAACTAGTGTTCTTAGAAGTTCCTAAATAAGTGTATAGGGTGCTTGGTCGTGTCTGACTCTTTGCAGCTCCACGTATGGTAGACCCCCAGACTCCTCTGCCTATGGAATTTTCCAGGCAAGAATACTGGGATGGTGTGCCATTTTCTCCTCCAGGGGATCTTCCTGACCCAGGGTTTGAACCTGTAGTCCTTAAGTCTTCTGCGTTGGCAGGTGGATATTTTTTTACCACTCACACCACCTGGGAAGCCCAGTTATGTGGGGGATATTATGCAAATTCAAAGTCACTAATTCTTCAAATATAAATATCAAATTTCTGTAAAAAGAGATAGCATTCTTCAAGATTAACAATTGTAAAATAAGGGCATTTTTAAAGGCTTTGTACTGATGCTGAAGCTCAGGAGATTAAAGAACTTGATAATTATCTACTAATGCTTCCTAGTGCCTGATAAATTCTAACAGAGTAATTAACAATATGCTCTAATATACTTAAGGATAAGACATGATGGACAAGAAATTTCCAGGCAATTATTCTTCTCTGGTTTGGTTAGAAGGTACTAGGCAGATAAAGGAACCATTTAATCATGCAAGAAAAGTACCCTTTTACTGAAAAAGGGCTGCTAGAGACTTTCATCAAGACTCTCAAAATATAAAAAGACACTTTAAATAGAGAAAGGAAAACAACTGACATCCCACACAATTTACGTGTCTTTTTTTTTTTTTTTTTTGTGATGCTTTCTTTTTTTTTTTCATTTATTTATTTTTTCTTTCTTTCTTTTTTTTTTTTTTTTTTTGCAGAGGAAAATGGACACAGGAAAGGATCAATGAGGGTGGGAGGGAAATGGGAAGAAAGAAGGGGAGTGATGGTGGGGAGGAGTATATGTAATTTCTTAACCAATGGCTTTCTGTTTTTAATCACAAAGAACACTTTAAAAAAATCATAGTGAATTCATCTTATATTAGGAGGTTTGTTCTCGAAATGAAAAGTTCAGGAAACAAAAAGTCCAGTTTGGGTGTCCTCATCTTTAGGCACATCTTGGTATTTTGTATTGGTAAGTCTATCTTTACCACAATATATTATTTAGGACAGGATCACATTTGTCACCTCTTCCTCCCTACTACCCAAAGTGGTACCAAACCCACAAAATAGTCAATAAACCTCCACAGAGTGAACAAATAAGTCTTTTTTTTTTTTTTTTAAACGCTCCTGAGTGAACTGAATTTTTTGAGGCTCATAAGTAAATATGTTTTCCTCTTTACTTTGTCTATTACAGCCAGATTATATGAGTGGGGTATTAAAGTCTCCCACTATTATTGTATTGCTCTAGAGAATGTCCTTTAGTTTTTGTTGGAGAAATGGTTTAGTGGTGCAAAATTCTCTCAACTTTTGCTTATCTGTGAAACTTTTGATTTCTCCTTCATATTTGAATGAGATCCTTGCTGGATACAATAATCTAGGCTGTAAGTTATTTTCCTTCATCACTTTAATTACGTCTAGCCATTCCCTCCTGGCTTGGAGAGTTTCTATTGAAAGATCAGCTGTTATCCTTATGGGAATTCCCTTGTGAGTTATTTGATGTTTTTCCCTTGCTGCTTTTAATATTTGTTCTTTATATTTAATCTTTGTTAATTTGATTAATATGTGTCTTGGGGTATTTCGCCTTGGGTTTATCCTGTTAGGGACTCTCTGGATTTCTTGAACTTGAGTGGTTATTTCCTTCTCCATTTTAGGGAAGTTTTCAACTATTATCTCCTCAAGTATTTCCTCATGATCTTTCTTTTTATCTTCTTCTTCTGGAACTCCTATGATTTGAATGTTGTAGCGTTTGATGTTATCCTGGAGGTTTCTGAAATTGTCCTCATTTCTTTTGATACGTTTTTTTCTTTTTTCTCGTCTGATTCATTTATTTCTAGGATTCTATCTTCTAGTTCACTAATCCTATCTTCTGCCTCTGTTATTCTACTATTTGTTGCCTCCAGGGTGTTTTGGATCTCATTTATTGCATTATTCATTATGTGTTGACTCTTTTTTATTTCTTCTAGGTCCTTGTTAAACCTTTCTTGCATCTTCTCAATCCTTGTCTCCAGACTCTTTAACTGTGATTCTATTTTGATTTCGAGATTTTGAATTAATTTCGCTATCATTATTCGAATTCTTTATCAGGTAGATTCTCTATCTCTTCCTCTTTGGTTTGGTTTGGTGGGCATCTATCCTGTTCCTTTAGCTGCTGGGTATTCTTATGTCTCTTCATTTTGTTAAAATTGCCAAATTTAGAGTGTCCTTACTATATTCTGGTAGTTTGTTGAATTCTCTTTATTGAGGCGGTTTACAGGTCTTTTCAATATCTGATCTCTGCCTTGTTACAGAGGGGGCGGAGATGAACACCCAAATCTAAACCGGCCAGGTTCAGGCACTCAGATAATCCTCAGAAGCACAGACTTGGTTGAGTCTGCGTTTTATGCCCTTCCCAGATCCGAGTAGCGCAGGTGATGAAATGTTCAGCGAGCGCAGGTGCTGCGACTTATCGCCTCTCCGCCGCTCAGTTTTCTGGGTATACAAACAGCGCACTTTCTCAGGCAGATGTTGACCATCCAGAGCCCCAAGAAGCGTGAGTCAGCACAGAAACCTACTCACAGTTCCGTTAGACAGTGTCTCTCTAGGGCTATAATTGCCCGCCTCTGGCCCTGGCTGCCTGTCACCGGAGTGGGACGGCCTGCAGCCGGCCAACTCTGTGCAGCCCTTTGTTCCGTAGGTAGTCCTGGTGGTGTCTTAAGTTAGGGCTGGCTTTTGATGTAGTAGATAACCGACAGTCTGGTTATTTCACTCAGATAGCGCCCGAGATAGCCAGGCCAAATCCTTTGTCAAAGCAATGCAGGCCTCGCCGCTCCTCCTAGCCCAGCCCCCACTTGCCAATAGCAAATGCTGGTGTCCGCGCCAGTTCTCCGCAAAAGGAGTTACCGCAGGGCTCGTTTTCTCGTTTTGAAGACAATGAGCTGTCTTTCTAAGTGCCTGATGTCCTCTGCCGGCATTCAGAAGTTGTTTTATCGAGTTTATTCAGCATTCAAATGTTCTTTTAATGGATTTGTGGAGGAGAAAGTATTCTCCCCGTCTTACTCATCCGCCATCTTAGCTCCTCCCCCCAATTTACGTGTCTTTAGAGATGACAAAGTAAAGAGATTTCTGCCCACTTATTATATAAAAGTGTGGAAATACAGAAGTTTCTACTTAAAAATTTCCCTTTATTGCATACTTATTTTCTTCAACTTGCTAAATTCACATTTATATCATATCCATACGTTCTCAGCTTAAACTACAACCATACTTTTAACCTCACCTGTTTCCAAGTTAGAGAGATTACTCCACATCCCTTTCAATGCCTCTTTTTATGTTCATATTTGATAAGAGTTTGGTCTGTGCTGAGCCAAATGGCTTAAAGTACACACTTGACAGTTACATTCCACTGGTAGCTGGAAGTGCTGGAGTTTCAGACTCTAATGTCAGCCAGGCCTGGGCTGGAATCCTAGCCCAGACAACCCTGAGTGCACTTGAACAACATCTTCCAACTCTGGTCTATAAATGTAGGTAACTTTAGCACCAATATTAAAGAACTGTGATGGAGAAGAAATGAGATCATGGTGGAGGTACCAGCAACTCAATTCATGCCTCACGGGACGGTAAGCGTTTTCAACGTGTTATCCCACTTCATGCTCACAACAGCCCTAGAAAATCAAAACTACTGTCACCCCTGTTCTCAGAAGCAGAAACCGAGGTGAGATGACTGAGACATAATGAGAACCTCATACACATTATTATTTTTGCTGGTATGCATGGAGAACTTTTATGTATTATTTGACTAAAAACATACTAAGGATCAACCAGCATTACACTGAACCTGAAACTAGGTTGAAGACTTGACATGAGTTTCTAAATTAATTCTCATAGCATTCTTTGGCAGTACCACAGTAACCTGCACTTTGCAAATGAGCAAACTGAGGTTAAGTTACACATCTGAGGTATGAGAGGTAGAAAGCAAAAGAAGGGCCAAGATGAAAATCCAAGATGCAGAGGTAACCTGTGCTAGGGCCATCCCTGCTGGTCCAGTGGTTAAGAATCTGCCTGGCAGTGTGAGGGTCACGGGTTCTATCCCTCGTCAGGGAACTAAGATCCCACATACCGTGGAGCAACTGAGTCTGAACTTGGAAACTCTTGAGCCGGCGCCCCACAACTAGAGGGTCTGTGCCCCAGTGAAAAATCCTGCAAGATGCAGCAAAGATCCCATGTGCAACAACTAAGACATGAGGCTGCGAAATAAATAAATAAGTAAACTTTAAAAAAGGAAAGCAACCTGTGCTACTCTACACTAACTCAAGCTTATTACCTAATATCCAGGTAGTAAGCAAAGGGAAGTGTTAAATAAGCAAAAGGAAGTGGATTTGACAAAGAGGTAGATTGTGGAATAAAAAGAAAAAGAACATCCAGAGTGACTGTAATTCAATTCAGCATGTACACATTAATAATACTATGTCAAGCACTTGGGGCATAGAAAGTAATATGATATTTAATTGACTCTAACATGCTACCATTTGTGATGTGTATTATTTTATTTTCAATTAAGGAAAAGAGTGCTGAAAGTAGTGGGAGACCTTGTTTAAAGTTGAGATGAATGTTATAAACTTGGTATAAGAGTAAAGAAGAAATAAGCCTGACAGAAAAGCACAGGGGAGATTAAATGTCTCAATCTTACCACTGGGCAAGGGAAGAAAATAAATCTCACTTGAAAAGGTAAACTTGGTCTTCATTCATCTGTGTGGTTTGAATATACACTACAGGTTTAATCTAAAGTATTTTGGGGCTTCCCTGGTGGCTGAGATTGTAAAGAATCTGCCTGAAATGCAGGAAACCTGGGTTCAATCCCAGGGTCAGGAAGTTTCCCTGGACAAGGAAATTGCTACCCACTCCAGCATTCTTGTCTGGGAAATCCCATGGACAGAAGAGCCTGGCGGGCTCCAGTCCATGGGGTCGTAAAGAGTTGGACACGACTAACACACAAACACACACAAAGTAGTTCCAGATTGGTAATATCTGACACAAGCAGACTAAGCACTCGCTACAAGAACACACTGCCACTCAACCCTAAGATGATTTGAACCTCCATTTATTGTAAAATGCATTCTGATTGCAGAGTTGTTGAAATATGGGGAAAAACTCAGAAAAGATGAAAGAGGATATGACATGTACTTCCTGCCTTTAAAGAGCTTAGAAACATCTGATCTCATTATGATTAACAAGATAAAACACAAACAACAGCAGAAGTTATTAAATCAGAGTGCAGAATAAGTGTTACAGATGTGCAGCAAAATGAGAGTTCAAAATTGACAAACATCTGGCAGAGGAATGAGGTGGGAAGTCTTCATGGGCGGGTGGGACTCAACCTGGATCATGATTTCTGGGCTGGATTTGGATGGGGAGGGAAGGAGGGAAGGCATGAAACAAGGTGGTGGTGGGGGGGGCAAGATTAAATTATAGTATTCAGTATTTTTAGATTGGAGGAAATAAGGAGACTAGTCTAGTTGAAATGGGGAACTTGTACTGGGCAGGTAAGTTGTGAGAGTCCTGTTGAGAAGATATCATAGAAGACTTGTAAGAGGAGACTTAAGGTCTTCCCAGGTGGCTCAGTGGTAAAGAATCTGCCTGCTATTGCAAGAGACACAGGTTTGATCCCTGTTCAGGGAAAAGTCCACATACCTTGGGGCAGGTAAGCTCATGCACCATAACTGCTGAGCCTGTGCTCAAGAGCCTGCGAGCTGCAACTACCGAAGCCCAAGGGAAGTCACTGCAAAGAGAGTACCCCAACTAGAAAGTACTCCAACCACAAACTGTAACTGGAGAGTAGCCGTAACCACAAATAGAGAAAAGCCCAAGTAGCAACGAAGACCCAGCATAACCGAAAATAAATAAATAAATTTATATATATAAAAAAATAGGCGACTTCAGTAAGGAATTAGGAATGGAAATGACATTCTGAATTCATGTATTCAGAGCCACTTGATCAACCAACTACCCAATGGACAAACCTTAAACAGACTCTTTCATGCCAGGTACTGTTCTGAGAGCTAAGTATGAAATGATGGATGAGACAGTATGAAAAAAAATGAAAGTGTTAGTTGCTCAGTTGAGTACAACTCTTTGCAATTCCACGGACTGTAGCCCACCAGGCTGTTCTGTCCATAGGATTCTCCAAGCAAGAATACCGGAGTGGGTTGGCATTCCCTCCTCCAGAGGATCTTCCTGTTCCAGGGATCGAACCCGGGTCTCCCCAACTGCAGGCATATTGCTTTTTTTTTTTTTTTTTTTTTTAACCATTTGAACCACCAAGGAAGCCCATGAGACAGTATTCTGTTCTTAATTTATAGTTATTTAGCAGAAGAGCCAAGTGAACAATTGGGATTATACCACAGTATGTCTTATAATAGCTGTAATTTATCCAACAACAATTATTTCTGAGGTCCCAGGTAGATAACTTATATGTTACATATTATATTTTAAAAGCAAGACTATATTTATTTTAAAGGCAGTTTGCCATGGCAGCAATAAAAATCCAACACATTGTCTCTGATCAATTTTGCTTTTTTCATCCCTCAGGCGTGTTGATTCTGAAAACATTTCCCAATCAACTTCAGGCAGCAAATCTCTACCTCAGTGTCTTGTTTCTATGGGATGTGACTTATGACACTAACAAATATTTGACTCTTTCATATTTTTTTCTACTTGAAATATCAATCTCACATTCACGGAATCACTAGTGGTATTGAAATGGAGCAGTACCCTATGGTCTTTCCCCCTCCAATACCTTCAGTCTGCCTTTGGCCTGTGAAAAAAAATTCAGCCACAGAGTAAAGAAATAAGAAAAGTGAGAAAATGCAAAAGCAAAGCAGAACAGTCCAACAAGACTAAATATTAGTAGTTTAGTCATGAAGCAAACTGAGGACTTTAGTTTCTCCTCAAGGGCTGTAGATAATCTGAGCTGTCTCATAGATACTGAAACCCCCATCCAGTGGAAGAAGTAAGTGTATGATGACCAAACTGTAGTCATGACTTAACCTGCCACAATTCTGATAATTGGCCTCGAGGAAATGGGAACAAACCGACTCTGGAATGGAAGATTAACTGTACCTAAAACAATCAAGTTGATGTTGGTCAGACCACCAATGAAAAATTTGAAGATGACTGTCAGAGCTGACTGTGCTGTTTCTGCATGTAGCCCCCTCACTCTGTCTGTAAGAGCTCTTGCCCCCTGATCCTCACAGGGGGTGGGGTGGGGGTGGCAATTGGACTTTGGACAGGTGATCACCTTCCCCCTAGTTGCCAGCATCCAAAATAAAGCAAACTTTCCTTTCCATCAACCTTACCTCTTTATTGGCTTTGAGAGCAACCAGACTCCACTTTTGGTTGCAGTCTTGCTGATAAAAATCAGCTTAAGGGCATGAGATTGTGCAGCTTTATTTGCAAATGTGTAGCTTGGCTAGATCAGGTTAGCTTTTGAGGGACGGTGGCCAAGAATGTGATGGGACAGGTGGAGACTGGCATGGAGAGAGTCAGGGAAATGGAAGGCCCAGTGCAGCTTTCAGGGAGACACAGGCAAGCATTGTGGGCCATTCGGTTGGGGAGGACCTATTCAGCAGGTTTTAGGACCCCAGTCCAGAAGACTGGTAGGCAGAAGGTTAAATGGACCAAATGGGCCAGGGCCATAAGTACACTAAGTTCCCTACATATGAATACCTTGCATTCTGAGAGTGTGTTCCTAAGTCCAATTTGTTCATAAGTGCAAGTTAGACTGGTTATCCAGTTAACACAACCAGCTATATAGTACTACACTACAATGGTTTATAATACTTTTTTGCACAAGTAACACATAAAATTAAATACAAAAAATAAAGAAAGATTTTAAATCTTATAGTTCAGTACCTTGTGAAGTACAGTAGTACAATACAACAGCTGGCACACAGGGGCTGGCATTGAGTGAGCAGGCAAGAAGAACTGGAGGAGGGAGGGAAGGTGGAGAAGACAGAGTAGGAGATGGAAGGCAAGCTGCAATGTCACTCACGCCTGGCCTTTAAGGAACACACATTTGCATCTTTGAAAGTTTGAAACTTGAAGGTTCATATGTAGAAGACTCGATGAATTGATGCTTTTGAACTGTGGTGTTGGGAGAAGACTCTTAAGAGTTCCTTGGACAGCAAGGAGATCAAACCAGTCCATCCTAAAGGAAATCAGTCCTGAATATTCACTGGAAAGACTGATGTTGAAGGTGAAGCTCTAATACTTTGGCCACCTGATGCGAAGACTGAAAAGACCCTGATGCTGGGAAAGATTGAGGGCAAGAGGAGAAGGGGGCAACAGAGAAATGAGCGAGATGGTGGTGGATGGCATTACCGACTCAGTGGACATGAGTTTGAGCAAACTATGGAAGATGGTGAAGAGCAAGAAAGCCTGGTGTGCTGCAGTCCATGGGGTCACAAAGAGTTGGACATAGCAACTGAACAACAGTGTAGAGGACTTATTGTACTGAGGCTGCATGAAAGAGGCAATTAATAAACGTGCATCCTGCTTCTGTCCCCATGTGGATACCTGAGAAACTCCTCTGTTTCCTGGGACTCTTTCTTAGAGTATAATTTCCACTGAGCAGCAGGAAAAAGTACTTTTTTCTGTGTGGGTGCTTTAAAGCAACTAAAGCTATTATTGAAAGCAAGAGGAAAAAATGTCAAACAAATTGTCTCCTCTCTAATTTAAAAACAAATCCAAAATAACAAGGCCCAGATGTACATCTGAATGTAACTACAGGGAAAACAAAATGTGGTCCGCGTTACCACCTGTCAAGGAAATGCGTGTATGGTGGAGAAGGGGATAAAAGCTACCATTAGCATTACCGAGGCTGCACTGGGGACCTGGGAGACATGGGGAATGCATTACCACAAAATGGGCTCATTTGAGCACTTTTCTTAAGATGGCAGGAGGCTTTTTCACATTAGTGCGTGTTGAGGCTCACAGCCCTCGGAGGCATCGCGAACAGAGTCATCCAATACCAAATGGATTACAGTGAAAGCCTAATTACCTGCATCCGTGTTGTGAACTCGTCTCAACACTTGAATTTCCCCAGCCCCTGGGAGGAGGACGGTGGCTGTGACATTTATTCAAAGAGGCCCAGAGAAGAGATGAACACCAGGCTTTCTTCTCCACGCCATCTGTTTACAGCATCGCTCCCTCCCTGTTGTGTATCCTACTTGTAGTGTTGTAAGTGACCATCACCTGACGGGCCGAAAGCACCTTTACATGAAGCTCTGAGTTTTATGACCTTATTTATTTTTTAATTGATTAATATAACTTTTTGGAGGGGTTGCACTGTACCCTTGCAGCTGTGAGGGCTTTTCTCTAGTTGCAGTGAGTATGGGCTATTCTCTAGTTTCAGAGCGCCGGCTTCTCATTGCGGTGGCTTCTTTTGTGGAGCAGGGCTCTAGCGCACAGGCTCAGTAGTTGTGGCCCACGGGCTTAGTTGCTCCTCAGCATGTGGGGTCCTTCTGGATCAGGGATCAAACTGGCATCTTCTGCACTGGCAGGCGGATTCTTTACCACTGAGCCACCAGGGAAGTCCTAGGACTTTATTTATTTATTTATTTATTTAATATCCTGTACCATGTTGCAACATGTATAGCACATTGGACTTCTAGTAATACCAGCAGAAAGAAAGGAAGCACTAAGAGAATTAGAAAGACGGAGAGAAATCCCCAATGATATCATAACCCTAGGGATCAAGCTGTAGGTGTCTAATGATGGATCCATATCTGCACATCTCAGTTATATAAGCAAATATATTCTTATTTACTCCTTGGGTCAGGAGTTTTTTTTTTTTTTGCAATATGGTAATGCAGAAACATGCTGTATCCTGTATTTCCTGGTGCTTTATTTGAGTAGGTATCTATTTTTAAAAAATTCTTTTTAATAAACTCATTCAGAAATGAGTAGAAATATCTAAGCTCATATTCATATGTAGTGTTACAATGTCACTGTAAGCAATATTTTTAGAAAAGATTCTAAACAGGCTTCTAGTATCACAATCTTATTTATCTGTACTATAAAATCAACATAATTTTGGCACTAAAACTTTCATTTTACATAGTTTTACGCAGTTTAATGTTAATACTTTGGCTATCTGATGCAAAGAACCAACTCATTGGAAAAGACCCTGATGCTGGGAAAGTTTGAAGGCAGGAAAAGGGGATGACAGAGGAAGAGATGGTTGGATGGCATCACTGACTGAATGAACATGTGTCTGAGCAAGCTCCAGGAGATAGTGAAGGACAGGGAAGCCTGGTGTGCAGGAGTTCATGGGTCACAAAGAGTCAGACAGGACTGAGTGACTGAACAACAACCGCAATGTTAAACCACAGTGAAGAACAGCTGAAGGAAAAAATGGAATACTGTTGGGCATAGAAGCATTTCTTAAGAGTACCCAGCTGCCAGATAAGCTCTCCAAAAAAAAAAAAAAGAAAGAAAAGAAGAGAAAAAAGAAAGAAAAACCAAAATAAAAAACTCCTGTTCACCAGGTGAAGTAGAATGCCAGGAAGCCCAAGGGCATTTGGCATTATGCAAATTTGGTTGAGCTCTTTCTACCAGTCCCACATAGATTTAACATTTCAAATTTCCTGAGAATGAAGGAAGCACATGAACAATTTCACATGAAGGTAAAAGTGTCCATGAAAACATAACTATGAGTGACTGAACTGAACTGAACTGAAGACACTGTGTGAACTTTTTAAACTCTATATCATTGGTCATACCACACTTGAATTATTCATTAGCTTAACTGTGAATGTTCAAATTTTGACGACTGGGTCAAGCACAACCCTGCTAGGATTTTGGTTATTTCCTTTTCTAGAAAATTTAGACTCAGAGTTCTCTGTCATGAACAGAAATTAATTCTAACTTGAGCAAAAGGCATTTGTGTGCGAGGATGGGTCTTAGGGTGTGTGTGGAGCCCTATGAGTAGAGTCTCATAGAATTGATACAAGGTAGCATAGTAGACTTGGAAACAGGAAGAAACCAATGGAGAAATAAACCAAACACACACCTATATACAATAGGACACAGCCTGGGAGGAGATCTCCACCTACTACACGAGAATGACATACCTCCATCATTCCCTCTCCATCATTTAGTCAAGATGCACATTCCCAGGAGATATTCATCATGTGGTCAGATGGAGTCAGCATGCAGGGAAAGAAAGTCTCTTTGACTGGTATTTCTGCAAGGAGAAGTGGACACTTGGATTTACTCTCCCCAAAGAAATCTTAGTAATATTATGGATTCTATCCAGACAAAATGGTGAACCTGGCAACTGCAGTACCTATAGAACAGGAATCCAAAGTGACTGTTAACTCCTCAGAAAGCCAGGATACTAAAGGACTAAACAGCATGATTACTGTCATTTTGTTTTGCTGTTTTAAGCTGGTCAGAAAATTGAAAAGGTTCTAGAAATATACATCTCAAAGGTAACTTGCTATCACGTGGTAGGGAAGGTTTGGAGTGGGAACTACTTGGAGATGATCTTTGTGATGATGCTGTGTGACTCTGAAACGTTGTAAGAGGAAAAACCTCGAGACTGTAAGCCTGCAAGCTATGTTCTGCTGCTTAAAGAGACTGGCTCCCTTACAGTGAAAGAAATGAGTGTTAGTTGCTCAATTGTGTCCGACTCTTTGCAACCCCATGGACTGTAGCCCACCAGGCTCTCTCTGTCCATTGGATTTCCCAAGCAAGAATGCTGGACTTTCCTGACCCTGGGATTGAACCCGGGTCTCCTGCATTACAGACAGATTCTTTACCATCTGAGCCACCAGGGAAGCCCAGATCCCACGCAGATAAAAAAAAGCAGGCTTCCTAAGGGAGAAGGGCTGACTTCTCAAATTCACTTTTAAGGAGGAGATAGCAAGTAAATCCGGAGAAGGCAATGGCACCCCACTCCAGTACTCTTGCCTGGAAAATCCCACGGATGGAGGAGCCTGGTAGGCTGCAGTCCATGGGGTCGCTAAGAGTCGGACATGACTGAGCGACTTCACTTTCTCTTTTCACTTTCATGCATTGGAGAAGGAAATGGCCACCCACTCCAGTGTTCTTGCCTGGAGAATCCCAGGGATGGGGAAGCCTGGTGGGCTGCCGTCTATGGGGTCGCACAGAGTCGGACACGACTGAAGTGACTTAGCTTAGCAAGTAAATCAGTAAATTCGTGAAAAATGCTTTTATTGGAAATATCACACTGAGCAAGACAACAAGATAACGTATTTATTTCAAGTTTTTGTTCTCTAGGTTTCTAGTAAGCAAATGTGGTTATTCTCATCTATAGAATCTGCATGATGAGCCTGGTGTCCGAGCACCTTATCTTTGCCATATTGGATTATTTAAAGCTAGCTGAAGAAAAGAGTTCATCCTTAGACTGAAAGCCTGTGAACAAAAGCCTTGAGGTCTGTGTCAATTGTAGCTAAGCAACACACAAGAAGAGATGGTTGCAGGGAGGAAGGGGAAAAACGCATCATTATTCTTTAACTACCAACCCATTTCCTTTACACTCAAAAGAATAGTAATAGAAAAAAGCAATCACACTTTCCTATAAGCAGCCCTTTGTCAGTGTAATTCACTAGTGCCATATCTAAATACTCAAGAGGGTTTAACAGTCCTATCCATTACAATGCACCCTCACCATGTCGCTGCCTCAAAGGAATAGAGGCAAAATGACATTCAACTAGCCAAATAGAAGAACCCAGGGAAAAAACTATATATATGATGTGCCACTTGATATAGCTTTGCAAAATGTGTCTTTTCCCTCTGTCTTTTGTTGCATGTGTGTACCACCCAGCACAATTGCATGTTTCACACATGTTTCTACAACAAAACTCATTTCTCTAAAATAGAAAAAAATCCATATCTAGAAAAGACTCTAGTTATAGTAAAATTGATTTAGATTCTGTTATGACCTAGGCAGGGTTAGTTAGAAATTACGGTTAAGAAAGAAGTGTCACCTTTTCACTTTGTCTTTTTCTTTATTGCTATTGAGAAGCACAGTACAAAATTTGTAGGCAGGTGAGTATAAAAGTAAGATTCAGTTACAGCATCTTCTCTAATATTTTTATTTTATGCAATAGTTCCACAAAAATGAAGACTACAAATACAACATTGTAAAGCAACTAAACTATACTCCACTAAAAATTAATTTTAAAAATGTAGTCCACATTTATATACACACTAAGGAAAATATTTATAGATCCAATGCAAAGCAGGTATCAGTACTATGGATATATTCACCTTATATTCAATTATATATTCAATTCAAAAGATGTATTCAATTATATATCGATAATTTAAAAATAAAAAATAAACTGAAAGTTCCCATTCTCTCCCTTTCTTCCCTATATTCATTTTTAAATAGTTTGCACTGTGTATATATCAATATTTAGTATGATCAGGTGTTGACTTAGTAAAAAGTCTAATTTTTTGATTATTCATTAATGAGCATTCCTTCAAAAACACACGTATATACAATATCTTTCAACCTGCTTTGCACGTTATAAGAATCCAATGAATTTTGCACAAATGCAGGAACATTGAGTTTATTTCTTTAATTAATAAAAATAAAGCAAAGAATGCTTGGTTATCACTGAAGTTACACCCTATGAAGGCAGGAACTTTGACTGTTTTATGAGCTGCTCTATTTCCAACATGAAGAAGACAGCCCAATTCATTAAATATTAGTTATGTGCTACTATTAAGGTTGAATCTAAAGCCTGGATATGTGAACTTAGAGGATTATTGTGTAGCAAATTCAGTCCCTCTGAAGGTAGGAGAAAGAGATGACTCCTGTGATGGAAGTGATAAAGCAAGAGCAATGTTAAGGTGTTGACCTTATACAAATAGACTCCCAGTTATTTCTCTAGCAAAATGGGTTTATTTGGGATCAGCAAAGAGTTGTGATTCAGAGTCTGCAATTACAGGGAACAACACACAAGTTCCTACAAAACAAGGAACAGAGCAAAGGGAATTTGGGAAGGCCATGGTAAACAGAGAGACCACTGGAGGAAATGAGAGCTGAAAGCAGAGTGGGTTTTCACTGGCTGAGTTGTGGCAGCCCCTCATTGGTTGAAGTTTTTCCAGGTGCGATGAGAAAGTCCTTCTACTCCCTGTTGGACCCTGCCCTGGTCATGTGTGATGATAGCACCCTCTTTTGGCCTCCTGACTCTATTTTGATTCAGTTCAGTTCAGTTCAGTCACTTAGTCGCATCCTACTCTGTGACCCCATGGACTGCAGCACACCAGGCTTCCTTGTCCATCTCCAACTCCCAGAGCTTGCTCAAACTCATGGCCATTGAGTTGGTGGTACCATCCAACCACCTCATCCTCTGTCATCCACTTCTCCTGCCCTCAATCTTTTCCAGCATAAGGGTCTTTTCAATGCGTCAGTTCTTCACATCAGGTGGCCAAAGTATTGGAGTTTCAGCTTCAGCATTAGCCTTTCCAATGAACCTTCAGGACTGATTTCCTTCAGGATTGACTCGTTTGATCTCCTTGCAGTCCAAGGGACTCTTGAGTCTTCTCCAACACCACAGTTTGAAAGCATCAATTCTTCAGTGCTCAGCTTTCTTTATGGTCCAACTCTCACATGCTTACATGACTACTGGAAAAACCATAGCTTCGACTAGATGGACCTATGTTGGCAAAGTAATGTCTCTGCTTTTCAATATACTGTTTAGGTTTGTCATAGCTTTTCTTCCAAGAAGCAAGCGTCTTTTAATTTCATGGCTGCTGTCACCATCTGCTGTGATTTTGGAGCTCAAGAAAATAAAGTATCTCACTGTTTCCACTGTTTTCCCATTTATTTGCCATGAAGTGATGGGACTGGATGCCATGATCTTAGCTTTCTAAGTTGAGTTTTAAGTCAGCTTTTTCACTCTCCTCTTTTATTTTCATGAAGAGGCTTTTTAGTTTCTCTCACTTTCTGCCATAAGGGTGGTAAGGGTAGTGTCATCTGCATATCTGAGGTTATTGATATTTCTCCCAGCAATCTTGATCCCAGCTTGTGCTTCTTCCAGCCCAGCATTTCTCATGAAGTACTCTGCATATAAGTTAAATAAGCAAGGTGACAATATACAGCCTTGACCTACTCCTTTCCCAATTTGAAACCACTCTTATTTTAATTAAGGTTTATATTTTTTAACTTTTACAAAAAGGAAGGGAATATAAAGGTTAGGAACATGGACTCAGTTACTACTTTAGGAATTGTTGATATGGCTTCCCAGGTGGCGCTAGTGGTAAAGAACCTGGCTGCCAATGCAAGAGATGCAGGAGAGGTGGGGAAGATCCTCTGGAGACGGGCATGGCACCCCACTCCAGTACTCTTGCCTGGAAAATCCCATGGATGGAGGAGCCTGGTAGGCTGCAGTCCATGGGATCATGAAGAGTTGGACACAACTGAGCAACTTCACTTTCACTTTTCACTTTCATGCATTGGAGAAGGAAATGGCAACCCACTCCAGTGTTCTTGCCTGGAGAATCCCAGGGATGGGGGAGCCTGGTGGGCTGCTGTCTATGGGGTCACACAGAGTCGGACACGACTGAAATGACTTAGCAGCAGCAGCACACACTAGAAGAAATACTTATTTCAAGGAAATGGCAGCTCAGAGTGTGTGGACAGGAAAGGGATGACTTAATGCTCCTCAGCCGGCCCGGGCTCCTGTGCAGCACAGAAGACACCAGAAATTGCCGTTTCCTATGGGGGAGGGGAGCTGGGTAAGCTGGGACCCTCAGGTGGGCTCATTTTGGCATGAGCTAAGTGACCCTGAATCCAAGGGCTGATGGACAGGCACCTCAGGATTCACACAAATGACCTTGAGCTTGAATTGCATTAGTCGGAGCTGGAGAGGGGCCTGCTCAGCAGTGGCAGGTGCTGGGCTCCCAGGAGCTGGGCCTGGCTGAGCAAACACACAGGGAGTTATACCAGCAGGACCTGAGCAGGAACGCAGGCAGGACTTTCTGGTTAGGACAGAGGCACCCATCTCAGTAGAGACCAGCCAGAGGACAGTCAGGACCAGGGGCCAGTGCAGGGGACCAGCCAGCATCTTGGGCCAGGCCAGGGCCCTTCCCCTACCATCTGGACATCAGGAGGATGGGCCACTGCCCCTTCAGACAGCAGCCACCTGGGGGAGGAGCTGTGGGGGTGGGGAGGAACGGGTCTATAGGGTGAAGCTGCACCAGTGGACATTTACCCACAGTGATGACCTGGACTGCAATACACTGAGTGGCTACTAAGTTTGCCTCTGCCCCTTCCCTTGCCCAGGAAAGTGGAGGCTGGTGAGGAGCAGATCACAGGAGAAAATAAAAGGTGTCATTCATTTGTTTTTATGAACCCAGTATGTTAACACTGAAAGCTATCCTCTTTGAGGTCCCCGGGGCCGTGAGAAGAGCAGCTTTAGATGGAAACCAAATGGTAGCCTGAGACTCAGACAGAAAAGAGCATGACTATCCTCAGTAGTCATAACAGCTCAAGGTTGTAAAGCCTGACTGGGCAAGGGTAGAGGAGGGAAACAGGGGGAAGGCCCAGCTCACAGCAGGAGCCCCTGACCAGGGAGGAAAGCTGACCGACCCAGAAGATGACCCGTGCTTCTAATCTGCTGTCAACTCGCTGGGTAATATAAGTGTGTTTCTGCAATTACTCTGATCTATGGAGCTCTGTCTTATCTAAATTGCCTCTATTGAGGATTTGGAAGTCCCTAAAAAGCTAGTAACATTAAACACGCATTTGACGCTGAAATGAGCTCCACTCTACTGTTGTCAGTAGAGTTCGATTGGAGGAATTGAGTGGGAAAGGCCACAAAAGAAAAATTCCAAGGCTCAGAGGATCACAGTGTGAAAGTGTCCTGAGAAGGCAATGACTGAATGGGCTCTGGACTGCTGTGCGGATGCCCTCGTTAATCCCACAGTTTCACAGCATCTTTTTTTTTTCTGTTGGTTTTAAATTAGAAGATAATTGCTTTACGATGTTGTGTTGATTTCTGCTGTGCTACAACATGAATCAGCTATATGTATACACATATCCCTCCATCCCACCCCTCTAGGTCATCACAGCTAGCTGAGATGACCTGTGTTATATAGCTGTGAGGAGGTGTATAACTGTTACACAGTTACACTGTATAGCGTTTATACAGCTGTCACAGCTGTATAATGGTGAGCTGTTATACAGCTCACAGGAGCTGAGCTCCCTGTGTTATACAGCAGCTTTCCAATTAGCTATGCATTTTACATGTGAAAGTGTTAGTAACTCAGTCATGTCCAATACTTTGTGACCCCCTGGACTGTACTTCTGTTTATGGATTTCTCTGGGCAAGAATACTGGAGTGGGTTGCCATTCCCTTCTCCAGAGCATCTTCATGATCCAGGGATCTAACCCATGTCTCCTGTGCTGCAGGCAGATTCTTTACTGAGCCAGTATTTGTCAATGCTACTCTCCCAATTTGTCCCACCCTCTTCTGCCCCAGCTGTGCTCCCACACCATCTTATTCTTGCCTAGATTGAGAAACATGGACTGGAAAAATGTAAAAGGATGTTTAAGGAAAGGGGTTCCCCAAAATTTCTCAAAGGCTCTCATAATTTAATATTTTCTCATGAAATTCCCCTATCCAGAATTGTATTAAGCCCCAAATCCTTTAGTCTGGAAATACTCTTCATACCTTTTCTTTGTAAGTTACAGTTTAAGTCTCTTTTGCCTTTAGTCCAGAGCATCTTCTATGTAGATTATCCTTCACCAGCAGCTTTGTTATCTCACTGGAGAACCCAAGGTTAATGCTGCATCCAAGGTCATGACCTTTGTATTTTCCAGCTTATCATCTCTACAAATATGACCCAGTAATTGGTCTTCCTTTTCTTTAGAGAGATTTTTTTAAAAAAGTAAAGCATCATTTTAAAATGTGTAATTCAGGTGCGGATACCTCCTCACTATTTATAGACTTAATTATAGATTATAAAACTAACTATACCCTCTATGGTGTTTCCTTCTGAGATTGCTCCAGATAGTCTCCATTAACTTTCACTACATCTTCGTGAAGTTTGGCCAGAAAATCAATTCTTTTGCTTTAATAGAAAGAAGAGAAGGAAAGTGGTTTGTCCAAGGTCAATCACCCAATTAGCACTGAAACCTTACCTAAAGGCCAGGTCACGTGATCCCTGCTTCTGTGCTCTATCAGGAAACCGTGTTGTCCTCAAACCCTGAGGTGGCGCCAGTTCAGCTGAAGCAGGCGGACCTCCCCTGAGGTACTTGGCCAGACAGAGAGCATGTAGCCCACCACAGGGGCCACTCTGTCCTCACCCTCAGGCCAGACAGCAGCATTGCTAAATAGATTACATAATACCATACTGCACTGTACCATGCTATATATAGATACATCACACCATAGTAGCTACTCCCAATGAATCAGAGGCTTCCTGATCCATTGCTCTTTGGAGCTATTGGTTCTTTTTCTTGGGCTTTTGATTCCTTCTCTGAAATGTCCCTCACTTCAGAAAAAAAAAAAGGGAGCTCGCAAAACAGGAGGAGGAGCCGGAGGCGCAGTAGGGGTCGCTAAGAGTCAGAAAAAGAGAAAAAAAAAAGGAACCCATGTGTTTTGCCTGGAGAATCCCACGGACGGGGATGAGTGGTATCTCAATTTGCTTTCTATGGGGTCACACAGAGTCGGACACGACTGGAGGTGCTAGTGAAATTTTGAGTCTAAATGTCCTCATGCAATCTGAACAATGTTAGTGCCTCTAAATGGAAGCTGGTGGCTTTTCTGCTTGGGTGAAACATTAAAACACTTACTTAAATTTCTTAGAAGCCCTTTTACCTAGTTGAAAAGCATTTCTCGACACTAAATCGTTTGTAGATCTTAATTTTTTTATAGCCATGTTTTTGATTTGGTCATCACCATTAAGAATTTTACTGGATGGTGAAGTGGGATGTGAGAAAGTTTTATTTTCTCAGTTGGTACTGAGGCTTTTAAATTCCCTCTAAATTCTGCTTTAAATCTTGAACAGAGAACAAGATGGCAGAGGAGTAGGTGAACGTGGAGTACATCTCTTTCCACAGATACATCAGGAACACACCTTCAGACACAGAAGTGCATGAAGAACACCAGCTGAGAGCAGACAGGAGTACCTGACCAGCAGAAAAGAATATACAGACCCAGGCAAAACTCAGTAGCATGAAGGAACTAAGGGGAAAAACAGGAATGTTAGTAGGACTGGACCTGCCCTCGGTGGGTGAGGGAACTGAAGCAGGGGTCTGATCCCCATATCCAGGCCATTGTCCAAGTCAGAGGAGAAACATTTAAGGCTGAGAGTGAAACAGCAGATTTATGGCAGCCTAGATGGAATGAGAATCAGACAGTCCAAGCTGCAGCCATACATACCCCAAATGCGCAGTGGCTGGGAGCTGAAGTTTAGGGATTGTGGAGCAATCCCTGGGTGAGGGCTGCTGTTGACTGCAGAGAGAAGGATCAAGGGGATGTGAGGAAGGAGATCGTGGTGGGAAATGCCTGTGGTGGAAAGCCCAGCAGCCATGGAAGCAACGTGATACTAATGAGTCATGCTAAGGGAGTGGGGCCATCACCATAGCCTCTCTCTCCACACTCCAGCGTGGGCAACTGGACAATAGACAGGCCGGACCATCAAATGCCTGATGCACTGAACTACAGAGTAGGATCCCACCAGGGTGCCCCTTTAACTGCTTGACATGCCAATCTACAGAGTAGGACCCCAGTGGGGGAGCTGCGGGGGCCCTCTATGTGCCTGATGTGCTGAACAACAGAGAAGGAGCCCAGGCAAGGAAGCTCTCTAAGTGACTGGGAGGAGCTACGGAGAAAGACTGGCCAAAGAGGCCTTCTGATTGCCAGCTACAAGAGGCTTGAAAAAAGACTCTGATAGGGCCATAACTCTTGCAGCAGAAGCAGTACAGGTCCCTGCACATGGCCAGGGTCCCCACAAGCCAAGCAGCTGTGCCACTTTCACACTCAACTCTCACTGGGGCAGAGCTGCCATGGGCAAAAAAAGTCTTGTGCATATGCACACGCTCAGGGTTGCTTCGGTAGTGTCCAACTCTTTGTGACCCTGTAGACTGTAGCCTGCCAGGCTTCTCTGTCAGAGAGGGCTTTCTCCAGGAAAGAATACTGCAGTGTATTGACCAATACTGGTTGCCATACCCTTCTAGAGCACTATATGTCCTGCTGCCCTAGCCACCAACTCCCCTGAGTACCTGATGCTGCCAGAACCCCTGCGACCCAAGCAGCTGCACCACCTCCACACCTGGCCCTCACAGGGGCAGACCCAGTCCTCCAGGGCAGCCTCAGGAGCAAACCCCAGTGGACGACCCACATGCATAGGTGGAAATAAAACCACAGTTGAAATCCAGGGGCAGTGTGACTGCCCTCCCACCAGCTATACAAGCTGCAGATGAAATCCACATGATCAACTAGGCAGACTCTGTGTCTATGGAACAGAGAAGGTCACTGAGAGCTCCCACAAAAGAAAATGCACTAGTTCTGATAGCTGTGAACACTGGAGGCAAGAACAGAGGAGTAAGAACAGATTAGAATCTGAGCTGCTCACTGTTTATAATAGCCAGGACATGGAAGCAACCTAGATGTCCATCAGCAGACGAATGGACAAGAAAGCTGTGGTACATATATACAATGGGGTATTACTCAGCCATTCAAAAGAATATATTTGAATCAGTTCTAATGAGGTGCATGAAACTGGAGCCTATTACAGAGTGAAGTAAGCCAGAAAGAAAAACACCAATACAGTATACTAATGCATATATATGGAATTTAGAAAGATGGTAATGATAACCCTGTATGCAAGACAGCAGAAGAGACACAGATGTATAGAACAGTCTTTTGGACTCTGTGGGAGAGGGCGAGGGTGGGATGATTTGGGAGAATGGCATTGAAACGTGTATAATATCATATGTGAAATGAATCTCCAGTCCAGGTTCAATGCATGATATAGGATGCTTGGGGCTGGTGCACTGGGATGACCCAGAGGGATGATATGGGAAGGGAGGTGGGAGAGGGGTTCAGGATGGGGAACACATGTACACCCATGGCAGATTCATGTTGATGTATGGCAAAACCAATACAATATTGTAAAGTAATTAGCCTCCAATTAACATAAATAAATTTATATTAAAAAATAGGATCATCTTTTAGTATTTGGACATTGCTGAAAAGACTATTGTTTCTCCATTAAATTAATTGCCTTTGGAAGAAAAAAAAAGAATCTGAGCTGCCCCCATAGCAGGTCCAGAGATCAGCACAGTGTTGGAGTGCATCCTAGTGAGGTGAGGTGGACTGTGACTCCCACCGAGGAAAAGGACTCTGATAGCAGTGACACAAGAAAAACATTCATTATTCTTATGTTTTGACTTGTTCTGTAGATTCTTTTGCTTTTTTTTGGTTTGTTTTTTTCCCTCCCCCTGCCCCATTGTAGTAGTCGATTTTATTGGCACTAAGAAATCTAATTAAGCTTTTGAGGTTTTTTTTTTTTTTCAGTCACATTTGTTTATTGTTATTATAAACCTCTGCCTCTATGTTGGCCTTTTGCAGTTCTAGGGAGTTTTCTTATTTTTTATTTTCTCTTTTTTTAATTTTAATTTTTCAAACCTATTCTTATTTTTCTACATTTATTCCTTTGCTTTTCCTACTGTTCTGTTACCCTTGCAGTTAATCTTTAATATATAAAAGTCTTCTTTATCTACCTATATTTAACTTTGTATATCTATTCTTTCTTTCATCTCTTTCTTTCTTTCTTTAGCCTGAACATATTTGTTAGTTTTCTTGTCATTGCTTTATTCCTCAATTGGCATCTTGCATTAGTTTTGCTTTCCAGTTTGTGCTATAGTTAGTTTTGTTTGGATAGACATAATTTTTGGTTCCCTTTGTTCACCAGGTCAATATATTGTACTTTATTTTTGTTGGACTGCTTTGATTTTGCTTATGGGTATATAACGATGGTGTGATCACTCACCTAGAGCCAGACATCCTGGAATGTGAAGTCAAGTGGGCCTTAGGAAGCATCACTATGAACAAAGCTAGTGGACGAGATGGAATTCCAGTTGGGCTATTTCAAATCCTGGAAGATGATGCTGTGAAAGTGCTACACTCAATATACCAGCAAATTTGGAAAACTTAGCAGTGGCCACAGGACTGAAAAAGGTCAGTTTTCATTCCAATCCCAAAGAAAGGCAATGCCAAAGAATGCTCAAACTACCACACAATTGCACTCATCTCACATGCTAGTAAAGTAATACTCAAAATTCTCCAAGCCAGGCTTCAGCAGTATGTGAACCGTGAACTTTCTAATGTTCAAGCTGGTTTTAGAAAAGGCAGAGGAACCAGAGATCAAATTGCCAACATCTGCTGGATCATGGAAAAAGCAAGAGAGTTCCAGAAAAACATCTATTTCTGCTTTATTGACAATGCCTTTGACTGTGTGGATCACAAGAAACTGTGGAAAATTCTGAAAGAGATGGGAATACCAGACCACCTGACCTGCCTCTTGAGAAACCTGTATGCAAGTCAGAAAACAACAGTTAGAACTGGGCATGGAACAACAGACTGGTTCCAAATAGGAAAAGGAGTACATCAAGGCTGTATATTGTCACCCTGCTTATTTAACTTCTATGCAGAGTACATCATGAGAAATGCTGGGCTGGAAGAAGCACAGGCTGAGATCAAGATTGCTGGGAGAAATATCAATAACCTCAGATATGCAGATGACACCATCCTTCTGGCAGAAAGTGAAGAAGAACTAAAGAGCCTCTTGATGAAAGTGAAAGTGGAGAGTGAAAAAGTTGGCTTAAAGCTCAACATTCAGAAAAATAAGGTCATGGCATCTGGTTCCATCACTTTATGGCAAATAGATGGGGAAAGAGTGGAAAGAGTGGCTGAATTTATTTTTGGGGGCTCCAAAATCACTACAGATGGTGATTGCAGCCATGAAATTAAAAGATGCTAACTCCTTGGGAGCCAAGTTATGACTAACCTAGAGAGCATATTCAAAAGCAGAGACATTACTTTGCCAGCAAAGGTCCATCTAGTCAAGGCTATGGTTTTTCCAGTGGTCATGTAGGGATGTGAGAGTTGGACTGTGAAGAAAGCTGAGCACTGAAGAATTGATGCTTTTAAACTGTGGTCTTGGAGAAGACTCTTGAGAGTCCCTTGGAGTGCAAGGAGATTCAAACAGTCCATCCTAAAGGAGATCAGTCCTGGGTGTTCATTGGAAGGACTGATGTTGAAGCTGAAACTCCAATATTTTGGCCACCTGATGCGAAGAGCTGACTCATTTGAAAAGACCCTGATCCTGGGAAAGATTGAGGGCAGGAGGAGAAGGGGAAAACAGAGGATGAGATGGTTGGGTGGACTCAGTGGACATGGGTCTGGGTAGACTCCGGGAGTTGGTGATGGACAGGGAGGCCTGGCCTGCTGCGATTCATGGGGTCACAAAGAGTCGGACACAACTGAGTGACTGAACTGAATTTAACTGAACTATATATGTGTATATTCAGTCACACATTTTATTGTTGTTATAAACCTCTGCTTCTATGCTGGGCCTTTACAATTCTGTGGAGCTTTCCTTTTTGGAAATCTCACTTAATGCCATAACAAATCACTTGTGGCATCTTCGTTTCTGACAGAGATCAAGCCCTCAGCCTTTGGAGTGGGAGCACTGACTCCAAGACCCTAGACTACCAGAAAACTTGCCCTAGGGAGTATCACATAGTGGGAACTCACACAAAGGAAACCACTGGCATACAGGACCCAGCGTCACCCAACCACCAGTAGCACCTTGTGCAGGGCACCTCATCTAAACAACAAACAAAACAAAGATACAAACCCAGTCATCAGCAGACAGGATTACCACCTCACTCAGCCTGGCTCACCATAGGAAAAACAAACAAACAAACAAACTCAGCACAAATCTCACCCTATAAGAAGCTTACACAAACCGCTGGACCAAACTTGCTGCTGCTAAGTCGCTTTAGTTGTGTCCGACTCTGTGGGACCCCATAGACGGAAGCCCACCAGGCTCCCCCGCCCTTGGGATTCTCCAGGCAAGAACACTGACTGGAGTGGGTTGCCATTTCCTTCTCCAATGCATGAAAGTGAAAAGTGAAAACGAAATTGGTCAGTCGTGTCCGACTCTTAGCGACCCCATGGACTACAGCCTACCAGGCTCCTCCATCCATGGGATTTTCCAGGCAACAGTACTGGAGTGGGGTGCCATTACCTTCTCTGTTGCACCAAACTTAGGCGGGCAGAAATCAAAAGGAAGAAAGAATTCAACCTTGGAGCCTGGGAATGCTATGCTATGCTATGCTATGCTAAGTCACTTCAGTCGTGTCCGACTCTGTGTGACCCCATAGACGGAAGCCCACCAGGCTCCCCTGTCCCTGGGATTCTCAAGGCAAGAACACTGAAGTGGGTTGCCATTTCCTTCTCCAGTGCATGAAAGTGAAAAGAGAAAGTGAAGTCGCTCAGTCGTGTCCGACTCCCAGCGACCCCATGGACTGCAGCCCACCAGGCTCCTCCATCCATGGGATTTTCCAGGCAAGAGTACTGGAGTGGGGTGCCATTGCCTTCTCCGGGAGCCTGGGAATGGGAGACCTCACACAATAACTTAAAAAATAAATAATGAAAAAGCAGAGAAATGCTACACAAATGAAGGAGCAAACTAGAAACACAGAAGTCCAAATAAATGAAGAGGAAATAGAAAAACTACCAGAAAAAAATTCAGAATAATGATAGTAAAGATGATCAAAAACCTTGAAAGCAAAATGGGGAAAATGCAAGAATCTATTAACAAAGACCTAGAAGAATTAAAGAATAAACATACATACAACACAATTACTGAAATTAATAGCAGAATATCTGAAGCAGAAGAATGAATCAGTGAGCTGGAAGATAGAATGGTAGAAATAACTTCTGAAGAACGGAATAAACTTAAAAAATGAAAGAAAGAAAAAGAAAAGAACTGAGGGTAGTCTCAGAGACCTCTGGGACAATATCAAATGCACCAACACTCAAATTATAGAGGTCCCAGAAGAAGAAAAGAAAAACAAAGGGTACGAGAAAATTTTTGAAGAGATCATAGTTGAAA
Organism: Tragelaphus eurycerus; assembly: GCA_935064755.1. Classification (NCBI taxonomy): domain Eukaryota; kingdom Metazoa; phylum Chordata; class Mammalia; order Artiodactyla; family Bovidae; genus Tragelaphus; species Tragelaphus eurycerus. Next base: position 509,995 of record CAKXYN010000096.1, read on the forward strand.
ATTTTCCCAACATAGAAAAGGAAATAGTCAATCAAGTCCAAGAGGCACAGAGTGCCATACAGGATAAACCCAAGGAGAAACATGACAAGATACATATTAATCAAACTAATAATGACTAAACACAAAGAAAGAACATTAAAAGCAGCAAGGGAGAAGCAACAACTAACATACAAGGGAAACCCCATTGCTCAACAGCTGATGTTTCAGCAGAAACTCTGCAGGCCAGAAGGGAATGGCAGGATATATTTCAAGTACTGAAAGGGAAAAATCTACAACCAAAGTTACTGTACCCGACAAGGATCTCATTCAAAACTGGTGGACAAATCAAAAGCTTTTCAGACAAGCAAAAGTTAAGAGAATTCAGTACCACCAAACCAGCTTTACAACAAATGTTAAAAAGACTTACATAGTCAAGAAATACAAGAGAAGAAAAAAAAACCCTACAAAATCAACCCCACACAATTAAGAAAATGACAATAGGCACAAACATATCAATAATTACTTTATTTATTTATTTATTTTAAAATGTCTAATACTAGTATTATATGAATGTAATTGTCCGTTTTAGAGTTAAGAAACTAATAAATATTGTAATAATTACCTATAAGTCCTATTAAAAGAAATAAATGTGATTATATACTCACATTAAACTTTGTGCAAAGTCTACATTGATTTTTTAAATTTTATTTTATTTAACTTTACAATATTGTATTGGTTTTGCCATATATCAAAATGAATCTGCCACAGGTACACATGTGTTCCCCATCCTGAACCCTCCTCCCTCCTCCCTCCCCATACCATCCCTCTGGGTCGTCCCAGTGCATCCAGTATTGTACATAGAACCTGGACTGGAGGCTTATTGCATATATGATATTATACATGTTTCAATGCCATTCTCCCAAATCATCCCACCCTTGCCCTCTCCCACAGAGTCCAAAAGACTGTCCTATACATCAGTGTCTCTTTTGCTGTCTCGTATACAGGGTTATTGTTACCATCTTTCTAAATTCCATATATATGCCTTAGTATACTGTATTGGTGTTTTTCTTTCTGGCTTACTTCACTCTGTATAATAGGCTCCAGTTCCATCCACCTCATTAGAACTGATTCAAATGTATTCTTTTTAATGGCTGAGTAATACTCCATTGTGTATATGTACCATGGCTTTCTTATCCATTCATCTGCTGATGGACATCTAGGTTGCTTCCATGTCCTGGCTATTATAAACAGTGCTGTGATGAACATTGGGGTACACGTGTCTCTTTCAATTCTGGTTTCCTCAGTGTGTATGCCCAGCAGTGGGCTTGCTGGATCATAAGGCAGTTCTATTTCCAGTTTTTTAAGGAATCTCCACACTGTTCTCCATAGTGGCTGTACCAGTTTGCATTCCCACCAACAGTGTAAGAGGCAATAATTACTTGAAATGTAAATGGGTTAAATGCTCTAACCAAAAGACACAGACTGGCTGAATGGGTCCAAAAGCATAAGTTCAGTCACTCAATAATGTCCAACTCTTTGCGACCCCATGAATTGCAGCATGCCAGGCCTCCCTGTCCATCACCAACTCCCAGAGTTCACTCAGACTCACATCCATCGAGTCGGTGATGCCATCCAGCCATCTCATCCTTTGTTGTCCCCTCTCCTCCTGCCCCCAATCCTTTCCAGTGTTAGGGACTTTTCAAATGAGTCAACTCTTCTCATGAGGTGGCCAAAGTTTTGGAGTTTCAGCTTCAACATCAGTCCTTCCAATGAATACCCAGGACTGATCTCCTTTAGGATGGACTGGTTGGATCTTCTTGCAGTCCAAGGGACTCTCAAAAGTCTTCTCCAAGACCCATATATATGCTGTCTACAAGAAACCCACTTTAGATCAAGACGCATATAGATTGAAAGTGAGAGAATTGAAAAATATATCCCATGAAAATGGGAAGCAAAAGAAAGCTGGAGTAGCAATCCTCATATCAGATAGAATAGACCTTAAAATAAAGAAGACTACAAGAGATAAGGAAAGACACTACATAACGATCAAGGGATCAATCCAAGAGGAAGATATAGCAATTGTAAATATATATGCAGCCAACATAGGAGCACCTAAATACACAACAAACACTAACTGACATAAAAGGAGAAATTAACAGTAACACAATAATAGTAGGAGACTTTAACACCCCACCGACACCAATGGACAGATCACCAAAACAGAAAATTAATAAGGAAACACAATTCTTAAATGATACACTGGATGAGATGGATCTCATTGATATCTTCAGGACATTCCATCAAATGCAGAAGAATACACCTTCTCAAGTGCACATCAAACATTCTCCAGGATAGACCACACCTTGGGTCACAAAAATCCTCAGTAAATTAAAAAAAATTGAAATCATATCAAATATCTTCTCTGACCATAATGCTATGAGACTAGATATCAATTACAAGAAAAAACTGCAAGAAACAAAAACACATGGAGATTAAACAGCATGTTTCTAAATAACCAACAGGTTACTGAAGTAATCAAAAGGCAAATCGAAAAACTTCTAGAAACAAATGACAATGAAAACATGACAGCTCAAAACCTATACAGTTCAGTTCAGTTCAGTCACTCAGTTGTGTCCGATTCTTTGCAACCCCATGAATTGCAGCACGCCAGGCCTCCCTGTCCATCACCAACTCCCGGAGTTCACTCAGACTCACATTCATTGAGTCAGTGATGCCATCCAGCCATCTCATCCTCTGTCGTCCCCTTCTCCTCCTGCCCCCAATCCCTCCCAGCATCAGAGTCTTTCCAATGAGTCAACTCTTCGCATGAGGTGGCCAAAATATTGGAGTTTCAGCTTTAGCATCTGTCATTCCAAAGAACACCCAGGACTGATCTCCTTTAGAATGGACTGGCTGGATCTCCTTGCAGTCCAAGGGACTCTCAAGAGTTTTCTCCAACACCATAGTTCAAAACCTATGGGATGCAGCAAAAGCAGTTCTAAGAGGGAAGTTTATAGCAATACAATCCTACCTCAAGAAATAAGAAAAACATTGAATAGACAACATAACTTTACACCTAAAACAACTGGAGAAAGAAGAAGAAGAACAACAACAAAAACCCCAAGATTAGTAGAAGGAATGAAATCATAATGATCCCAGCAGAAATAATTGAAAAAAAAAGGAAAGAAATAATAGTAAAGATTAATAAAACTAAAAGCTGGTTCTTTGAGAAGATAAATAAAATTGACAAGCCTTTAGCCAGAATCATCAAGAAAAAAAGAGAGAAGAATCAAATCAACAAAATTAGAAATGAAAAAGGAGAGCTTACAACAGACAATGCAGAATACAAAGGATTATAAGAGACTATTATGAGCAACTATATGGCAAGAAAATGGATAACCTGGAAGAAATGGACAGATTCTTAGAAATGTTCAATCTTCCAAGACTGAACTGGGAAGAAACAGAAATTATGAACAACCCAATTACAAGCACTGAAATTGAAGCTGTGATAAAAACCTCCCAAAGAACAAAAACTCAGGACCAGATGGCTTCACAGGAGAATTCTATCAAACATTTAGAGAAGAGCTAATGCCTACCCTTCTGTTGCTGCTGTTGCTGCTAAGTCACTTCAGTCGTGTCTCTGTGACTCTGTGTGACCCCATAGACGGCAGCACACCAGGCTCCCCTGTCCCTGGGATTCTCCAGGCAAGAACACTGGAGTGGGTTGCCATTTATTTCTCCAAATGCATGAAAGGGAAAAGTGAAAGTGAAGTCGCTCAGTCGTGTCTGACTCTTAGTGACCCCATGGACTGCAGCCTACCAGGCTTCTCCATCCATGGGATTTTCCAGGCAAGAGTACTGGAGTGGGGTGCCATCGTCTTCTCTGGCCTATCCTTCTAAACTCTTTCAAAAAATTGCAGAGGAAGGAACACTTTCAAACTCATTCTACGAGGCCACCATCACCCTGACACCAAACCAGACAAAGACAACACAAAAACAGAAAACTACAGGCCAATATCACTGATGAATATAGATGCAAAAATCCTCAACAAAATTTTAGCAAACAGAATTCAGCAACACATCATAAAGTTCATGCACTATGATCAAGTTGATTTATTCCATGAATGCAAGGATTCTTCAATATACGCAAATCAATCAATGTGATATACCATATTAACAAATTAAAAGATAAAAACCATATGATAGTCTCAATAGATGCAGAAAAAGCCTTTGACAAAATTCAGTACCCTTTTATATGGTTAAAACTCTTTAAAAAATGGGCATAGAAGGACCCTACCTCAACATAGTAAAGGCCATATACAATAAGCCTAAGCAAACATTTTTCTCAACAGTGAAAAGTTGAAAGCATTCCCCCTAAGATCAGGAAGAAGACAAGGGTGTCCACTTTCACCACTGTTATTCAACATAGTTCTGGAAGTCCTAGTTACAATAGTCAGAGAAGAAAAAGAAATAAAAGGAACCCAGATCAGAAAAGAAGAAGTAAACTCTCACTGTTTGCAGATGACATGATACGGCACATAGAAAACCCTAAAGACAGTATCAGAAAATTACTAGAGCTAATCAGTGAATTTAGCAAGGTTGCAGGATACAAAATCAATACACATAAATCACTTGTATTTCTATATACTAACAATGAAAAATCATAAAGAGAAAGGAAGGAATCAATCCCATTCACCATTGCAACAAAAAGAATTAAATATCTAGGGAAAACTTACCTAAAGAGACAAAAGAACTGTACTCAGAAAATTATAGGATACTGATGAAAGAAATCAAAGACAATGTAAACAGATGGAGAGATATTCTGTATTCCTGGGTCGGAAGAACCAATATTGTGAAAACGACTATACTACCAAATGCAATCTACAGATTTAATGCAATCCCTATCAAATTACCAATGGCATTTTTCAGAGAACTAGAACAGAAAACTTCACAATTCATACCAAAACACAAAAGACCCTGAATAGCCAAAGCAATCTTGAGAAAGAAGAATGGAGCTGGAGGAATCAAGCTTCCTGACTTCAGATTAGACTACAAAGCTACAGTCATCAAGACAATATGGTACTGGCACAAAAACAGAAATATAGACCAATGGAACAAGATAGAAAGCCCAGAAATTAACCCATGCACCAATGGGTACCTTATTTTTGACAAAGGAAGCAACAATATACAATGGGGCAAAGACAGCCTCTCCAATACACAGTGCTGGGAAAACTGGACAGCTACATGTAAAAGAATGAAATTAGAACACTTCCTAACACCATACACAAAGATAAACTCAAAATTGATTAAAGACCTAAATGTAAGACCAGAAACTGTAAAACTCTTGGAGGGAAACATAGGCAGAACACTCAGTGATATAAATAAAAGCAAGATCCTCTATGACCCACCTCCTAGAGTAATGGAAATAAAAACAAAAGTAAATAAGTGGGACCTGATTAGGCTTAAAAGCTTTTTCACAGCAAAGGAAACTATAAGCAAGGTGAAAAGACAACCCTAAGAATGGGAGAAAATAATAGCAAATGAAACAACTGACAAAGGGATAATTTGCAAAATATACAAGAAGCTCCTACAACTCTTTGTTAGAAAAACAAACAACACAATCAAAAAGTGGGGAAAAGACCTAAATAGACATTTCTCCACAGAAGACATACAGATGGCTAACAAACACATGAAAAGATACTCAACGTCACTCATTATTAGAGAAATGTAAATCAAAACTACAAGGAGATATCACCTCCCACTGGGCAGAAGGGCCATCATCAAAAAATCTACAAACAATTAATGTTCTAGAGAGTGTGTAGAAAAGGGAATGCTTTTGCACTGTTGGAGGGAACATAAATTGATACAGCCACTATGGAAGACGGTATGTACCTTCCTTAAAAAACGAGGAATAAAACCACCATATGACCCAGCGATCCCACTCCTAGGCATATACACTGAAGAAACCAGTGTTGAAGAAGACACATGTATCCCATTGTTCATTGCAGCACTATTTACAACAGCAATGGCACCCCACTCCAGTACTCTTGCCTGGAAAATCCCATGGACGGAGGAGCCTGGTAGGCTGTGGTCCATGGGGTCGCTAAGAGTCGGACACGACTGAGCGACTTCACTTTCGCTTTTCACTTTCGTGTATTAGAGAAGGAAATGGCAACCCACTCCAGTGTTCTTGCCTGGAGAATCCCAGGGATGCGGGATCCTGGTGGGCTGCCGTCTCTGGGGTCGCACAGAGTTGGACACGACTGAAGTGACTTAGTAGCAGCATCAGAACATGGAAGCAACCTAGATGTCCATCAACAGATGAATGGATAAAGAAGTTGTGGTACATATACACAGTGGAATATTACTCAGCCATAAAAATTTGCATGAGTCAGTTCTAATGAGGTGGATGAATCTAGAACCTATTATACAGAGTGAAGTGAATCAGAAAGAGAAAGATAAATATCATATTCTAATGCACATATATGGAATATAGAAAAATCATACTGAAGAACTTATTTACAGGGCAGCAAGGGAGAAACAGACATAGAGAATAGACTTACAGACGTGGAGAGATGGGAGGAGAGGGTGAAATGTATAGAAAGAGTAACATGGAAACTTACATTACCGTTTGTAAAATAGCCAACGAGAATTTGCTGTATGGCTCAGGAAACTCAAACAGGGGCTCTGTATCAATCTAGAGGGGTGGGATGGGAAGGGAGATGGGAGGGAGGTTCAAAAGGGAGGGATGTTAACCTATGGCTGATTCATGTTGAGGTTTGATCAGTCAGTTCATTTCGATCATTCAGTCGTGTCTGACTCTTTGCGACCCCATGGACTGCAGCACTCCAGGCCTCCCTGTCCATCACCAACTCCTGGAGTTTACTCAAACTCATGTCCATTGAGTCGGTGACGTCATCCAACCATGAAGTTTGATATAAAACAACAAAATTCTGTAAAGCAATTATCCTTCAATAAAAAACAAAAAAAACTTTGCAATAACAACAACTAAATTTTTCCTTAATTCATATTCCTCCTTCCACATCTATGAAAAAGGAATGAAATGTTACTTGGAAGATTCTCTCTGATGATCTCCTCAGCAAATCCCAAAGTTCATCACATATTTCCCCTTTTCCAAGTTGTTGCAGGTATTAGTTTTGTCCACTGTTGTCCTATCTATAACTCAGGTTGCCATTTTTCCAGTTTTGCTACCAGCTTCTTCACTGTTTTTCCAGCTTCTGCTTAGTCTCAAAGCCAAGGTCATATATTTTAACCATTTCTTTCTGCAGCCCTCCACTGTCCAATGTCTTCCATTGTCAATAAATCTAAAGAGATGTTACATGTTGATGTTTTGAATTTGACCTGACTCTCTTAAGAATCTGTGACTCAGTTTCATTCTCTTAAATGAATGAACGAGTGTGGTAAATCCTACCTTTCTCTATGTTTCTTTGAGCAGCACCCCACATCTAGCTTCCAACTGCATCATCAGTATATCCTACAGCATAAAAACCACCCCAAACTCAGTTGTTTTTATAACAACTACCTTTTATATGACTTATAATTTTTGTGGATCAGCAGTTTGGACTGGGCTCAGTCCCGTGTCTCAGTGGTGGTCACTCCAAAGTCGGAAGGGCATTGAGTTAGGGGTCTCTGCTTCTGGGGTTAGCTGGCTGGGCACCTGAACTAGGGGCCTGACTGGAAAGCATTCTTCATCATTTGTCAGGCAGGCTCAAACTTTCTCACCATGGATATGGCACAGGGTGCCAGGAGCATAATGAGGGGGCTCTAATACACAAGAACTTTCTTGCTTCTGTTGGCATCACTTTTGCTGCTGTTCCATTGTCCTAAGTCGTTATAGTCCAGTGTAGATACAAGATGAGTAGTGAAAGCACTTCTCTGTCATTTTTCATCTCCTGCAGCCCATGAGTTTCCCTTTTTTTTTTCCATTTTACCGTCACACTTTTGTTGGCCACAGCTTCTTAAGAAATGGTGTTTTACTTTCAGACTATTCTTGCTTGAAAATGTCTTTATTCTGCTCTTGCTTGATTCATAGTTTGCCTTGGTGTATAATCTAAGTTAGAAATATTTTTCCTACCTAATTTTGAAGGCATCCCTTCACTGTCCTCTGTCTTCCACTGTTGAGAAATCTAGAGATTCTACGTGTCGATGTTTTGACCTGACTCTCTTAAGAACCTGTGACTGTTTCATTGAAAAAAATGGTACAATAATAATCCTACCTTTCTCCACATGCTATGTGGAATAACAGGAAGGTAACATGTATTCAAAAGCAGAGACATCACTTTGCCAACAAAGGTTCGCCTAGTCAAGGCTATGGTCTTTCCTGTGGTCACGTATGGATGTGAGAGCTGGACTGTGAAGAAGGCTGAATAACAAAGAATTGATGCTTTTGAACTGTGGTGTTGGAGAAGACTCTTGAGAGTCCCTTGGACTGCAAGGAGATCCAACCAGTCCATTCTGAAGGAGATCAGCCCTGGGATTTCTTTGGAAGGAATGATGCTAAAGCTGAAACTCCAGTACTTTGGCCACCTCATGCGAAGAGTTGACTCATTGGAGAAGACTCTGATGCTGGGAGGGATTGAGGGCAGGAGGAGAAGGGGACGACAGAGGATGAGATGGCTGGATGGTATCACTGACTCGATGAATGTGAGTCTGAGTGAACTCCGAGAGCTGGTGATGGATAGGGAGGCCTGGCGTGCTGCAGTTCATGGGGTCACAAAGAGTCGGACACGACTGAGCGACTGATCTGATCTGAACATGTATGTGGTGCTTGACATGGGTCTGGCATGTAGGAATTGGCCCCCAGAATGGTAGTGTGGTTTGTGACATTGTACAGGAGACAGGGATCAAGACCATCCCCATGGAAAAGAAATGCAAAAAAGCAAAATGACTGTCTGGGGAGGCCTTACAAATAGCTGTGAAAAGAAGAGAAGCGAAAAGCAAAGGAGAAAAGGAAAGATATAAACATTTGAATGCAGAGTTCCAAAGAATAGCAAGAAGAGATAAGAAAGCTTTCTTAGGTGATCAATGTAAAGAAATAGAGGAAAACAACAGTATGGGAAAGACTAGGGATCTCTTCAAGAAAATCAGAGATACCAAAGGAACATTTCATGCAAAGATGGGCACGATAAAGGACAGAGATGGTGTGGACCTAACAGAAGCAGAAGATATTAAGAAGAGGTGGCAAGAATACACAGAAGAACTGTACAAAAAAGAGCTTCAAGACCTAGACAATCATGATGATGTGATCACTGACCTAGAGCCAGACATCTTGGAATGTGAAGTCAAATGGGCCTTAGAAAGCATCACTACGAACAAAGCTAGTGGAGGTGATGGAATTCCAGTGGAACTATTCCAAGTCCTGAAAGATGATGCTGTGAAAGTGCTGCACTCAATATGCCAGCAAATTTGGAAAACTCAGCAGTGGCCACAGGACTGAAAAAGGTCAGTTTTCATCCCAATCCCAAAGAAAGGCAATGCCAAGGAGTGCTCAAACTACCGCACAATTGCACTCATCTCACACGCTAGTAAAGTAATGCTCAAAATTCTCCAAGCCAGGCTTCAGCAATATGTGAACCGTGAACTTCCTGATGTTCAAGCTGGTTTTAGAAAAGGCAGAGGAACCAGAGATCAAATTGCCAACATCCGCTGGATCATGGAAAAAGCAAGAGAGTTCCAGAAAAACATCTATTTCTGCTTTATTGACTATGCCAAAGCCTTTGACTGTGTGGATCACAATAAACTATGGAAAATTCTGAAAGAGATGGGAATACCAGACCACCTGATCTGCCTCTTAAGAAATCTGTGTGCAGGTCAGGAAGCAACAGTTAGAACTGGTCATGGAACAACAGACTGGTTCCAAATAGGAAAAGGAGTACGTCAAGGCTGCATATTGTCACCATGTTTATTTAACTTATATGCGGAGTACATCATGAGAAATGCTGGACTGGAAGAAACACAAGTTGGAATCAAGATTGCCGGGAGAAATATCAATAACCTCAGATATGCAGATGACACCACTCTTATGGCAGAAAGTGAAGAGGAACTAAAAAGCCTCTTGATGAAAGTGAAAGTGGAGAGTGAAAGGGTTGGCTTAAAGCTCAACATTCAGAAAACGAAGATCATGGCATCTGGTCCCATCACTGCATGGGAAATAGATGGGGAAACAGTGGAAACAGTGTCAGACTTTGTTTTTCTGGGCTCCAAAATCACTGCAGATGTTGACTGCAGCCATGAAATTAAAAGACGCTTACTCCTTGGAAGGAAAGTTATGAGCAATCTAGATAGCATATTCAAAAGCAGAGACATTACTTTACCAACAAAGGTTCGCCTAGTCAAGGCTATGGTCTTTCCTGTGGTCATGTATGGATGTGAGAGCTGGACTGTGAGGAAGGCTGAGCGCCGAAGAATTGATGCTTTTGAAGTGTGGTGTTGGAGAAGACTCTTGAGAGTCCCTTGGACTGCAAGAAGATCCAACCAGTCCATTCTGAAGGAGATCAATCCTGGAATTTCTTTGGAAGGAATGATGCTAAAGCTGAAACTCCAGTATTTTGGCCACCTCATGCGAAGAGTTGACTCATTGGAGAAGACTCTGATGCTGGGAGGGATTGAGGGCAGGAGGAGAAGGGGACGACAGAGGATGAGATGGCTGGATGGCATCACTGACTCGATGGATGCGAGTCTGAGTGACCTCCGGGAGCTGGTGATGGACAGGGAGGCCTGGCGTGCTGCGGTTCATGGGGTCGCGAAGAGTCGGACACGACTGAGTGACTGATCTGATCTGATCTGATGGTAGTGTAATGCTCCACATTTCCAATCTTCTATCAGCAATTTTGGAAATGGGAAATGGGGATTGACAGCTACCAGCCACTTCTCATTACCCCACACAATTGTTAGGGGAAGCACACTGATTGAAACCTCCCACCCTGGCCAGGCATGAGTTGTTTTATGACAGGAGATCCTGATAAGGAATATGGAACTAATAAGCCACCACCAACCAGAAGAGTTCAGGAAAGGTTGAAAGGAGACACCGCGTGTCCATCCACTTCCCAGAATCCGTCTCACTAGCATCCATCTTGGCTGAGCGATGCATGCGGCACCAGGAAAGACTCTGAATTAGAATGATTGGCCAAAGACCACCCGGAAACTAATCTCATCACCATAAAACCCGAGACTGTGAGCCACACGGCAGAGCAGTTCTCCTGGGTTCCCTTACCCTACTGCTCTCCACCTGGGTGCCCTTTCCCAATAAAATCTCTTGCTTTGTCAGCACATGTGTCTCCTCAGACAATTCATTTCCGAGTGTTAGACAAGAGCCCAGTTTCGGGCCCTGGAAGGGGTCCGCCTTCCTGCAACACAATGACCCTCTTTAAAGCATCGTCAGAGGTATTTCCCAGATGGTCCAGTAGTTAAGACTTCGCCTTCCAATGCAGGCGGTGTGGGTTCGATCCCTGGTGAAGGGAACTAAGATCCCACATGCTGTGTGGCCTAGAAAAAAATTGGGCTGCTGCTGCTAAGTCGCTTCAGTCGTGTCTGACTCTATGCGACCCCATAAAAGGCAGCCCACCAGGCTCCCCCGTCCCTGGGATTCTCCAGGCAAGAACACTGGAGTGGGTTACCATTTCTTTCTCCAATGCATGAAAGTGGAAAGTGAAAGTGAAGTCACTCAGTCATGTCTGACTCTTAGTGACCCCATGGACTGCAGCCCACCAGGCTCCTCCGTCAATGGGATTTTCCAGCTAAGAGTACTGGAGTGGGGTGTCATTGCCTTCTCTGAAATGGATCATAGATGTAAATAAATTTAAAAACCTAAAAGGAGATTGAAAAGAAAATCCAAATGAGGATTTTAAAAACATCCTCATAAATATTTTGCAAATAGATAGAGTGAAAAGAAAAAAAAAGATGGTTTTGTCCTACCATTTTTGGAAGAAAGGTTTTTCTTACCCTATTAGAAGCAATAATAGTGGTTCAGCATATGCCTGACAGTGCTTTCGACTAAGCTGCTGGATCCAAAAGTGAGAAGACAGGGTTTGAGTCACCTGTCAGCCAAGCTAATGCTGACTCTGTTATGAGAAAATTCACATGATTTTTCTTATCATTGAAGGCATAAACTTTCATTACAGAGGTGATACCACTAAAAAAAAAAAAAAAAAAAGCATGAGATGACATTCCTGAGGTCCCACGAAAAGCTGAAAATGGTGATAAAGTATTTATTCCAAACCTTCCACAAGGAAGATGGTTGTCTCCCACTGCTAATTAGTGCTGAATATCCCCTGGAGAAGGGAATGGCTACCCACTCCAGTATTCTGGCCTGGGGAAGTCTGTGAACAGAGGAGCCTGGAGGGCTATAGTCCATGGGGTCACAGAGTTGGACACAGCTGAGCAATTAACACTTCCACTATGGGAGAATTAGGGAAGTTGGTCCAATATGAGATTTTAAAATCTTTACATTATCCCCTGGTGCTCTTCTTTCTACAATTCAGGTGATAAAGAGGTGTTTAAAAATGGCAGAGAGCCTCTTTATCATGCAAACATGAATATAAAATGTGAATAAAAATGCAATCGTAACTTATAAATTAGGGGAAAAAAATAAAAAACATTAAAATTGTTCTGAAATCTCCATTTTCCTCAGAGGAAATTAACCTTGCAAAAACATTCCCTTTTCCTTTCAGAAAAGAATTTATTTTTTGCAGGAACAGATGGGAAATCAGAAAATACTTTAAAATGAATTTTGATTCTAAGCATATATATCTCCTTGTTTACCGTAGATATTCTGTGAGTTTGAAGAGGAGTATAAGGTCTCAGCGGGAGAAGGCAATGGCACCCCACTCCAGTACTGTTGCCGGGAAAATCCCATGGATGGAGGAGCCTGATGGGCTGCAGTCCATGGAGTTGCTAAGAGTCAGACACGACTGAGCAACTTCACTTTCACTTTCCACTTTCATGCATTGGATAAGGAAATGGCAACCCACTCCAGCGTTCTTGCCTGGAGAATCCCAGGGCGGAGAAGCCTGGTGGGCTGCAGTCCATGAGGTCGCACAGAGTCGGACAGCAGCATAAGGTCTTCTGCAGACCTTATGCTGCAGAGTATAAGGTCTCAGTGAAGATCCCACAAACATACAAAGCAGAAAGACATGGCAAAAAGGAATTTTTATTTAAAGAGAATGTTGTTTTTAGACAATCATCACTGTTACTTGTGTGCTTGCTAGTTTTTCATTATCTAAATACAAAGATATTACATTTATTAAAAATCTCAGATCAGGACTGATACTGTTCCCCTTGACCAGATTCATGAAATAAAATAATAAGCAAAATAATATTAGGGCTCCAACCACACTTCTGACAGCTAATTTGGAACTCAACATCGACCTGACATTTGCCAGCATTTAGATAAACCAATCTCTGTTTAACTGCCTCTGGCCTTATTTGTGAGTTGAAGCCCACTAATTCATCCTCCAAGTTAAAAAAATTTACTATTTTTTAAATGAAAGACTGACAGATAAACAGAAAGACACAAATACTTACAACTAATCATTGTATTTAGTTATTTGTTAATACTTTTTTAAGTTGATGTGTTGTATTTTCATTTTTGTTCAGTTCAAGAAATTGTCTTTCTTTTTCTTTTTTATTTTGGCTGCATGGCATGAGGGATCTTAGTTCTCCCACCAGGGATAGAACTCATGCCCCCTGCAGTGGAAGCAAGGAGTCCTAACCACGGGATCCCCAGGGAAGTCCCACTTACAACTAATTATATTAAAAGGTCACTTATCATAAGTGCTATAAACAAAGCATACATACTCTGTAGTTACAGGGCCCTTCAATACCTCTCTTTTAACCTGGGCTCAGACATTTGATGAAATTATGAACCTGACTGACAGAAGCTTTCCGAGGTGGGGTCTGCCCTCTGTGGCAATCTCATGACTCAGCACTAGGCTGGATTTTCTTGTGGGGCTGGGACCAGCCAGGTAATGAGTCACTGTGTTTGCTTTCCTGCCTTTCCAAAACATTTTAAAGTTCTTTATTGAATTTGTTACCATATTGCTTCTGTTTTATGTTTTGGCTTTTTGGCTGAGATGCTTGTGGGATGTTAGCTCCCCAACCTGGGATCAAACCTGCACCTCTTGCACTGGAAGGTGAAGTCTTAGACACTGGACCACCAGGAACATCCTTTGCCTTTCCTACTTTACTCCTACTTTTCTCATATTCTTCCTGCCTTGCTATGGTGCCCCACACACTCCAACAGAGTGGGGTTTGGCTTTGGCTTTGCTTCTTGGGGACCTGGGGGAGGACATGGGACTAGTTTTCTTCTCTCCAGGGTTCCTGCTGGGTCCTTTGTCTTGTCACAACTTCCATTCTACCAGGCAGAAATCATCTACTGTCAAATTTTCTGTTATGTAACAAACCATTTTATATGTATAAAATGATAAGATGTAATCTGATGACTCCCCGATCTCCACCTCCAGGGAGCTAGTTCTAATGGGATCCCTGTCCTTGGAAAATTCACAGGTATTTCCAACTCAACATGCCCCACACTTATCCACGAACCAAACCCAAGCTGCTCTCCCTTGGCGTTTCCTTTCTCAGTGGATGACGTCATCATGCATCCAGACGCCTTCATCAGAAAGCTGGAATCCTCATTCCCTCCCTCGCTCTTACTGTTCACTATTTACACCAGGTCTCCCATCAGGACTCGACAGTTCTATCTTCTAAATGCACTTTAACCTCCTCTGCGTGATCCCACCCCCACTGCCACAAATTCTCCAAGCCATCTTTCTACTGCTCCTGCAACCCTCCAGCCTATTCTTGAGAAGGTAATCCCTGTAAAACACATCTCTCAAAGGCTTTTTGTTGTCCTTATATAAATATTCTTTAACGTTACGGAGTCTGCATTTACCTTCTGCCTACATTTTCAGGTTCATTTCTTGTCTCTCAACAATCTAAGGGTCTGGGTTCCATCTCTGCTGAACTTTTATTTCTTTAGGATCTCATGCTCTTTCTCACCTCTGAATCTTCACAGAAGCTATTTCCTCTGCTTCAGACAGTCTCTCTCATCTTTACATTGCTAACTTCTACACATCCTTCAGGTCTCAACCTAGATATCACTTCCCTCAGGAAGCCCTCCTAAGATCCCTACTCTTTACCCCAGTTTAGGCCAAGTGTTCCTGCTCTGGGGCCCAGGACCCTTGCACTGAGTCCCTCCCACCCAAGGGTGGTAGTGGCTTCCTGCTCTTTCTGGGTAGCTAATTTCTAGGTTCCTTCCCTCTCATTTTGTTTACCAGATTCTGTCATTCCTTATGTAACTTTCTGTGTGATGGATTTCCTCTATTGCAAATACTCCCAGTGTTTTCTACGTCATGGCTGGTTCTAAGTACTTAGTTTCTTTCTTTCTTTTTTAATTCTTTTTTTTAATTTTATTTTTATTTTATTTAATAAGTATTTAGTTTCTAACATGTGACTCACATGGTAAAGAATCTGGATGCAATGCAGGAGATCTGGGTTCGATCCCTGGATTGGGAAGATTCCCTGGAGAAGGGAATGGCTACCCACTCCAGTATTCTTGCCTGGAGAATTCCAGGGACAAAGGAGCCTGGTGGGCTACAGTCCATGGGGTCTCAAAGAGTTGGACACAACTTAGTGACTGAACAACAACAACAGAGCACTAAAGTCCATTTTCCAGGGTGATTTCTGAGGAACGTAGTACAACTCTGCACCTGTACGTATGCGTTCATTGCCCTGGATCTTCATCAGAGGGTATGTTTAATTGTCCTGCCCCTTTTGTAGAGGGGTTGGGGCTTGGTCTACTTTGCTCATAACTGCTTTCCCCAAAACCTGGTACAGTGATTGGCTTAAAAATACGTCTAACACAGAAACACATTTGTAAATGTTTTTGTCTTCTCACATTTGTCCAAGTCTAGAACATCCAGCTTTCTTTCCCTAGAATTTCAGGAAATTGGTATGTGCTGTCATGCCTTTGCAGATTGTTTTAACAGCTTTCCTTACAGAACTATGCGAGATAGCATTAAAATGACTTTTCACACACTAAATTTTTTCAGCTAGATTTTATCATCAAATACTAAGAAATATGTCAGATAGATGTGAATGAAGCTGTTATTATATGTTTCAAACTTTGCTTTCTGTCTTACATTCTGGTTCTGTTGGACTATAAAACCTAAAACCTACTGTCTTCAGGAATTTATTTCACTGCAAATGGGTAAATGAGACACTCATCTTTATTGTCTGCCAGGACTTGTCATGTGTGCACAGAGAGCCCAGCTTAATTTTAGCTGGGCTAAAATTAAAATTAGCAACAAGATAAACATGAGCAATTCATCATTTATAACTTTAAAGATAAGCTTATTGAAAGGCTATAGATTAAGATGTACTTGGATATTCTTGCTAAATCCAGTGAAAAATGAAATTAAATTTGTTTTTTCCAGAAACTTTAAACAGAAGGGAGAGTTAGTAAAATTAGAATGAAACATTTGTGAATGTGCTTTGGGAAACAGTTTTGGTCGAATATATGATTTTGTTATTACCCACTGGCAAAATTTAACATTAAAGATAGTAAGAAGCAGCACATTTCAGTCATGAACCATTCATTCATAAATTATTTGGCCTTTTAATTTCTGACTTGAAAGTTTACTTAAGCATTCAGTACTTTTTAATGTGTTCAATTAATTTTATCAAAACCTTGTATTCAAATTATTTTGTCAGTATGATAATGGCCACATCAGATTGAAAAGAAATGATTTTAAAACTGCTTCATGCAAGTCATAAAAGACACACAAAAGTTCTCACCTTTCAACAGTATGAGAATAAGAAGAACTATAATTATGTGGTTGAAAGAGTTTTATCAGGTATAAATGTCATTTAGGAATTTCTAAGAGTGGCCCTAAACTAGGTGGCATGGATTAAAAAAAGCATTAAAATGATACTAATGTAAGAATCATTTAATAATCATTAAATTTATTATTTAGTAGATAGTCATACCTAACAATGAGCAAATTTGTAGAGCATTTTAAAAGGCATGTTTATAGAACACTATTAATACTCATGTAAATAAATATTAATTGTGAAGAATAGACCTCAAGAAGTGTTAAATATATTTAGAAAAGAGAGAGCAAGGGCTAAGTGAAAATTATTCATTTTGGTAAAAAAAAAACAATCTTTAATCAGAGAACTATGTATATAACACAGTCAAGAGTCAACATACTTTCAAAATGTGATTTTACTAGTGAATTTTAGGATAAGTGGTGTTTTTATTCTACCCTCTTCTACAAGAAATACTGGTAATTACAACTAATCAAGTGGAATTATTATTAGAAATGGTATATGCAAGGACGATGCAGGTTATTTATGTCATATTACAATTTAAATACACATCTTGAGTTTAAAAACATCTGACAATCAATATTTCCTCCAGAATTTTCATTAAGGCAAATCTGTTTAAAATTCAACTTTTAAATTTAACTTTTAGTAAGTTCAACCACTTTATCTTCCCAGTGATGGACCATGAGTATCTGATCAGAAATAGACAACAATATTTCTCACTCTGATCACTGTTTCAAAATCCTTTTTTTCCAGAAAAAAATTTTTTTTTTCTGGAGAAAAACGTATGCATATATATATATATAACATTACTGTATCAAGAATACATTCTAACATTCTTCATGACTCCTGCCAAAGCCTCAGTTTATAGTCACCTCTATGAAAGATTTCTAATATGGAATGTTCACCTAGAAAGACTCAATCACTGGGACCCACCCCAGTGCTCCCTTTGGAGATGCAGCAATCCTTTCTCAGTGCCATGTTAGATACTTGTTCTTTCATGGGTGTCCACGGATTTTTTAAGTTTGTTTTTGTTCTTTATTTAATTCGTTATTTTTGTTCACTTTGCTTGTTTCCTTTAGTAGATTCTCAGGTAAATCAGGTTGTTATCTGTGTAAATAACCATATGGATGGAGACGATAAACAAGTTGTAGCTTTAACATAGGGAAAGGAGACTGCAAAATCAGATCAGCAACCCAAATCCTTCACAGGTGGGTGCAATAGTTACATTTTCAGTTCCAAAGTGTTCTGGGTAGAGAATCTTAGATCAAGTGGTGTTTTTTTTTTTGGCGGGGGCGGTGCAGAAAGGGGATTGAAAGTCTCTTTTGTGTTGGGATGTCTGGAATCTTTTGCATCTATAGTTAGAGTTTCCAGGTATCTCTCCAGCATTAAGACTTCAGGCATAGAAGACTACAGGTGTACATTTTAACTGCACCCATAAACCAGGAGTCTTCCACAACCTAGATGTCTATTGACAGATGAATGTATAAAGAAGGTGTGGCATATATACACACCTACACACACCCCAAAATATGTAGTGGAATATTACTCAGCCATGAAAAAGGAGTGAATCTGAGTCAGTTGTAGTGACATGGATGAACCTAGAGCCTGTTATACAGACTGAAGTAAGTCAGAAAGGGGCAAACAGATATCATATATCAGCTATCGTAACAGCTATCATACATCTCTTTCATAGAGATGACTGTAAACTGAGGCTTTGGCAGGAGTCATGAAGAATATTAGGATGTATTCTTGATATAGTAATGTTATATATATTTGGAAGGAATGATGCTAAAGCTGAAACTCCAATACTTTGGCCACCTCATGCGAAGAGTTGACTCATTGGAAAAGACCCTGATGCTGGGAGGAACTGTGGGCAGGAGGAGAAGGGGACGACAGAGGATGAGATGTCTGGATGGCATCACGGACTTGATGGACGTGAGTCTGAGTGAACTCCGGGAGATGGTGATGGACAGGGAGGCCTGGCGTGCTGCAGTTCATGGGGTCGCAAAGAGTCGGACACGACTGAGTGACTGAACTAAACTGAACTGAATGTCACATATATATATATACACACACACATATATATATACGTATGTGCATACATTTTTCTCCAAAAAAAATAGATATCATGTGCTAATGTATATATATTTGAATCTAGAAAAATAGAACTGATGAACCTATTTAAAGAGAAAAAAATGGAGACACAGATGTAGAGGATGGACTTACGGACACATCAGGGGAAGGAGAGGGTGGGACAAACTGAGAAAGTAGCCCTGCCATACATACACTATCGTGTGTGAAATGGATAACTGCGGAAGCTGCTGCACAGCACAAGGAGGCCAGCTTGGAGGCCTGTGACGACCTACAGGGGTGGGATGGTGGCAGGGAGGCTCAGGAGGAAAGGGCTTTGTTGGAAATTATGACTGATTTGCACTGTTGTATGTCAGGGACCAGCACAGCATTGTAAAGCAATTATCCTTGAATAAAAATAAGTAAATAAAGAAAGAAAAACAATAGTAATAAACCCTCACAGCTTCTTGGCTCAGTACCACCCTGTTCCTCTACCCACTAGCCCTGGCTTACATCGTTCTTAAATCTTCTCCCAAGTAAATGGGGTCTTCAGGGTCATAGTTTACAAGCAGCCATCTCAAGCTGTCTAGTGGGACTTATGTGTCATCATCTGCTTTCATAAACTGACCTGCACACCCCAGATAATTGTCATGAACATCCTGAGAGGATTTAACTTTTTTCAGTATAGTTGGTCTCTCCCTTCTTTGGTGTTTAATCCCACATTAAGGAAGTAAGGAAGTCTTTATTTTCTTCTGAGCTCATAAACATCGCTTTGTTACAAGGTTGAGTTCATGTTGTTCTGATGTATTTGGCCCTTTTCTCTAGATTTTAAGGTCCTGTCATAACCCAGTAAAGAATTTTCACCTTCTTATAAAGATTTTCAAAAGCATTTGTGGTCTCGTATTTATGATGACTAGCACCTGGTTTTGACTTCATCTGCCCTTCTAGGTAATTCTGCTCAGTATTATCTGAATGTCTAGAATGAAGATAATTATTCAGAATACTAGGGCTTCCCTGGTGGCTCAGATGGTAAAGAATCTGCCCACAGTGTGGGAGACCTGTGTTCACTCCCTGGGTTGGGAAGATCCCCTGGAGAAGGGGAATTCAGAATATTAGGCTGGATGTCATTCACCTTGTTTTTCCAACAAAATACTAAATACTGAGAACACACACACACACACACACACACACAAATCTGATTGCTGATCCAGAGAGGGAGGTTAAACAATGTAGCCAAGAATGCTGCCACTTTTGTAAGCATATTTCTGGCATCTCTGGTGGGCTTCCCACTGCTAGGAAGGGAGGGTGGGAGTGAGGAGAGGAGGCTGGACCACCAGACACAGTAGTCCAGGGAGCTTCAGGGGCTCCACCCTATGGCATTGTTTTTAAGGATCCTTTTGTGTGTGGGCGCATGTATGTGGAAATGTCTGTTACTTTATATGAGCATGTACGTTATTTTCATTACATTTGTTGCTCTGTAACAATTCTGAAAGCTGTCAAGCTTATCATCTGTTGAATCCTAATTGCTGATGACAATTTTTAGGATTATTAAATGCCATATGGGCTCAGGTCATAAACGATAATTTAAAAAATTAGAATAGATTTCCAAAGTATTCAACTTAACAATATAGATAAGTCTGTTAAGAATGGATATTACAATTAAAAAGAACAAAATAATGTCATTTGCAACAACATGGATTTTCATAAGTGAAGTAAGTCAGAAAGACAAATACCAAATGATATGACTTATATGTGAAATCTAAACTATGGCACAAATGAGTCTATCTACGAAAGTGAAACAGACTCACGGATATAGAGAACAGATTTGTGGTTTCCAAAGGGGAGGGGACTGGGGGCGGGGAGGACTGGGAGTTTGAGATTAGCAGATGTATAGATTGTTTGCCAGTGATTTGTGGTTGTATTGTTAGGTGTGAGGGTCTTTCACATGTTCCTATATGCCAGTTAGAGGTGGAATACCTCATTTAGGTTTTGTTGCATTAGAAACTTTCCCCCAGATTAGCAGATTAAACAACAACAAAAGAATGGATATTACAATGATTTTTAATAAATATTAGAAACACATAAATTAACTTTACAGTTTTATGTTCAGAAAAACTGTTATCAGCTTAATAAGGACTTTAGTTTGAAACATATCTCCTGAGAGGGTAACAGGTAGGAAGGCCAGAGGTCCCCAAGTGGCAGGTGGAAATAAACTGCAAGTGGCGGATGTTTTTTCCTTTTCTACACAAAATCAAAAGGCACTTCTTTTAACTCTGTGTTGGTGACACCTGGTTCTGCCTTGAGCTAACCAATACCATTTTTCTTATGGAAATGTTTTTCTTAAGCTATGTTAATGAAATTATATTTGCTTTGGAATCTGCCTTTCTTCAAAATGGTTCTGCCTAAGACTAACTTTTTTCCTTTTCTCAAACCTTGGGCTGATAACGGCTCAACAAACCAGTATTCATGTCAATTGTTTTATGGCCAGGGGTGACACACCTGGTGTCATCCTGTCTCAAAAATACAGACTTTGGGAGAGGGGCCTGGTGAAACTGTCTTAGCCTTGAGGTGTCTCTCTTATCTGATTAGCAGCTTGCTAACAGACTTAAAATGCCTAGCTAAAAACTAACAAGCAGGCACTCTTTCTGTCCCCTTCTGATGTCTATGTCAGAAGCTTCTGCTATCTCTATTATACTTTAATAAAACTTTGCTACACAAAAGCTCCAAGTGGTCAGGCCTCGTCTCTGATCCCCGGATCGAATTCCTCTCCTCCGGAGGACACAAATCTCGGCATAGCACATAGCTTACACCAGCAACCTTTCCTTCCTATCTAAACTGATATTTTTGGATTAAGTCTCAGAAAATCATTTCTAAGTCTTCAGATATTTAAATGTGTGAATTGATTATGGGAGTGGGAAAAGGGTGAAGAAAGACCTTTCCTATAAGTGGTATTTACCACATAGTCCCTCATTGAGTGTTATTTTAATCTATCTAATGAGGCAATGCAAAAAGGTCACATTTTTCAGAGTTAATAAAGGTAAAGATGACCTGCCTGCATACATAACTATAGAACTGTCAATTGCACAAACAATTAATTATGTGAACAGATTAATCAGCCAGCAGTTATTAATCACTTGCTCTTTACCTCGCGGCATGCTAGGTGGTATGAATGATGTAGAACAATGCCCTTACAGATACATATTAATTTCTCAGGAAGTACTTTGGGGAAAAAAAATATAACAAAAGCTATTCAGAATAAAAGGTGAATTGATATTTAAAATCAATGTGCAACCATTACTTAGTTTTCAGCAGCAATGAAAGATAATTGCCCTATGGTTTTCCTTTCCATTGACTTTATGAGTGAAACATCTGATTAACTTAACTTTACAAAGAGCCTGAGAAATCTCAAACATTACTTTGGGATGGATGGATGATATTCAGACAAATAGAAAGGCAGATAAACAGTGTATAGTTTCTAGTTGTCTAAAGTGAAGTTGCTCAGTTGTGTCCAACTCTTTGCAACCCCATAGACTGCAGCCTGCCAGGCTCCTCATCCATGAGATTTTCCAGGCAAGAATGTAGTGAGTTCCATTCCTTCTCCAGGGGATATCCCTGAACCAGGGATCAAACCCAGGTCTGTTGCACTGCAGCCAGACTCTTTACCATCTGAACCACCAGGGTCTAGGTCTGCCATTTGGAAGGATTTGGCTGTCTCAAATACTGCCTTACAAACAAAACAACACATAAACCATAATGGAAAAGAGTATGAAAAAAATTAACATTATATATATATATACATATAATATATAACTGAGTCACTGTGCTGTAAGCAGAAATAAATACAACATTGTAAATCAACTATATTTGAATAAAATAAATTTTAAAAATAAGTAAAAATGCTTTTTTTTTTCTTTTTAGTCACCAAAGTGAAAGTGAAAATTGCTCAGTCACGTCCAACTCTTTGCGACCCCATAACCTATGCAGTCCATGGAATTCTCCAGGCCAGAATATTGGACTGGGTAGCCTTTCCCTTCTCCAGGGGATCATATGTCCATTCTTTGTGACTCCATAGACTGTAGCCCTCCAGGATCCTCTGTCCGTGGGATTTTCTAGGCAAGACGGAAAGAAAATAACACAAAGCAAAAACCCCACAAAACAATATAACAAGCTAAACTCTTTAATGAGACTGTTGTGCTTTAAGTTCCTTTTGTTAAAAAAAATATTTGACTTACCCCTTAGCAACCACAAGTCTGTTTTTTATGTGAGTCTAAGCTCCTTTTTAAACATTAGGATATAAAAGTTTGACACTTGGATCAGTCAGGATCGACCCTAAGGAGAAAGAGATGGCACCCACAAGTTAGGATATTTTAAGGAAACTTTTAATTTACAAAGGAAATAATCACCAGGGTGTACCAGGGTTTACATACTCCTTTTCCTATTTGGAACCAGTCTGTTGTTCCATGTCCAGTTCTAACTGTTGCTTCTTGACCTGCATACAGATTTCTCAAGAGGCAGATCAGGTGGTCTGGTATTTCCATCTCTTTCAGAATTTTCCACAGTTTATTGTGATCTACACAGTCAAAGGCTTTGGCATAGTCAATAGAGCAGAAATAGACGTTTTTCTGGAACTCTCTTGCTTTTTTGATGATCCAGCAGATGTTGGCAATTTAATCTCTGGTTCCTCTGCCTTTTCTAAAACCAGTTTGAACATCAGGAAGTTCACGGTTCACATATTGCTGAAGCCTGGCTTGGAGAATTTTGCCAACATTACTTTGCCAACAAAGGTTCGCCTAGTCAAGGGTCTTTCCTATGGTCATGTATGGATGTGAGAGCTGGACTCTGAAGAAGGCTGAGCACTGAAGAATTGATGCTTTTGAACTGTGGTGTTGGAGAAGACTCTTGAGAGTCCCTTGGACTGCAAGGAGATCCAACCAGTCCATTCTGAAGGAGATCAGCCCTGGGATTTCTTTGGAAGGAATGATGCTAAGGCTGAAACTCCAGTATTTTGGCCACGTCATGCGTAGAGTTGACTCATTGGAGAAGACTCTGATGCTGGGAGGGATTGGGGGCAGGAGGAGAAGGGGATGACAGAGGATGAGATGGCTGGATGGCATCACTGACTCGATGGATGTGAGTCTGAGTGACCTCCGGGAGTTGGTGATGGACAGGGAGGCCTGGCGTGCTGCGATTCATGGGGTCACAAAGAGTCGGACATGACTGAGCGACTGATCTAATCTGATCTCTGACCGGGGTTTACAGAACCACAGATGTTCCCATCAGCACAAGGAATCCAGCAGCAGTTGAGGTGTTAACGACACCTCAGAGAGGAAGAAGGAGAAGCAGAACTTGGGCCAGAGAGACTTCCCTGGGAGTCTAGGGGTTAAGACTTTGAGTTTTTACAGCAGTGGGTGCAGATTCCATCACTAGTTGGGAAATTCTGATCCTATCTGTGGCATGGCTCAATAAACAACAAAACAAAACACTCAAACAGTCCCATGATCTTTCTTACCTCTAAGTCCTACCATAAGTCGTTTTCTCTGCTTGAAATGGTCTTCTCTTTCCTCTTCATTTTGTTGATTTCTCATCCTTCTGATCTTAAGCTAGATATCACTTCATCCAGGAAGCCCTCCTGGATCTCCTTTAACTCCAGTTAGGAAAGATCCTTGTTATGGTCACCATTGCCACCTTTACTAGAGCTCTTAATCAGAGGGGTTAATTGTCCTTCTCCTTTGTGTATAGGAGTGGGGCCACTTTCCCCCAAGCCTAGTATGGTGACTGACATGCAATAATGACTTAAATATGCCTAAAAACCAAGAGTGATGTCAATACAACAACCTCATTTAAAGTAATTTTTTTCTGATAGCAAGTGCCCAGAATTTTAGAAAACCTATGGGGATAGACTTTCTTTTTTAGATTATTTTAGAATGTCTCCTTCAGAATGATGGGAGATGGCATTTTAAAGACTTTGAAGATGGCAAGGTAGAACATATTACTACCCAGTCTAAGAAATAACACTCCTGAGATGTGAATACAATTGCCATTACATATTTCAAAGATTTTTCCTGCTTTCTGTTTTGAATGTGGATTTGACAATAATACAGGGAAAATGGATCCTCTTAAGAAGTTTTTAAGAATGAGTTTTACAGCATGTGAGTGATTGAAGCACTTGGAGTGGAGTGCCTGCAAGCCAGGGGGCTGTCACTCACATAGAGCAGACACAAACATCCTCAGGAGATACACTGCATTCTCTGGCCCCCTGTCTCTTGGTGTTAACGATCATCACTGTGTTTGATCATGGTGCTCTTTGGGCTTTTAATTTCATAATTGAAATGGAGTAGGTTTCGTATACTACTGCCCTTTTTGAAAAGTTTTTAGCTGTCATTGTATTTGTTGACCTTGGTTTTGTGCCTCTTTGCTGTGTTGTGGGCACATGCATTGTTTCCATTTTATGTGTTGCTGAACTTGAACTTTACCATCTCTTGAGTAGAAATTAATGATGGTGATTTGTAAGGTTATAAAATGAATTGCAAGTTCATAAGATGTGAAAACTATTTAAATGTAGTATTTTTCAAAAAATAAAAATTACTAAAGTCTAAGTATGTTGGAAATGATTCAGTGCTATATGCTATGCTATGCTAAGTCACTTCAGTCATGTCCGACTCTGTGTGACCCCATAGACGGCAGCCCACCAGGCTCCACCGTCCCTGGGATTCTCCAGGCAAGAACACTGGAGTGGGTCGCCATTTCCTTCTCCAATGCATGAAAAGTGAAAAGAGAAAGTGAAGTTGCTCAGTCATGTCTGACTCTTAGTGACCCCATGGACTGCAGCCTACCAGGCTCCTCCGTCCATGGGATTTTCCAGGCAAGAGTACTGGAGTGGGGTGCCACTGCCTTCTCCATAAAATCTATGCTATGCTAAGTCACTTCAGTCGTGTCCGACTCTGTGTGACCCCATAGACGGTAGCCCACCAGGCTCCCCTGTCCCTGGGATTCTCCAGGCAAGAACACTATATAGTGCTATATAGATATTATATAATTGCTTTAAACTATAAATATTAGAAATACATAAATTCATCTTCAGCTGAAGAATTGATGCTTTTGAACTGTGGTGTTGGAGAAGACTCTTGAGAGTCCCTTGGACCGCAAGGAGATCCAACCAGTCCATTCTAAAGGAGATCAGCCCTGGGTGTTCTTAGGAAGGAATGATGCTAAAGCTGAAACTCCAGTACTTTGGCCACCTCATGCGAAGAGTTGACTCATTGGAAAAGACTCTGATGCTGAGAGGGGTTGGGGGCAGGAGGAGAAGGGGACGACAGAGAATGAGATGGCTGGATGGCATCACTGACTTGATGGACATGAGTTTGGGTGAACTCAGGGAGTTGGTGATGGACAGGGAGGCCTGGCATGCTGCAATTCATGGGGTCACAAAGAGTCGGACATGACTGAGCGACTGAACTGAACTGAACTGAACTGAAGTATGTTGGAAATGATTCAGTGCTGTATAGATATTATATAATTGCTTTAAACTATAAATATTAGAAATACATAAATTCGTCTTCAGCATGGTATACAGTGGTGGGCTGTGGGTGGTACAAGGCCTATCTAGACAGGGGCTTTCATGTTTTAGTTCTAGGTCTGGAGCAAACACTATATACTCAACAAGGACTTTTTACTGTCTAAGTATGTTATTTTCTAGAACTGCGTCAGTATTTAAATAGTATTTAGTATTTAATTCTGGTTTTCTCAGTGTGTATGCCCAGCAGTGGGATTGCTGGATCATAAGGCAGTTCTATTCCCAGTTTTTTGAGGAATCTCCATATTGTTCTCCATAGTGGCTGTACTAGTTTGCATTCCCACCAACAGTGTAAGAGGGTTCCCTTTTCTCCACACCCTCTCCAGCATTTATTGCTTGTGGACTTTTGGATCGCAGCCATTCTGACTGGCGTGAAATGGTACCTCATAGTGGTTTTGATTTGCATTTCTCTGATAATGAGTGATGTTGAGCATCTTTTCATGTGTTTGTTAGCCATCTGTATGTCTTCTTTGGAGAAATGTCTATTTAGTTCTTTGGCCCATTTTTTGATTGGGTCATTTATTTTTCTGGAATTTATCTGTAAGAGTTGCTTGTATATTTTTGAGATTAGTTGTTTGTCTGTTGCTTCATTTGCTATTATTTTCTCCCATTCTGAAGGCTGTCTGTTCACCTTGCTTATGGTTTCCTTTGTTGTGCAGAAGGTTTTAAGTTTAATTAGGTCCCATTTGTTTATTTTTGATTTTATTTCCAATATTCTGGGAGGTGGGTCATAGAGGATCCTGCTGTGATGTATGTCAGAGAGTGTTTTGCCTATGTTTTCCTCTATGAGTTTTATGGTTTCTGGTCTTATATTTAGATCTTTAATCCATTTTGAGTTTATTTTTGTGTGTGGTGTTAGAAACATCTTGATGTATGGCAAAAGCAATACAATATTGTAAAGTTAAGCAAAATAAAATTAAAAAAATAGTATTTAGTATTTAAATGTCTCAGCTGGCAATTTTGGAGGTGAATAAGAACAAAAGAGGCCAAGGCACCATAAGACAGATACAAAGCTCTATTCTGCCTACTGTTTTGCTAGCTTATTTGAGTCTGAAATTTTTGAAATAGGTAAACCCATTATTTCTACTTCTTGAGGTTATCTCAAGAAGCCCTTGTGATATAAAATATTTGGAGAATAACTATTTCACAGATTGAGAAATGGGTACTAGAGGTAAGTTAATTATTAACAGAATTGAAAACTTGGCATTCTCCATCACAATTCCCCAGCCCCAAACAATTTTTTTAGCTAAAGAGGGAATGATTGGTAATACATTTTATTATTAGTTTTGTTTCCCTTCTGTTGCCATTGTCCTTACCCTTTCAACTAGAAAAGCTCTGCATTCTTCAATCATTTATTCACTCCCTTACCTGACAACGATTTATTGACCACCTACCACTCTGCTCAGGTTGTATGAACAGAGATGAAAGCAGCAGTCCCTGTTCCTAAAGAACTCACAGCACGTTCAAATTGTCTAAAGGCAGAAGGCAGATGGAAAATAGCAAAGCTGGAGGTGATGCAGTTGTCTACTTAGTTTGCATTGATGACAAGGAATTCAGGCACTATTATTCTCATTGCAAGAAACATGGAAATTCAGAGAAAAGTCAGGACTACAGATGTAGATTTGACTTTTTCACACTTGGAAACTCCATCCAAAAATGTGAGGTTTTCAAAATAGAAGTCTAGCATTGATTAGGAAGTTCATTTCTCTGAAACGATGAGAAATGAAATTCGTAGTAGAAACACAGAAGGCATCATCAAAGAGGCAATTACACGGAGAATAAGACGAGTAGGAATGTGTATCCTCAGAAATGACTTTATTTTTATTTTCTCAAATATTATAAAATAAGAACAACAAAAATGTATTACATAATAAACTTTATCCTTTGAGGAGTGTCCATTGCAGTTCTGAGAGGTTTGAACTAATTTTTACAGAAGCAGAAACAGAAGTCCAGGGAAGTTAGGTAACTTGCTCAGACATCCAGCTATTAGAAGATAGAGTGAGAATTTGGAATTAGCAGGGACAGGTTGCCGATTCCTGCTCCTGCCCTAAACTTGGCATCCTTGGTATGAATCATCTGAGAATCCTTCAGGAGCCGCCTTGATCTCTCCTGTGGCCGAGGGCCAGTCTGCTCAGGTCCTTGGCTTCCCATTGAAGGATGAGATAGAAATGGGACATTTCCCCTCGGATAGGAAAAAAACTGACGGGGACGTGTTTTAATTAAATTTGAGTAGAATTTCCATTCCAATAAGGGCATGAATTTATTCTCTCTGTCAAAAGCCTTCAGGGCCATTTAAATCCTATCTCCTAATTAAGAACTTTGCACCAAAATTGTATTCGTGCACACTGCTCTTCAAACTCTGCTTCAATCTAATTGAATATATTTTCAAACTTGCAGAACTGAAGAGAACAAAGAGCTTTAACACTCTGCTGTACTCGAAAGGAAGCCGAGTGTCATTGTAGGCCTTGACTCAGCATTTCACAATGCTGAGGCTATGGGGGGACACTAACTACTTCATCAGTAATAGGAATATCATTAAAAATGCTAGTAATACATTAAACTGTACACACATGCACAAACATATATAAATGCAAAGACTATAAAACAAATGTACATTTAAAAAGTTTATATTATGGCTTGTTTTTAAGATAAAGAGTATTGTGTCTGAGAAAAGAAACATTGTCTGAAAGACCAGCTGATGAAGAACCTCAGAGTTGAATTTGTCAGTCTTCAAAATAGTGTCTTAAAAGTAAATAAAATATCATCAGCCAATTCATATACATCTTGCCTGTCCACTTACCTGGGTGTGTAATTCATCTTGTACAGTATAATGTCAATTCTGATGATTTGTTGAAACAAAAAATTGTGTCTTTCGAAATCACAAATTAAAGAAAAAACCCTGAGTAGACTCAGGATGATTGTTGAATAATAGTTTCTAATCACAAACCACTTTACTGGTTAACTTTAATCATCACATCTACTACTTTACATTTAACTCTTGAAAATCAAGGTCAAAAATAAAAAAGTAATTTTTTTAAACAATCTTCTTTCTTTCCCCTGTTGAGAAAAAATTCAGAGGAAGCAAAGTATCAGGTTTGAATAGTAAGCAGTGTAAGACAGAAGAATCCGTAAGTATAAGTGTTCAGATATAGTTCTTTGCTAAACAAGAACATATTGATTGACTTGTTTCTCACATAGAAAACAAAATTTCAACTGGTTTTTTAAATAATGACAGTTGGCATATGCAGTTTCAGTGTAGAAGTTACAATAAGAACCCTAGTTTACAGGTTTAAACTTCTTGGGAAATACTGAAGAATTTAATAACTTACTATAAGCCTGGAGAATAAATTTAGAATGTGTTTCAACAATTTTTCCACTAATACCTGTTATAATTTTTTTTTGTATTCCAGGATCCAACCTAGGGTATTAAGTTTTATTTAGTAACAGTTTTTAAAATCTTTACCTGATATTTTATGAACCTGCCATAGAGACTTTTGAAAAACACAAAGTATTTTTTTAATATAAATTTATTTATGTTAATTGGAGGCTAGTTAATTTACAATATTGTATTGGTTTTGCCATACATCAACATGAATCTGCCACGGGTGTACACGTGTTCCCCATCCTGAACCCCCCTCCCTCCTCCTTCCCCATACCATCCCTCTGGGTCATCCCAGTGCACCAGCCCCAAGCATCCTTTATCATGCATCTAACCTGAACTGGCGATTTGTTTCACATATGATAATATACATATTTCAATGCCATTCTCCCAAATCATCCCACCCTTGCCCTCTCCCATGGAGTCCATAAGACTGTTCTATACATCTGTGTGTCTTTTGCTGTTGCGCACACAGGGTTATCTTTACCATCTTTCTAAATTCCATATATATGCATTAGTATACTATATTGGTGTTTTTCTTTCTGGCTTACTTCACTCTGTATAATAGGCTTCAGTTTCATCCACCTCATTAGAACTGATTCAAATGTATTCTTTTTAATGGCTGAGTAATACTCTATTGTGTATATGTACCACAGCTTTCTTATCCATTTGTCTCCTGATGGACATACAGGTTGCTTCCATGTCCTGGCTATTGTAAACAGTGATGTGATGAACACTGGGGTACACGTGTCTCTTTCAATTCTGATTTCCTCAGTGTGTATGCCCAGCAGTGGGATTGCTGGGTCATATGGTAGAATTCTATTTCAAGTTTTTTAAGGAATCTCCACACTGTTCTCCATAGTGGCTGAACTAGTTTGCATTCCCACCAACAGTGTAAGAGGGTTCCCTTTTCTCTACACCCTCTCCAGCATTTATTGCTTGTAGACTTTTGGATAGCAGCCATTCTGACTGGCGTGAAATGGTACCTCATTGTGGTTTTGATTTGCATTACTCTGATAATAAGTGATATTGAACATCTTTTCAAAACATGAAGTATTTTGTACAATGTCCTTCATTGGGTTTTTCTGATGTTTCCTCATAATTCAGGTAAGTTCAGTCACTCAGTCGTATCCAACTCTTTGCAACCCCATAAACTGTGGCACACCAGGCCTCTCAGTCCATCACCAACTGCTGGAGTCTACCCAAACCCATGTCCACTGAGTCGGTGATGCCTTCCAACCATTTCATCCTCTGTAATCCCCCTTCTCCTCCTGCCCTCAATCTTTCCCAGCATCAAGGTCTTTTCAAATGAGTCAGAACTTCCCATCAGGTGGCCAAAGTATTGGAGTTTCAGCTTCAACATCAGTCCTTCCAATGAACACCCAGGGCTGATCTCCTTCAGAATGGACTGGTTGTATCTCCTTGCAGTCCAAGGGACTCTCAAGAGTCTTCTCCAACACCACAGTTCAAAAGCATCAACAGTGCACAGCTTTCTTTATAGTCCAACTCTCACATCTATATATGACCAATGGAAAAACCATAGCCTTGACTAGATGGACCTTTGTTGGCAAAGTAATGTCTCTGCTTTTGAATATGCTGTCTAGATTGGTCATAACTTTCCTTCCAAGGAGTAAGCATCTTTTAATTTCATGGCTGCAATCACTATCTGCAGTGATTTTGGAGCCCCCCAAAATAAAGTCAGCCACTGTTTCCACTGTTTCCCCATCTATTTCCCATGAAGTGATGGGACCAGATGCCATGATCTTATTTTTCTGAATGTTGAGCTTTAAGCCAACTTTTTCACTCTCCACTTTCACTTTCATCAAGAGGCTCTTTAGTTCTTCTTCACTTTCTGCCATAAGGGTGGTGTCATCTGCATATCTGAGGTTATTGAGATTTCTCCCAGCAATCTTGATTCCAGCTTGTGCTTCTTCCAGCCCAGCATTTCTCATGATGTACTCTGCATATAAGTTAATTAAGCAGGGTGACAATATATAGCCTTGAAGTACTCCTTTTCCTATTTGGAACCAGTCTGTTGTTCCATGTCCAGTTCTAACTGTTGCTTCCTGGCATGCATACAAATTTCTTAAGAGGCAGGTCAGGTGGTCTGGTATTCCCATCTCCTTTAGAATTTTCCACAGTTTATTGTGATCCACACAGTCAGAGGCTTCAGCATAGTTAATAAAGCAGAAATAGATGTTTTTCTGGAACTCTTTTGCTTTTTCCATGATCCAGCAGGTGTTGGCAATTTGATTTCTGGTTCCTCTGCCTTTTCTAAAACCAGCTTGAACATCTGGAAGTTCACAGTTCACACATTACTGAAGCCTGGCTTGGAGAATTTTGAGCATTACTTTACTAGCGTGTGAGATGAGTGCAATTGTGTGGTAGTTTGAGCATTCTTTGGCATTGCCTTTCTTTGGGATTGGAATGAAAACTGACCTTTTCCAGTCCTGTGGCCACTGCTGAATTTTCCAAATTTGCTGGTGTATTGAGTGCAGCACTTTCACAGCATCATCTTTTAGGATTTGAAATCGCTCAACTGGAATTCCATCACCTCCACTAGCTTTGTTTGTAGTGATGCTTCCTAAGACCCACTTGACTTCCCATTCCAGGATGTCTGGCTCTAGGTGAGTGTGAGTGATCACACCATTGTGATTATCTGGGTTGTGAAGATCCTTTTTATACAGTTCTTCTGTGTATTCTTGCCACCTCTTCTTAATATCTTCTGCTTCTGTTAGGTCCATACCATTTCTGTCCTTTATTGAGCCCATCTTTGCATGAAATGTTCCCTTGGTTTCTCTAATATTCTTGAAGAGATCCCTAGTCTTTCCCATTATATTGTTTTCCTCTATTTCTTTGCACTGATCATTGAGGAAGGCTTTCTTATCTCTCCTTGCTATTCTTTGGAACTCTGCATTCAGATGGTTATATCTTTCCTTTTCTCTTTTGCTTTTTGCTTCTCTTCATTTCACAGCTATTTGTAAGGCCTTCTCAGACAGCTATTTTTCTTTTTTGCATTTCTATTTCTTGGGGATGGTCTTGCTCCTTGTCTCCTATACAGTGTCATGAATCTCTGTCCATGGTTCATCAGGCACTCTGTCTATCAGATCTAGTCCCTTAAATCTATTTCTCACTTCTACTGTATAATCGTTAGGGATTTGATTTAGGTCATACTTGAATGGTCTAGTGGTTTTCCCTACTTTCTTCAATTTCCCTACTTTCTCTGAATTTGGCAATAAAGAGTTCATGATCTGAGCCACAGTCAGCTCCGTGTCTTGTTTTTGCTGACTGTGTAGAGCTTGTCCATCTTTGGCTGCAAAGAATATAATTGATCTGGTTTTGGTGTTGAGCATCTAGTGACATCCATGTGTAGAGTCTTTTCTTGTGTTGTTGGAAGAGGGTATTTGCTATGACCAGTGCATTCTCTTGGCAGAACTCTATTGGCCTCATAATTAGACTAGGATTATGAATTTGGGGGAAGGATGTCACAGAAGTGAAGAACCTAGACCATTACTCCATATTAGGAGGCCCATGATACCAACATGGCTTGTCTTTGATGACACTACCCTGGGTCATTTGGGTAGGGTTCTGTCTGATAGGGTTTCTCCATAGGAAAGTTTCCATTTTCCCCTTTTCATATTCTGTTCTTTGGTGGAAAGTCACTAACTGCAGTTCATACTAAAAGAAAGGAAAATTAAGTTTCACCTCCTTCAATGGAAAAAATAAAAGTGAAAATGTTACTCGCTTAGTTAGTCATTTCCGATTCTTTGTGACTCTATGGACTGTAGCGTACCAGGCTCCTCTGTCCATGGAGTTCTCTAGTCAAGAATGCTGGAGTGGGTTGCCATTTCCTCCTCCAGGCAATCATCCCAGTGCAGGGATTGAGCCTGGGTCTCCTGCATTGCAGGAAGATTCTTTACTATCTGAGCCACCAGGGAAGCCCCTCCTTTAGTGAAGTGAAGTGAAGTGAAATGAAGTCGCTCAGTCATGTCCAACTCTTTGCGACCCCATGGACTGTAGCCTACCAGGCTTCTCCATCCATGGGATTCTCCAGGCAAGAATACTGGAGTGGGTTATCATTTCCTTCTCAAGGGGATCTTCTCGACCCAGGGATCAAACCCGAGTCTCCCGCATTTGAGGCAGATGCTTTGACCTCTGAGCCACCAGGGAAACTCCTCCTTTAGAAGGCAACATAAAAAAATAGGTTAAAACCCAAGCAAGTGTTTGGAAGTAAACACTCTGAAGCTATGCAGATAACCTGTTTCTCCCTAAAGCTTTCCCATTAATTTTATTGTTCATTAGTGGATCTTGCCTACAGTGATTATTATTGTGGTATCCAGGGAGGAATTTTCTATTTTGCTCATACCATATTCTTTTGAAAAGCAACTTTTAAAAATAAGAATTCTGGTGAAGGATAAATTATATCTATTGAAATGGCTTAAGCTACACAAAGTGCATTTGTAGTGTTTTCTTCAAAACAGAATCAGCTCTAAGAAACAAAGCCCATCACCATGCTCTCTCAGGGACAAATGCATTAGAGCACTGAGTGATGCAAAGATGCTTAATGGTCCCAGGGCAGGTGCATCACCCTTTCTGACAGCGCTCATTTGCATATGCACATTTACTCCCAGCAGGAGGTGTGCATTCAGGGGTCCCTCAGGGCAGAAATACAGACACTCTCAGGTAAAAGCAATTCTTCATAAACTTTATAACCTCATTCCAAAACTCCAGTTGTCAGTGAACAGCTTTCTAGACTGACATCTTAAATCAAGAAAATGTCACGCGTGTACAGTAACTGGACTAATCTTTTCTGTAAATTGCTGCCTGTGGTTTTCAAAAACATGGTAAATTGCTGGCAATTGACAATTTGTCTCCCTGTACAGCTAACTTCACTTCTGCACAGTTAACAAATCAGTCTTAAATTATTCATCAGATCACGCAGTGTCTATGTTCTGATTGACAGTCATTGATTTTGGGGACCTGGAATTCTGCCTTTTATACTGAGATAGAATTTGCCAGCTGATTGTTTCTATTGTCTTCAAATGTAAAACTAAAACCATAAGCAGGAAAAATAACTACACGTCCTGTCGCAGTATCTCAGTTAATATTGAAGCACAACTCAGGCTTTTGCTCTCCCATGCTGCTAGGAAGTAGAGCAGACTGTTTTCTCAGACACACAATGGCTCCTAATGTTTCAACAACAGAGTTTTTCTCTGTTAATTGTGTAATTATTGGACAACAATTAAATGATTAATTATTTGTACAAGATAAAACATGAGATGCCCCATTAAGAAATGGTGCTATTACACCACTGCACATTGTTCTGGGAATAGGGCTAAATCATCTTAAACAGCTCAAACAAATAGAATTTTGTTCCTAAAGTCAGTTCAGGAATGTAGTTTTTTTCTGCGGAGACTTCTTAGCACCATTTTTTTTCCCCCTAGCAGTATACTTTTTTAAGGGGATTTTTTCCAGAAGCATATGTACCATTCCTTGAAGCATATTTTTGAGTCAGTACTGGCTCTGAGTTAAATAATACATATGGATCATAAAAGAGTCTTATATTTGAGAAACACATTTATCTATATTTGCTCAGGAAGATTAACTTCAAGGCACCTTAGAAGGATCTCCATCAAGAAGGCTTGTCACAGTTGCTCTGGTCTGTAACATTGTAGCTCAGCTTTATTTAGAGCATTTCTCTTCAAGATCACCTTCTAAGGACAGTGATTCACATTCTGATTCGTGATCACATGCAATCACAAGTATAATTACAGGTAAAAGAATCTGGAAAAAGAGTGTGGGATGGAAATGGGCAAATCAACACAAACTCATCACAGGAGATAGGAAAAACACTGCTTTTCTTAACTGTGGTTTGTCATAAACACCCTCATATGTGAATATCAACATTATATAGGAAATATTAAGGCTATATCCTCTTGGTTCTTAAACACAGTTCTTTTTTTCTTTACTGGGGGTAATTACAATTCTGTGTTGGTTTCTGTTGTACAACTTGAATCAGTCTTAATTGTATATTGGTGATGGACAGGGAGGCCTGGCGTGCTGCAGTTCATGGGGTCGCAAAGAGTCGGACACGACTGAGCGACTGATCTGATCTGATAGGGCTTCCCAGGTGGTGCTAGTGTTAAAGAACCTGGCCTACCAATGCAGGAGACGCAGTGCAGGCTCAATCCCTGGGTCAGGACGGTCCCCAGGAGGAGGGCATGGCAGCCCACTCCAGTATTCTTGCCTGGAGAATGCCCGGGCCAGAGGGGCTTGGTGGGTTACAGTCCATAGGGATGTAAAGAGTCATATACAACTGAAGTGATTTAGCACACACAGGCGCAGGTATATATATACACCTTCTATTTGAGCCTCCCTTACCCCTCCCATCCCACTCACTCTAGGTCTTAAAATTGTAAGTTTATAAGTTCTTAAACTTATAAACCTATTATGTTTTCCTCTTGGAGATCATTGTTCATCCTTGGGTTTAACATTCTTGCTTTATGTAGCCAGAATTCTAAGAGAAGTCCCTTATTTTAATACTTTCACATTGGATCATTATTTATTAAATTGTTTATGTTTCTCATTATGAAGAAAGCTTTTTGAGAACAGAAGCTGATTACTTGGTGTATTTTTATGTTCCCAATTGCCGTGCTCATGAGTTTTAAATTAAAATTTGGATGAATTGGTTCATATTAGGTTGTCTTGTGTATCATGGAAAAACCCTAAAACCATGGCTTACAGGATAGTCTCTTGTGTACAAGAAATCCACTAATAAGACAGTCTAAATATGATGTCACAGCTCCTTAAAGTCAGAAAGTCCCAGGCCCTCCTCCTGTCTTTGTTTTATTATCCGAATGAATGACTTGTCTGTTCCAGGTTACTTTATGATTCAAGCTGGCTGTTTAGGCTTCAGCCAATTCCTTTTTCCATCTTTCCCTACATAGTTCGTTTGGTTTCCCCATGATTCTGTTTATCCTCATTCTCAGCCTTTCTCCTTCAGCATAGGGGATCTAGTCTCTGGTGGATGTCCTAAGACTGACGCACCAGTCAAACCACAAATCAAATGTACAGTGAACTTTCTCTGTGCAAAGAGAAATGTTTTAGCTCTGCCATTAAGTATGTGATTCTTGTCAAATGAGTTACAGAGGCAAGTTTGTATGGCAATTCAATAACTCTTTTTTTTTTCCTTCTATAATATTTCAGAAGGTAATGCTGCATAATTGTATTATAAACTCTGTTCCTGCAAGGCCCTTTGGGTAAATATTCACCAGTGACCATTTAATTTCATGATATATTCTTAACTATTGTATCAAACTGCTTGAAGTCATACATTGCCATTGTGTTAAGGAAAACAGTGTGACATGCACATCAACGTACTTAGTGGTTCCCTTTTATAGTCTTTTGAAACATTGCAAGTGTCACCTAAAATTCTTCATGTTCCATTACCTCTTCATTGACGTTTCTCAATTATTACTGTAACAATAAGGGCGTATCCATTAAATACATGAATTAACCTCACTGCAGAGTAATTGACAGTCTTAATGATGTTTACAGGTGTACTATTTGTTCTACACATTGTTATTCTAGAATGACCTTATGATACATATGCTTGCTCCATCAAGAATCCCACTTGTACATTTGCATTTCCTTTCAAAAACCACAGCAACATATTGCACTGAACATTATGAAAGCTGTTGTCTTTGGAGCATAGCAATGCTTTCACTGACATTTAGCAGTCATAGCCTACTCTCAATGCTTTAACTTCAGCAGTGACCTAACTCTCATAGATTGAAATGATTTCAGGTTTATTAAGAAAGACATGCTGTTTTTGCTGATGCATGTGAGCAAAGTGGATAAATGTGGACACCATCACTTCCACAGACCCTCAGGGAGATCAGAGATGAGTGAGAGCAAGATTACCTCCACCGTCCCTCCAGCTTCGGTCTCACTCAGATGTGTCCCGCGGCTCCATCCTGCCCCTTGCTTAGGTGGCAGAGCCTGGGGAAGGAAGTGTGGGAAGAGGAGAAAACCCTCAAGCCACAAGCCACAGCTGTGGTTGGCTTGGCCAGGGAGCAATATGAGATGGAGATTTGACAACCAAGTTTTAACAGTTGAAGTTGGTCCAGACTCTATGTATGTGTACTAAGGAAATTGAAACAGGGATGTAACACAGAAGAATCAAGGAAGGAATTATTGGAGAAAATATAATCCTTTCATACTTGTATTCCTGAATTGAAACTATGAGGTAAATGAATTACACAGACAAAACATATAATTTTATTTAAAAAATGTTTATTCCCGTATGTTGACTGGAGGGAGAATATAGTACGAAATAAAATTGGCAGAGACAATATATTCAGTGTAGTTATTCAATTGTATTTGCAAAGACCTGTTCAATACAGTTCTGTTATAAACATGAAATCAGAGAGATGCTGAATGAGGGCAATTAGAATGGTGACAGAAGAAATGACCGGTGATACATTCTCTGTCAAGAAGAGGGTTAAAGATCATGAAGTCTAATGTTCAAGATAAATTCTCATCCATCACATGCTGTTCTGCCATCTTTTGTCACAGTCTTCAGTAAGTGTCTGCTAGGACCAACAGCCCTGTATGGGTGCTGTTTGCTGCAACAAAGGAAGTGATTGGTAGAGGGCAAGAGAACTGGGAGTGACAACGAGGAACTTAATCCCAGCAGAAAAATGGGCTACCTGTTGCCAATTCCATAGGCTGTACCTTCTCTGGTCTAATTTGTTATCTGTTTCGTATTAGGTTATAGAGAAGGAAATAAAGCAAATGCAAATTGCAAGATGCAAAGTGGATAGAAATAAGCATAACATAATATACATAGTGATTCTATTTGTAAAGTCCAAATTATCCTATAATCTGTATATGATAGAAGACATTGGGCAATTATTAGCACATTATAAAGGAGAAGTACTAGCTTATAGGTATTGAACTTGGTGTAAGAAATGTACTGTATGGCCCATAGACACAGCTATTGATGTGAGATGTGACAAGTTCTAACTACACAGTATTTATATTGTAGAACAAATAGAAGCCATTTCTGAGGGTGTTAGAGGAAATCCTCCAGGGATATCTTACTGTTTAACTGAATCAGTGCTTTTTTTTTTTTCCTTTACAAAATGGGCCTCCACTGGATTTTTTTGTTAGGATTATTGTATAAGAATCTGCTAGTCCAGGCAGCATTTCCAAGATCTAAACCATAAGGACCAGTAGAGACCCTTTATGGTAGTCAGAAAGCTTCAAGAGCAACAGCATGCATTTGAAGACTATAGTTGGAAATTTAAATCATAGATGTGGCTTTTTATTTAATCGTACTATTTAAGTTCATCACAATGACAGCTTAAACTGTATACAAGAAAATATTTAAATCATTTAAAAAATTCAACACAAGCTGCTCTTATATTTGGAAGGCAATCTAATTCTGCTTCTGCAGGCATCCTGAAAAGCCTGTACCCTGTTGACATTTGTGCTAGAAAGGCGGATGTAACGCCTAGGTAGGAAGAGTTATCTACCCTCCTGAATGGGTCCTTCTGACTAGGAGCATTCAAGCCAATAGATCAAGACCAAATTCCATTGAGAAGTAGAGGAAGGCTTTAGGTTTTGATCACAGAATGGAGAGGTGCCGGTTCAAGCTCTGGGGCACATGCTTCCCGCTCCCCAACCACCCTGGCTGTGGGCAGGGCTGGTTTGGAGGGACCTCGTGCTGGGGGCAGTTCTCATGAGGCACCACTGCCGTCTTGAATTATGGTGTCTCTCCAGCTGAGCTGAGGTGTTGATGCCACCATTTGGCACTAGGAACTCTGGTCTGAAGTGCCAGGTGTGAGGCCTTTGCACACAGCACACTCTGAGCAAATGCAACTAGACAAAGCCCGAAGGAGAAAGAGAAAGGTTAGTCTTGATTTTATTGCCCAGATTCTGTTTTCATTTCTTGGGATCTGTTCATGGGGTAGGCTGGTGGTGTGTGTCTCCTCTGCCTTTTGTCTGGCTCCTCATTCTTGAGGGATGCCGAGGGCACAGGGCTGGCATCTGTGACCACTTCCTGGGGGTGTGGGCATCAGTCTGAGCCCAGGGAGAGGAGCGAAACGCCCCCCAGCCACCTTACATGTGTTTGGTTGTCCCCAAGCTTCAACCCTACATGTTTGTAGCTCTGAGAGACCCCCATTTGCCTAACTTTTGGAAACAAAGGACCTGAGACGACACAGGACGCATGGCCCACATACCAGCAAGAGAAACGTGGTCACCTGTCAGATGTTTCCTATAAGTGCAGCTCTCTAAGTCTCCAGCCTGTACGAACGTGTGTCCTGATGTGGTCTGTGTGCCCTGGTCACAGGGGTCTCATTATCCCCTTTGTCACTTGAGACCCAAATGCTGGACCATTATCGTGTTGTAGGAATCCTGGGAGTCCAAACCTGGTAGTTATTTCTTTCAATACTTTAGTCACTTTGGCAGTTGTTTGGGTTCTAGTGGGAAATGCCTCTATCCACCCAGAAAATGTGTGCATGCTTCCCAGGTAGCACAGGGGTAAAGAATCTGTCTGTCAATGTAGGAGACACAGGAGACGTGAGTTCAAAACCTGAATCAGGAAGATCAGGAGGAGGGTATGGCAGTGCATTCCAGTATTCTTGCCTGGAAAATCCAATGGACAGAGGAGCCTAGTGGGCTACAGTCCATGCGGTTGTAGAGAGTCGGACATGACTGAGTGACTGACACTATATACATTAATACATGTCTATATACATTATAATATGTATTATATAATCATAGTAGATCTGGATATAGAGACTATACTATATATAATATAGTACACATAGCTATTTTATAACTGGCATAATTCAATATGTGATATTTGACAACCATCAGACAAAGCACTATATATGTATATGTGCGTATAGACATAGATAGAGATTATTGTATCTGCAGGGTATATTTTACCCTTATACTATATTTACTATTTTATATAGGTCTATGCTGCTGCTGCTGCTGCTAAGTCGCTTCAGTCATGTCCGACTCTGTGCGACCCCATAGACGGCAGCCCACCAGGCTCCCCCATCCCTGGGATTCTCCAGGCAAGATCACTGGAGTGGGTTG
Source organism: Tragelaphus eurycerus (assembly GCA_935064755.1). NCBI lineage: Eukaryota > Metazoa > Chordata > Mammalia > Artiodactyla > Bovidae > Tragelaphus > Tragelaphus eurycerus. Next base: position 550,959 of record CAKXYN010000096.1, read on the forward strand.
CCATTTCCTTCTCCAATATAGGTCTATACACACATGCAAAAGCATACATACACATATAGTAGTTTTCTGTGCTGGTAATCAAATAGCATTTCACATTTTGGATTATCTCAAGGTCATGAAGAAATAGGAATAAATTAATGTCCTTGAACCCTAAATTAGAAGAAAAGACTACTCGGATTACTAAATCAGATGGCTATGTTATGATTAAGAAAATGACTTTAAAAATAAGACTTTGAACTTCAACACTTTCTTAATTGTGAAACTTGTTAAGTATTCAGAAATGAAATTTTTCTCTAAAGCTCATGCCCATTAAGCAGAGCATGGCCACTCCATTGTAGTTATTAAGATGCTAGGGAATACTCCCCTGGGAAAAAAGACAATAAATGAAAGACTGTTGAACAAAACTAAAACATTTCTGGCTAGAAAACTAATTATATGAAATAGTATAGAAAAATGAAGCTTTTACCTCTAAAAAGAGGAGGAGCTAATTTAGTCCAATCTACTGCAATTATTTTACCAAACACATTTTAACTCTGCTTCTTTGAAAGGGAACATTTAGAACTCTTCCCATATTTCCTGCCATAATTGCAACCTACCAATCATATGAGCTCCATCATGATAACACATTGAGTAAATGCATGTGTAAAAGAATTAATACATAGTCCTTGCTTTGAGCATGGAAAGCTACAGAGGCTTTCTGCTGAACTCATTGCAGACATTTAATATATTAACCAGAATCTGTTGTCAAGATGACAGCTGATGGCAGACATTCTTTCCGGCACAATCTGGCTCTTTCTGCAGGAATCCTGTTTGTCTTTCATGACTTCATAAGGACACTCTGTGCTCTCAACATCATTTGGACAGAAAGAAAAACAATATCATTGGAGTTATTAATTGTGGTTATCCCCTGCCTCCTCCCCATACAACTTGGTTATGCTACAGTAGGAACATCAGCTGCTTAAAATGAAATTAGTGGTCTAGTGTAAAGCAGTTTATTTAATCAGATACAGTTTCATAATTTTCTACTTTTCATTTGTTTGCATTTATAAACAGTTAAACATACTTACGAAAGCTATTCAATGAATAGACTCATACTTCACATCCTGCACACAAAAGCCACCTCCAACTTCTCTGCCTGAAACCTGGCTTCCAGATTCTCCACTTAGGCTGTTCCAGAAGTCTGGGCACTGGCTGGCAGTGCTGTGGAATGAATGCTCATCTGGGAGTCAACAGAGATCCTCCCATAGCTAATGAGAAGCACAGCTGTGTGACCTTGGACTAGTTACTTAAACTTGTTGAATTTCAGTTCCCTGATCCATAAAGTGGAACTCTTATTTCATAGAGTTGTTGGATCCATTAAATAAGATAATGTGTGTGAATAAGACAACACAGAATAAATGGTCAACATGCTATTAAAATAGTATGGGTTAGCTGGATCTCTTCAAACTTCCATCTTTTCATTGATAAAATGAACACGCTTGACCAAAAAATAAATTTAGGTTCCTCTAATCCTATACACCTATAAATTTGATATGCTTTCTACTATACGGTACACCACGAGTAGAGACAATTTCTACCTTTGTATTCTTACCAGGAATAGTATTGATGGAATGAATTTGTAACAAGCAGAAGAAAAAGAGAGAACCACAAGAAAAATGTCAATTGTTCATTGTTAAGAATGTGTGCTTGAGTGATTCTCATAACCCTCTGAGCCAAATCTTATGAACCCCAAGATAGTTGTATTTTTAATGCAGCTCATATTCTGCAGTCGCTCGTTTTTCTAAATCTTAGTTATACATGTCCTTCTCTTTTGTGGAAATCATGTCCACATTGATGTTTACAGTAAGAACTCTCTAGTGCTTATATTGTAATAATTGCCTTTCCTCATTCAATCTATTTTTAATTACTAATTCCTCAAACACTTAATGAAGATCCTTATATCTTAGACATAAGTGGGCACGGGAGAGTGAAAAAGCAAAACCCCACTGCAGCATCAAATAGGCAATTTTAGTTACAGCTGCTCGAGCTGGAGGGGATTCTGTGTAGAGATAAACATAAAATAAGACAGATGTGTGGGATTTCTGAGCAGCGGAGAAAAGATATTTTTCTCTTCCCTCTAAAACTGCTACTAAAAGAGTCACTGAAAAGTATTCTTTTGAAGTACAACTTCAAAAGACATAATGCAAATTGGTAGAATATTGTACTTAAGATATTTCCAGAGATTTGTAAAATAAATCAGAGTATTTGAAAATCTAGAGCAATACAGTTATAGTTGGTGTGCATTTATTGAGTCACATGACCAAGCTTAGTAGGCAGAGGTGAGTGGTCCAGCTGAGCCCTGATATAATCTCCACTTTACAGAATCACATTGTCTTATGAGACCTGGAACTGAGCAGACATCTTGAGAACAAGCAAGGAGGATGCTCAAAAAGATGAGTCTGTGAAGGTAGAGATAATTCAGAAAGACTCTGGGTCTTTAGTGTTATAACTAAGTCACTGGATTTACCAAACCTGGGTGCTGACAGATGAATTGGCTCCACTTAGTTTTTCTTTTTTTCTGTTTTGTATAGGCATTATTTTAATCATGTTTCCAAACCACAGGAGAGAGAGTCCAATTGGTTAGCCTTTAGGCATCATTTCATGCCAAGCTTGAAGAAGGCTGTCCAGTTCAACTGACATTTCCACCACCCTGCATGACTTCTTCAGTCTTTACGACAAATAGTACCTCAAAAGGAGAAACACACTGGGGATGCTGCAGCACTAGACAGGATAAAGGTGCTTAGTAGTCACAAAGCCAAGTGTCATACGGAGAGGGAAGTCTAGTGTTTCCCCAAACTACAGCGTTATGTAATCTAAGCATTCTGCTTTAAGCTTCATATATTAATTGAAAATTAAATTTAAAATACATTATAATTTTAAAAGATTTTTTGATATGGACCATTTTACAAGTCTTTATTGAATTTATTAATATATTATTTCTGTTTTATGTTTTTTGGGTTTTTTTGGCCCTGAAGTATGTGGGATCTTAGCTCCCAGGGATGGAACCCGAACATCTTACATTGGAAGGCAACGTCTTAACCACTGAACTGCCAGGGAAATCCCCCAGAGTATATTTTATGCCAAGACTTTATGTATGAAAAATAGTAAACCCTGAAAATTACTTAGATTCTTCCTAGATTTCTTTAAATATATATGGTTATTTTCACACAAATCTCAATTTGCAAATGAGGGGGTTTTTCAAAGTTATATAAATTAAGTAAAACTCTGCCACCCAAGTTAAAGAATGGTGTTTTTAAGCGGCATTCCTAATATTATCATAAATACATTCCAATACATGCCCCAAAAGTAATCCCACAATGTACCCTGCAAAGAATATAGAATGGCAAAGTTTTCAGATTTGAAATGGCGAGCTTAAAAGAAAAAGGGAGGGAGGTTCCCTTTCTTCCATTATTTCCAGAACACTTTATCAGCAAGAGAGAGCAACTGAAAAGTGGTGAAAGTCACAAGTGTAAAAATGATGCTGTCTACTGGTCAGGGATTAGGTCAATAGATTTACAATACATTGTTCTATCAATTTTAAGTTCTCAGACATTTAACATATCTCCTTTTTTTGTGACAAAATAGACAGGGAATATGTTGTTGATGATAAATGAAAATGATGAACTCATCCACAGAAGCTTGATCTGTGCAGTTTCCTGCAAGAATGAAGGTGAATGAGGAAAAGAACAGGTCATCGAGTCTACCCAGTTCCAAGGGATTAACACTATCCTTATTTAGAGTGTGACTGTAGGTTAATCACTAAAGAGGCATTATGTCCTTTTGTCCTCACAGCTTCCCATAAGATAAATCTTATTATCCTCAGTTTACTTTCAGAGGTGTTGAGACTCATCAAGGACAGACAGATCACAGTAATTACCAAAAGCAGGACTCCTAGCCAGGCACACCTGCCTTCTAGCTCTTGCTCTTTCTGTGATGACGTGTTGCTTCTATCGTGACTCCGGCCTTGGGACTTGGTTGGTAGACAGAGCCTTCCTCCAGCCTCCAGGGTCACCTCATAAGCATTTATGAGTGTCTCCTCTTTAGTGACTAAGTCCAGCACCACATAACTAAATTACTGAATGTTGTTTATATTTTTAGCTTCCATTTAAGTTCCTCTCACTGTAACTTCTCGGGGAGTTTCTATTAGCTATTCATAACCCTTCATCTCATCCTGTTTTCATTGCTTTCTCTACAAAGCAGACAGGTGTATAAAAATCTGTTACTGTGCTTTTCAATCCTAACAACAACTCTGATGCAGTTGGAAGAAGCTAATCATCCATAGTTTGCAGAACACCTGATAACCTGATGGTGTGTGTATCCAGGGTCACTCTGTGTGTGTGTGTGTGTGTGTGTGTATACATGTGTGCTCAGTCATTTTCAACTCTTTTGCAACCCCATGGAACGTAGCCTGCCAGGCTCCTCTGTCCATGGAATTTTCCAGGCAAGAATAGTGGAGCAGGTTGCCATTTCCTTCTCCAGGCGATCTTCCTGACCCATGGATCGAATCTGCATCTCCTGCATCTCCTGCATTGGCAGGCAGGTTCTTTACCACTGTGTCACTGGTCCCCATATTGAACCACGATGCAGTTGGTACCTGATTTCATATCTGTCTCTGCTGCCACCTCTTGATGGCATTAATGCCACTGCATTAATTATTTACTCAAGACACTGGGCAGTATTCACAAAAGGGTGGCACTTAGGATTAATTTGCAGTGTGTCTCAGATCATATTTTCAGGCCCATTTTTAAATTCAGTGAACTATGCCCTTAGTTTGTTTATTTATTTACTATTTCTCTTGTGGGAAAACCACAGTTCAAATATGATATCACCTCGCAACACTTTGAAGAATACTAAGTGCTTTGTTATTATTTTCCTACTTGTTATTCCTTAGATTTGGATTTCTTATCTCTATTTTCCAGATTAAAAAACAGGGGAAAATGTGCCCCCATTTACAAAAGCTACTATAGACCATCAGAGTTTTGGTCTAGCCCATTGTTCTCGCTCATCTCTCTCCCGAATTAATATATGAGATGGTGTTTATATGTTACTAAAATTTAAAGGTTCTCATCATTCAAAATATTTTAGATGATGTTTTTCAAGGAGTGATCATGGAGACACTTAGTAATTTAAGCCTCAGATATGCATCTTTGAAAATACAAAAGAACAGAAATACGATGGGAAATAAAATTATACATGAAAGGAATAATAACACTAATACCTATAATTTAGCATGTAGCATGTGCCAGGCACTTGGACAAGCACTCCATAGGATATTTATCTTATCAGTCACCCTTTCTATTGTCTGGATGTTTCTGTCCCATATCCATCATCCCCCACCAAATTCACACACTGGAATCCTAACACCCAATGTGATGGTGTTAGGAGGTGGGGCCTTTGGGAAGTGATTGGTCATGAAGGTGGAATCCTTATGAACGGCAGTAGTGCTCTTTAAAAAGAGATCCCCCTCCAAAGCTCCCTAGCCCTTTCTGCCACAAGGATACAAAAAGTCTGTGAACGGGAAGAGAGCCATCACCCAACCATGCCAGAATCCTAGTCAGTCTTCCAGCCTCCAGACCTCTAAGAAATAAATTTCTGTTGTTCATAAGTCACCCAATCTGTGATATTTTATTATAGAAGCCCAAATGGACCAAGACAGTCCCCAAATGATTTTACAGGAGAAGAAACTGGAACTTAGGTTAAAACTTAGCTCTGCTGGTGAGTGGCAAAGCCACAGTTCAAACAAAGAATTCAACTGACTTCTGGTTGAATGTTCTTAGCCTCACTGGCCATACTGCCTCTCTAATTTTCCTTACGTATACTTTAACAGCTCATGTTCTACACAGATTCTGTCTTGCACTTGGTAACTTACTGTTCATGCATTGCTACTGGCAGCTATCCTTGCAGGTATTCATGCACTTGTTATCCACTCTATTTTCTAAATATTAAGATAGATGTATATTCTAAGAACTCCCAAGTAGTCTCCAGGAAATTTCAAAAAGAACAGAGCTCCCAGTAAACAGCATTCTTAAGTCATTAACACATAATGTATCACACGCATGTAGACACTGGGGATATGAAGGTGAATTAGAAGAAATCTCTACTCTCATAGAACTTGATGTCTGGTTAGTGTGCTGCGGAGCAGACGATTATGTAAACAGATAAACAAGTGTTATAATAAAGATGGGCATACATGCGATGGGAGATTAGAGGCAGATGCTAGAGAATAATCATGCTTGAGGGAATCTCCATTTCTGGGTAGGTGTTTCTTGAGCTTGTCCTTGAAGGATGGAATATGATTAGGCAGAATAATAAAGGCATGACTTCAAAGCATATAAAAAGTATGTGATCTGAACAGTAGATGCTCTCTGTATATTAATGAAAGAAAGACAGCAGTATATGATGAGGTTTATGGATGACTTAAAGATGATGTCTGATTCTGGAGAGTTTGGACTTACACATGGATGCATTATTGCTAAAATGTTTTAAATTTTATAAAGTCACAATTTGAAGATGCAATAGCTGGTCACAAAAATAAAAATGAAAATTATCATTCAGTCTAGTTCAGTCGCTCAGTCATGTCCGACTCTTTGCGACCCCATAAACTGCAGTACGCCAGGCCTCCGTGTCCATCATCAACTCCTAAGAATGGGATGGACCAACCAATCCCTCAGTTAGCCAGTTGTCTTCCTAGAAACCTAGTAAGTTACAAAAGTTAATTTATCACAATTCCAAGACCCCAAAAGATTTATTGTTATTGTGTTATTTCGTCATTCTCCTGGTTGACTCCCCAACTCTACTCTCATGGTTAGATTGTGACTGGGGATCAAGAACTATGATATATATGGGTTAAGTGCAACTTCTGTTGAGAGTGATATGCTATACGTAAAGAGGATGTGATTGTTATATAAAACATGTGGCAATAATAAGATTGAAAATGATATATAAATACAGCTTTGTAATAAACCACATCTCCCTTTTTGCTGTTGTTCAATTGCTATGTCCAGCTCTTCACGACCCCATGGGCTGCAGCACGCCAGGTTCCTCTCTCCTCCACTACCTCCCAGAGTTTGCTCAAATTCATGTCCATTGCGTCTGTATTGCTATCTAATCATCTCATTGTTTCCCCGCTCCCTTCTCATTTTCCCTCAGTCTTTCCCAGCATCAGGGTCTTTTCCAATGAATGGGCTTTTCACATCAGGTGTCCAAAGTATTAGAGCTTTAGCTTCAGCATCAGTCCTTCCAATGAATATTCAGGGTTGATTTCCTTTAGGGTTGACTGATTTGATCTCCCTAGCTCTTTGTGAATTAGTGAATCATAAATGTGTTTGTCATTACATTTGAAAATGCAGATATCTTATCTCTTTGGGAAAAAGTCAACTTCAAGGAGGTTAATAGCAAAACATCAAAGTGATAATGTTGTGGTTAAGCCATGTGGAAATTTTTACCATGATTCTTCACATTTGCGACACTATTTTTCACAAAGCAGAAAATACTGCTTTATCCTCTGAAAGCATGTACCATCATAAATGTTTTTTAGAAGATGAATTTACCTATATAAATGTCTCTTATAGAAACAAATGGAACCATTGTATATTGGCTATGTTGCCTCAGTGTGTAACAAACACCTCATCAAATATTTTCCACTGTGTCATCTCTAAGTGACCATTGTCCTTTATTTCCTAGACTGACCCCCATAGTTCTGAGGGATTTTGTGCTATTTAAAAAAAGAAGGCACAGGACTCTTCAATTTCTTAGCACATTCTGCGTCACCTTGGAAACTAACTGTGTATATCAGAAATTCCACTCTCCAATCTCAAGCTCATCAAATGCTACAGTCCTGCCTCAAGTACAGCATGTGATGCCAAGTGCCTGTCAGAAATGCAGGTGGGTCCTCAGTGTATTGAAGATAATTATTGCCTTTTAGATATTTAAATGGTTAAGTGCTTATTAAAATTAATTACAGAGAATTATCTTACCTGGCAGGGCCAGGGAACGGGGTATTCTGGCTAGTGGTTCAATTGAAAGAAAGAGAAAATAAAAGATGATCGTGCTCCTGAGAGTCAGTCTGGGTGTGTGTGAGGGGACTGGATTTTTCCAGCATGTTCTCTTTCATCTAGAAGACCATCACAGGACACCATCAGATATCTAAGTAGCAGCAAAATATTCTTCAGGATTGTTGTCAACTTTGGTTTAAATGTTCCTCCAAATTGCTTTGTCAGGAAGATCTCCTGGAGGAGGAAATGGCAGCCTGCTCCGGTATCCTTGATGGGAGAATTACATGGACAGAAGAGCCTGGTGGATTACAGTCCATGGGATTCCTCCACTGCACCTCTCACCTGTTTGTCCACTTATCTTGCCTTTACAGCCTCCTCCACTAGTTCATTTTCTTTATCTCATCTCTTAAATAGTGTTGTCCCTAGGACTTTGTGTTCAGCCCTATTTTGATATCTCTTCTGCTCTCAACTTGTGTGACATAATCTTTTCATAGAGCTTCAATTATAAAGCAAAAAAATGTCAAATCTGATTTGATCTCCATTTGTGACCTCTCTCCACAGTGAGAATCCCCAATGCAATCACATACTTTAGCGAAACAGCATAGACATTATTGCTACCCTCAACACTCTGTCTCCACTTAGATTTCATAAATCAATTGATGCATCATAATCACCTGGTCATTCAACTTAGAAAACATTTCCATATACATCAAAATGGATTTGTTACTAAGTCTTGTCAGATTCTCCTCCAAAATGCACTTCAAACCCTATTCCCTGTCTTGCTTTCCAGTGATCATTGGCCTAGCTTGGGTTTTGGTTTCTTCACCCCGAGTTTATTCTAAAAGCTAAGGCATATGCTGATCTTGCTGACTCCTGTCTCTTTTCTTTCTTACCTATCTTATATCCTGCTTCCAGCACATCTTAATGATATAATCCCTGAGATACTGGCTCCCCAGACTCAGACTGAAGTCCAAATTTTTGGAGCAATATTAAAAGTCCTTAACAATTTGAGACTAATATACACATCTAATCTTTATCTCTCCTATGGTAAAAGCAAAATACAGAAACTTAACCCATTTGATATTAAATCCTTTCTATAGATTCCATGCAGTTTTCCAGTCCCTCCTAAAAAATAAACTATAAAACACTGTGCTTTGGAGGTAATGCTTGGAACCTCACTGCCACTGTTACCAGCACCTTTTCTAAGGTTTTGGTCATCGCCTCAAACTTGTGGCAACACTTGGATTGTTTCTACCTTTGGCTACAATGAACAGTGCTGTTCTGTAAATATTTGCTTTTACAGAACAGGGTTCGTGTGGATGTATGTTTTCATTTCTCTTGGATACATACCTAAGAATGGAATCAAATGGAAACTCTATGTTTACTCGTTTTGAAAAGTGGATGAACTTTTTTTCTTAAATGACTGCACCATTTTATATTCCCAGCAGCAATGTACAATGGTTCCAGTTTTCTGCATCCTCACCAACACTTGCTATTATCTATTTGATTCTAAAAGACGCTTACTCCTTGGAAGGAAAGTTATGACCAACCTAGACAGCATATTCAAAAGCAGAGACATCACTTTGCCAACAAAGGTTCGCCTAGTCAAGGCTATGGTCTTTCCTGTGGTCGTGTATGGATGTGAGAGTTGGACTGTGAAGAAGGCTGAGCACCGAAGAATTGATGCTTTTGAACTGTGGTGTTGGAGAAGACTCTTGAGAGTCCCTTGGACTGCAAGGAGATCCAACCAGTCCATTCTGAAGGAGATCAGCCCTGGGATTTCTTTGGAAGGAATGATGCTAAAGCTGAAACTCCAGTATTTTGGCCACCTCATGCGAAGAGTTGACTCATTGGAGAAGACTCTGATGCTGGGAGGGATTGGGGGTCAAGAGGAGAAGGGGACGACAGAGGATGAGATGGCTGGATGGCATCACTGACTCGATGGATGTGAGTCTGAGTGACCTCTGGGAGCTGGTGATGGACAGGGAGGCCTGACGTGCTGCGGTTCATGGGGTCGCAAAGAGTCGGACACGACTGAGCGACTGATCTGATCTGATCATTTATTATTCTGGTCTTAGACTGCTCTTTCACTTTCTACCTCTGATGTGATTTAATTTTTGTATAATTTTCCCCCAAAACACATATCATGTGTACATATAATGTAAACCATTCCTCCCCCAGTCTTGTTTCCTGTACAACAATTTTTCCTGCAGGTCACAGAAGGATCTCAGATACAGTAAGATTTTATGTTCACTAAAGCCAGATAATTCGCCATTGTTTGTTATATTATGTCACACAGAAGCTACCATGAAACATGGACTCTCTCCTTTTACCACTTCTCCTTGTTAGTGTTCATATTCTTTCAGTGTGGCCCAGTCCATAATGCTGGTATTTTATAAGTCTCCTCTTTAGAGCTTTCTATTAATCTGAAAAAGATTCATGTTTTTCCTTTCAGTTCATGAATGCTAGTTCATCTTGCTGGATTGGATTCATGTTAGGCAACCAAAAGCTTTTCTTTGGTGTTTGCTCAATTCCTGATTTACTAGGGAGTTGGTCTCTTTCCCAGTTCCCACACACCCACTGTGTCTCTTACTACCCAGATTTTGAACTACCCAGGGTTGGTTTTACAGTATACATTGCATCAGGTGTCACAACTATTCTTCTCACTTCTCCCCCTAGTTCCTGTGTTCCATTCACTATCTCCAACTTCCCAGCACATTCTGCTTCTCTGGGATGCTTCTTGGAAGCTGTAAGAACATCTCCAAGATGTCCTCTGCAGCTCTCATGGTTGCCTATGAAGCCTACACCTCTCTCTGCAGATAATGCTGTTTCCAATATCCTTAATACTAGAGATTTGGGAGTGTGCAAACAATAGCCTTAAATTACCATCTACAAAGAAGTTGTTTCCTTGACTCATAACCAGTATGTGAGCAACAGAGAGGGAATAAATCAGTCCAAATGCTAGTAGCAGGATCCAGGCTCAGGTTCCTTGCCTTCAGAGGTTGTGAGCAGGAACATCACAGTACATGGTGGGGTGGGGCAGAAGAGAGGGCTCTGGGCAAATCCATCAGCGCCTAATTTATGGGAACCATGAAAACAACACGTGGCTGCTCCATCTTTCAGGTGCTCCTGCAGTGATGTGCATGGATGGGTCAGTCACCCCACTCACTGAGTTACTGGTTTCTTCACTGCCAGGAGAACATGCGTGTGCTATTGGCCCAGTCCTTGTCAGAAAATCCTTAAAAGGCGTGTGTCCATCTGTACATACATGCATGTATGGGTATGTGTGAGTCTGTGAATCTCCATGCATCCTTGCCCTCATTCCAGTCCTGGCGAGGAGCGTGCGCTCTTACCTAGCTCAGCCCTGTGTACTTTCCCACGTGATGGATACTCTAACCTTTTAACCAGCTGTTTCCCCCTACACCCCTCTGCAGGAACACTTCTCCCACTGATGTTTCCCTCTGCCCAGCAGATCTGTAACTTTTCTCTGATAGTTCTTGGACCTTTCTTATATTTCATCTCAATGAAGCTGCCTCTACATTTGCAGTCCAATCACATATCTTTCCATTCTAAAGTCACAGGTTATTCCCTTGTCTCTCGTTTCCTGCTTTATAGCTGTATCAATTTAGTTTAAAGTCCCCTCAACCCCTTTAGAATGACAGAGGAAAGCCATATGTTATTTATGAAAGAGGTGAAAGGAGACAGAGACAAAGAGAAGAAAGTAACATATAAATTACCAAAAAGAAAAAAATAGGAGAAGTGAGAGAAGTATTTCATCTTCTTTTTGAGATACATGGGAAACTTGCACCTACTGTGAAAATGTGCACACCCATAACAAAGTTTACACAATAAAAATGCAGCAGTCATTCGCTTCTTTCCCACAAGTCTTCAGATGTGCAAACTTCTCTGGCCTAAATCCCATCTGATGGAAAAAGCGATTCATTCTCTTGATGCTTTCTTATGTTTTCATACACATACTTCTTTTTCAGGGGCCCAATATTCATATAAAATAAGTATCACTGAACTAGTTTTAAAAAGTTAAGCCTTTTTATTCGATCTTGGAACAGTGAAATGCTTTAAGCTGATGCTAAAGCAAATCTGATTGGCAAATTCATAACTGGAACCTACAGTGATAATAATAAATGTTTATGGAGGTCTTGCCATGTGTCAGGCACACTTCTAAACACACAGCTTGCTTTGTTTCATTAAAGTCTCCTTTCAGTTTTGTATGTCTTATTATGTGAGTATGTACGTAGTTGCTCAGCCATGTCCGACTCTTTGCGACTCCATGGAAGGTAACTCACCAGGCTCCTCTGTCCATGGGATTCTCCAGGCAAGAATACTGGAGTGGGTTGCCATTTCCTTCTCCAATGCATGAAAGTGGAAAGTGAAAGTGAAGTCGCTCAGTTGTGTCCGACTCTTAGCGACCCCATGGACTATAGCCCACCAGGCTCCTCCATCCATGGGATTTTCCAGGCAAGAGTACTGGAGTGGGGTGCCATTGCCTTCTCCAATGCAACTCTATTAACTACATCATCTTTTGATACAATTTAACATGATATTTTTCTATTTGAATCAACCCAAGTTTGCCCAGGGCAAACAGGTAGTATAGCACTAGAAGGTGCCATTCACATCAGTACAATGTGAATTGTGCTCCTAGGAGATGGAAGGCAGTACGGGGCTTCCCAGGTAGCACTGGTGGTAAAGAACTCACCTGCCAATGCAGGAGATGTAAGAGACAAGAGTTCGATCCCCTAGAGGAGAAAATGGCAACCCACTCCAGTATTCCTGCTTGGAGAATCCCATGGACAGAGGATCTTGGCAGGCTATAGTCCGTGGGGTTGCAAAGAGTTGGACATGACTGAAGTGACATAGTCCCGGGTCTTCAGCATGTCATGAAATTTCCTTGGTGTTATTCTTGCCAGCATGATATGTCTGAACATCTAGTTTAATAAACAACTAAAAGGAAATCAAATTTTGACCAGAAGAGAAAAATTAAGATAGTGCTTCTCCAACTCTAGTCAAACATGCAAATTTCTGAGTGCAACCCGCAGTGTTTATGGGAAAGTTAACAAGGTTTTATGGGTCTACTGACACAGATAGTTCCCTGAATAGACAAGAAATGCTGGGGTTTGTGGGGAGGAGATGAGAGAAGAGCAGTGTCACTTTCCTCTATTTTTTGGTCTATTGTCGTGAATATTAAGGATGTTCCATTTTTCACTCTTGTTCCCCCACAATTGCTGGCCGCTGCAGTAAATCAACAACTTTATCTCCAATATCTTGGCGCAGCCAGCCTCTGTGCTTGCAGCCCCAAGTGGGCTCCACAGATTACAGTTTCCTGATCTTTGGCTTGGTTCACATCACAAGACTGGGCTGGGTGTTAATCCCCTCAACCAGCATTTTTTTTTTTTTTTAAGATTATTCTGCCCTTACTACTTTTGGGCTGTGGCTTGAATTCCAACCCACATGGTACCCTGACCACTGGCTGATATAGCTGGGATTCTTGTTTCCTGTTTCCCTCTTCCCCATCTATTGTGGGAGGCCTCCCTGACCAAGACAGTTCCCAGTGATCCCCTTGCTTTTACTCTTCAGCCAACACATCAGACTCACTGACCCTTTAGATGCCAACTCTCCCTCTGACCACTGCGCCTTGACTTGGTTTCTCTAGAAGGTGGCCATCCTCCGGAGTTAGCATTTGTGCCTCCTAATGTGCCTGCTGCTGCTGCTGCTGCTGCTAAGTTGCTTCAGTCGTGTCCGACTCTGTGCGACCTCATAGACGGCAGCCCACCAGGCTCCCCCTTCCCTGGGATTCTCCAGGCAAGAACACTGGAGTGGGTTGCCATTTCCTTCTCCAATGCATGAAAGTGAAAAGTAAAAGTGAAGTCGCTCAGTCGTGTCCGACTCATAGCGACCCCATGGACTGCAGCCTACCAGGCTCCTCCATCCATGGGATTTTCCAGGCAAGAGTACTGGAGTGGGGTGCCATTGCCTTCTCCATCCTAATGTGCCTAGTGGAGACTTAAATAAGAAAGAGAAGTAACTAGGATTTCATTTTAGCTTCTAATTTGTCTTATTTATTTCTATGGAAAATCGAGTTGGGCTACCTATGAATGAAATTAAAAGACACTTGCTCCTTGGGAAGAAAAGCTATGACCAACCTAGACAGCATATTAAAAAGCAGAGATATTACTTTGCCAACAAAGGTCCACAGAGTCAAAGCTTTGGGTTTTCCAGTAGTCATGTATGGATATGAGAGTTGGACTATAAAGAAAGCTGAGCACTGAAGAACTGATGTTTTTGAATTGTGGTGTTGGAGAAGACTCTTGAGTGTCCTTTGCACTACAAGGAGATCAAACCAGTCAATCCTAAAGGAAAGGATTGGAAGGACTTCATTGGAAGGACTGATGCTGAAGCTGAAACTCCAATACTTTGGCCACCTGATGTGAAGAACTGACTCACTGGAAAAGACCTTGACACTGGGAAAGATTGAAGGCAGGAGGAGAAGGAGATGACAGAGGATGAGATAGTTGGATGGCATCACCGACTGAATGGACATGAGTTTGAGCAAGATTCAGGAGTTGGTGATGAACAGGGAAGCCTGATGCGCTGCAGTCCATGGGGTCACAGAGAGTCTGACATGACTGAGCAACTAAACTGAACCTATGAATAGATGGAAAACCCAAGAAAATGTTAAAGACATTGTTCTGACTTTAGAGAGAAAGATGGCTTTTAGAACAACAGGGTTGTTTTCTTATTTATGAAAAATAAAACAGTATGTTCCAAAGAGAAGATAAGAAGACATGATTTCTAGTCTCAAAATATGCTGATAAGACTACCTGAGGAAGTAACACTAAAGCTGGTTGAAAATAAGAGGTGACAGAAGACAAATACAGATGCTATGCATCACAGGACTTCAAAGGAGTTTAAAAAAAAATTGAGTTGAGCTGTAAAGGATAAAAATAATATGGAAAAAATCCAAAGGTATCCTGTTTAATTGTCATATAATGTATATATAGGAAAATAAAAAATTGATCAGAGAAATCCACCTGCCAATCTCAAACACTGTTGAAATTCTTGACGGTCAGTATAAATATTAAAATAATGAACTTTGTTTTACTGTCAAAAGACAATAAGAAGGTTTTTTTTTTTTTTTTTTCAGTAAATTCTTCAGATTTGACTGCTTTGCAGGTATCGGTACCAATAAGAATAAATTTCAGATTATAGACTTGCCTTAGAGAAGTCTTCTTCAGATTTAATAGACCTGTTTGCTGCAGTAAGATCCACTTTGGTTTTCCTTTTATCCAGCTAAAAGAATGATAACTATGCCACCATGAGGAATACGAAGCATAAAATTTTCTATTTCTATCAGATAGCTGAAAACCTAAATGGTGTAGAACTCGTACACGCTGAGCGAAAGCCATTTGAGCAACTTATTGCACTTCCGAAGGCAATTAGAAATCCTCTTTCACTCTTAGATGTTCAGACCCGTCAGGAGCTAATTAACTGCTTTGGCGGCAGAGGGATATTGGCAACACAATTCACAGTTTCTGAATGGCTGCAAGGTATTTAATTTGAACAATAGAGGAATTAAAGGGCAGCCGTTAGCAAGAGTATCAATAGATAGAGTATGCTGCCTAAATTGTTTCTTATTCAATTTCAAACATGAACTGCCTGAAAATTTATTTTGGGATGATTTTTCATATTAAGAGAGCCTTACATTGCAAACACCAGTGAGGGAAGCCATCGCTCTGTAACTGTGCCTTGTAGATGCTAATAGACTGTTTCTAGTCAAGGGCAACACGAGAATGGGACGAGAATGGTGTTCACGGCATCAAGGTCTGAACCGCGAGGCTTCTGCTAAGCCTAAGTCACTAAAGCAAAGGACAATACCAGCCCACCTGGCAACAGTTATCTTTAAAAATAGAAGAATATATTCAGGATCTATTAAGTACCCACCTCGGGGGAAGGCAATGGCACCCCACCCCAGTACTCTTGCCTGGAAAATCCCATGGACGGAGGAGCATGGTAAGCTCCAGTCCATGGGGTCGCTAAGAATCGGACACGACTGAGCGACTTCACTTTCACTTTTCACTTTCATGCATTGGAGAAGGAAATAGCAACCCACTCCAGTGTTCTTGCCTGGAGAATCCCAGGGACAGCCGTCTATGGGATGGCACGGAGTCGGACACGACTGAAGCGACTTAGCAGCAGCAGCAGCAAGTACCCACCTCTGTCCATGCAACTCCCCAGGCAAGAATACTGGAGTGAGTTGCCATTCCCATCTCCGGGGGATCTTCCCAACCCAGGGATCAAACCAGGTCTCCTGTATTGCAGGAGGATGCTTTACCATCTGAGCCACCAGGGAAGCCCTACCTGCACTGTTACTTAGTACCTCTATATTCCACACTCACCCTCTGTCTCAGAAGGAACAACTCATCTTGAGGTTTTCTCGAATCCTTTCTGTATTAAGCATTCTCTAGAGAAACAAGAACAAAGAGATTCCTATTCATAACTTGATTCATCCATATCTATGTATCTATAACTATACAGAGAAAGAGAGGCTTCCTTGGTGGTTCAGTGACAAAGAACCCACCTGCCAATACAGGAGACTCGGGTTCAATCCCAGGGTCAGGAAGATTCCCTGGAGCAGGAAATGACAACCTACTCCAGTATTCTTGCCTGGAGAATCTCAAGGACCAAGGAGACTTGCAGGCTACAGTCCATGGGATTGCAAAGAGTCGGACATGGCTGAGAGACTAATACTTTCACTTTTCACTTTTTTCATGGCTTCCTTCTCCCCTGAAAGGACTGCTGCATATAATCAAGAGGCAGCCTTCCAGGCAGAGGGAAGAAACCAAGAGCAAGGATCCCGGGGCAACAGAGAGTCTGGCATCCTTTGGAATGAACACTTTTGCCCGAGCCATAGCAGAGGACAAGGAAAGGTGGTACAGTCAGAGAGCTATGGAAGATGGTCTGGACCAAGGCTAGGAGTTTGGATTTTCATGTAAATCTCTTGGGGAGCCATGGTTGAGTTTTAAGTGGTGAAAATGACTTAACCTGACTTATCTTTTAAAACAATCATATCCCTTTTAACTTTGAATTACTGCTATTTTGGTAAATATTTCCTTGCAAACTAGCCAGTGAGCATCTCAAAGTCTGGAACAGATTTTTTTTTCATTAAAATGCAATATTATAATGGATTTATGTGCACAGCATAGTAATGCTATATTTTTACAGATTATACTCATACAAAATTATTATAAAATATTGACTATATTCTCTGTGGTCTACATTACATTTTTGTAACTTATTTTAAACCTAGTAGTCTGTGTCTCTTAATCCCTTCACCTAATTTCCCCCTCCCCCTAGTAGTAACCACTAGTTTGTTCTCTAGATCTGTGAGTCCTTTTCTGCTTTGCTATGTGTTTGTTTGCTTTATTTTTTAGATCCCACATACAGGTGAAAAGCTACAGTATTTTATTTGCCTGACTTATTTTAACTAAGCATAATGCCCTCCAGGTCCATCCATATTATCACAAATGGCAAAATTTTGTTCTGTCTTTGTGATTGGGTAATATTCCATTGTATATATACCATGATTTTCTTATCTATTCATCTGTTGATGGATACTTGGGATGCTTCCATATCTCTCTATTGTGAATAACACTCTGTGAACATTGGCGTGCATGTATCTTTTTGA
Source organism: Tragelaphus eurycerus (assembly GCA_935064755.1). Classification (NCBI taxonomy): domain Eukaryota; kingdom Metazoa; phylum Chordata; class Mammalia; order Artiodactyla; family Bovidae; genus Tragelaphus; species Tragelaphus eurycerus. The sequence continues at coordinate 568,692 of CAKXYN010000096.1, forward strand.
GTCACTTGTTTTCTTCACTAATATCCAGGAGTGATATTGATGGCTCTTATGGCAGTTCTATTTTTAATTCTTTTGAGGAATCTCCATACTGTTTTCTATAGCGACTGTAACCAATTTACTACATTTTCCCCAACAGTAAATGAGGGTTCCCTTTCCTCCACATCTTTGCCGAAACTTGTTATTTCTTGTCTTTTTCATGATAGTCATTCTGACAGATGGGAGGTGATACATTATTTTGGTTTTGATTGACATCCCCTGATGATTAGCACCTTTCACATGTCTGTTGGCTGTGTGTATATCTTCTTCAAAAAGATGCCTGTTTAGGTTCTCTGCCCATTTTTAAATTGTTTTTTGATAATGAAGTTCTTTATATATTTTAGATACGAACTTAACTTTGGTTGTGTCTCTTATCTTTTCCTAACCTCATTTCTTCAGGACAAGGACAGGATCTCATTTGTTCTCTCTCTCTCTGATTTTTGCATAGTATATCTGGTAACTATACCTTAAACACGGAGAAGGCAATGGCACCCTACTCCAGTACTCTTGCCTGGAAAATCCCATGGACAAAGAAGCCTGGTAGGCTTCAGTTAATGGGGTTGCTAAGGGTTGGACACAACTGGGTGACTTCACTTTGACTTTTCACTTTCATGCATTGGAGAAGGAAATGGCAACCCACTCCAGTGTTCTTGCCTGGAGAATCCCAGGGACGGGGGAGCCTGATGAGCTGCCGTCTATGGGGTTGCACAGAGTCGGACACGACTGAAGTGATTTAGCAGTAGCAGTATACCTTAAACAAGGGTGTTTGATAAGTCATTTGATAGCAATTGTCAAAACTGATTTGAAGTCACTCAGTCGTGTCCGACTCTTTGCAACTCCATGGACTATAGCCTGCCAGGTTCTTTCGTCCATTGGACTCTCCAGGCAAGAATACTGGAGCGGGTTGCCATTTCCTTCTCCTGGGGATATTCCCAACCCAGGGATCAAACCCAGGTCTCCAGCATTGAAGGCAGATTCTTTACTGGCTGAGCCACAAGGGAAGTCCAGCAATTATCAAAGATTGGGCCAAAAATATGTCCACAATTGATGAAGTGGGTTAACACAAATAACACAGCTGCTTTTGAGATCAAATAGAAAACTGGAAAGGCAAGTGAAAAAAGAGTCCTTTGTCAGTATGTGGTTATCTTGAACTGGTAGAATGGCAATCTCTGTACCTGGCAAACAAAACCACAATGGAGCAAATATAAAAAAAGTAAATGAAAAGCAAATAACAAGAACAGGTTTTGATTACTTGATTTCTCTTCCACTCAACTACTTGTGGGAGTTAATTTTCTGTGTCAACTTGATTCAGCTATAGGGTGCCCAGATATTTGGCTGAAGATTATTTCTAGGTGTATTTGTGAGGATGTTTCTGGATGAGATTAACACTTGAACTGGTGATGTGCTGAGGCCAATTTTCTTCCACAAAGTGAGTGGGCCTCATTCAATCCAGAAAGGCCAGAATGGACTAAAACTCTCTGCCTTTGAGCTGGGATGCTAATTTTCTCCTGCTTTGTACTTGGACTAGAATTGAAACTCTACCATTGACTCTCCTGGTGCTGACTTCTCAGTCATCATAATCCCACGAGCCAGTAATATATACATACATACGCACATATGCCAGAGAAGGCAATGGCAACCCACTCCAGTACTCTTGCCTGGGAAATCCCATGGATGGAGGAGCCTGGTAGGCTACAGTCCATGGGGTCGCTAAGAGTCGGACACGACTGAGCAATTTCACTTTCACTTTTCACTTTCCTGCACTGGAGAAGGAAATGGCAACCCACTCCAGTGTTCTTGCCTGGAGAATCCCAGGGACGGGAGCCTGGTGGGCCACCGTCTATGGAGTCGCACAGAGTCAGACACGACTGAAGTGACTTAGCAGCAGCAGCACATATGCATATCCTATTAGTTCTGTTTCTCTGGAGAACCCTAATACATTATTCATAATGGAATTATGATCAGGAGTGAATGTTTAGAATATATATGAAAAGTGAATGCGTTACTGAATACATGACTGAATACAAGAAAAGAAGCGTTCATGTGAATAGGATTAAAAACACATATTGGACAATTCTTGCCACCTCTAAAATCTGAATGGAAAGGATTAAGTCTTTCCATTAGCATGCATTTATGATTTATTGTTGGAGATGTAATTAGTCTCTGAAATTATCCTTTTCCAGAAGTTTGTTCATTCTCTATTTCTCGGTATTAATTTTCTTATTATGCTTAAGCAATCTCTTGCTGATTAGCATGCATTTAAATAGCCAGGGTAATTTATTAAATTACATTTTTATAGACAGGTTAAATTATTTTAATTACATGTTTGAAACATACCATTAAATAAATATGATGATGTTAAATGTGTAAAGATAGGATAGTGACAATTTAATAAGGCATTATAAATTTAGAACTTAAGTACTATTGATTTGAGCTCCAATGTTCTCAAAAATAACAAAAGTGAAGTTGCTCAGTTGTGTCCGACTCTTTGCAAACCCATGGACTGTAGCCTCCTAGGCTCCTCCATCCATGGGATTCTCCAGGCAAGAATACTGGAGTGGGTTGCCATTTCCTTCTCCAAGTCACTCAGTCATGTCCGACTCTTTGCAAACCCACGAACTATACAATCCATGGAATTCTCCAGGCCAGAATACTGCAGTGGATAGCCTTTCCCTTCTTCAGGGAATCTTCCCAACCGAGGGATCGAACCCAGGTCTCCCGCATTGCAAGTGGATTCTTTACCAGCTGAGCCACAAGGGAAGCCCAAGAGTACTGGATTGGGTAGCCTAACCCTTCTCCAGCAGATCTTTCTGACCCATCAAACCAGGGTCTCCTGTATTGCAGGTGGATTCTTTACCAACTGACCCATCAGGGAAGCCCAAGTGTATAGTAATAAGTTCTCACAGAACTCTTTGAACATACTGTATATTGCATTTTTCAAATGGGTGAGAAAAATGTTAATGGCACATTGTAGGAAGAGCTTGTGAGATGCAGAACTCATTGTAGCCTTAAGGAAAATACAGTTTGTCATCTTATTAAAAATTACATGGAAAAGGACTAAACATTTTGACTTAGGTCTGGTTCCCCAGGAAATTTTACATAAAAATCAAATAGCATTTAATAAATGTTTGCTGTATTGGGGACATCGATTTACCCTTAGAGTTCATAGAGTTCATTGAGAGAGGCAGAAAATAAAAGAAGGAATGGAATGTCTGTCCCTGGTCCAGGCTGCCCCTTGTGAGTGGGGCCAAAAGTGCACACTCAACCCATGGGGAGGCAATGTGGCTTCGTCTACATTGACAAGGGTTGGGCTATCTTGGCCCACTTTCCAGCAGCTGCATGAATCAAACGCCTATGTTTCAAGATGAAACTGTGAGAAGCCAACATTGCTGTTAACCCCAGTACCACTCCCACTGGCATTTTCTTATTTTATAATCATTCTTGGAGAAGGAAATGGCAACCCATTCCAGTATTCTTGTCTGGAGAATCCATAGACCGAGGATCCTGGCGGGCTATAGTCCATGGGGTTGCAAGAGTCAGACACGACTTAGTGACTAAACCAACCACCATAATCATTCATTTCTATGATCATTTTTTTTTTCATCATGAAGTTGGCCCTTCTTTATTCAAGAGGATTAGACTTTTTTCTGTACATTTTGCCTTTGGACACAAACATTACCTGAAAGGCAAGATTCTTTCCTGCATTAAGCTTGTCATTTGTTCTCTTTAATCATTACACTTAACCTTCAGTGACAGTTCTCGTTAATAATTACATTTAATCTTCAGAGAGTTATACTTTTCATGTCCTTGGAGAAAAGACATGTGAAAGGGAAAGTGCCAGCATTACTCAAGTCACAAAGAGGCTTTATTAATTCACTTGTGCACATCCGATTTAATTTACATTTTCTTGGATATTAACTTTTAAAGGCCAGAACATATAGCTATTATAAATACCATAAAGCTGTTAGTTTAATATTTAAATGGTAACATAATATACAAAGAGGACAAAAACAGAGGACATAATAGTTGGATTTTAGCTCAGCGCCTAGTAGTTATGAGACTGCAGGTCACAGTATTTCCCAAAGATGCAAAATCCTTGTATATGTACAGTCCACATGTCAGAGCAGATAATTTCTAATGCTTGCATTTCTAATGAAAAGTTATAGAACACTTTAATTGTTTTAGTTAATATATTAATCAGTTTGAATTTTATGTGACTTTTTTAAAAAGACTTTAAAATATATACATAACTTTTTTCCATTTGCAAATAGATTTTCAATTTATATAATTTTTCATGAGTGTCCATAAAAATAAAACTCTGTTTGGTTTAGCACAAATTTGATTGAACCATCCTTTATCAGGAATGTATTAATATACAAAGTGGTGTTATGTAGGCTTAATTCAGGTTGCGTCCTTTTTTGTCAATTAAGATTTATTGGCACACAGACACACCTGTCAGTTAATGTATTGTCTTAAAGCTCAACATTCAGAAAACGAAGATCATGGCATCCGGTCCCATCACTTCATGGGAAATAGATGGGGAAACAGTGGGAACAGTGTCAGACTTTATATTTCTGGGCTCCAAAATCCCTACAGATGGTGACTGCAGCCGTGAAATTAAAAGACGCTTACTCCTTGGAAGGGAAGTTATGACCAACCTAGATAGCATATTCAAAAGCAGAGACATTACTTTGCCAACAAAGGTCCGTCTAGTCAAGGCTGTGATTTTTCCTGTGGTCATGTATGGATGTGAGAGGTGGACTGTGAAGAAGGCTGAGCGCCAAAGAATTGATGCTTTTGAACTGTGGTGTTGGAGAAGACTCCTTAGAGTCCCTTGGACTGCAAGGAGATCCAACCAGTCCATTCTGAAGGAGATCAGCCCTGGGATTTCTTTGGAAGGAATGATGCTAAAGCTGAAGCTCCAATACTTTGGCCACCTCATGAGAAGAGTTGACTCATTGGAGAAGACTCTGATGCTGGGAGGGATTGGGGGCAGGAGGAGAAGGGGACGACAGAGGATGAGATGGCTGGATGGCATCACTGACTCGATGGATGTGAGTCTGAGTGAACTCTGGGAGTTGGTGATGGACAGGGAGGTCTGGTGTGCTTCGATTCATGGGGTCACAGAGTCGGACACGACTGAGCGACTGACTGACTGACTGGTGACCTGCTCTCACACTACAATGGTAGAGGTGAGTGGTTGAGACAGAATCATAGAGCTACAAAGCCTTAAATATTTACTTTCTGAATTTTTACCAGAAAAACATTTGCATGTTCCTGTTTTAGAACAAAGGAAGTCAAATGCAAAAATGATAATGAAAATCTTATCCTTAATTTGAAATACCTCGGGTTAAATCAAGGCACCTCAAGAGGTTTCTCATATCCTTTAGTGAAGTGAATTCGCTCAGTCATGTCTGACTTTTTGTGATCCCATGGACTGTAGCCCACCAGGCTCCTCCATCCATGGAATTTTCTAGGCAAGAGTACTGGAGTGGGTTGCCATTTCCTTCTCCAGGAGATCTTCCCAAGCCAAGGATCGAACCCAGGTCTCCTGCATTGTGGGCAGACGCTTTACTGTCTGAGCCACCAGGGAATCTGAAATCCTTAAGCAGCTTTCAAAAATAAATTTACATTAATAAGCATTTAAAAATATGTCATAGTAATGGGAAGGAATAGGGAGCCCTGGGATATAGATTGTTTGGCACTTTTTATTTGTTTTGTCCCTAATTTTAGCACTTATAGCAACTTATTGAGGTTATACGACAATAGCTTTATCAAATCATTTTTTTTTTACATTACTGTTAATAAATTGTAAAAACTAGCTAGGGCTTTTGATGCCTGCCAATACCATCAATGGCTCAAATTAATCACAGTAACAACAACAACAAAAGAACTCTCTTCAAACTGAGGACAGTAATGCATAATAATACAAAACTTTCCAGGTTTTTGTGATTATTAAGAAAGTGACTTAACTGATTAAATAAGATTTTTAAAGTACAAATTACTCCATTATCCTAAAATCATTTTATAGCTTTAGTTTTTGATTTGAAAGCCCATGACATTCTTCATGAGTGACCAAATTGAACTTGAGGTCGGGGCCCTCTGGGGCAGGGAGGTGGTGGTGGTGATGTTGTTTAGTTGCTCAGCTGTGTCTGATACTCTTGTGACCCCATGGACTGTAGCTCACCAGGCTCCTCTGTCCATGAGATTTCTCAGGCAAGAATACTGGAGTGCATTGCCATTTCGTCCTCCAGGAGATCTTCCTGACCTTGGAATCAAACCTGCATTGGCAGACGGATTCCAGGCAGATTCTTTACCACTGAATCACCAGGGAAGCCCAGTAGTGGTGATACATAACTATAAATGAAGGACTGAAAAATACAAATCCCTGAAGCAAGATATAATTGCCACATGAAACACCACATAGACAAAAACTCACCAGAAATATAAATGCAAAGGATATGGAAATTAAAATTACATTAACTCGGATCTCCTGGAGATCCTGCTTTAAGAGACTCTGATACCCATTCATTTCCTTTTTCAAATGTGCTCAGCCTAGTCATGTGAATGCATTACTGATATGGGGCAGTGCCAGCATGCAAGGACAGTGATGATAATTTTCCTCGTGGTCCATGAAGAAAATAAGCAACCTTAATGTGGCTCATTAGAAATCTGAATAAACACAAGTTTAGTTCACTCTGACCACACAGCAAGACACAACATCAGTAAGAATTAAATGGGCTTGGAGGTGGGGGGTAATGTGAAGGTAATTTTCTACTTCAAACTATAAATATATTTTTTAGGTGTTTTTAATACTTAAAAATTACTCCTGCAGAGAACATAATCTGCCACTATAAATCACTTGCACATGACCTGAAGGATAGGAAAGAGAAGGAACTTTAATATATATCAAAGTTTATTGTTACTTTTATGATGTAACTAAATGATTATAAGCTGTAGCTACAGCTAACATTAGTGGGTAATTCTGACCTAAAAGCCATAGCACAGGGCTCTGTGTGCGAGATAGATCATTCTGACAGTCCTAAGTGCACCATGAACTTTAAATATTTTATACCTTCCCTATCTGTGTCTGTTTCCAGTCAAACACAGACACAAATTGGAATATAGCTGGTTGACTGAAGCAATGGTTCAGAAAATCAGACCTGTATTTAATGGACTATGGGTAAACCAAGCTTAGTTTCCACACTTGGTTTTTATTCATCTATTGAAAAATTTTTGATATCTTTATTGTTTTATTCAAAATCTATCCCCATTATAGAAATATAAACTATATAGAGTAACCAGTAATTTCTTCTTTTTTTCCCCTCCTTAGGAAATCCTCATTTCTCTCTGAAATTGAGTTCATTTAAAATTGAATGCATCCTTGGATTTCTAATGACTTTAAAAATAGCTATGACTTTTAAAAACTTATCCATTTGGTTTTAATTGTAATAATGAGAGTTATGACCTCTTATAACCCTTTAAATACAACCATAAGTATTAGAGATTTGACCCCAACTCTTTTGATTGGAAAAAGCAAGGAAAGAGAGAATATGCCATTTAGAGAGGAATTGGGGGGAGGGTGGTGGATCAAGGGGAGGAAAAATATATGTGTATACATTTAACCTGATAAATTGAAAAGTAGATATTTATTAGATTAAAATATATATGCAAAGAAAGTGTATATTGGAGAAGGAAATGGCAACCCACTCCAGTATTCTTGCCTGGGAAATCCCATGGACAGAGGACTCTGGTGGACTATAGTCCATGGGGTCACAAAAGAGTTGGACACCACTTAGCAACTATACAACAACAATGTGTATATATAAATTTCAGTTCAGTTCAGTCGCTCTGTCGTGTCCAACTCTTTGAGACCCCATGAATCACAGCACACCAGGCTTCCCTGTCCATCACCAACTCCCAGAGTTCACTCAAACTCATGTCCATCGAGTCAGTGATGCCATCCAGCCATCTCATCCTCTGCCGTCCCCTTTTCCTCCTATCCGCAATCCCTCCCAGCATCAGAGTCTTCTCCAATGAGTCAACTCTTCGCATGAGGTGGCCAAATTACTGGAGCTTCAGCTTTAGCATCATTCCTTCCAAAGAAATCCCAGGGCTGATCTCCTTTAGAATGGACTGGTTGGATCTCCTTGCAGTCCAAAGGACTCTCAAGAGTCTTTTCCAACATCACAGTTCAAAAGCATCAATTCTTCGGCGTTCAGCTTTCTTCATATACTCTAATCTGATATATAAAATATTTGGCATATATCACCTTATTTATACATTAATATATACTTTAATTTGACACATGAATATATATATATATATATATATATAAAGTATATCCTGATTTGTATATGAAAATTCAAAAACGGTGGAACAGAAGTGTTTTTAGCACAATAAAGGGCAAATGTTTCCCAAACACAGATATATTCCCTGATCTCAAGGACAAACACAAGTTGTTTCTCAGTTGATTGCCCTTCATTTCCAGTGGCAATTGTTGTTCTATGCAAATTTACTGAGGAAACTGTGACAAGAAACTGATAACATCTGTCTGAAAAGGTTCTGAGCACTCAACACTTGAATCAGGTTATACTGAAGGAGCATGGGGTCTAATGTGGAGGGTATAACAGTGTGAGGGAGGAGCAGCCCAGCCTGTGGGCAGAGTATATCTCCCCTCAAGCATGCAGACACCCCAGAGGGAAATGTTAGCCCTGCAGTGGCGTTTGAGCTTTAATCTGGACTGTTAATGTTATGCTCAAACACTGCAAGCCTGGTCTTACTGTGAAGTGAAGAGGAAGGCTGAATAGATCAAGATGGACCTCACCCTTGACTATAAAAAATACTTAGCATTAAAATAAATAGAAATCATACAAAATGTGTTTCAGATCATGATAGAATTAAACTAGAAAGATGATTAGCCCCAAATATTTGGAAATTACACAACATATGTAAAATCTATGTAAAGTCAAAGAAATCTCAAGAGAAATTTTAAAGTATTTTGAGCAAAATAACAAGGAAAATACAACTTGTCAAAATTTGTGTGATACATTGAAAGCAGTGCTTTGAAGAAAATGTATGACTTTGACTTTTAGAAAAAGAGAATGATCTAAAATCAATAATTTATACTTTCATCCTGTTAAACTGGAGAAAGAAGAATCATGTATGTTTAAAGCAAGCAGAAGAAAAGAAGTGATAAAAAAATGGAGTAAAAATCAATGAAAATATAAATAGGAGGTGATAGAGAAAAATCAATGAACTCAAATCTAGTTCTTTGTAAAAACTAACAAACAAAAAGAAAATAATTAGTACGTCTCTAGCTAGGTTACCAAGAGAAAAAAAGAGATTTCACAAGTGGCTAATACCCAAAATGTAAGAGGGTATTAAGAGAATAATAAAATATTATTATTTCAGTAATGAATAATAAAGATATTTAAATAATATTAAAAGTATATTAAATGTTAAAATAATTATAAAACAATACTGTAAAGAACTCTATGCCCACAAATTTGATGACTTAGATAAAATGAACCAATTGTTTTAAAAACACAAGCTACCAAAACTTATACAAGGAGAAATAAATATCTGAATAGGTCAATATCTGTTAAAGAAATTAAAGCAATAATTGAAAACCTTCCAAATAAAGAAAACACCAAGCCTGGGTGGTTTTACTCATGTTTTCTAAAAAAAATATTTAAGAAAAAGGTGATACCAGTTCTCTACAGTTTCATCCAGGAGATAGACACAAAGTGAATACTTCCTAAGTCATTCTATTCAGAATCATTGTGATAATGATACTAGATGAAGATGTTATAAGAAAGAAAAAGGGCAGACCAGTATCCCTCATGAATGTAAAAATCTTCAATAATCCCACAATATATGAAAATAATTGTATATTACAACCAACTGGAATTTATTCTGGCTATGTAAGACTGATTCAACATTTAAAAATTAATCAGTAAAATCCATTTAACAACAGGCTCAAGAAAAAACATGTGTTTGTATCATTTGATACAGAAAAAGATAAAATTTAACACCCAGAATACTAGAGAGGAAATTCCTCAATTTGATAAAGAGTATTTAAGAAAACCTTCAGCTAACATCATACTTATTGGCAAGAAATTGAACCATTGATCTACCCTACCCCACCCATTGATCATGTACAAAGCAAGGATCTTCTCTCCTATCATTCTGATTCAATATTATACTGGATGTCCAAGCTACTGCAATAAAAGAAAACAAGAAAAAACAATTCAGACTATGAAAAAAGAAAACTTTGTCCAGTGATGATATGCTTTCTTGTTTATAAGATTCCAAAGAATTAACAAAAATAATTATGACTCTAATAATAAGGTTGAGCTTTAAGTCAACTTTTTCACTCTCCTCTTTCACTTTCATCAAGAGGCTTTTTAGTTCCTTCTTTACTTTCTGCCATAAGGGTGGTGTCATCTGCATATCTGAGGTTATTGATATTTCTCCTGGCAATCTTGATTCCAGCTTGTGCTTCTTCCAGCCCAGCATTTCTCATGATGTACTCTCTGCATATAAGTTAATCAAACAGGGTGATGATATACAGCCTTGACGTACTCCTTTTCCTGTTTGGAACCAGTCTGTTGTTCCATGTCGAGTTCTAACTGTTGCTTCCTGACCTGCATACAGGTTTCTCAAGAGGCAGGTCAGGTGGTCTGGTATTCCCATCTCTTTCAGAATTTTCCACAGTTTATTGTGATCCACACAGTCAAAGGCTTTGGCATAGTCAATAAAGCAGAAATAGATGTTTTTCTGGAACTCTCTCGCTTTTTCCATGATCCAGCAAGTGTTGGCAATTTGATCTCTGGTTCCTCTGCCTTTTCTAAAACCAGTTTGAACATCTGGAAGTTCATGGATCACATATTGCTGAAGCCTGCCTTGGAGAATTTTGAACATTATTTTAGTAGTGTGCACAATGAGTGCAATTGTGTGGTAGTTTGAGCATTCTTTGGCATTGCCTTTCTTTGGGATTGGAATGAAAACTGATCTTTTCCAATCTTGTGGCCACTGCTGAGTTTTTCAAATTTGCTGGCATATTGAGTGCAGCACTTTCACAGCATCATCTTTCAGGATTTGAAATAGCTCAACTGGAATTCCATCACCTCCACTAGCTTTGTTTGTAGTGATGTTTTTTCTAAGGCCCACTTGACTTCACATTCCAGGATGTCTGGCTCTAGGTCAGTGATCACATCATTGTGATTATCTGGGTTGTGAAGCTCTTTTTTGTACAGTTCTTCATGGGAAATTGATGGGGAAACAGTGGTAAGACTGTGGAAACAGGGTCAGACTTTATTCTTTGGGGCTCCAAAGTCACTGCAGATGGTGATTGCAGCCATGAAATAAAAGACGCTTACTCCTTGGAAGAAAAGTTGTGACTAACCTAGATAGCATATTCAAAAGCAGAGACCTTGCCAACAAAGGTCCGTCTAGTCAAGGCTATGGTTTTTCCAGTGGTCATGTATGGATGTGAGAGTTGGACTGTGAAGAAAGCTGAGTGCCGAAGAATTGATGCTTTTGAACTGTGGTGTTGGAGAAGACTCTTGAGAGTCCCTTGGACTGCAAGGAGATCCAACCAGTCCATTCTAAAGGAGATCAGTCCTGGGTGTTCATTGGAAGGACTGATGCTAAGCTGAAACTCCAATACTTTGGCCACCTCATGCGAAGAGTTGACTCATTGGAAAAGCCTCTGATGCTGGGAGGGATTGGGAGTAGGAGGAAAAGGGGACGACAGAGGATGAGATGGCTGGATGGCATCACCAACTTGATGGACATGATTTTGAGTGAACTCCAGGAGTTGGTGATGGAAAGGGAGGCCATCCAGTATAATCCAATCACAATCCAAAATTGTGATTCATGGGGTCACAAAGATTTGGACATGACTGAGTGACTGAACTAAACTGAACTGAATAATAAGGTTAAACAATATTATTTCTTCAAGAATTTTTGGCTTTCCTCCATTTGGGGGACTCTAATTAAATGTATGCTGGACTGCTTTGCACTTTCCCACAGGTTGTCGAGGCTTTATTTAAATTTTAAAGTTGTTTTTCTCTTATCTATTGTCTATCTATTTGTGTATCTACCTATGTATCTATGTATTTATCATCTATTTGATATTGTTTTGTCTTCAAGTTTACTGAATGTAGTATCTAATAAACTATTAAACCTTGAAAATGTTTTTCAAGGTTTTTGTAGTTTTCTTGTGTAAAAGTAATATCTGGTTCATTTTTATAAATTCTCCTTTGTGTTTAGGTTTACATTTAAAAAAATCCTCATTATATTTGTAATTCCTGTATTAGAGCCTTTTTCTGTGAATCCCACAAGCTCTGTCATTTTAGTTATTTCAATAGTCTTATTTTCTGTCTAGTTCTGGGTAAGATTTTCCTGCCTTTTCATATTCTAGTAAGTTTTAATTGGGTGCTAGTCACTTTGTTACACTTTTGTTGGAGTGTTGTGTCTTTCTTTAAAAAAAAAAAATGCTGAAGTTAGTTTTGACAGTCAAATTATTTGTGGAATAGCTTGATCCTTTTGAAGCTTTTTTCCAAGGTGTTTTTTGGGTGGGTCTGGGCTAGGTTTGCTATAGTTATAAATTAACCTATTGCTGAAATATGATCATCCTGATGTCTCTACCATGATTGCTCACTGAGGCATCTCTTCTCTGGCAGGTTGTAACTTGAACATCTTTTAGTTCTGAGTGATTTCTAGGAAGTGTTTGTATTATAAATTAACAGTATGTCTTAGCCTGACTTCAGGGTATTTATGCTGTATGTGTGTGTGATCAGTCACATCGGACTCTGTGACCCCCTGGCTAGACTGTAGTTCACCAGGCTCCTCTGTCCATGGGATTTTCCAGGCAACAAAATTGGGGTGGGTTGTCACATGTGAACAAATTAGTGTTCAGCCACACATTCAAGTGGCTGAATTCTGTGCAGATTTCTAGGGCTCTTTCTCTGCATAGCTCCCTTTCTTCTCCAATCCTCTGTCCTTAAAATTTTGGCTGCTAGGGCTTAATCAAAATGCAATGTCTGTCTCCTCAATTCAGCAAAATCTCCATGGTCTGGTCATATAAGCTGCTTTTGAAAGTGCCTCCATGAAAAACCTCCAGGCAACTTATAGGCTTCTCTGTTAATTTTAATTTTCCAAGGAGCAAAGCCCTGCACTGCCTGCCATACAATGTATAAAGTCAATTGTTTCATATAATTGTGTCCAATTGTTTCAATTGTTTTCCTAGTTGTTTCTGCCAGGAGGCAAAATTGGATACTGGTGACTCCAACAAGGCTTAGTGTGATTTTACAGCTTCTTTGGCTTATTCTCATTATTACAATCAGAAAAGCAGTCTGATGAGTGCTCTTTGCCTTCCAGCTAGATGTAGAAATCAGGACTACAATATTTGTTAAACTCTTACAAATATAAAAGCTTCTGTGAAATTATAAATTAAGTACTATTCCACTTGGGATTGTTCCACTCTGCTGTAAGAGTGGAGTGGTCTCTTGCATATCTCTGAGAGAGACAGATTTAATTCCCAGTTCAAATGGGCCAAGTGGTCAAATGAGATTTAAAGCATAGAGTAGTGGTAAGTACTGAGCTTTGACCGAATAGGAAAGCATGGTGGGCATATGAGTGCTAAGGAAGTCTAAAATGCATGTGTCCGACTCTTTGCAACCCCATGGACTATTCAGTCCATGGAATTCTCCAGGCCAGGATACTGGAGAAGGTAGCTGTTTCCTCCTCCAGGGGATCTTCCCAACCCAGGGATCAAACCCAGGTCTCCCACATTGCAGGCAGATTCTTTACCACCTGAGCCACCAGGGAAGCCCTCAGTCTTCTAGATGGCAGTATTAAGAGACATAATACTCATTATTTCTTGGATTCATTTCTGTATGCTCCTAGTGGCTCAAACGCCTGCAATGCAGGAGACCCTGGTTTGATCCCTGGGTCAAACTCCTGGAAGATCCCCCGGGAGAATAGATAGGCTACCCACTCCAGTATTCCAGGGCTTCCCTCATGGCTCAGATGGTAAAGAATCTGCCTGCAATGTGGAAGACCTGGTTTCAACCCCTGGGTTGGGAAGATCCTCTGGAGGAGGGCATGGCTACCACTTCAGTATTGTTGCCTAGAGAATCCCATGGACAGAGGAACCTGGTGGGCTACAGTCCATGGGGTTGCAAAGAGTCAGACAAGACTGAATGACTAAGCATATTAAGACATAATCTAATCTAATCTAATCTTTGGTGATGATATAAACTCCATATTAAAATTGCTTGGTCTAGAACAAGCAGGTAATTTTAAAAATACAATACCCTTCTCTTTGGCTGTTTCCCACAAAAAAGATTAGAGACAATATTACAAAATATAACATCATAAGACATAAAAAGTTTGCTAATGTACACTTTGACTATGCTATGCTATGCTAAGTCACTTCAGTTGTGTCCGACTCTGTGTGACCCCACAGACGGCAGCCCACCAGGCCTCCCCGTCCCTGGGATTCTCCAGGCAAGAACACTGGAGTGGGTTGCCATTTCCTTCTCCAATGCATGAAAGTGAAAAGAGAAAGTGAAGTCGCTCAGTCATGTCTGACTCTTAGTGACCCCATGGACTGCAGCCTACCAGGCTCCTCCGTCCGTGGGATTTTCCAGGCAAGAGTACTGGAGTGGGAGGCCATTGCCACACTTTGACTATGTGATCCTTAATTCACATCGGTGTCACAGAGAGTATTTTGGGTGACAACTTTTTCTTCTTATGTAGTAGTTCACTAAAACAATTCTGTAGTTATTAGTCATTAAAAAAAATTTTTTTAACAATTTTTTTGTTCAAGGATCTCACAATGATTGAAGAGGATCTAGGCTGAGTTCTTCCACCAGGAAGGTAAGACTGAGTTGGGAAATTAAATAACAGGTATAGAGAGATATGTATCCAGCAGTTTGTGAAGATTTCAGACTTGCAAATAACTTTCATAATGATTTTGTTTTACCTGAACATCTTTGCAAAGTCAGAGACCTTTTCTATGCATTCCTATGGATTATTTTGGGCCATTTGGCCATTTTCTAAGAAGGAATAATATAAAGGGAAAATAAAGAAGACATACTTTTTAAGGGAACCAGGTTAAGTAAGGTAACTGATTGGTTCTAAAGTTCCTTTTTTATAAAATCGCTTATTCTTACTCTTGTGTAAATTATCTATCATATACCAAACAACTTAAGGTGAGTTAACATTAATTTTATTTATACTTTAATTGGATGTTTATAATCCTTAGGACAAGTTAATTAACTTTTGCTTTTATAAGCTCTCTTTCATTTGTTTTCCGAGGATCTCAAAAAGATAATTAACACAGCCTTTATTGCTATTGATTGCTAATAAGACAGCAGAAAGTAACTCAATTTTTCAGGTTAATGGAATATTTTTTGAAAATATGTTATTTTTGAGTATGATAAAGTCAATTACTATAACAATAATGCTTTCAGACACAAACTAGAGTTAGAGCAAACACAGATGCCAGTTATTTTAATTTGTTATATTTAATTCTATCAATCAGCTTTTATACATGAAATTATGAGTGTTTCAGTGTAACAGAAGCAGAAGATACTAAGAAGAGGTGGCAAGAATACACAGAACTATACAAAAAAGATCTTAATGAGCCAGATAACCACAGTGGTGTGATCACTCACCTAGAGAAAAACATCGTGGGGTGCAAAGTCAAGTTGGCCTTAGGAAGCATCACTACAAAGAAAGCTACTGGACGTGGTGGAATTGCAGTTGAGCTATTTCAAATCCTAAAAGATGATGCTGTTGAAGTGCTACACTCAATATGCCAGCTAATTTGGAAAACTTAGCAGTGGCCACAGGACCAGAAAAGCTCAGTTTTCATTCCAGTCCCAAAGAAAGGCAATGCGAGAGAATATTCAGACTACCACACAGTTGCACTTATCTCACACACTAGAAAAGTAATGCTCAAAATTATCCAAGCTAGTCTTTTAACAGCAAGTGAACTGAGAAATTTCAGATGTTCAAACTGGATTTAGAAATTGGAGAGGAATCGGAGATCAAATTGCCAACATCCATTGGATCATAGACAAAGCCAGAGAATGCCAGAAAAATATCTACTTCTGCTCCATTGACTATGCTAAAGCCTTTGACTGTGTGGATCACAACAAACTTGGACAGTTCTTAAAAGATATGGAAATACCAGACCACCTTACTTGCCTCCTAAGAAATCTATATGCAGGTCAAGAAGCAACAGTTGTAACCAGACATGAAACAATGGACTGGTTCCAAATGGGGAAAGAAGTACATCACGGCTGTATATTGTCACCTTGCTTATTTAACTTATATGCAGAGTACATTATTATAAATATGGACTGGATGAAGCATAGGCTGGAATCAAGATTGCAGGGAGAAATATCAATAACCTCAGATATGAAGATGACACCACCCTTATGGCAGAAAGCAAAGAGGAATTCAAGAGCCTCTTGATGAAAGTGAAAGAGGAGAGTGAAAAAGCTTGATTAAAAGTCAATATCCAAAAACTAAGATCATGGCATCTGGTCCCATCACTTCATGGCAAATAGAAGGGGAAACAATGGAACAGTGACAGACTTTATTTTCTTGGGTTCCAAAATCACTGCAGATGGTGACTGCAGCCATGAAGTTAAAAGATGCTTGCTCCCTGGAAGAAAAGTTATGACAAACCTAAACAGTAAACTGAAAAGCAGAGACATTACTTGACCAATAATGATAGGTCTAGTCAAAGCTATGGTTTTTCCAGTAGTCATGTAAGCATGTGAGAGTTCGACCATAAAGAAAGCTGAGCACCAAAGAATTGAAGCTTTTGAACTATGGTGTTGGAGAAGACTCTTAAGAGTCCCTTGGACTGCAAGGAGATCAAACCAGTCAATCCTGAAGGTGATCAACCTTGAATATTCATGGGAAGGACTGATGCTGAAGCTGAAGCTCCAATATTTTGGCCACCTGATGTGAAGAACTGACTCATTGGAAAAGACCCTGATGCTGGGAATGATTGAAGGCAGGAGAAGGGAAAGACAGAGGATAAGATGGTTGGATGGCATCACCAACTTTATGGACATAAGATGGACATGTACAAGCTCTGAGAGTTGGTGATGGACAGGGAAGGCTGGCATGCTGCAGTCCATGGGGTCTCAAAGAGCCAGACACGACAGTGACTGAACTGAATTGAAGATTGTTTCACTTACAAGTTTAAATGTTATACTGGCTACTCTAAATTTTATGTCTCAATAAATTCAGCACAGATTAGTTCAGCCTGAGTTCCAGGCATACTAAACAATATAGTTATCACAGAAAAAAAAGTTTTACTAGTATTTTTATTTTGAGCTATATACAAGCTGCATTTAACTTCATGAATGGACTACTTGGGGCTTCCCAGGTGTCACTAGTGGTAAAGAACCCACCTGCCAGTGCAGGAGATATAAGAGATGTGGGTTCAATCCCAGGGTCGGGAAGGTCCTGGAGAAGGGCATGGCAACCCACTCCAGTATTCTTTCCTGGAGAATCCCATGGACAGAGGAGTCTGGCAGGCTACAGTCCATAGGACTACATAGAGTCAGACACCGCTGAAGCATGCACACACATGGACTCTATGATGCATTTATATTAATTCATGATCTTGTATCTAATGAGCATTCTCGCTGATTGAATTAAAATGTCAGCCTATTTAGAGGAAATTTTATAATTAGAAACCACAAAAGCATTTAAAGAAAGTAGAAATGTCCTTTTAGCTGTCTCCAAACCAAATCAAGAGCAGACATTTTAATTCTCTACCTTTCTTCTTTCTTATTTAACCCAGAAATCCTTACACTTGAATGCAACCATTTACTCATTCAACAGACCTGTGTCTAGAGTAATCTTTTCCTCCCTGGCAAATTTTGGTTTAAAAAAGTGACACATGTTGGACGAAGCCTCTGCCCCACCCTTTAAAATCTAGGCACAGGAAGCAGAAGGCGTGCTTTCCAACCTGAGGAAGAGAAGTGAAGTCAGCAACTAAAGAACTCCTCCCCTGAGTCAGTGTCTTGGTGTTGCTGTTTGTTGGGAGGACAAGCTGGTTCATGCTTTCCTATGTTTGCCCACCAGCTCCTCTACTTAGAGGGGCTCTGTCAGTGTCTCCAGCACATCACCTCTGCCTCATGAGCACATTCACCTCTTAAGCTCACCTCTTTCATAAAGTCTTCCCTGAACATCCCTCATGTCAGCCCATTCTGTTGTTTGACTACATAGGAAGAGCACAGCATTTTCTTTTGACCAGTCAAATAATTTATATATTTTCTATTTATATATAAATACACAAGTTAGAGAGAAAGGTAAATTCCTGCTCATCACCACTTTCCTCTGGCTGTGTTACATATCAGTAAAGAGTGGACATTCTGGGTTGGAACAGCTTTATTTAAATCTGGTTCTTCATTTATTAGTTGCAGAACATATAAGCTATAATTTATTTCACTTTGTTGTGCCTCAGTTTTCTCTCTTTGAAATCAGGGATATTGGTAGTCATTCTGAAAATCGGGGATGTGTAGTTACCTTAAAATGTAACTGTAAAACATTAAATTATATAAATAAATAGCACAATGTAAGCATTCAATGGGCTTCCTAGGTGGTATGAGTGGTAAAGAACCCACCTGCCAGTGCAGGTAGATATAAGATTCGCGAGTTTGATCCTTGGGTCCGGAAGATCCCCTGGAGGAGGGCACTGCAACCCACTCCAGTATTCTTGCCTGGAGAATTCCATGGACAGGGGAGCTGGAGGGCTGCAGTCCATAGGATCGCCTAGAGTCGGACATGACTGAAGCCACTTAGTACACATGCAAGCATTTAATACACATTAGCTATTCAGATCAGATCAGTCGCTCAGTCGTGTCCGACTCTTTGTGACCTCACGAATCGCAGCACGCCAGGCCTCCCTGTCCATCACCAACTCCCCGAGGTCACTCAGACTCACATCCATCGAGTCAGTGATGCCATCCAGCCATCTCATCCTCTGTCGTCCCCTTCTCCTCCTGCCCCCAATCCCTCCCAGCATCAGAGGCATTTTCCAATGAGTCAACTCTTTGCATGAGGTGGCCAAAGTACTGGAGTTTCAACTTTAGCATCATTCCTTCTGAAGAACACCCAGGGCTGATCTCCTTCAGAAATGGACTGGTTGGATCTCCTTGCAGTCCAAGGGACTCTCAAGAGTCTTCTCCAACACCACAGTTCAAAAGCATCAATTCTTTGGCGCTCAGCCTTCTTCACAGTCCAGCTCTCACATTAGCTATTAAGTAAAGAATTTCAGCAGGTCCATATCCACAGACAATTTCAGAGAGAGAAAAAGTCACCCATGGAGAGAAAATCTCTTCTGGTTGCTCCAGAAAATTACCTCTGCCTCAAAGTGTAGGGGGCAGTGCGACCCAGGTATCTTTGCTTTTCCAAAGACCAATGCCATGGGCTCTCACTTTCTTTTCTGGCACTTCTGTCTGAGTCCTTTGGAGTTGGAGTCAAGGATTTTAAGGGGAGTTATTCTTGCAAGAGTTAACCTCTCCTTTTGCAAATAATGACCTGGGCTAGGAGGATGCCAGATGAGTTTCCATAGGTACCAAGAGACTGACAATGGCCTGTCTGGGACAAGGAAGCTGGTGAAAAAGGTCCCATTTAGAGGAAAGATGATTCTTGGCCACCTAGGTTTGGGTTATGACCTCTAATTCTCTGTGGTAAGTTCGCTATTCATACAGATAGCGAGGTTGTCTGAACAAGCAAAGTGGATCTTTCACCATGTTTTTGTGATCTTGCCTACAGTCAAAAGTGAATTGTTTAAAAACAATATTTAACTCTGTGTATAAACGAAAGAGAATATCAACATTTTTTTTTTTTTTTTGAGCTTCGGAACAAAGGGAAACTTACTATCCGAGAAGCTTTACATCTATAAAACTGCAAGTAAATAAGACCCAACATACTCATCTGATGAAGTGATAAAATTTGCCCTTTAATTTTATGCTGTAATCTCTAATCTCTATAGCACAAAAAAGGTCACTGCTCAAAAATAACACCATGGCAGATTTTTATTGAATACAGTAGATTACACAAATTATAAAAATACAAATGATGAATATAGTATTAGCGATCATTTATTGCCTATCTGCTTGTGTCAGGTGCTTTATGTGATACACACTCATCCATCCTTCAGGTATATTCTGAGCATCCACTGAGGGGCTGCCATTAACAATACAAAAATGACCTCTGCTCTCATAACCAGCCTAATGAAGTGGAGCACCATTCAGCACTCATCACCATTAACCAATTTTCATTGTGGTCAAAACCATAAAGGATAAATTCAAGTGGCATGGGAAGACTTTGCTGAAGGAGTGATATTAAAACTGTAAATGACAAGATGCCAAGTGAGGTAGTGATGAGGGACGGAGACACTTTCAGGTAAAGAATACGGTATTTGATGACCAAAGGTCAGGTGTCGTCTCCATTTTACAGGAAGAAAAACAGAGCAATGTTAAAAATACTAATTTTGACAAAAATAAAATCTGGGAACTTGACTGCTAAATTACACTTTTATAGAAATATACTCATTTAGGAAATAGAAGTCCTAACTTTGGACACAGTTAAAAACTAATACCCTCACTGGGAATTGATGACACTTTTATAATTATTTGCTGTGTAAGAATTGAATCTGTAAGTATTAAAGATTAAATTCTACTCATATGCAAAGCCTATTCTCTGATTACAGTGTTCATTTTTTCCAGCATTTGGAGAAAAGGGCTTATTGTTTCTAATATTCCTACTACTCAAACCTTTGCATTTCTTTCTCTCTGTTATGCTAGGAAAGTTCTGAATCTCAACATCTTTAAAGGTAGACCATACCCTGGGGGTCTACTCAGCAACTTGTTAAATCTTTTACATCCCTCCAGTAGATTCTGATTCTGCTAAAGTTTGGGAATCACTTCTTGAATTCTACCTTGAGAAACTTACATTTTTATTTCCTAGATTAGGGAAAAAAAATCTTTAGCATCAGTTCAATGTTATGCTTGTTTTTTTCTTTTAATTTTTTAAAATCTATTTATTTGTTTTTTTACTTTACAATATTCTATTGGTTTTGCCATACATTGACATAAATCTGCCATGGATGTACATGTGTTCCCCATCCTGAACCCCTCTCCCAACCCCCTCCCCATCCCATCCCTCTGGGTCATCCCAGTGCATCAGCCCCAAGCATCCTGTATCATGCATCAAACCTGGACTGGTGATTCATTTCACATACGATATTATACATGTTTCAATGCCATTCTCCCAAATCATCCCACCCTCGCCCTCTCCCACAGAGTCCAAAGGACTGTTCTTTACATCTGTGTCTCTTTTGCTGTCTCACATATAGGGTTGTCATTAACATCTTTCTAAATTCCATATATATGCGTTGGTATACTGTATTGGTGTTTTTCTTTCTGACTTAACTTCGCTCTGTATAATAGGCTCCAGTTTCATCCACCTCATTAGAACTGATTCAAATGTATTCTTTTTAAAGGCCTGAGTAATATTCCATTGTGTATATGTACCACAGCTTTCTTATCCATTTGTCTGCTGATGGACATCTAGGTTGCTTCCGTGTCCTGGCTATTATAAACAGTGCTGTGATGAACATTGGGTACATGTGTCTCTTTCAATTCTGGTTTCCTTGGTGTGTATGCCCAGCAGTGGGATTGCTGGGTCATATGGTAGAGTTCTATTTCCAGTTTTTTAAGGAATCTCCACACAGTTCTCCATAGTGGCTGTACTGGTTTGCATTCCCACCAACAGTGTAAGAGGGTTCCCTTTTTTCCACACCCTCTCCAGCATTTGTTGTTTGTAGACTTTTGGATAGCAGCCATTCTGACCAGGGATGAGATGGTAGCTCATTGTCGTTTTGATTTGCATTTCTCTGATAATGGGTGATGTTGAGCATCTTTTCGTATGTTTGTTAGCCATTTGTATGTCTTCTTTGGAGAGTGTCTATTTAGTTCTTTGGCCCACTTTTTGATTGGGTGATTTATTTTTCTGGAATTGAGCTGCAGGAGTTGCTTGTATATTTTTGAGATTAATTCTTTGTCCATTGCTTCATTTGCTATTATTTTATCCCATTCTGAAGGCTCTTTTTTCACTTTGCTTATAGTTTCCTTTGTAGTGTATAATCTTTTAATTTTAATTAGGTCCCATTTGTTTATTTTTGCTTTTATTTCCAATATTCTGGGAGGTGGGTCATAGAGGATCCTGCTGTGGTTTATGTCAGAAAGTGTTTTGCCTATGTTTTCCTCTAGGAGTTTTATAGTTTCTGGTCTTACGTTTAGATCTTTAATTCATTTTGAGTTTATTTTTGTGTATAGTGTTAGAAAGTCATCTAGTTTCATTCTTTTACAAGTGGTTGGCCAGTTTTCCCAGCACCACTTGTTAAAGAGATTGTGTTTTCTCCATTGTATGCTTTTTTTTTTTAAGTTATATAGGGCTCTTCTTCCTAAGAACTCACATAACATACACAGTTCATGTATTACAGGTAAATACCATCTTTAGTGAGCAGTATCATATTCTTTTATGTTATTAAAATATAATAATGAAGTTATTTATGTATTTTCCATAGCAAATCAACAAATACCTGTTGCATACTCTGTATGTATCCACTCAAGTCTTAGGCACTAAGGGACAAAGTAAGGATAAATATATTTTTCCTAAACAAGACATCAGAAAGACATTTTATTCATCATTTGTGGTAATTAAGATAAACCTTCTTTATTTATACTCTACTAAGTTCCATTGATTGAAGATCTCACAATCTTATTGAGGAAATGAGGCTTATAAGGTAAAAACAATCAGTAATTAGTACATAATAATTTCCTGTCAAGTGACATCTTGTACAGTATAAATTATTAATGCTTCACTTGTTAGAATAGAGGAATTATCATGAAATTAAAAAAAAAGGAAGCCTTCAGAGGAAACAGTTGAAATGAGCCTTCAACATGAACAAAACTGTGTTTGATAAAAAGGAGAAGATGAAGGGTTTTGGTAAGGAAGAGCATGTAAGAACAATGGTGAGAAGATGGAGATTACCATTGTGCAAGACAAGAAGATGGTTATTTAGAGTGGTTGAGGAAATACTTTAATTACATCAGAGTTTAATCATATTAAATGTTAATACAAGTGTACTTACATTTGCGATTTAAACTGCATTAAACTGTATAGTTTAAACTGTATAGCCCATAAGTCATGGAGGACTTGAAAATGTGACCTGAAATGAATGGACATATGCTAATTTATGTCCATAAATGCTGGACTGGAAGAAACACAAGTTGGAATCAAGATTGCTGGGAGAAATATCAATAACCTCAGATATGCAGATGACATGACTCTTATGGCAGAAAGTGAAGAGGGGCTAAAAAGCCTCTTGATGAAAGTGAAAGTGGAGAGTGAAAAGGTTGGCTTAAAGCTCAACATTCAGAAAACGAAGATCATGGCATCTGGTCCCATCACTACATGGGAAATAGATGGAGAAACAGCGGAAACAGTGTCAGACTTTGTTTTTCTGGGCTCCAAAATCACTGCAGATGGTGACTGCAGCCATGAAATTAAAAGACGCTTACTCCTTGGAAGGAAAGTTATGACCAACCTAGATAGCATATTCAAAAGCAGAGACATTACTTTACCAACAAAGGTTCGCCTAGTCAAGGCTATGGTCTTTCCTGTGGTCATGTATGGATGTGAGAGCTGGACTGTGAAGAAGGCTGAGCACCGAAGAATTGATGCTTTTGAACTATGGTGTTGGAGAAGACTCTTGAGAGTCCCTTGGACTGCAAGGAGATCCAACCAGTCCATTCTGAAGGAGATCAGCCCTGGGATTTCTTTGGAAGGAATGATGCTAAAGCTGAAACTCCAGTATTTTGGCCACCTCATGCGAAGAGGTGACTCATTGGAGAAGACTCTGATGCTGGGAGGGATTGAGGGCAGGAGGAGAAGGGGACGACAGAGGATGAGATGGCTGGATGGCATCACTGACTCGATGGGTATGAGTCTGGGTGATCTCCGGGAGCTGGTGATGGACAGGGAGGCCTGGCATGCTGCAGTTCATGGGGTCGCAAAGAGTAGGACACGACTGAGTGACTGATCTGATCTGATCTGATGCTAATTTACTTGAGACTGGGGAAGAGCAGGGCAGTCAGATAAGGACAACGGAACAGAACAAGATAAAGGACTGTGATTACAATGGACACATGTATTGTTTGATCCTTGATTTGACCAGTAAGAGGTAAATCTAAAACATGAGAATGCTTTGGGGATGGAGAAAACAGTGTGGCAAAATTATGTATTGCTGGCAGCAGGCAAAGTATACCCAAGTGCCACCATCCCACGCATTCTGCCATTTGTCCATCAATAAGTAGGCTAGCCTTCCTACATCAGCTTTTCCCCTCTTCTCTACCATATTCAACCTTTTGAATTTTACATTACAGATTGAAATAAGGAGGGAAAAGTAGAAAAAAGAGACAGGCAAGATCACACTAGGGAAGAAATTTAGGGAATGGTAAATATAAGCCTGAGGCTTAAGAGATTTACATGAAAAAAAAAAAATAAGGAAGAAAGCTAAGTAATGCTATGGACTGTGTACATGATTCACCGCATGAGAAAAATACAAAAAGACACGAGTTATTTTATAACTGCATATAGTGGTTATCTGTGTGTTCTTTGTTCTGAGACTGGACCACATGACTCATGATGTCAGTTTAGTGAATATCAAGTTTATATTGTTATATTTACTATGAGAAAGAAAAATGCACCTCTTAAGTACATCATGAGTTAAAAGGCTAAGCCATGTTACTCGTCAGCTTGTTCCTATTTCTAATCTCTGAAGAGAATCCACATTCTCCATGGCTTGTAAAGAGCCACCCACTGCTTTCTCAATCACTGTACCCAGGAAATGTCTCTAGATTGAGAAGGGGGAGGGAATGAGGAAGGCAGAAGTATTCCGGAACCAGTGAAGAACAGTCTCTAAGATAAAGCCCCATATTGTGACTCATCTCATTCTGACTTCAAAATAAATTACCGTTAACTTCAAGCACCTCTTACATGACTATTATTTTGTAGGAAGCACAGATACATTTCTTTGAGAGAGGAAAAACACTTTTTCTTTATGGAATCCCCCACAAGTTTTTTTCTGAGTTGATGATTAGAACAATAACAGCCAATATTTGTTGAATGCCTACTATGTGCCAGGATTCTACCTGGTACTCTGTAGGTTTTACATGTGAAACAAGCCCTCCAAGAAGGTTCTGTTATTATCATCACTGGCATGGGGGAGCAGTTGAGGATGGAAGGTAGAAAGGCACAGGAGAGTCAGGCAGAAATCTGTGAATGTGGACTGTATCATGGGGGACTGGAGGGCTCCTATCACATTGCACAGTAATCAGAGCACAGAACCTGAATTATTCAAGGCTTCAACTAAAGCACATTTGCTTAAACACCCAGATCAGAATTTGGGTAAAAAGGAGAGTTGGTGGTGAATGTTCCTCTTTATAAGCCAACACTTGGGACTCACCGTAGGTGAATAACAAAATGGCTCATGCCAGGCAAGTCCTGACTCAAATGACACCCTCTCCTGCAACATATTAAATGTTTCACAAATTGCAGATGTGTTTTTTGACTAGAGAGATCATTTCAGTTGTGAACTCTTTCAGAATTTTCCATTTTAAGTAAATAGATTTAATTTTCTTCTTTCTATTCATATGCAGATCTGCTAAATTATGTTTCACAGAAAGTAAAGTGGTCAGATTTAATCAGATCATTCATTCTTCCCAGACAGGGCTCTCAGTAATTACTTTTTATCTCAGATAATTTTAATTTGCCTTACATTTACATAATGAAATTATTTTGTATCAGCTTGCAAGGTCTCAGGAGGAATATTTTAAAATATCAACATTCAGTAGTCATTAATTGTTTATTTCACTTGTTTAACGATATTTATATATATTCTACTATGTGTAACGACCTGTTGCCGTAGGCACATCGATTAGAAAGATAATCATGATTGTCTACAAAACACAAAGCTAAACAATAATTTGAATGCCTATGAAAAATAATCCAGATATTATAGGGCCCAATGTGAATTTTAGGGGGACCCTGCAATCAGGTATGACCACCTTCACAAAAATATTATTACATAATATTATTTTTATTTTTAATTTGTAGACCAAAATTTATGAAAAATTTTTGTGTCTTTTAGGAAGTGGTTTAAATTTAGTCCATGAATTCCTATAGCTGTAATTGCTTTGTAATCAGAGACTAAATCTAACTTACTTTTGTAATCTCTGTATCTAGCACAGAGTTAGGCATAAAACAGATGCAAAATGTTTTTTGCTGAATGAAAAATGAGTAATAAAAATTGTCTTCTTTTCCCTGTTAACCATTTGGCTGTTAAATCTATGGGGCCATTTTTTAAATTGGCTATGAAATCACCTATTGAAAATTGATTCTGTATTAATGATGTCATCACTTATTTGGTACTTATGAAATCAAGCTTACTGTCATTTTTCCCCTTGCATATATATTCTGTTCAGTCATTTTTATCATATAAAACTGATATAATCATATCAAAGATTAGCTTTGTGAAAACATGATTTGTTTATACATGAATAATATATATTGACATTTTCATCACCTATGATTTTTACTGAAATGTGGACAGTTTAAGGTTTATCATTATTAATATTAAAATAATTTGAAACAAAGTAGTTTGTTTTGTATTAATGAAGCTCTTAGGCAAACTATTCCTCCACTGTCAAATTAATGCAGAAATGTAAATATCATTCTCCTAGGAATCATGAACTTGAACACATGGTAATATCAGGATTTTAACAGCTGATTAAAAAAAGAAACTTTTTCTGAAACTATATACTTAACAAATTTTAAACACTGAAGTAAGATTTAGATTTTAGATTAAGCAGATATAAAGAAATAAATCAGTCAAATTGAAAGAGAACAAAGTAAAACTCTAAAATTCCAAATTCAACAAAATGCTTATGTATTTTCTTCATTTATTTCTCCAAATAATTGAATAAGAAATAATTTATTTGAAGCTGTATTTAAAGAGTTATATCATGGGGGTATTAAAGAGACAACAATTACAATACTTATTTAAAATTTATTGGATTTATTATGGTATAATATATCTGAAATAATAGTCCATAATGTAGTATTTTATGAATTGTTCAGAGTGGATGTGGATGTTGTTGCATAACGAGGTTTACAAAAATAATGAATTGTCAAGTCTGATTTGTCTCAACACCCAAAGTTCATGCACAAAATAATATAAAGATACACAGAGGTAGTGACATCTATACCTCAAAGTGAGCACAATAGTTTCTTTTTAAAATGGATTTTCCATGTCAACTTAGAAATACTACTTCTGCATGAATTTATCTTTCTTATCCAAAGGATTTCATAATTTTTCCTTTTACTTCATGCTCTGTATTTCCTCTTCTTCCTTCATTATATTACAATAAATTTTCTTCACATTTAAATTCCTTCTTCCTATGTTTTTCTGTTATCATTTTCACCCATTCTCCAGTTCCAGGTACCACCTTAATTTTACCTTATTTCACAGCCTGGATTATATCCTTATTTCCATCACCAAGTTAGCAATTTCATTTAACTCCTTTCATAAGAACTATGTAGATGAAGGACCCTTTTGTCCATATATGCGTGTGTGCTCAGTCATATCTGACTCTTTGTGACCCCATGGCCTATAGCTCACCAAGCTCCTCTGTCCATGGAATTTCCCAGGCAAGAATACTGGAGTGGGTTGCCATTTCCTCCTCCAGGGGATCTTCCAGGCCCAGGGGTCAAACCCACATCTCCTGCGTCTCCTGTATTGGCAGGCAGATTCTTTACCACTGAGCCACCTGGGAAGCCTGTCCACTAATATCTTCACCTAATAAACCTTAAACCCTCAAAGTATAGTGGACATCCAAATGGTCTCCCCATAACATCTCAGGAAAATTACCATGATGCCAGGTTCCCAGTGCCTTTCCTAGAGGTGGCAGCAATGAATCTCCCTGACTACCTCCGAAAGTCAAAGGCACACAGAACTGGGTAGATAACTATTGCCTCCGGATGTTGATCCCTACAGGGGCTATAAAGGCAATTGCTTTTCTCAGATGGAGCTGAATATCCATTTTATTCATAGGAAAAGCATTGGAAAAATAACTGTAATTCTCTAAGATACTGCATGACTATATTGCTTTAAGTGATCTCCAAGGGGCCTAAAAATTTAATTGGATTCTATGCAATTATGAAATTGTATCAGGAAGCAACTTAATAAGCAAGGTATTTTGTTCTTTGGAAGAGTAAAGACATTGAATAATTTTCTTCTGTTCTGCATGGCTATATCCATTCAAGGAATGCAGATATAGAAAAGCATTTATAATTTCCCTCATAATCAAAATGTTTATTCATGAAATTTTAGGGAGAGGGATGGGTTAATGTTTCATCAACATTGAGCCCTTCCTGAATCCTAAAATGAATAATAATGCATGATTTCTTACGTGTACAGCAGAAACTGTTTAAATTGATATTTCTTCGAGAGTAGCTTTGTAAACAGTATGGAAAATCATTGCCTTGCTTTTTTCAACTTCTACCTCAACCTACAGAAGTTAGTTTCAGGCAGAGGAAACTTCCAACTTTATTTTATAGTTTTATGTCTTCTCACAGGATAGCTCAGTCTTAAACTTACCATTAAGAATGAACTATCCTGTTTAAGACTGAGTTATCCTGTGAGAAGGCATACGACTATAAAATAAAGCTGGAAGTTTTACCCACTCCAGTATTCTTGGGCTTCCCTTGTGGCTCAGCTGGTAAAGAATCCATCTGCAATGTGGGAGACCTGTGTTCAATCCCTGGATTGAGAAGATCCCCTGGAGAAGGGAAAGGCTACCCACTCCAGTAACCTGGCCTGGAGAATTCCATGGGGTCACAAAGAGTCGGACACGACTGCGAGACTTGCACTTTCACTTTCAAACTTAACATTAAGAATGGTGAGTGCAAGCATTCTGCAGGTCCTATTTCTCTGCTGTGGGGGTTTAAGGCATGAAGGCACTGCTCAGACATGTCATGATGACATTCTGTCTCCTTGTGGTCCCAACCAGCTTCTGGTTCCATGAGTTTGTGTTTACAATCTCTAGGGAGATTCTTCCCCCAGCTGGGATCTCAGAGGACAGGTCAGCTGTGTCACAGCTTTTCCACCAGCATTGAAATAAGTAAATCCACTTCAGGCTTGTCTTAGAAGTTCTTATGAGCTTAGTCTCTCAGTTGTGTCTGACTCTTTGTGACCCTGTAGCCTGCCAGGCTCCTCTGTCCATAGGATTTTTCAGGCAAGAATACTGGAGCAGGTTTCCATTTCCTCCTCCAGGGGATCATCTTGGATTGACCCAGGGATTGAACTCACTTCTCCTGTGTCTCCTGCATTACAAGTGGATTCTTTACCCACTGAGCCATTGGGGAAGTCTTTCTCATGTATTTGCCGGGTTTAGGGAATTTCTGTGGCCCATTAATTAACTGAGAAGCTGGCTTCTTGCTGGGCCACAGAATTCTTTGCTAGTAAGTGACTGGACCATGTGAGTCCAACATT
Organism: Tragelaphus eurycerus; assembly: GCA_935064755.1. NCBI lineage: Eukaryota > Metazoa > Chordata > Mammalia > Artiodactyla > Bovidae > Tragelaphus > Tragelaphus eurycerus. Next base: position 598,399 of record CAKXYN010000096.1, read on the forward strand.
GTCATATGGCAGATGAGATCTGTGTGCTTCAGATATAGACAGAGCTGGGTTGAGTCCCAATTCAGAGATGACCTAACTGAGAGAAACTGAAAAGTTTATTTAAGTCCACTGAGTCCTGGGTTCTTAATTTTAAGTTAGGGTAGCTTAACAGTTGTTTGAAAGTTATAGGTAATAGATTGTGAAATGCTTAGAATAACACTTCATGAGCAATATATGGGCTTCCTAGGTGGCACTAGTGGTAAAGAACCCACCTGCCTAATTAGAAGACATAAGAGACTTGGGTTCAATTCCTGGGTTGGGAAGATCTGCTGGGGACCAGCCCCAGCTGATCCAGGGAGTTCAAGGTGTAGACGGCGTGGGTGAGGATCAGGACACAATAGTTATAATTAGGGATATAAAGAATAATAGAACGAGGATAGCTCAGTAGGAAAATTCAGTGGAGAAAAGAGGCTGAGTAGCTTGGTTTACGCGGGGGACCAATAAAACTTCAAGACAAGAAGTTTGCACCACTTACGTAGGCCGCAGGCATCTTTCCGTTCTCCCGAAGGAGAGGAGACACTGAGGCCTCCCCGGTCCGATCTTAGAAGCCCAGGCATAATTAGTAAACATGGTGGGTTCCGCGCTCCAGATGGAGACTCAGCCAGAATTTGAGAGAGAGAGCAACATGGGGAGACCAGTCTTTCCAGGAACTGATCCCAATTCTTTATTTTCCATGGTCTACTTTTATACACTGAGATGTTATACAAAAGTCACGTGGGGTCAGCAGCCCTGACTTTTATCAAAGTCAGGTGTTTCTTACAAATGTATACAGAGGTCTTAGGGGTGTTACATCATCTTCTGGCCAGGGGGCCTGTTGACAATTTATGACCCTCTCCTTGTGACAGTGGTCAATCCAGGACATTTATTTCTCCAGGGGTGATTATTCTTAAAACAGACTCCACCATATATATGCGTTAGTATACTGTATTTGTGTTTTTCTTTCTGGCTTACTTCACTCTGTATAATAGGCTCCAGTTCCATCCACCTCATTAGAACTGATTTAAATGTATTCTTTTTAATGGCTGAGTAATACTCCATCGTGTATATGTACCACAGCTTGCTTATCCATTCATCTGTGGATGGACATCTAGGTTGCTTCCACGTCCTGGCTATTGTAAACAGTGCTGCTATGAACATTGGGGTACACATGCCTCTTTCAATTCTGGTTTTCTCAGTGTGTATGCCCAGCAGTGGGATTGCTGGGTCATAAGGCAGTTCTAGTCCCAGTTTTTTGAGGAATCTCCATACTGTTCTCCATAGTGGCTGTACTAGTTTGCATTCCCACCAACAGTGTAAGAGGGTTCCCTTCTCTCCGCACCCTCTCCAGCATTTATACTAACGCATATATATGGAATTTAGAAAGATGGTAACAATCACCCTGCTTATGAGACAGCAAAAGAGACACTGATGTATAGAACAGACTTTTGGACTCTGGGACTGGGAGAGGGTGGGACGATTGGGGAGAATAGCATTGAAATATGTATAATATCATATCTGAAACGAGTCAGTCCAGGTACAATGCCCTATAACAGATGCCTGGGACTGGAGCACTGGGATGACCTGGAGGGATGGTGTGGGAAGGGGGGAGGGAGGAGGGTTCAGGATGGGGAACATGTGTATTCTGGTGGCGGATCCATCTCGATGTATAGTAAAAGTAATACAATATTGTAAAGTTAAGAAAAATAAAAAAAAAAATAATAAAAAAAAAAAAAAAAAACAGACTCCACCAGATAAATTTACATTCCTGTAGGGTGAGGGTGTAGTGGGTTTTAGTCAGGAAAAGAATTTTCTTAGCCTAAGGTCTAACGTGATTAATATCAAAGGTTACTACTTATTTCTTCTGTATATTCATTAATGTGTATAAGGGTAGGCGATGTGGAGACTTAGCAGCAAACATTGGCTCAACAAATGAAAAACCCTTCACCAATACAATTTCTAATCAGCCCACTAATAGTTTCCTAACTTCTCTAAAGAACCTGATTTTAGAAGCACGTGTGGCCAGACAAGCCTGTCAGGTGGGCTAGAGAAACTTCAGAGGAGTTTGTAGGTTAAAACACTCCTGTCACGCCCAGGAATTTTTATTAACTGGAGCTCTAAGTTAACTCTTTTTTCAGAGAGAGGTAGTAGGGGACAGCCTCCCGTAAAGTCAGAGGTGTAGGTGAGAGCACAAAGCAGAAAGTAGGCAGACTCTGGTTTTGGGGGTAGATGCTTGAGGATTTCCAGGGGGACTCCTGAGGCTCAGCCTTACCTTTGTGTATGTCAAGCCTCCTTCCTCATGACCTTTGCCATGGGCGGAGGTCCTCTTGCCAGCTCCCGGCATCGATCCCTGGAGGAGGCTACGGCAACCCTCTCCAGTATTCTTGCCTGGAGAATCCCATGGACAGAGGATCAGGCAGGCTATAGTCCATAGGGTTGCAAAAAGTAGGACAAGACTGAAGCAACTTAGCATGCATGTACGAGCAATAGATAGACTGAGGGTTTGTTAAGAGCAACTGATTAGGTGTGAATAAAAATTAGTTTTCTTGTTTGGCTTGTTTGTGATCATTTACCATATTCATTAGGACTTGAATAGCCAGGGAAGAAGCCTTATAAACAAAAATTTACCTGGAAAAACAAAATAAAGTTTCCAAATCATGAAACAAATCCTGGTTCCAAATGAAGTCTCCAACTATTAAAGATGAAGATAGCATAAAGGTCTAAAAAAATTATAGCTTTTATATATCAAAGATAAAAAGATAAAAATTATTATTCTGAAAAGGCACTTACAATGTTCCAAAGTAACTCATAGGAAAAAAATTTAGCTTTCCATTTGGAAAAATTATTGTAGCAAATAGACATCACATTTTTTTACCCTAGTATTAAGCCAGTACAAAACTTCTACATGGCTCTTGGAAAATACATAGGGAAAACTAATTAACATTTCAGAATTCTATGCTAACAGGTTATAATTTCCTCTCTTAAATAATAGAGTGCGTGAGTTAAATATACCAATGATGAACAATGTAGACTTTGGGAGTATTTGTGAAAAGTGATTTTCATAAAAAGAGAAATTTTCCCCAGCAGGTATTTACCTAGGCAACAAACACCTTAAGCAAAACAATTTACTTTTTCTTCACAAGAAACACTTCTAGCTGGCATGAGGGCACTGGTTAGGCATGTCATGATGACATTGTTCTGTCTCCCTGTGGCCCCAACTGGCCTCTGGTTCCACGGGTCTGTAAGCATCCCTCACTGGTTTAGACCCCCCTGGCATTCCAGGTGTGCTCAGTATCCCGGTGGATAGAGCCTTGAGACAGAAATGCTTTGTGAAACCATGTGGACGGTGTATGTGACTGAACCTGTTAAAGCCTCTCTATAAACTAGTGAAGTGGTTACCACTGGAGAGAGGGGAGGGAGGAGGGGCAAGGGGCAAGGGTAAGGAGTTAAAAAGTTCCAGGTATTGTGTATAAAATAAATAAGATACAAGGATATAGTGTAAATCAAAGGAATATTGTCAATGTAACTATAAAAGGAGTAAAACCTTTAAAAATTGTGAATCACCATGTTGTTCTCCTGTAACATTGTACATTGACTATGCTTCAAGTAAAAAAGGATAATTCACATGTTTGAATATACTAGTTATATCCCCACCCTGTCTTTCCATGCACTCACACATCCAAATACACAGTTTTGTTTTTAATATTTCATATTTCATAATTTCAGTTCTGTTTTGACTCTTTGGTTCAATAAAGCATTTCAGTGAATTCCATTTGTAATAGGTGACTCATTTTCATCCTACTGTCTTTATCATAACCGATTATGATATCAGAAATGTTTTCTATTACCTCCCCAATAAAAACTAAAATAATTACAAATTTACCAGGAAATATTCCTGGATCCCCCTTTTATTTTCTTTCTAATAAACCAAGAAGTGTATTATGGTAATAGAAAGATAAAAAATGTAGTAAACTACTGAAAATCACTAGGAGAAAATTACAAACATAAATAATACTATATTTATGTTACTTATGAAGATGTTGTTCAGAGACTAGAATGAAGGCTCAAACTCTCTCCCACACTGAAGTTTTAATAGTACTCCATCACATTATTCCTTTGAAACAATAAAAAATGTATTAATGAATGCAAACGACTCTCTTTTGTGTGGTAAAGAGAAAGAAAAGAAGTATAAGAATATACAATATTCTTTTTAAAAATACTTTAATTTATTTTTGTCTGTGCTGGGTCTGCTTTGCTGCATGGGCTTTCTCTAGTTGTGGCGAATGGGGGCTACTCGTTATGATGCATGGTCTTCTCACTGCAGTGACTTGTCTTGTGGAGCACAGGCTCTAGGGCACGGGACCTCAGTAGTTGCAGCTCCTGGACTCTAGAACAGGCTCTAGACTCAACACAGGGGCGCATGGGCTTAATTGCTCCGAGGCATGTGGGATCTTCTCAGATCAGGGATCGAACCCTTGTCTCCTGCATTAGCAGGCAAATCCTTTACCCCGGAGACACCAGGGAAGCCCTACAATATTCTTTATTAAAGAAATTCTTCAGCTTCTAAGTTTGTGCCACAACATAAAATTACCTGTATGACAGAGTTGTTTTTTTCCTTTTGTCTATGGGTAGGGAAATCAGCTCTGCATTTCCCTGAATAAATGACCATTTTAAAACTCACTTCACTTTTTTTTCAGTGCAAACTGTTGTATGCAGTTGACCCTCTGCAGGTTCCGAATCCCGCAGATTTGAACAGTTCTGATCCACAGTTGAATCCAAAGATGCAGACTCTTTAGATACAGAGGGTCCACTGTATTGTGTCATTCTGTTTAGGGGACTTGAGGACCTGGAGTTTCTGTATGGAGGGTTCCTGGAGTCAGTCTCTTGCAGATACCCACGGGTGACTGTATCAAGATATACTACCTACTCTCTCTCAAGGCTAAGCATCACATGGCAAAAATTTGGTTAGAAACAAAAGAATGTTTAGAGTTTTAGTAAAGCTAGAGTACTTCTTTGGGGAATCAACAGTTGGAGACACTGTTCGTCAAACTTATCCCTTCATGTATTTTCTTCCTGGTTTTATCCATAGGCCTTACCACACTGGGCATAACCACTTTGGTTACGTTATCTTTGTTGGATGGATCAACACAGCACAGCTTCTTTTTGCCATCCTCTAAGCAATAGTGTCAGTAAAATTTGTATGAGACACTAGTTATAAAGGTATAAAGCATAAAATAGGTAAATTTTGAAAGTTTCTAATATGCTCTAAAATTAGCTGATAGACCCACAGTGGTCTGTTGGCCACATTCGAAGAGACACTGGCCACAGCTACAGCTGAGCTCTTCCTTTATTCAACTGTAATATTTTAGTGGTTTATTTGGTGCTGCCTTTTCCCCTACAGTTACTAACCTTCTTCACACATTATACCAACATGTTGAGAAAGACTGCTGTAAAAAATCTTGGACTATTCAGAAAAGAATTTTGTGTGTGCTTATTCATGTCTGACTCTGTGATCCCGTGCACTGTAGCCCGCCAGGCTCCTCTGTCCATGGGATTGTGCAGGCAAGAACACTGGAGTGGATTTCCCTCTCCTTCTCCAGGGGGTCTTTGAGACCCAGGGATGGAACTTTCACCTTCTGCATGGACAGGTGGATTCTTTACCACTGGGACACCAGGGAAGCCCCAAAGAAAAAAAACAGGTGGCTAGTCCTGCTTCATTCTATCTGGAAAGCTCTGATTTCTTCACTGACTGCTTGAATAGATCCTGCTTTGCATAAATACATTTAATAACTTTGTATACATAATGCCAACAGTTTATCCTATGAAACACTGGATTATAGCCTTTACTCTATTACATTATTTAACAATTCCAGAACCAAACAGATGAATAACAAGTAAGGAAACTGAATTTGTGATTAAAACCCTCCCAACAAAGAAAAGCCCACGACCAGAGGACTTCACTAGTGATTCAAACACTTAAAGAATTAACACCAATCTTTCTCAAACTCTTCTGAAAGATGGAAAATGAAGGAGCACTCCCAAATTCATTTTATGATGTTAGCATTACCCTGATACCAAAGTCAAGTAAGAACACTGCAAGAAAAGAGAACTGCAGGCCAACAACCTTGATGAATAGAGAGGGAAAACTTCTCAACAAAATATTAACAAATACAATTCAACAGCCTTTTAAAAGGATCATACACCACAATCAAGTGGGATTTACCCATGGGATGCAAGGACAGTCCATTTATTATTTTCTATAATTTTTTATAAGTTATATATTTTAATATATATCATATTTAATATATAAGTTATATATTTTAATATATCATATTATATATATATTATATAATTATAATATAAATTATGTTATAATATATTATAAATATATATTTTTATATATTTTATAAGTTATATATTTTAATATATTATATTTAATATATATTATATAATATAAATATATTGTATATATTTAATATTTAATATATTATATATTATATTATATATTTAATATATATTATATATGCATGTTATATAATTTTATAATATAATTATGTATGCTGCTGCTGCTGCTGCTGCTGCTGCTAAGTCGCTTCAGTCGTGTCCGACTCTGTGCGACCCCATAGATGGAAGCTCACCAGGCTCCCCTGTCCCTGGGATTCTCCAGGCAAGAACACTGGAGTGGGTTGCCATTTCCTTCTCCAATTATGTATATTATACACAAATCAATCACATTAATAAGATGAAAGATATTATACACAAATCAATCACATTAATAAGATGAAAGATAAAAATCATAATTATCTTTATAGATGCAAAAAAAGCATTTGACAAAATTAAGCATACTTTCATGATAAAAACTCTCCATGAATGCTATATAAAAGGAATGTATACTGTCATGTTACAATTTGTTCATATTAGATGTTTGTAATGTTTCTGATAATCAATAAAAGAGATTCTTGATAGAAAAAAAAAAAAAAAGGAATGTAACTCAATATAATAAAGGCTAATTATGACAAGCCCGTAGCCTTCTTTACACTAAACAGTGAAAGGTTGAAAGTTTTTCCTCAAAGATCGGGATTGAGACAAGGGTACCCACTTTCACCACTTCTAATATCCCACTTACTGTTTGCTCAGTGAACTCTGCCTGTGTGGAGAAAATGTTGACAGTGGGCTTAAATAATTCCAGGTTCATAACAATAAGATAAGCATATGCAAATGCAATCAAGTAGCAAGTTTAAAATGACTAATTAACAAATACTTTTATTTGGATGCTATTAAGAAACTCCTTTATTGACAAATGTTTTAGAATCAAATGCTTTTTTGTAAGTAAAAGAAATGTATTTTTTTTAAGTTAAATGCTCAAGGTTTTAAGGGAGTAGCGAATGATGTCTACTGACCATATTCCAAAGCAAATTGATTGTTTTTTGCATATATTAATCTAAAACATCAATTTGTGTCCACCATATGGGAAGGTAGGTCATCCTGATACTATAATTTTCCTGATTACTCTTGTGTTTCTGATTGCCATTCTATGAAGGTGAATCATATGAGTATGGTGATATTTAGTAATATAAATTTACTAGTAAATACAAATTGTCATTGTTTTAGTCGCCAAGTCATGTCCGACTCTTTCGTGACCCCATGAACTGTAGTCCCGCCAGGCTCCTCTGTCCAGAAAACACAAATAAAATGATGTAAACACCGTGTCTCATTTTCCGTGTTGAGTACAGATGACTTAAAGAAAAGTAAAATCCTGGAAAATAATGCAGGTCCTTAATTTTTATAATCCAGCAATATTTTATATGTCATAAAAGCTATATAAAAACATAGTATAAACCTTAAGAAAACCTGTTATACTTTTCTGATATTAGTAATTCTTTATGAATTAATCATTGGCAATTTGGGTCTAATATTCTTTTTTCATGAAAAAGCACGTATATTTAAATTTCATTAAAAATAACCTTCTAAGAGTAAAAAAAAATTCCTCATGTGTAAAAGAATAATTAAAAAGGTCTTAGAACATGTTAACCAGACTTGCCATTTTCCATCATGTTGTAACATTTTCTCATAAAAAAATCATTCATTTACTTTAGAATCCAGGTTGGTGCTTATTTTTCAAGCAAGCAGCCATGATTGTTTACAGAGCAGATGTGGATTATAAATAAGCAGAGCAGAACATTTTGGAATAATTCCCTCTCAAGGTACATGAAAATGATATTTAAGCAACTTCTGATATTTCCCAAGAGATCCAGCTTAAAAGTTTGAAATTAATCAAATAACGTTGCAGCTCTAAAGCTGTTAAAACATAGACATTTTTACTGTGCACAGTCTGTCTGCAGTTACTTCCCTATGCTTCTTCCAACTTTAACACATCTTACTATGCTGCATGTGATAGTTACCAGTATCATCAACAATGGACAACTGGATCCCAGGAAGGGGTTCCAAGCTGCATCTCATATGGATTATTATTTTGAATCATTTCTTAGTTATGTTTGCAGCCACATTTGAACATTTTTTTCAAGCCTCTGGTCTACTCACATCACTTTAAGCAAATTACAGAGAAAAAGATGAAGTGAATCTACATATGATTTTTTGACATCACCTGACAATCTCTGCCAAGTAGTACATTCAGGATGGAAATTTAGAGTTTTGACTACAAGTACTAACACAGTTTTGGAAAGTCATCACCAAAACAACTATCATCCCATCATCAGACAAAGAAGGACCTCTACACAATACTGGATCCTCTTGTCCTTCACCGAGAATCAGGAGATTGAATGCATGGAGTGTAGCTGCTTCCAGTTCTCAAAGGATAATCGGTAAATTCCAGGTTGAAAAGAAAGTCATTTCATCATCAATTGTTAGCCATGCTGAAGTTGAGTAAAAGCAGTGAAAATGAAACACGGCTGCAATATGTTTCTGTAAAGCAACACAGGGAGGAAAAATGTTCAAAAAGTGAGAAATATCCAAGTAGGTCATGTTAAATAACATTGATCTGAGGACTTTGCTACACAGGGTGCCTTAGTACAGACAACTGGAAACCTACAGTCACCCATCTGTTGATTGCTGCCCTGGGTGAGGAACTCCTGGTAGTGGCAGTATTGCCTCAAGTTATTTGTGAAATTCTCAGTGCATGTGAGGGTAGCATATGGTTAAGAGAACAGAGTCTAGCATTTTTAAAAAATGCTAGGAAAACTCTCCTCTCTTGCATTCTGCTTATTCCAGTCTCTTTGCTGTTAGCTCATCAAGCTGGATAATAAGTGGCCCCCGCTCACTTTCTCTTTGGAAGCTGAGTGAAGAGAACGTCTTCTGTCACTGGACTTGGCACCATTAGCTTGTCTCAACTGTCTGAACTCAAGAAGGGAAATGTGCCTGGGCTGCTGGGCCCCCAGATAGCACATTACTGCTGTTTCCCTTGCGTTTAACTTCACTTGACAGTGTGGAGCCTGTTCATACTTCTCAAAGTAAAGTAAGCACCTTACTCAAAAGTGATTGCTCTTCATTTTGTCTTGGGGACCCTAGAGTTCTAAACTTGAACCACACCAGCTAGACTGGTCTATTTTATTTATTAGGGATCTAGATAATAGTATGAGAAATGAAATTGGGAAACATTTCGATAAAAAGAGCATGGATACTATTTTGAGAAAAAAGGATGTTCTAATTAAAAAACATTCTAGAGTGACTAATGTAGTAGTTAAAAGCCAAAATGAACTGGATTAGAATCATGGCTTTACTACTTTTATTTTTCAGTTTTTTTTTTTTTTAATGTGGACCATTTAAAAAATCTTAATTGAATTTTTTACAATATTGCTGCTGTTTTATGTTTTGGTTTTTGGCCATGAAGCATAAGGGATCTTAGCTCCTGAACAGGGAACCACTGGAGCACTAGGGAAATCCCTGGACCACTTTTTATTGGAGTGTACCTAGTCCAACTCAGCTTCAAATTAGTCATCTAAAATAGGGACAAGGACTTCCCTAGAGATACAATGGTTAAGATTTGTGCTTCAATGCAGGGGGTATGGGTTCAATCTCTGTTTAGGGAACTAAGATCATACATGCTGTGCCCCCCCCCCCCCAAAATTTCTTTTTTAATTTTTAACTTAAAAAATTAAAACTAAGGTTAATAATATTTCAGGGGCTTGTTATGAGAACAAAAAAGGGTAATGAAATTAAAACTGTTAACCATTCCTATAATCCCACTCCACAAAATATTTTCATTGAAGTCAATTAAATTGTCTAGTCTGGGATATGACATCAAAGCATAGTCCATGGAAAATAATTCAAAAGCTGTACTTCATTAAAATTAAAAGCTTCAGCTCTGTTAAGGACACTGTAAAGAGAATGAAAAGACAAACCACAGACTAAAAGAAAATATTTGCAAGACACATCTAATAAAGGACTGTTGTCCAAATACACAAAGAACTCTTAAAACTCAACAGTGAGAAAACTAACAATCCAATTTTAAAATGGACCAAAGACTTTAAGACACCTCACCAATAAAGATATACAGATGGCAAGTGAACATATAAAGAGAAGCTCCACCTCATTTGTCATCAGGAAAATGCAAATTAAAACAAAATGCCATTGCACACTTATTAGAATGGCCAAAATCTGAAACACAACACCAAATGCTGGTGAGGATGGAGAGCAACAGGAACTCTCATTCACTGCTGGTGGGAATGCAAAAAGAAACACTCAGTTTGCCAGACTGTTAGATTGTTTCTTAAAACACTAAACGTACTTTTACCATATGATCTGGCAATTATGCTCTTTGGTATTTACCCAAAACTTATGTACACACAAAAACATGCTCGTGAATATCTGAGTAGCCTTATTCATTATAGAGAAAACTAGAAGCAACCAAGATGTTCTTCACTAGGTGAATAAACTGTGGTACATCCAGTCAATGTAATATTATTCAGCACTAAAGAGAAATGAGCTACCAAGCCATGAAAACACATGAGGAAAGATTAAATGCATATTGCTTAATGAAAAAGTCAATCTGAACAGCCTGCATGCTGTATGATTCAACCATCTGACCTTTCAGTGTTAGTCACTCAGTCATGTCTGACTCTTTGCAACCCCATGGGCTGTAGCCCACCAGGCTCCTCTGTCCATGGGATTCTCCAGGCAAGAACACTGGAGTGGGTTGCCATTCCCTTCTCCAGGGGATCTTCCTGACCCAGGGATTGAACCTGTGTCTCCTGCATTGCAGGCAGATGCTCTACCATCTGAGCCACTGGGGAAACCCCTCTGACCTTTCTGAAAAAGACAAAACTGAACACTGAGAAGACCAGTGGTTTCCAGGGGTGGGTGGTTGGAGGGATGAGTAGGCACAACACAGAATTTTAGGAAAGTGAAAATACTCTGGGTGATACTATAATGATGGATGATGCTGCTGCTGCTGCTGCTAAGTCACTTATACAGGACCTTATATCTCTGTCCAAATCCATCAAATGTACAACACCAAGAGTGAATCATAATGGTAAACTACAGACCTTGAGTGATAAGGATGTATCTATGTAGGTTCATCAATTCCAATAAATTCTACAAATGTACCACTCTGGTGAACCCTGAGGTCCCAGTCCTCACTGACACCACCAGGATTTCCTACTCAGAGTCACAGTGGCCCAGCCAGGTGTGGGGGACCAAGCTTCCCGCCCAAGGTCTGTGCAGGGACAGGACAGCCTAAGATCAAAGTTGGGGGTGAGGGGTGAACTGTGCATGCTTGGGCAGCAAGTCTTCCAGGAAACCACCGGCCCTGGGATAGCAACTCGTGTTTCTTATGGAACCTGGGAACCGCAATCCCACCTTTGCCAAGATCCAAAGTCAACAGCAACCTGAATGCACAGTTCCATTCCAAAACCAGAGAATAAGTTGTGTCAGGCCAGCAGAGACCTGAATGGGAGCTCACCTGATAATATCTGGTGCTGTTAGCTCTGACCGCCTTCCGTCACCAGACTCCCACAGTCTGCCTCCTTCCCCTCTTCCTGCAGAGCTGAGCCTCTCAGGCTCCAAATGCCGCTCTACATCCCCTCAAACCACTGGTGGGTAGAGGCAGGCTGGGGCCTGGGGCCTGGGGCCTGGTCTGCATCAGTGGAGTACGGGGTTTTCCAGGAAGGCAAACGGTGCAGCTGGAGCCCCCAGGGTGCGCTCTGGCAATTTCTTTGAGTGAGAGGAAGTAAGTGTGGGTCCTGACGGAGGGGCAGGGAGGAGATGGGTTGGGAAGCCCTGAGTATCTGGGGCAACTCAGAAGATGGTGGAACCAGGCGGAGGAAGCATGCACTCGCGTAGTCTCTTGAGATTTCTGTAGAGCCCAGCAGGAGAATCCTGGATGAGAAACAGCTGAATGCCCCAGGTCCCCCGGCCTCTCGTCGCGGGCTCCTTCTTACGGAGTCTGGCACTTACCACTTTTCAAACAAACCTCAATCCTCATGGACGCCTCCAGGATACCCTAGTCAAGGTCACAGTGAGGTACTGCCTCTCCCCAGGGGCCCAGCCAGGGCAAAAGCTCTGGCCCAGGCAAAGGCTCTGCAGGTACAGGACTGCCCCAGGTCAGACTGCGGGAGTGAACTGCTCATGCTTGAGCAGCAAGCCTCTCACCTTCCAGGAAACCGAAGGCCCCAAGTAAGCAATTCAGGGTTCTGGCACCCAACCCTGGAACTCTGGTACCACCTCTGCCAAGATCCAAGGCCACAGGAACCTGAACTGCACAGTTTCATTCTGAGATGAGAAAATAAGGTTGTCAGACCAGTGGAAGACCTGAACTGAACCAGAGTTCTCTTGATACTACCTGGGGCTGTCTGCTTTGGCTGCCTTCCACTGCCAGTCTCCAGACATCTTTCCCTTTCTCCTCTTTCTGCACACCTGAGTACTCAGTCAATCAGTTCAGTCGCTCAGTTGTGTCTGACTCTTTGCAACCCCGTGAATCGCAGCACGCCAGGCCTCCCTGTCCACCACCAACTCCTGGAGTTCATTCAAACTCATGTCCATCGAATCGGTGATGCCATCCAGTTATCTCATCCTCTGTCGTCCCCTTCTCCTCCTGCCTCCAATCCCTGCCAGCATCAGAGTCTTTTCCAATGAGTCAACTCTTCGCATGAGGTGGCCAAAATACTGGAGCTTCAGCTTTAGCATCATTCCTTCCAAAGAAATCCCAGGGCTGATCTCCTTCAGAATGGACTGGTTGGATCTCCTTGCAGTCCAAGGGACTCTCAAGAGTCTTCTCCAACACCACAGTTCAAAAGCATCAATTCTTCAGCGCTCAGCCTTCTTCACAGTCCAGCTCTCACATCCATACATGACCACAGGAAAAACCATAGCCTTGACTAGACGGACCTTTGTTGGCAAAGTAATGTCTCTGCTTTTGAATATGCTATCTAGGTTGGTCATAACCTTCCTTCCAAGGAGCAAGCGTCTTTTAATTTCATGGCTGCAGTCACCGTCTGCAGTGATTTTGGAGCCCAGAAAAATAAAGTCTGACACTGTTTCCACTGTTTCCCCATCTATTTCCCATGAAGTGATGGGACTGGATGCCATGATCTTATTTTTCTGAATGTTGATCTTTAAGCCAACTTTTCACTTTCCACTTTCACTTTCATCAGGAGGCTTTTTAGTTCCTCTTCACTTTTTGCCATAAGGGTGGTGTCATCTGCATATGTGAGGTTATTGATATTTCTCCCAGCAATCTTGATTCCAGCTTGTGCTTCCTCCAGCCCAGCATTTCTCATGATGTACTCTGCATAGAAGTTAAATAAGCAGGGTGACAATATACAGCCTTGACGTACTCCTTTTCCTATTTGGAACCAGTCTGTTGTTCCACGTTCAGCTCTAACTGTTGCTTCCTGACCTGCATATAGGTTTCTCAAGAGGCAGATCAGGTGGTCTGGTATTCCCATCTCTTTCAGAATTTTCCACAGTTTATTGCGATCCACACAGTCAAAGGCTTTGGCATAGTCAATCAAGCAGAAATAGATGTTTTTCTGGAACTCTCTTGCTTTTTTGATGATCCAGCAGATGTTGGCAATTTAATTTCTGGTTCCTTTGCCTTTTCTAAAACCAGCTTGAACATCTGGAAGTTCACAGTTCATGTATTGCTGAAGCCTGGCTTGGAGAATTTTGAGCATTGCTTTACTAGCATGTGAGATGAGTGCAGCTGTGCGGTAGTTTGAGCACTCTTTAGCATTGCCTTTCTGCTGCCCTCCAAATACTACTTGCCTTGATGCCCATGCAAACCAAGGACTCACTTGCCTAATGCCTCCAGTAGCTACCACAATATAAAAATATCAGAAATCAAAAAGATAAAAAAATACCATATAACTGAAAACCCATTATCCTATGTCCAAAAATCAATGGGTCAAAGGCTCAAATTATGAAATGTAGTTAAAAGATCATAAAAGTACTTAATATCATAATTTTGGAGGTAAATTGATATAAATAGTCAAATTTATATATGTAAAAGCAACTGAAAACAAGGATGATTGAAAGCAAATTACCTGAGGCTTCAACTCAAAAATTAAAAAATCTAGAAAAAGGAGAAAAATTTGAAAAAGAAATATTTTCAAAAACTATATAAGAAGGCAATAATTAACATATGAGGAAAATCAGTGAAATAGACAAAAAAGTAAAGCATTAACAAAACAATCTATTTTTTAAAAGACAACTAATATATAGACAATTGTCTAGTAAGATTTACCTAGAAAAAAATTTTAAATAAATAAACAAAATTCAGAATAAAAGAGAGAAACCCACCACTTACAGAGCAGCAGTTCTTGTAACTGTAACTGAATCTTTTGTTTGCTAAAATTGGCCAGTAAGAAATAGAAAACTGGAATAGTTCAATAACCATTAAAAATAATAGGATGATAGATGAAAACTTCTCTCCAAAAGAAGTTACCCCCAGATAGTCTACCTGCTGCTGCTGCTGCTGCTAAGTCGCTTCAGTCATGTCCGACTCTGTGCGACCCCATAGACGGAAGCTCACCAGGCTCCCCTGTCCTTGGGATTCTCCAGGCAAGAATACTGGAGTGGGTTGCCATTTCCTTCTCCAATGCATGAAAGTGAAAAGTGAAAGTGAAGTCGCTCAGTCGTGTCCGACTCTTAGCGACCCCACGGACTGGAGCCTACCAGGATCCTCCGTCCATGGGATTTTCCAGGCGAGACTGGGGTGGGGTGCCATTGCCTTCCCCGGATAGTCTACCTAAGCAGTTTTAATCAACCATTCAAGGAACACATAATAACCTACAGCTTCTATAATTTGTCCTAGAAAACAGAAATAGAGACAAACCTGCCTCTAATTTTTATAAGACTAACGTAACATTTATGAAAAAAATATACATTCAAGAAATTAACATAAGTCATTCTCATTTGTGAATGTAGTCACAAAAATTCTATGTAAAGGATTACCTAAATGAGCCCAAGAGTATTTTGTAGAAACATGTAAGTTGTATTGTTTTTGCAAATTGTATTAATTTTTCAAATTGAAAGAAGCAACAAAATTATATAATTTATTAAACTATCTATACTAATTGATTAAAAGGGAAACAATATGTCATTATAAATCATGTAAAAATAAGAGCATTCAAAAAAAAAAATACTTATTCTAATGGCTGGTAAATGGTCTTCACCCAGTGGCAATTTTTATTGTCATTATTAAGCTTCAGTGCTTTGGCTACCTGATGCAAAAAGCGGACTCATTGGAAAGGACCCTGATACTGGGAAAGATTGAAGGCAGGAGGAGAAGCGGACAACAGAGGACGAGATGGTTGAATAACATCACCAACTCAATGGACATGAGTTTGAGCAAACTCTGGGAGATGGTGATGGACAGGGAAGCCTTACATCTGCAGTCCATGTCATCACAACTGAGCGACTGAACAACGAAAGATGGTGACAAAACCAAACACATGAGGGAGGCCGATCATAGGGTAATAAATTAAGATAACAACAACAAAAATCAACGGTAAGGATTTTCCTTGATGTCCTCTCTGAGCATTTTCAGATTGAGAGGCTAAAAGAATGAATTCTGCACATCATAGAAAAGCCCAACAGTGCTTATCGGAGAAGGCAATGGCACCCCACTCCAGTACTCTTGCCTGGAAAATCTCATGGATGGAGGAGCCTGGTAGGCTGCAGTCCATGGGGTCGCTAGGAGTCAGACACGACTGAGGGACTTTATTTTCACTTTTCACTTTTCATGCATTGGAGAAGGAAATGGCAACCTGCTCCAGTGTTCTTGCCTGGAGAATCCCAGGATGGTGGAGTCTGGTGGGCTGCTGTCTATGGGGTTGCACAGAGTTGGACACAACTGAAGCGATTTAGCAGCAGCAGCAGCAGCAGCAACAGTGCTTAGAGAAGAAAATGGAGTTTCTGCTCAAACCAATGCTGCGTACTGTTAGTCCAACTGATAATTTGTTAAAGACTAACTTTTTGCTTCCAAAAAGCCCCCCATTAAAATATTTCTACCAATAAGTGTTATCTGAACCCTTTTCCTGAGAATATGGTTGCCCCGCACTGTGTGTATCAGGAACGTGGTCAGATTCAATGGAAAGTGGGTGCATATCCAAGGGAGGCCAGTCCTGTGTGAGCTACACTATGTGGAACCTCATTGTGGGGAGAAGGTCACCCAAAGAGTAGGTTTATGGGGAAGAATTCCAAATGAAATTCAGGCAAACCATCCAAACTGTTTGTCAGAGAGAGAGAGCTAGACAGACAGGGAAGACTAGGTTTGAGCATCCTCTTAGGAAAATGGATGAGAACAAGCATGTTCTGAACAGAGGATGTTCAGAGAGCCTGGGGAACACCCCCAGCCTGAGAAAGGAGCTTATTATAGAGGAATCTGGAGCCTCAAGCAGTGGGGCAGAAGGCATGGAGTAAATCTGGACCCAGAGCTTATTTCTTTGTGCATGAACTATGTCACCTAGATAGTCCTGATTTTTCCTCTTCGGCTTGTCTGTCCGACGATTAAACCTTCAGGCATTGTATCATAAAGTGAAATAGAGGAGATACTAAACATCTTTTACAAACCTTATTTTTTGTTTATTCCTCGCTTCCCCTTCTGTCAAAGGAATGGGATGGGTGGTGGGATAATCTATTTCACAATTCAGGATGATGATGTAAAACATCCTAGGTGAGTGAATGGTTCTGCCAGCAACCTTGACTTCACTAGTTCGCTGTTTTCTAGTCAGTTCAGCATTTCTGTTAATTAGCTCATTGTTTCTGTCAATGTTACCAGTCTGTAGTAGGCAGGCATAAAGAGTACAGCAGGGGTTTCAAACCTTCAAGATCCAATGCCTAATGATCTGAGGTGGAGTTGATGTAATAATAATAGAAGTGAAATGCACAATAAATGTAAAAGAGTAAAGGAAATAGAGCCTGCTGCACTCTCTTGAGGGAAATGACCCAGCTTCTACTCAAATGCAAACCATCAAGGCTTTATCAGTAAAATCTCATAGCGTTACAAATACCATGTCTTCATGAAGATAAGAAGAGCTTAGGAAATGTGTCATCAGTTGCCACAAAAGGAGCGTATGTGGACTTTTTTTCAACATTAAACTCTGATTATAGTAATTTAAATAGCTTTCTGTTTCTACAACACTGAATGCTTAAAGTTTTCTGGGCTTCTTTTTGTGATTTCTTGCAATATTTCCCTGAGGCAGATGAAGAATAAATACCTTCATTACAGGTGCTCAAACACACTATTGTAATGATTACGTTAAGAAGCACCTGCTTTGTTTCTTGATTTCATGCACTGGCTTATCCTGCTCTGATGTCAAGATGCTCATAAGTGGGTGCCCATCTCCTATGGAACAGGGACTGTGTTTTCCACAGCCTTTCAGAACATCTGCCAGTGCTACCCAAACAAATCCTGGCGTAATTAGGCAGCTCTAATGTAAATGTTTAATAGAGGCATGGGACTCTCCTCTGATTACTTTACTGCTGCAGAGAAATAGGACCCAATTTAACATTAAGCCTATAATTAGCAAATAGAGCTCTTTTGCTAGAGTAAACGAAATCCCTTGCGTTTGGACAATAACTTGCATTCAAAAATTGAATTTAAATAACCTAGATAATCACAGCCCTAATTTGAGCACACTAACCTGGTCAATCTCATTTAAGTTGCTTTCAAAGGGTAAATTCAAATCACTGTTTCCTTGAGTGGATTTAACTTGGAGCTATTTTTGTGTGTATTTCTTTTTTTTTTTTTCTTTTTTTAAAGTTTTTAGCATTGAAGTAACATTAGAGTCTTCTACTCCTTTCATCACCCTTCTTTGTCTTTTCTTTTTTTTTTTTTCAGTGCTTATAAAGTATATTAGAACATTTATGGCTTTTATAGTTTAATGTTAGAACAGCACAGGTATAAATGGTACAAGTCTTAATACACATCTTTCTTTGGCTCTCTATCAAAAACAAGAGACACCCCGTGGCTCCAACCTTTATGTTTCAACAGGGGGAGTAGATTGGGCCAGTCTGAATTCTCAGTGTCTCAGGACACATAGCCCTGTCTGTTGTTGAACAGGGCAGCTGATTGTCCTTATATTTATGTCCTTATTGGTTAGGATTTGAGCAGAGGCTGCCATTTTGTTCTATTGTTATTGGTAATGACAAGATTTTGGGTGTGGCCATGACAGTATCTGAGAAAAGTGGATACACAAAGTCACTGTGGAAAGGAGATCAAGCAGTGGAGAGGCCAGAGTGTGGGAGAGATTAGTACAAGTATCTTGAAATTGCCTTCCCTCATAGCTTAGTTGGTAAGTCATCTACCTGCAATGCAGGAGACCCGGGTTCTATTCCTGGGTTGGGAAGATCCCCTGGAGAAGGAAATGGCAACCCACTCCAGTATTCTTGCCTGGAGAATCCCATGGACGGAGGAGCCTGACAGGCTACAGTCCGTGGGATTGCAAGAGTTGGACACAACTTAGGGACTAAACCACCACCAAAGCAGAAGAAAGCCCATGGTGGGAGCTAGGGTCTAGAATCAATAAAAATGAATGGAAATAAAAAAACAAACCAAAATGTTATAAAATAATTATTTGATTTGTGAAATTCAAAGCTTGAGGAACCTTTAGAAGGAAGGGAAGGAGAATAGTTTGAAACTAAGAAGCAAGAAGAGCAAGTCAACCCCCTGCCACAGTTTCTAGCACGACATACAAGGCAGAAGGAAGCACAGCCTCCACTCGAGAGGGTTGAAGGAGGTAAGGTCCTCAGGGGAGAAGCAGTTTTTCTTACATCAGGAACGTGATGGGAGCATTTAGAAAAGAGGCTAAGAATGCAGGGAGACGTGCGGATGATGGAAGGTGAGCTCCAGAGGGCACAGGAAGGTTTAGAGGTGGGCAAAGGAGAAAGAAAAGAGTCCATCAGAGACTGAGGGTGACTGATGTCCCCAAATTGGAGCTTCTTAAGACAGCAGCTTCTGAGGACAGCAGAAGTGAGCAGAACCAAGTTGGTTTCTGTCATTTCAAAGTAGGTGGTGGTGGTGGAAAGGCTGAGTGTGAGCCAAGGACAGAAGTGGTAGCTGGGGATGTCTCTACTCCCCTGATAAGAGTGTAGATGCCCTAGAAGTATCACACTGTCAGTTCCAGTATGCCTGTCAACTTGACTCCTACTGGGAGAGGAGGGTCATGCTCTTGGAGGCTGTGTGCTTTGCCTGCACCCTCCATGATGAAGCTGAGACTTCTGTAGACATCTACCAGCAAAGGAATGGGCTCAGTTTTTGCTCCTGCTGACAAAGGTGTAAGTAGGCATGTTGTCAGTCCCAGAGCCCTGGTCCACTCCAGAAACTGCAACACTATTTCGTACTGTCTTAATTCTCCAGGATATGGGGAATTTTCAAATTCTTCGATGGTCTGTACTTCAAATACGTTAATTGATGTGTAAGGGACCCAAGAGATATTCATGTTCAACCCTTTCACTCTACAAATGAGAAAACTAAGACTGAAAAGGATTAAATTACTTACCTTGGATAATGTCTTACTGAAGGTTAATGAACAAATCACAATGATAACTCAGATATCTTAATTCCTAAACTTCTGCTTTCAGGCTTGAAGAGTCTTTTGTTGGCTTCTAAATCGTATGGCTTTAATCACTTAATAAATAGTTTTAGGCCAGAAAATATACAGATTATTTATTTTATGAATTAAAACTTTTAAATTGATAGTGTTTTGTGACTGAATATAGAATTTATCCATATTTTGAGCATTTTTTCACAAAACAGTTCAGTTCAGTTGTTCAGTCATGTCTGACTCTTTGCAACCCCATGGACTACAGCACGCTAGGCTTCCCTGACCATCACCAACTCCCGGAGCTTGCTCAAGCTCATGTCCAGAGAGTTGGTGATGTCATCCAACCATCTCATCCTCTGTCATTCCCTTCTCCTCCAGCCTTCAATCTTTCCCAGCCTCAGAGTTTTTTCCAATGAGTCAGTTCTTCACATCAGGTGGCCAAAGTATTAGAGCTTCAGCATGAGTCATTCAAATGAATATTTAGTACTGATTTCCTTTAGGATTGAGTGGCTTGATCTCCTTGCAGTCCAAGGAACTCTCAAGAGTCTTCTCCAACACCACAGTTCAAAAGTATAAATTCTTTGGCATTCAGCTTTCTTTATGGTCCATCTCTCATATCCATACATGACTACTGGAGAAATCAAAACACTAAATACATAACAGTATTATGTGAATAATATTAGCATGTGGTCAAGATGTTATTTTGGTGGAACTTAAAGGCTGAAGTCATGTACAGATGTGAGAGTTGGACTATAAAGAAAGCTGAGTACAGAAGAATTGATGCTTTTGAACTGTGGTGTTGGAGAAGACTCTTGAGAGTCCCTTGAACTGCAAGGAGATCCAACTAGTCCATCCTAAAGGAGATCAGTCCTGGCTGTTCATTGGAAGGACTGATGTTGAAGCTGACACTCTGACTTTGGCCACCTGATGCGAAGAGCTGACTCTTTTGAAAAGACTCTGATGCTGGGAAAGATTGAGGGCTGGAGGAGAAGGGGATGACAGAGGATGAGATGGTTGGATGGCATCATCAACTCAATGGACATGAGTTTGGGTAAACTCCAGGAGTTGGTGATGGACAGGGAGGCCTGGTGTGCTGTGGTTCATGGGGTCACAGAGTCGGACACAACGGAGTGACTGAACTGAACTGAAAGGCTGAATGGGCTTCAGGCTTCTCTGGTGGCTGAGATGGTAAAGAATCTGTCTGCAATGTTGGAGACATGGGTTCAATCCCTGGGTCAGGAAGATCCCCTGGAGAAGGAAATAGCAATCTACTTCAGTATTCTTGCCTGGAGAATTCATGGACAGAGAGTAGCCTGGTGGTACAAAGATTCAGAAACGAATGAACCACTGAACACACAGGGTGTTATTTGGGGGGAATCAAAGGCTGAATAAGGAGTGTAAATTAGGGTTACTATAGGAACTGCACTTGAAGGAAGACTTCTGAATTCTCTCTTTCAGTCTTAGCAGGGAAATATACTTTAGAGAATCAGCTCTCTCACACTGGAGATTGCATTTTTCTAGACAGTAGGTTTTGAACTTCTCTTATGAGAGTTTTCTCAGGGTGACATTGCACACTAATCCATATGTTTAAAATGATACACATAAAGCCCTGACTGCTATGTTATTACATGCCTGAGGCATCAAGGTAATTGCATTGCTAAAGTTCACCCTTTCTTGTGGTTCCCTTGTTTCAGAAATTCTATATTTTCTGTAATAGGGTATATTGCTTAAAATATTATATTTTATACTGGCCTTTGTCTTCTGGCAGAATTCAAACATTAAGTGTAAACTGAGTATAATTTGGAAAAGAATTATGAATTCAAGAAAACAATTTATGTTTATTACATCAATGACTTGTGATTTTTAGTTTTTCTACAGTAAAAAAACAGTATCCTTTAGATTGAATTTTATCCCCAAATACATAATTTTCAACAAACATCAGTATGCACATTCAATCCACTTTTACAGATGATTGAAAACACAGATATACCAGTTTCTGAGAGAACCCTGCATCTTCTAAGTGAATTTTAAGCATTAAAAGTCAAGATATCAATACAAAAATAAATAAAAGATATCTGATTCACCAGGTTATTACATTCTAAACCTTCAGTATTAAAATACAATTTTTCCATGTTATTAATTTTCTGTAAAAGAATCTCAGTGTCTAGAAAAGCTGTTTTCAGAAATCGTTATGCTGGTCAGACTCAGTTGTTTGATAACTTCATATAAATATTTAGCTGATCAATTAAGAATGATAAAAAGTCTCTCTTTCTGTGTTCTTCCTCTTCCATGTTTATATTCTCAATTCTCTGTAAGCTTAAATAGGAGGGAAAAGATACATTAAATATAAACAACTTGTGTATGACTGCAATTTTTTTTTGCATTCTGAACACATTTTTAAACTATAAAGATATCTTGATTAATATTTCAAATACTGATGGAATTAATGTTTCATTGGGATCTGTCATCCAAATTCTTTTATCGTGTTTCAAAAGAAAGTACAGTGTGACATAGCAGACACTGTTTTTTTAACAGCTCAGGAAAAGAGTGCTTACCCCATGAAAATCACTGTCCTTCAGGTATTGAGTTTCTTGGTCCAAAAGATCAACATATTTCTAGTGGCATCACAGTAATTACAAAGAAGTTGTTAGAAATCTGACTCCAAATCTGTGCTCAGAAGACCTGGTAGCACAGGGTCACCACAATGAAAATTAAGCCTACATAACTGATCAGACATTCTTAGAGGTTTCTGAGCTATCCTGGACAGGAAAAAAATATTAAAAGCTAAATCATTTCAAATTTCAGGGAAATGAGAGCCTAGTGTTACCATCCAGATTTTTCTTACCAGCTCCTTATAGCAACATTTGCTATTTCATCATCCTGCAGACAAATCAGTCAGGTATCTGAATGATATGGGGGCTTTATTCATATTATTTACATGAAAATTATTTAATTATAATACAGGCTATATTTTCTTTGTGAATTACAGCCAGTTTGCTGTGTGTGGAAATACAAATTACATCATAGCAAATGGGCAAAAAATAAAAGTTTAGAGGAAAACTTAAACTTATTATATTCACTTAAAAATTTCACAGAAAATTAAGAATGAGGAATTAAAGAAGGCACTCTATAAACTCCAATTTATTTAAATATTTCTCTTTATAGTTACCTTGCTTCGTGGTCTTCATATTTCATAAAACGAAACAGAAAAAAATACCTTTTCTCCATCTTTTCTCCAAATTCTTTAAGATTTTCACCCCAACATAGTCTTGTGTTAAGGCAGAATAAGTTTTTCAGACAACACTACATATGAAAAGAACTACAGAAGATGTGTATGTGTATATATATATATATATATATATATATATATATATATATATATTTTTTTTTTAATCCTTTGAGTAGTATGGAAGAGCTATGAAGTCTATGGAGGAAACAAAACAAAAACATCCCAAAGGT
The DNA here is from genome assembly GCA_935064755.1 of Tragelaphus eurycerus. Taxonomy (NCBI): domain Eukaryota; kingdom Metazoa; phylum Chordata; class Mammalia; order Artiodactyla; family Bovidae; genus Tragelaphus; species Tragelaphus eurycerus. The sequence goes on from CAKXYN010000096.1 coordinate 621,876, forward strand.
AATTCTGGCTTTTGGGAGAGAACAATTTCCTCCTTGATCCTGAAAACCTGAGAGATTGAAAACATCTTCAATCGGTTCACAGACTTCTGAGACAAAAGTTGAAATTCAATGTCCATGAAGAGCCTGTGGCAAGTGCCAAGAGCTCTGAAAGTCTGCACCTTACAAGAAAAGCTACATTAAAAATAAGCTCAGCATTGTTTTGAATTCCCAGGAATTAGCTCTGAGACAGTGCCTGATAGCCCGTGAAACATTCAGTATTTCCATTCCGTTAAAGACTTACTCCAGTAAATAGCTTTAGGACCCTTTGATTATGGTTAGGACCAATTTCACAAGGTATATATAAAGGCTTTGTTGCAAGGTTCGTTTTGAAGTCTCTCTTGCCTTCTTTTATTCATGTTGTCTGTGAACTATTTCAGGCCTGGGAATCAAGAGAGGACCAACTCTATTTATTATAGTAGCTCAAGACAGACTTTTGTCCCAGAACTCAATTTTCATTTTGATTTCTGATTTTCTTCCAGGAAATTCATGTTCAATTGACTGTAGCGACATTGTGAGTCAAATGGGTTTATTGGCCAGTCCCGCTGCCTGTTATGATATCCATGTTTGCCTCAGAGAGTGCTATGGCCTGACATTTGTTACCTTAGGGTCTAAAATATCTCTTATTCTGCATGGCAGAAGCAATGCAAATCTCCCAAAGCAGTCAGGAGTCTTGCTATACTACATATAGGAATTAGATTTCAGATGAGACAGGTATTATTTATGTGTATGTGTGTGTGTGTGTGTGTGTGTGTGTGTGTGTGTGTGTGTGCATGCTAAGATTCCTCAGTCATGTCTTACTCTTTGGGACCCCATGGACTGTAGCCCAACAGGTTCCTCCCTCCAGGGGATTCTTCAGGAAAGAATACTGGAGTGGGTGGCCATACCCTCCTCCAGGGGGATCTTCCCAACTCAAGGATCAAACCCATGTCTCTTTTCTCTTATGTCTCCTGCACTGGCAGATGGGTTCTTTACCATAAGCGCCACCTACATTTATATATGTATTCATATGAATTTGATTTTAGCTAATCTAGCCATTTCATTATATGGAGTGCTGCATTCCCCTCTAGGTTTATGGATAGGATTTGTCATTGTTATGTACCTTATTTTTCTGGAAGTTAATTCAGTTTTTGCTTGTTGTCTGCAGTGTCGCCAACCTGTTGATACAAGCAACAGAGAGCAATGGTAAAAAGTCAAGGGAGACTCGTCAGAATAGTAAGTGGAGGAGTTCACAGAATGGCTAGAGTGCTGAGCCTCTTATTTGGAAAACAGATGGGAATCAAGGAGCTCAGGAGGAGCGGGTAAAGGGACAGCACTAAGCTGATTCAGGGACATGGGACCCTAATCACCACTGTTTACTTCTGAGAGTTAGTATTCATTCAAATAATATCTTTATCATGTATGTTGTTTCTTTAATCTTGGCAAACTTTCTAAACGCCACCAATACTCAAATATATACTCAGCATTCATCATTGGTAATTGCTCCGTCAAAAATTTTGTGAGGTTTTATTGCAATTTTATTTTGACAATATCCCCCAAAATGCTTTTTTATTTTTAAATTCAAATGTTCCCATCAGTACCCTAAGAGACAAGAGATTTAACACTTAAGACAATGAGAATTGTGTTATTTTAAGACCATTGATAATTAGACAACCACTAAGCAAGACTTTCTTTAACCAACTCATAAATATTCCCAAAGTAAGAAACTGAGTGGTAACTAGAACATGAGCTGCTCAAACTTCTGCTGAAAAATTAACTTAGGAGGTTACATCTTGTCAAAAGTATTTTAGAATAACCTGGTAATAATCTGATTTAGGGAGCAAATATCTTTATTAGTTTGGAAACAGGGAACAACATTGAATAATCCAACGTCTAAAGCTAACCAGTCATCACTGGGAAACTATAAATTGACTGAATTCAGGATCAAAAGAAGTAGAAAATTCATAAATTAAGTAATGCAGATTTGGGGGTATATAAGCAGGCTTCCCTGGTGACTAAGATGGTAAAGAATTTGTCTGCAGTGCAAGAGACCTAGGTTCGATCCCTGGGTCTGGAAGATCCCCTGGAGAAAGGAATGGCTACCCACTCCAGTATTCTTGCTTGGAGTATTCCATGGACAGAGGAGCCTGATGGGCTACAGTCCATGGGATCACAAAGAATCGGACATGACTTAGCAACTAACACACAATAGTATATAATACAAAGGAGATGAGAAGAGCTAGATTTTCAGATTTTAAGAAAAACAAGCAAACAATACAATTCTTTTCTTTATCTGCCAAGAACATACCACCTGAAGTCATAGATGAAAGCTTTATAGGGCTTCTACTGTACAAAAAGCTTTCCTCCTACCAGAGAGGAGAGAGAGATGGTTGAATCAAAGAGCTGTATTTGAGGATGTCTTGTAAATGGGTGGATAATTACTTAGATCGTCTCAATTGACTGGAGAAAAGTCAGACAACTCTGAACTCAGAATGGAATTAGTAGAGAATAAATCCTTTCTCTGGTCCTTTCTGCTGTGCCCTTGGATTAACTTAAACTTGCCAACTTGCCAACTTCCAAGCAGGCAATGAGTGAGTGCACCTACATCTTAGCCATGGTAGGGCCCAATGAGAGGTGATGGCCGGGATTAGAGGCCGTTAATTGTTTTCCCACGGTGGTAAAAAGATTTATGGCTAGTGTGGGTGCAAAGATTGGAACACAGCTCCATAAACTAATTTAGATTAATTCTATGATCCTTAAAAGTATCAGGCTCTGGTCTCCTATCAAATGGTGTTAACCTCCAAGCTTCTTCTGGGTTGATTTGTCTATGCTCAGTATTTACTCACTAAGGATGAATTTTTTTATGATTAAAAAAAAAAAAAGAAAAACAACTGTGGGTATGTATTTCTTTGGAAACTTTTTTTTTGGTTTAATACAGTCAGAATCCACACTTATTTGCTGTTAACACTAGAGGTCAGGCTAAGAATAGTCCTATTTTCTATGCTATTATGAGCCATGTCAGATTTATAGATACCTAAGATATTGAGATTTCAGTTATGTCTTCTAAATTTCCATTATGTATTTTAGATTACTCACTCACTCTTTTTCTACAATAAAAACAAACTAAATGAGAAAATTCCCTACAAACTAAAAAAATTAAGGAAATAAAAATATACTTCTAAGCTTTCTAATGCCAATATTACAAATGACAGTCTAATAGTTGTTTTCAAAGTAAATCTTACAACCAAATGCATCACAGTTAACAGTCTACATTTGTTGTTGTTCGGTCACTAAGTTGTGTCCCACTCTGCGACCCCATGGATTGCAGCACTCCAGGCTTCTTTATCTACATTACCTTTTCCTAAATATATCATGGTTAGGTACATTTTCCTAACCTTCCCTATTTTCTTTCTCCTTTTCTCTTTTCTGCCCTGTGGAATTACAAGTACTATGATAAAAGCAACAATTCTCCCAAGACTCAAAGTAGCATTGAAAATCAAACAAATGCAATCATAATGATGGGAAAAATAATAACATCCACTTTAAAGCTATTTAAATGGATTTTGATATCATTTTGACATTTTGAAGGCTCTAGGTGTTATGCTTGTTTGTTAATTTGCTAAGAATATAGGTGCACTGTAAACATAACCAGTCTCACACACAAGTACACACAGAAATAGATGCAATGTGACTCTACATAGAATTGGTGGATTATTTCACCTTCCATCAGATCAGATCAGTCGCTCAGTCGTGTCCGACTCTTTGCGACCCCATGAACCGCAGCACGCCAGGCCTCCCTGTCCATCACCAGCTCCCGGAGGTCACTCAGACTCGCATCCATCGAGTCAGTGATGCCATCCAGCCATCTCATCCTCTGTCGTCCCCTTCTCCTCCTGCCCCCAATCCCTCCCAGCATCAGAGTCTTCTCCAATGAGTCAACTCTTCGCATGAGATGGCCAAAATACTGAGTTTCAGCTTTAGCATCATTCCTTCTAAAGAAATTCCAGGATTGATCTCCTTCAGAATGGACTGGTTGAATCTCCTTGCAGTCCAAGGACTCTCAAGAGTCTTCTCCAACACCACAGTTCAAAAGCATCAATTCTTCGGCGCTCAGCCTTCTTCACAGTCCAGCTCTCACATCCATACATGACCACAGGAAAGACCATAGCCTTGACTAGGCGAACCTTTGTTGGTAAAGTAATGTCTCTGCTTTTGAATATGCTATCTAGGTTGGTCATAACTTTCCTTCCAAGGAGTAAGCGTCTTTAATTTCATGGCTGCAGTCACTATCTGCAGTGATTTTGGAGCCCAGAAAAACAAAGTCTGACACTGTTTCCACTGTTTCCCCATCTATTTCCCATGCAGTGATGGGACCAGATGCCATGATCTTCGTTTCTGAATGTTGAGCTTTAAGCCAACCTTTTCACTCTCCACTTTCACTTTCATCAAGAGGCTTTTAGCCCCTCTTCACTTTCTGCCATAAGGGTGGTGTCATCTGCATATCTGAGGTTATTGATATTTCTCCCGGCAATCTTGATTCCAACTTGTGTTTCTTCCAGTCCAGCATTTCTCATGATGTACTCTGCATATAAGTTAAATAAACATGGTGACAATATGCAGCCTTGATGTACTCCTTTTCCTATTTGGAACCAGTCTGTTGTTCCATGACCAGTTCTAACTGTTGCTTCCTGACCTGCATACAGATTCTAAGAGACAGATCAGGTGGTCTGGTATTCCCACTCTTTCAGAATTTTCCATAGTTTATTGTGATCCACACAGTCAAAGGCTTTGGCATAGTCAATAAAGCAGAAATAGATGTTTTCTGGAACTCTCTTGCTTTTTCCATGATCCAGTGGATGTTGGCAATTTGCTCTCTGGTTCCTCTGCCTTTTCTAAAACCAGCTTGAACATCAGGAAGTTCACGGTTCACATATTGCTGAAGCCTGGCTTGGAGAATTTTGAGCATTAGTTTACTAGCGTGTGAGATGAGTGCAATTGTTCGGTAGTTTGAGCCCAAATTAGAGCCAAGAAGGGAATGAAGATGCAGCTAGAGCTCAAAAGATGAGGTCAGCAAACATCAGCTAGTGCTTCATTGGCTGTAAGAGTAGAACAGGCCTCTAAGAAAATATAGAGAAATTTGCATTCCGTGAAAAGAAACTCCACTTTGTAGAAAGAAAAAAAGCATCACGTGTATATCACTTTCATTCATTTAATTCCTATGTGTCTGGAAATTAGCAACTGTCTTTCTATTTTAGCCAGTATAAGATTATTCCTGTGAATTTAAAACAGGATGCATGCATGCATGTTAAGTCACTTCAGTCATGTCTGACTCTTTGCAACCCCATGGACTGTATCCTACCAAGCTCCTCTGCCATGAGATTCTCCAGGCAAGAATACTGGACCGGGTTGCCATGCCCTCCACCAGGGGATCTTCCCGACCCAGGAATCGAACTTGTGTGTCTTATGTCTCCTGCATTGGCAGGAGGGTTCTTTAGCACTGCTGCTGCTAAGTCGCTTCAGTTGTGTCCGACTCTGTGCGACCCCATAGACAGAAGCTCACCAGGCTCCCCCGTCCCTGGGATTCTCCAGGCAAGAATACTGGAGTGAGTTGCCATTTCCTCTCCAATGCATGACAGTGAAAAGTGAAAGTGAAGTCGCTCAGCGTTCCGCCTGGACCCCAGGACGGAGCCTACCAGGATCCTCTGTCATGGGATTTTCCAGGCAAAAGTACTGGGGTGGGGTGCCATTGCCTTTAGTGATATGCTTCAAGAAACTATTCTTTCCTCACGGAATCAATGTAATCAATCATCTCCATGTGACAATTTTACCTGAAGGATGATTTGATTAAAAAGTGAAGACACTGTGCAGAGGACAGGAAAGATTTTCCTAAATGAGGGTGTTTGGTTGAGACAAATCCTTGCGCTCAAGGGAAAAGGACTATTTTCCTGCCAGTCATTTCCAGCGCTCTTTGTACTGGTCTCCCAACATGGAGGGGAGGGCAAGCTCTGGCTGCCTGACTTTGGATCAATTGACCTTTTACATTTTTTTTTTTTAATTGTTTCCGATGTCCTTTAAATCCACATCAATGTTTTGTTTTCTCCAGGGCATCTTTTCAGGCCTAGGTAAGCAGGATGCCTCTTCATGTACAAACAATGAAGCCGCCTCACAGATGGAGCTTGGAGGCGAAGGGCTAAGAACAGAGTGGATGTCCCCTCCTTCGTTCTGATACTGCTGATAGAACAGGAAAAGCTTCTGCATTCACTTGAATTTTTTGCCAGGAGATCGCTGCTTTGTCTCCTAACGGCAAGGTTAAAGTAATACCAGAATTAATTTTTTTTAAGTCAAGAGCACATTTCTCAAAACCACTTTCACTTGTATTCATCAACCATACGATGACTAGCTGAGCACTTTTCTCTTATTCAGGTCCTCTTGATCCTGGGCAACTGCTCCAACCAGGCTTTCTGTCTTCTCACCAAATCTAGACAACCTGGTCCATACAGCCCCGAGGAAGGACAATCACTGTGCCCTGGCACTTGGAGTGACCTGGAGGGAGAAGCAGATTCTAGCACAAAAAGGACTTTTTTTGTTTCTCTGTATTACATACTTGCATAACAGGATCAGTTTAGAGAAACTTTGGAAAGCTTAAAGTCAGCTTGTTGACATTAATATTTTTTTAGTAATGTATACAAATATAAGGCAAGTAAGAAGGCAAGTTAAATATAGCCTTTGCCTGTTCTCTAGCTGATTATAATCTAGAATGAAGGCACTGCTGTGCATAATAAAGTATAAAACTGCTTTAGCATTATTAAGGATGACTGACATTTTTGTAAATGTGTGTATTCTTCATTCATATGAATCTTAATTGCTTGGTTGTCTTTATATGTGTGTGCTCATGTAAAATGTCTTGGGAATTACTTATTAACAAAAAGTAAATGTATTGCAGTAGTTTGTAATTTAGGAAGGTCTTACTGTGCTCCGTTTGATGAGGTGAATAATCCTTTCTTAATTATTTATATGGGTTTTGATACTTTTATACAAAATGAGTTACATAAATCCATGGAGTATTTGATGTCAATAAGAGAGGTGAATAAAAAAATAAAGGTATAGTTTATTGACTGTTCTCATATAACAAGCATTCCATCTCATTAACTTTTTATAACAAACCAAAATGAATGTTCTTTTATGATCCTCCCTACATAGCTAGTGGAACTGAATGAAAGTTGTGGAGGTGAAATCATTCACTCACAGTCATGTACTGATCACTGGGCAGATCTGGGACTCAAACAGTTTCCATCCGGCTCCTGAAGTTCATGCTTAGAACCCCTACTCTTCTCTCCTTTGAGGAAAGGGTTTTTCAAAATGCTGATACCAGTTGTTGCTATGCAGAGAAAGACTCTTATCCCTCACCTTCCCTGCCATCCTAAGTGCTCTTATTTAACCCAAGAATGATGAAAAAAAGGCAAACTCTCCATGGACAACATAAAAGGATGACAAAGACATTTTTGAAAAATGTTTTCTAATTGGAAAAACAGAATATGCTAATCTATGATAACTGGGGCAAGGAAAAAGGCAAAAAGTCACCAAAAATATTAGTCAACAGCTCTATTTTTCAGTCCTTGTTTCAAACCTAATTAACTTTTTTTTCCAATAAAAAATTTAATTCTTCTATGTTCATGGATAGGAAGACCCAATATTGTCAAGAAGTTAGTTCTTCCCAAGTTGATCTACAGATGCCATGCAACTCCAATCAAAACTCATCATGTTATGTCCTGGATATTAAAAAACTTTCCCCAAAATTTATATGGAGAAGCAAAGACCCAGAAGAGCCAGTTCAATATTTAAGGAGAAGAACAAAGTTGGAGGGCTGATGCTACCTGACTTTGAGACTTGCTCCAACCCACAATAATCAAGACAGTGTGGTATTGGTGAAAAAACAGACAAATAAATCAATGATACAGAAGACAGAGCTTAGAAATAGAAACACACACACACACACATATATATATAGTAATAGATTTTTGATGAAAGAGCATACAATGGAGCAAAAATAGTCTTTTGACCAAATGGTTTTGGGACATATACATGCAGAAGAAAATGAATCTAGACACAGACCTTATAAATGCCTTTCACAAAAATTCATTCAAATAAATCAAAGCCCTAAATGTAAAACACAGAATTATGAAACACCTAGAAGATAACATAAGCAAAAACCTCCATGACCTCAGGCATGGTGACAACTTTTTAGTTACACCAAAGGCACAATCCATAAGATAAATAATAAGCAGGATTTCATTTAAAATTTTCTGTTTTGTAAAAGACAATGGCTAGAAGATGGAAAGACAAGCCAGTTATCTCTGGATTGGCTCATCCTCTAGAAGATTCTCCAGGGAGATCTTGTGTGTGTGTTAGTCACTCAGTCGTGTCTGACTCTCTGCAACACCATGGACTGTAGCTCCCAGCCTCCCCTGCCCATGGAATTCTCGAGGCTAGAATACTGGAGTGGGTTGCCATTTCCTTCTCTAGGGCATCTTCTAACCCAGGGATTAAACTCAGATCTCCTGCATTGCAGGCAAATTCTTTACCATCTGAGCCACCAGGGAAGCCACTCATATCTCTTATGTCTCCTGCATTGGCAGGCAGGGTCTTTACCACTAGTGCCACCTGGGAAGCCCAGGAGATCTTGAGAATGCAGTATAACATGGGTTTAAAATGTTAAATTATTTTTCTACATCCTTGAGAGTTGAATGACAGTTTTTCATAGTGAAAAATATTTGATTCACATGTTTTTCATTGAAAATACTTTATATTGTTTAGCTTTTTATGTTGCTTTTAAGAAATCTAACATCAGTCAATTCTGTTGTCCTTCTAAATTATTGATCTTTTTGCCTGTAAGTCAAAAGGACTTGCCTGTAAATCCTAAAGATTTTTTTTAAATCATTAAAGTCTTATAGATTTATTAACATACATCTTGAAGTTAATCACTGTTAAAGTCTAACCCAATCAGCTCTCTCTTCTTTAAAGGTTTCATATGTCAAAACATACCTCAGTACAGTGAGTGAGTGTTTGTCAATCCAGAGGTTCATTACTCTCTCAGGTAAATGAGAATGAGTCGTGGGGCTTTGATCTCCAGGCCCAGAGAAATGGACCAGCGGTCCTTGGCACACACGACAGGAGACCACCTGGGGATTTTGAATAATACTGAGGTGGACAGATTTCTAGCAGTGTTCCTAGTGTGGGGGCAGGCAGATCCTGAAGCAGAGCAGTAGTGAGTCTTGCTGGCAGGTCTGATGCTCATCCCAGTAGATTAACAATTAAACCAAGTGTCTTATTTCCTATGAGTTACTTACAGCTTTCAACTGTTTGGCTTTCAACTTTTTCTCTATAGTAGTCTCAAGAAAAGTTCTCAGGTACTTGTTGGGTGTCTTCCCATATTTAAAAAGTGTTCTTATTTTATTTCCAGGAATTTTTATATTAAAGAATTAAATACTGGTTGCTTTATTGTTTGTTTTTCATCATCAGACTCCATATTATATGATGTTTTTGTATTTACCTCTTTCATTTTAAGCCATCTACTTCTTATTTTTTAACTTCTTTTTTAAACTTGTTTTCATTCTCTTGTTTACTTTACTACTTTTATCCAAAGTCTCTTATTAATAGGTTTGTTTAAACCTATTCTCCCTGAGATACTTCACAATTGAGTCATCATTGCTGTTATAATTTCCCCCTTGTCTTCAAACTTTTCCTCCTCTTCTTCTTCTTCCTCTTCCTCCTCCTTCATTGAGTTTAATTTTTATTTCCTTTCTTCCTTAATATATAAATGAAAGTGAAAGTGTTAGTGATTCAGTCATGTCCAATTCTTTGCAACCCCATGGACTGTAGCCCACCAGGCTCCTCAGTCCATGGGATTCTCCAGGCAAGAACACTGGAGTGGTTTGCCAGTCCCTTCTACAGGGTTATATATATAGATAGATATAGGAATGATATGTATATACGTTATATATATATAGATAGATCAGATCAGTCGCTCAGTTGTGTCCGACCTTTGCAACCCCATGAACGCAGCCGCCAGGCCTCCCTGTCCATCACCAACTCCCGGAAGTCCTCATATATCATTATATATATATATCCCCCCCCCCCCAGCATTCTTCTTGTCCATAAATGCTTGTTTGGGGATATCTAATTCAGTCTGGAATGTTGTATTAGAGTTTTCTTCTGTTTTTACTTGATTTCCTGAGAGAGGATTTTCATCTGGGTGAGCAAATATCTGATTCCCACTGTTTCCCTCCTGTAGTAGTGGAGTGTGTAGATGCAGACAGCTTACATCTGCAGTTTGTGGACAAGATGCTAGTGAAATGGATTAAGTTTCCTGTTTCAAGAGAAGGAAATTCTTCTGGATTGTTCATTTGGATTATTTATTTTGATAGTTTGAATGCAGATTTTATGTCCTTGATTTTATTTTTTATTCTTTTTTTTTCCTAGTATGATCACATTTCCCTGTCCTGCTTCTTTTTTCCCTTTACCTTCCAGTCTCCCCTAAACATCACTCTCTTTCTTATAACCTCATCCTTCAGAAACAATGCCTCTCAATCATATCACCGAGAGCTGCACACACTATTATGTCCTTTCTCCACTGTCAGTGTTCTGATTTATCAGAAGTGTTTTTCAGTATTTTCACACTTATGGTGGACTTTCTCTTGCTTGAAGGGCAGATGTATGGCCATTTCTTCTCCTATTCCCTCTTCCTCAGCAGTTTTTCCAAGCCCTTCTCTGCACCCCCACCCCATCTCTTATCCTCAACACTGAGAGGTGGCACTGCTGAAAATAGGCATTTCTTTCTGTACTTACAGGTAATTTGAAGTTTGTAGTGTTGTATGAACTCTGGCAACATCATTTTCCTGGTTTTATTTGCTATACTGAGCAAGAGATGCTACAAAGAAGTGGCCACTGGGAAGAATGTAGTGTCACAAAGCCAAAGGATAAAAATCTTTCAGGAACAATGATCAATGTGGCAAGGGCCGCTGGGAGGGTGAGTAAGATGAAGACAGAAAACTAGCCATTGGTTTAGGGTCATCCTTGGTCCCACTGAAAGAGAATGGGTACAAAAGACCAACCAGAATGGATTCTACAGAGAAAAACTGTGAGAAAGCAAGTCCAGTGTACTAATTGGAGAAGGCTTATTATATAAGATTATATGCATGTGCAGTAGCTGAGGGTGATATGGGGTCAAATTTTCCTTTTTGTAAGTTTTTATTTAAGCATATACTTACAAAAAATGCACGTATCTTAAAAATACCTCTTGATGAACTTTCAGAAGCAGCAGCCTGCAGATCAAATAGGCTACCACCCATTCCAGAAATCCTCAGTGCTCCATGAAGTCACCAGTTATCTCCCAAAGGGTGACCCATATGCTCATGTGTGACACCATAGTGCTGGCTTCTCTTTTGTGTCTGATTTCCTTTGCTGTGCATTATGTTTGTGATTGCTATTCACTTTTTAATTAATACTTACTGGTGGTTGTAGCATTTTCTTTCTCATCACCATTTAATTTTCTCTCATCTGAATATACTACAGGTTATTTACCATGGCATTGAAAGGAATTGTACAATTATTTTGGACTTTTATACATAGTGCTGCCATGTACCAGTCATGATTTCCTAATTTCTAGTCATGCATTTTCTCGTATGTGACTTTTGGTGAACATATGTATGTCTTTACCTAGGAATGAAATTCTTGGATTACAAAAAACACACATATGAGCTAATTATAGCCAAGCAAACCTATACCATTTATTTTTTGTTTGTTTTCTCAGCACTATATATGAGTTCACTTGCTGGATAAATTTTTTAGCCCTTCAGTTCAGTTCAGTTCAATCGCTCAGTCGTGTCCGACTCTTTGTGACGCCATGAATCGCAGCATACCAGGCCTCCCTGTCCATCACCAACTCCCAGAGTTCACTCAGACTCAAGTCCATCGAGTCAGTGATGCCACCCAGCCGTATCATCCTCTGTCGTCCCCTTCTCCTCCTGCCCCCAATCCCTCCCAGCATCAGAGTCTTTTCCAATGAGTCAACTTTCGCATGACGTGGTCAAAGTACTTGAGTTTCAGCTTTAGCATCATTCCTTCCAAAGAAATCCCAGGGCTGATCTCCTTCAGAATGGACTGGTTGGATCTCCTTGAAGTCCAAGGGACTCTCAAGAGTCTTCTCCAACACCACAATTCAAAAGCATCAATTCTTCAGCGCTCAGCCTTCTTCACAGTCCAGCTCTCAGATCCATACATGACCACAGGAAAAACCATAGCCTTGACTAGACGAACCTTTGTTGGCAAAGTAATGTCTCTGCTTTTGAATATGCTATCTGGGTTGGTCATAACTTTCCTTCCAAGGAGTAAGCGTTTAGCCCTTACATACTTTTTAAAAACTTTCAATTTATCAATTGTGACACAGCTTTTAAATTGCCTTTCACCCTGCTTATGAGACAGCAAAAGAGACACTGATGTATAGAACAGACTTTGGACTCTGGGACCGGGAGAGGGTGGGATGATTGGGGAGAATAGCATTGAAATATGTATAATATCATATCTGAAACGAGTCAGTCCAGGTACGAGCCCTATAACAGATGCCTGGGACTGGAGCACTGGGATGACTTGGAGGGATGGTGTGGGAAGGGGGGAGGGAGGAGGGTTCAGGATGGGGAACACGTGTATTCTGGTGGCGGATCCATCTCGATGTATAGTAAAAGCAATACAATATTGTAAAGTTAAGCAAAAAATAAACAAACAAACAAACAAACAAAAAATAATAAATTGCCTTTCACTGAAGGCCAACCAACGAAGGTGTGTTGGTAGGCAAATTGGACGCTGCCTTTAAGAAGTATCACTTCATACATTTTTGCAGTTTTTCTCTTTGTTTAGCTCTCTTTTCCTCATTGATTTGTTGATACTGTTTCCCTTTCTGGATACGAGTGCTTTACTGGTTAGAGGTTCTTTTACAGTATGAGAAATAGTAAAGTATGTTTGAATACTGATAGGAACAATTCAGTGATTCAGGATACGGAAGAAAAGTGTGGGAGAGAAATCCTTGAGTGAACAGTGGGGATAAGATCCAACCAGCAGGAGGAGCTGACCATTGTGACTCTATTGTACTCAACTTAAATTTTTAGTAAAATGTTGCTTTACTATTATAAATGTGATAAATATGTTAACTAAACAAAGTTATATTTTTATATTGAATCATTTTCCTTGAGAAGGAAATGGCAACCCACTCCAGTATTTTTGCCTAGAAAATTCCATGGACAGAGGAGCCTGGCAGGGTATAGTCCATGGGATTGCCAAGAGTCAGACTTGACTGAGCACACACACACAAACACACACACACTGGATCATTTTAACTTTCCAAAAATGGGAACTCTTTATTAAAAAATTAGAATATAAAGTCTTTTTGCATATATATAAAGGAAAAGTATTCTGTGCTGTGTTCACTGGCTTTTTGTTATAAGGACATATGCCACTGTGTCATGGTACTAAATCTGAAATATTATTGTTGAATCATTCAATTTTTTTACCCTTTTTGCTTTTCTTATTTAATTTAGTCTTTTGAATAATATTCATTTTGCTTTACTTTATCTGACTATATTGCCTTCTTCTAAGCTTTTATTTTCATTAAATGGCCTAATGGGTATCTTCAACTACCCACTTGAAATTGTTTGGGTTGTTTTCATTTTGCTGTTTTGTTTTGCATTTTCTTTCTCATGTATTTCAGCAAGTTTTAAATTCTTCTGAATTTTTAAAATTTCTCTTTTACTTTGTTTTTTAATTTTCTTTAATGTCTTTAATATTTTAATTTTTGCTAAATTTATTTTTAGCTTTTCTTAACTTGACAGGAAATATAAAATAAATAACTAATAAGGACCTACTGTGTAGCACAGGGAACTCTACTTCATTCACTGTAATATGTATACTCAGTTGCTCAATCACCGTAATGATCTGTAAGGGAAAGTAATCTAAAAAAAGTGAATACATGTATATGTATAATTGATTCACTTTGTTATAGAGTAGAAACTAATAGAACATTGTAAATCAACTATACTCCAATAATTTTTTTTTAAAAACCAAAAAAAAAAGAAAAAGAAAATATATTAACAGCAGATATTTAAATAATTCAAACCCCAGTTTGAATACTTCTATTCCTTCATTCAGTCTTCAATTGATTTCTGAGTCTTTGCAATCCTGTTTGTAGCAAAATATGCAATCAAAACCTATGGTATTTACTTGAGCATTCATGAGTCCTGTGACAGGTTGTGCAACAGGTGTCAGTTTAACAGAAGGGAGAAACAGGCTGATAATTCTATTCCAGGAAAGTGCCTCCTTTCTGGATTAGTTTAACCAAACATTAAGTTCATGGGAGTTAGGGGGCAGGGTTTCTCTGACATTGCTATATGCTATTAATAATCAAGGAGAGGCTAACTAGGGCCAAGAATTTTCATTATATAATTTTGGAATAAAGACAGTCTCTTCTTTGTGGGATCACCTAACAAACACAAACATTCCCCTCCAAAAGTCAGCATGGCTTTGTTTCATATTTCAGAGCAAAAAGAATTCTTGCCTCATCTCTTACTTTAACCCTCAGCTGTCAAAAGAAAAGTAGACTTCTTAATAGATATGCTTGTGACTTTAGAAAGAACAATTTTTTATAAGACTTTTCTGTCTTTGAAAAGTTAGGTGGAAAACTTGCAGTACAGAGGTCTCACTGACCTAGCATTCATAGCTGATGATTTTATCATCTCATTCTGGGTCCTACTCTAAGAGGAATATCTTTCCTTCAGTCAGTTCTGTCCAGCTTCCTCTCTCATTACAGGATGATATTTTCTACTCTCCCTCACACTATAATTGTCCCTCCAAAGTCCCCCCTCTCCTGCAGGGTTATGGGTCCTTACAGTCATTTGTGGGCTTCCCTGGTGACTCAGATGACAAAGAGTCTGCTTGCAATGAAGGACACCAGGATTCGAGCCCTGGGTTGGGAAGATCCCCTGGAGAAAGGAACAGCAATCCACTCCAGTTTTCTTGCCATGGAAAACTCCATGGACAGAGGAGCCTGGTGGGCTACAGTCCATGAGATCATTTGTGTTGTTAATTATAGACTAGGTTTAGTCATGTCCAACTCTTGCAACCCAATGGACTGTATATAATTTTTCATTGTAGTCATTTGTATTGCTCATTATCCACATTCCCTAAATGTGAGAGTTGTCTATGGTAATTCTTCTCAGCTAACTTCTCAGTTTACCATGAACCTCCACATAAAACCGAGTCTAGAGAACAAGATGGCAGAGGAGTAGGTGGACGTGGAGGGCGTGTCTCTCCACCAATACATCAGGAATACACCTTCAGATGCAGAAGTGCATGCAGAACACCAGCTGAGAGTGGACAGGAGGGTCTGATTAGTGGAAAAGAACATACAGAACCATGTAAAACTCAGTAGGACAAAGGGACTAGGGGGGAAAATGGGAGTCTTAGTAGGACTGGACCTGCCCTCTGCCAGTGGGGGGACTGAAGCAGGGGTCTGATGCCCACATGGGGGCAACTGTCTGAGCCAGAGGAGAAACATTTAAGGCTGAGAGTGAAACAGCAGATCTGTGGCGGCCTAAGTAGAATGAGAATCAGACAGTCCTTGCTGCAGCCATACATACCCTGGACAAGGACACAAGTCCCCTGGAAGGTGCAGTGGCTGGGAGCTGGAGTTTAAGGATTGTGAAGCAATCAGTCTCAGGGCAAGGGCTGCTGTTGACTGCAGAGAGAAGGATCAAGGGGGTGTGAGGGAGGAGACTGTGGTGGGAAATGCCTGTGGAGGAAAGCCGGGCAGCCATGGAAGCAAGGCGATAGTGCTGCAGTCTCAGGCGCCTCAGGAGCAAACCCCAGTGGGTGACCCACGTGCAGAGGTGGAAATAAGACCACAATTGAAACCCAGGGGCAGGGTGGCTAAGGAAGACCCAAAGTCTTCCCACCAGCTGTAGAAGCTGCAGATTAAATCCACACGATCAACTAAGCAGATTCTGTGTCTATGGAATATATAAAAGGTCATTGAGAGCTCCCACAAATGAAAAGGTACTCGTTCTGATAGCTGTGGACATTGGAGGCAAGACTACACAGGAGTAGGACCAGATTAGAATCTGAGCTGCCCCACAGCAGGTCCAGAGATCAGCACAGTGTTGGAGGGCATCCTATTGGAGGGGAAGTGCACTGTGATTCCCAGCGAGGGAAAGGATACTGACAGCAGTGACTCAAGAAAAACATTCATTCTTATGTTTTGACTTGTTCTGTAGATTCTTTTAGATTTTTTTTTCTTCCTTCTGCCCCCCACCCTGTTGTAGTTGTTGATTTTATTGGTACTATGAAATCTAACTAAGCTTTTGAGCTTTTTTTTTTTTTTTTTTCTTCAGTCACATTTTTTAATAGTTGTTATAAACTTCTGCCTCTACACTGGGCTTTTGCAGTTCTGTGGAGTTTTCCTTTTTATTCTTTTTTCTTTCTTCTTCCATTTTTTCTTTTCTCTTTATTATAATTTTAATTTTTTAAGGCTATTATATTTTTCTACTTTTATTTCTTTTTTGCCATTCCTACTGTTATTTTTTCCTTGCAGTTAATCTTTAATGTATATAAATCTTTTCCATCTACCTCTATTTAACCTTGCATATCTGTTCTTTCTTTCCTTTTTTTCCTTCCTCTCAACATTTTTGTTAGTTTTATTTTCATTGCTTTATTCCCAAATTGGCACCTTGCTTTAGTTCTGTTTTCCAGTTTTGCTTTAATTAGTTTTGTTCTGGCAGATATAATTTTTGGTTTCCTTTATTTGCTGGGACAATCTATTGTACTTTGTTTTTGTTGGACTGTTTTGATTTTGCTTACGGGTGTATATGTATGTGTGTATATTCAGTCACACTTTTTACTGTTGTTATAAACCTCTGCCTCTATATTAGGCTTTTGCAGTTCTGTGGAGTTTTCATTTTTTCTTTTTTCTTCCCCCTTTTTTCCTTCTTTTCTCTTTTTTAATAATTTAATTTTTAATTTTTTGAACCTATTGTATTTTTTCGACATTTATTCCTTTCTTTGCCATTCCTATTGTTTCTTCACTTCTTGCAGTTAATCTTTAATGTATATAAATCTTCTTCATCTACCTCTATTTAACTTTGCATATCTATTATTTCTTTCTTTTCCTCTCAACATATTTGTTAGTATTATTTTCATTGCTTTATTCCCTACTTGGCACTGTGCTTTAGCTTTGTTTTCCACTTTGTGCTTTAGTTAGTTTTGTTCTTAACTGGTAAGTATAATTTTTGATTTCCTTTGTTCACCAGGTCAATCTATTTCACTTTACTTTTGCTGGACTGTTTTGACTTTGCTCATGGGTGTATATGTATATGTGTATATTCCATTATTTTAATTATTATTTTCCTGATTTTATAATTGCCATTAATTTGAGCTTCATCTTTGATTTCTCATTTTTGGATATTGGTTTTAATCTCACTTAATGCCGTAACATATCATTTTTGGAATCTTTGTTCCTGACCAGAGACCAAACCCTGAGCCTTTGAAGTGGGAGCACTGACTCCAAGACCCTAAACTACCAGAGAGCTATCCCTAGGGAGTACAAAATACTGAGAATTCACACAAAGGAAACCACTTGAATACAAGACCAAGCATCACCCAATCACCAAAAGCACCCTGTGCAGGATGCCTCATCTAAACAACAAACAAAACAAAAATACAAATACAGTCATCAGCAGGCAGGATTACTCCTCACTCAGCCTTGCCCATCAGAGGAAAAACAAACAAAAACTTAGCACAAATCTCACCCTATATGAAGCTTACACAAACCACTGGACCAAATTTAGGAGGGCAGAAATCAAAAGGAAGAAAGAATTCAACCCTGAAGCCTGGGAAAAGGAGACCTCAAATGCAATAAGTTAAAAAAAATAATGAAAGGCAGAGAAATACTATACAAATGAAGAAACAAACTAGAAACATAGAAGTTCATATAAACGAAGAAGAAATAGGCAAACTACCTGAAAAAGACTTCAGAATAATGATAGTAAAGATGATCAAAAACCTTGAAAACAAAATGGAGCAAATGCAAGAATCAATTAACAAAGACATAGAAGAATTAAAGAATAAACATACAGAGACAATACAATTACTGAAATTAAAAATATTCTAGAAGGAATCAATAGCAGAATATCTGAAGCAGAAGAATGAATCAGTAAGCTGGAAGATAAAATGTTGGAAATAACTTCTGAAGAGCAGAATAAGGTAAAAACAATGAAAAGAACTGAGGATAGTGTCAGAGACCTCTGGGACAATATCAAATGCACCAGTTCGAATTATAGGGGTCCCAGAAGAAAAATAGAAAGAGAAAGGGCATAAGAAAATTTTTGAAGAGATTATAGTTGAAAATTTCCCCAGTATGGAAAAGAAAATAGTCAATCAAGTCCAAGAGGCACAAAGAGTCCCATATAGGATAAACCCAAGGAGAAACATGCCAAGACACATACTAATCAAACTAACAAAGACTAAACACAAAGAACATTAAAAGCAGCAAGGGAAAAGCAACAAGTAACATACAAGGGAAACCCCATATGCTTATCAGCTGATCTTTAAGCAGAAACCCTGCAGGCCAGAAGGGAATGGCAGGATACATTTAAAGTACTGCAAGGGAAAAATCTCCAACCAAGATTACTGTACCTGGCAAGAATCTCATTCAAAATTGATGGAGAGATCAAAAGCTTTTCAGACAAGCAAAAGTTAAGAGAATTCAGTACCATCAAACCAGCTTTACAACAAATGTTAAAGGAATTTATATAGTCAAGAAATACAAGAGAAGAAAAAAAAGATCTACAAAATCAACTCCAAACAATTAAAAAAATGACAATAGGAACATATATATATATATATATATATATATATATAAATAATTACTTTAAATGTTAATGGATTAAATGCTCCAACCAAAAAAAAGACCCATAAATATGCTGTCTACAAGAAACCCATTGCAGACCCAAAGATACATATAGACTGGAAGTGAGAGGATGCAATAATACATTCCATGTAAATGGGAAGCAAAAGAAAGCTGAAGTAGCAATCTTCATATCAGAAAAAATAGATAATAAAATAAAGAATGTTGTAAGAGATAAGGAAGGACACTACATAATGACCAAGGGATCAATCCAAGAGGAAGACATAACAATTGTAAATATCTATGCACACAACATAGGAGCACCTCAATACATAAGACAAACACTAACAGACATAAAAGGAGAAACTGACAGTAACACAATAATAGTAGGAGACTTTAACACCCCACTCACACCAATGGACAGATCACCAAAACAGAAAATTAATAAGGAAACACAAGTCTTTTTTTTTTTTTTTGGGAAATGGGAAGAAAGAAGGGGAGTGATGGTGGGGAGGAGTATATGTAATTTCTTAACCAATGGCTTTCTGTTTTTAATCACAAAGAACACTTAAAAAAAATCATGGTGAATTCATCTTATATTAGGAGGTTTGTTCTCGAAATGAAAAGTTCAGGAAACAAAAAGTCCAGTTTGGGTGTCCTCATCTTTAGGCACATTGTATTTTTACTGTAAGTCTATCTTTACCACAATATATTATTAAGGACAGGATCACATTTGTCACTTCTTCCTCCCTACTACCCAAAGTGGTACCAAACCCACAAAATAGTCAATAAACCTCCACAGAGTGAACAAATAGTCTTTTTTTTTTTTTTTGAAACTCTCCTGAGTGAATGAATTTTTGAGCTCATAAGTAATATTTTTCCTTTCTTTCTATTACAGCAGATTATATGAGTGGGTTTAAAGTCTCCCACTATTATTGTATTCTCTAGAGAATTCTTTAGTTTTTTGGAGAAATTTTATTATCTAATTAGCCCTAATGAGAATTGTCTTTAGGCTTCCCACATTCTCCACCCTGCTGGAGAATCACAAGGCTTTTCCCTCTTTTTTTTTTTATTTGCGAGTTCCCATACTCTCCAAGTTTCCTCATGATCTTTTTTTGACGCGTTTCCTTTTGTCTTTTTCTATAATTCTGGATTCTCTTAGTTCACTATCCTCTCTCCTCTTCACTATTTTCCTCCAGGTTTTTGATCTACGAATATGTTGCCTTCAGGTCCTTGTTAAACCTTTGCATCTTCTCAATCCTTGTCTCCAGATTTTGTGAATTTTAATTTATTTGTTCAGTGTTCCTTCTCTTCTTTTGTTTTTTGGTGGCTTCTTTTTATCTGGTTTTTTTTTTAGTTTTTGTACAGTAAGTTCTGTCAGGGCGGAGATGAACACCCAAATCTAAACCGGCCAGTTTCAGGCACTCAGATAATCCTCAGAAGCACAGACTTGGTTGAGTCTGCGTTTTATGCCCTTCCCAGATCCGAGTAGCGCAGGTGATGAAATGTTCAGCGAGCGCAGCTGCTGCGACTTATCGACTCTCCGCCGCTCAGTTTTCTGGGTATACAAACAGCGCACTTTCTCAGGCAGATGTTGACCATCCAGAGCCCCAAGAAGCGTGAGTCAGCACAGAAACCCACTCACAGTTCCGTTAGACAGTGTCTCTCTAGGGCTATAATTGCCCGCCTCTGGCCCTGGCTGCCTGTCACCAGAGTGGGACGGCCTGCAGCCGGCCAACTCTGTGCAGCCCTTTGTTCTGTAGGCAGTCCTGGTGGTATCTTAAGTTAGGGCTGGCTTTTGATGCAGTAGATAACCGACAGTCTGGTTATTTCGCTTGGATAGCGCCCGAGATAACCAGGCCAAATCCTTTGTCAAAGCAATGCAGGCCTCGCCGCTCCTCCTAGCCCAGCCCCCACTTGCCAATAGCAAATGCTGGTGTCCGCGCCAGTTCTCCGCAAAAGGAGTTACCGCAGGGCTCGTTTTCTCGTTTTGAAGACAATGAGCTGTCTTTCTAAGTGCCTGATGTCCTCTGCCGGCATTCAGAAGTTGTTTTATCGAGTTTATTCAGCATTCAAATGTTCTTTTAATGGATTTGTGGAGGAGAAAGTATTCTCCCCGTCTTACTCGTCCGCCATCTTAGCTCCTCCCCCGAGATGTTTTCTTGATTATGTTTTTATTCAAAACACAAGTCTTAAATGATACATTAGGTAAGATGGATCTCTTTGATATCTTCAGAACATTCCATCAAAATGTAGAAGAATACAACTTCTTCTCAAGTGCACATGGAACATTCTCCAGGATAGACCACATCTTCAATTACAAATCAAACGTAAGTTAAAAAGTCCACAAGCAATAAATGCTGGAGAGGGTGCGGAGAGAAGGGAACCCTCTTGCACTGTTGGTGGGAATGCAAACTAGTACAGCCACTATGGAGAACAGTATGGACATTCCTCAAAAAACTGGGAATAGAACTGCCTTATGATCCAGCAATCCCACTGCTGGGCATATACACTGAGAAAACCAGAATTGAAAGAGACACGTGTACCCCAATGTTCATAGCAGCACTGTTTGCAATAGCCAGAACGTGGAAGCAACCTAGATGTCCATCCACAGATGAATGGATAAGCAAGCTGTGGTACATATACACAATGGAGTATTACTCAGCCATTAAAAAGAATACATTTGAATCAGTTCTAAGGAGGTGGATGGAACTGGAGCCTATTATACAGAGTGAAGTAAGCCAGAAACAAAAACACAAATACAGTATACTAATGCATATATATGGAATTTAGAAAGATGGTAAAAATAACCCTATTTACGAGACAGCAAAAGAGACACTGATGTATAGACCAGACTTTTGGACTCTGGGACCGGGAGAGGGTGGGATGATGGGGGAGAATAACATTGAAATATGTATAATATTATATCTGAAATGTATTAATCGTTCAAACTAAACACTGTCATGTTACAATTTGTTCATATTAGATGTTTGTAATGTTTCTGATAATCAATAAAAGAGATTCTTGATAAAAAAAAAAATCGTATCAAGCATCTTCTTGGACCACAACACTATAAGAGTAGATATCAATTACAAGAAAAAATACTGTAAGAAACACAAATACATGGAGATTAAACAATACGTTACTAAATAATCAACAGGTTACTGAAGAAATCAAAAGGGAAATCAAAAAATGTCTAGAAACAAATGACAATGAAAACACAACTCAAAACCTATGGGATGCAGCAAAAGCAGTTTTAAGAGGGAAGTTTATAGCAACATAATCCCATCTCAAGAAACAAGAAAAGCATCAAATATACAACTTAACTTTATACCAAAAACAACTGGAAAAAGAAAACCAAAAGAACCCAAAAATTAGTAGAAGGAAAGAAATCATTTATAAAGATCCAAGCAGAAATAAATGAAAAAGAAATGAAAGAAACAATAGTAAATATTAATAAAACTAAACGCTGATTCTTTAAGAAGATAAAAAAATTGACAAACCTTTCACCAGACACATCAAGAAAAAAAGAGAGAAGAATCAAATCAACAAAATTAGAAATGAAAAAGGAGAGCTTACAACAGATAATGCAGAAATACAAAGGATTAGGAAAGATTATTTTGAAAAACTGTATGGCAATAAAATGGATAATGTGGAAGAAATGGAGAGATTCTTAGAAAAGTTCAATCCTCCAAGACTAAACCAGGAAGAAATAGAAATTATGAATAACCCAATTACAAGCACTGAAACTGAAGCTGTGATAAAAAATCTCCCAAAAAACAAAAGCCCAGGACTAGATGGCTTCATAGGAGAATTCTGTCAAACATTTAGAGGAGAGCTAATGCCTATCCTTCTAAAACTCTTTCAAAAAATTGCAGAGGAAGGAACACTTCCAAACACATTCTACAAGGCCACCAAAGCCAGACAAAGACAACACAAAAACGGAAAACTACAGGCCAGTATCACTGATGAACACATATGCAAAAATCCTCAACAAAATTTTAGCAAATGGAATTTAGCAGTACATCAAAAAGCTCATCCACCATGATAAAGTTGGGTTTATTCCAGGAATTCAAGGATTCTTCAATGTATGGAAATCAATCAATGTGATACATCATATTAACAAATTGAAAGATAAAAACCATATGATCATCTCAATAGATGCAGAAAAAGCCTTTGACAAAATTAAGCACCCTTTTATGATTAAAACTCTTCAAAAAATGGCCATAGAAGGAACCTATCTCAACATAGTAAAGACCATATATGATAAGCCTACAGCAAACACTGAAAGCATTCCTCCTAAGATCAGGAACAAGACCAGGGTGTCCACTTTCACCACGGTTAATCAATATAGTTTTGGAAGTCCTAGCTACAGCAATCAGAGAAGAAAAATAAATAAAAGGAATCCAGATCAGAAAAGAAGACATAAAGCCCTCACTATTTGCAGATGACATGATACTGTACATAGAAAATGCTAAAGATAGTATCAGAAAATTATTAGAGCTAATCCATGAATTTAGCAAAGTTACAGGATACAAAATCAATATACATAAATCACTTGCATTTCTATATACTAACAATGAAAAATCAGAAAGAGAAATTAAGAAATCAATCCCATTCACCATTGCAACAAAAAGAATTAAATATCTAGGAATAAACTTACCTAAGGAGACAAAAGAACTGCACCCAGAAAATTATAAGACACTAATGAAAAAAATCAAAGATGACAGAAACAGAGGGAGAGATATTCCATATTCCTGGGTCAGAAGAATCAATATTGTGAAAATGACTATACTACCAAATGCAATCTACAGATTCAATGAGATCCCTATCAAATTAACAATGGCATTTTTCAGAGAACTAGAACAAAAAATTTCACAATTCATATGGAAACACAAACGACCCTGAATAGCCAAAGCAGTCTTGAGAAATAAGAATGGAGCCAGAGGAATCAACCTTCCTGACTTTAGATTAGACTACAAAGCTACAGTCATCAAGACAATATGGTACTGGTACAAAAACAGAAATATAGACCAATGGAACAAGATAGAAAGCCCAGAAATAAACCCATGCACCCACGAGTACCTTATTTTTGACAAAGGAAGCAACTATCAGATCAGATCAGATCAGATCAGTTGCTCAGTCGTGTCCGACTCTTTGCAACCCCATGAACCGCAGCACGCCAGGCCTCCCTGTCCATCACCAACTCCCGGAGGTCACTCAGACTCACATCCATCGAGTCAGTGATGCCATCCAGCCATCTCATCCTCTGTCGTCCCCTTCTCCTCCTGCCCTCAGTCCCTCCCAGCATCAGAGTCTTTTCCAATGAGTCAACTCTTCGCATGAAGTGGCCAAAATACTGGAGTTTCAGCTTTAGCATCATTCCTTCCAAAGAAATCCCAGGGCTGATCTCCTTCAGAATGGACTGGTTTGGGGCAAAAACAGCCTCTTCAATACATGGTGCTGGGAAAACTGGACAGTTATATGTAAAAGAATGAAATTAGAACACCTCTTAACACCATACACAAAGATAAACTCAAAATGGATTAAAGATCTAAATGTAAGACCAGAAAGTATAAGGCTCTTAGGGGAAAACATAGGCAGAACACTTGACATAAATCAAAACAAGATCCTCTATGACCCACCTCCTAGAGTAAGGGAAATAAAAACAAAGGTAAACAAGTGGGACCTGATTAAACTTAAAAAGCACAGCAACAGAAAAGCACAGCAAATGAAACTATAAACAAAGTGAAAAGACAGCCCTCAGAATGGAAGAAAGTAATAGCAAATGAAACAACTGGCAAAGGATTCATTTCCAAAATATACTAGCAGCTCATACAACTCAATGCTAGAAAAACAAACAACTCAATCAAAAAGTGGGAAAAAGACCTAAACAGACATTTCTCCAAAGAAGACATACAGATGGCTAACAAAAACACATGAAAACATGCTCATAATTGCTCATTATTAGAGAAATGCAAATCAAAACTACAATGAGATATCACCTCACACCATTCAGAATGGCCATCATCAGAAAGTCTCCTAATCTCTGGAGAGGGTGTGAAGAAAATGGAACGTGCTTGCACTATTGGTGGGAATGTAAATTGACACAGCCACTATGGAAGACAGTATGCAGATTCCTTAAAAAACTAATAAAACCATTACTTAAAAAAGTAATAAAACCATCAATGACCAAGCAATCCCACTCCTAGGCATATACCCTGAGGAAACCAAAATTAAAACAGACACATGTATCCCATTGTGCATTGCAGCACTATTTACAACAGGTAGAACATGGAAGCAACCTAGATGTCCATCAACAGATCAATGGATAAGGAAGCTGTGGTACATATACACAGTGGAATATTACTCAGCCATAAAAAGAAATGCATCTGAGTCAGTTCTGAAGAGGTGGATCAACCTAGAACCTATTATAAAGAGTGAAGTGAGTCAGAAAGAGAAAGATAAGTATCATGTTCTAACACATATATATGGAATCTAGAAGAATGGTACTGAAGAACTCATTTACAGGGCAGCAATGGAGAAATAGGGATAGAGAATAGAGTTATGGACATGAGGAGAGGGGAGGAGGGAGTAAAATGTATGGAAAGAGTAACATGGAAACTTACATTACCACATGTAAAATAGATAGCCAATGGGAATTTGCTCTATGGCTCTGGAAACCCAAACAGGGGCTCTGTATCAACCTAGAGGGGTTGGATGGGGAGGGAGATGGGAAGGAGGTTCGAAAGGGAGGGGATATATGTATAAAGCAAAGCAAAGTCGCTCAGTCATGTCCTACTCTTTGCGACCCAGTGGACTGTAGCCCACCAGGCTCCTTAATCCACAGAATTTTCTAGGCAAGAATATTGGAGTAGGTTGCCATTTCCTTCTCCAGGAATCTTCCCGACCCAGGGATTGAACCCGTGTCTGCCGCATTTCAGGCAGACGCTTTACTATCTGAGCCACTTGAGCCCTAAGGTTTGACAGAAAACAACAAAATTCTGTAAAGCAATTATCTTTCAATAGAAAGATAAATAAACAGCAACAATAACAACAACAAAAAAACCTGAGTCTAGAAGCTGGAAGTCTTTTCCAGATCTGAAATTTAATGCCAGATCTGATAGTTAGTTACTTGCTACTGTGGCCAGAAAGCAATTGATGTTTTTCCAGGGAAATTAAAATGTTTTGTTCTCATGAGATTGAATTAAACCAATTAAAGAACTGGTTAAACATGAGACATGTTAATCTGTTTCAGGCCAGCCATGTCCAGTAAGGGGTGATGTCTATTAAGTCACAGTTACATAGTTTCACTTTCCAAATGTCTCTAAAGCACAGGATAGGTTATTTTTATACTGGAAAGACTCCCAGACTATACTTTCTAGTGACTAATGTTATAATTACAATAGTTTATAACCTTCATAACTTCTTGATGAAAGTGAAAGTGGAGAGTGAAAAAGTTGGCTTAAAGCTCAACATTCAGAAAACGAAGATCATGGCATCCGGTCCCATCACTTCATGGGAAATGGATGGGGAAACAGTGGAAACTGTGTCAGACTTTATTTTTCTGGGCTCCAAAATCACTACAGATGGTAACTGCAGCCATGAAATTAGAAGACGCTTACTCCTTGGAAGCAAAGTTATGACCAACCTAGATAGCATATTCAAAAGCAGAGACATTACTTTACCAACAAAGGTTCGCCTAGTCAAGGCTATAGTTTTTCCTGTGGTCATATATGGATGTGAGAGGTGGACTGTGAAGAAGGCTGAGCACCGAAGAATTGATGCTTTTGAACTGTGGTATTGGAGAAGACTCTTGAGAGTCCCTTGGACTGCAAGAAGATCCAACCAGTCCATTCTGAAGAAGATCAGTCCTGGGATTTCTTTGGAAGGAATGATGCTAAAGCTGAAACTCCAGTATTTTGGCCACCTCATGCGAAGAGTTGACTCATTGGAGAAAACTCTGATGCTGGGAGGGATTGAGGGCAAGAGGAGAAGGGAACAACAGAGGATGAGGTGGCTGGATGGCATCACTGACTCGATGGATGTGAGCTCCGGGAGTTGGTGATGGACAGGGAGGCCTGGCGTGCTGTGATTCATGGGGTTGCAAAGAGTCGGACACTACTGAGCGACTGATCTGATCTGATCACCTTCATCTTTCTTCTTTAATATTCTTCTTTCCTTAGGTGCTTAGATTTTAAAAACATAAATCCCCATTCTTTAGAACTTTTGGCTCTTTCTTCTCTGGCTATATAGGAAAATATATATTTAGATAGATAGTAGAGATAAGAGGTCTGGCTATCTTGGTCCTAAGGAACAGAAGATAGGGGTGTGGCAGATTATCACCTGCCTCACAGGCTCAGGTAACATTTCGTATTTTCCCCATTTTGATTGACACTCAGAGTGAGAGATGGCATGGTATGTCTTTTGTAGCCCTCCTGCCAAAATTGTCTAGTCTCTTGTTTTTACAAAGAAACGTCTGTCCATGGTATCATCTTTATCCTGACAACTGGTATAATTATTTTCCAAGATGAGAGCACAGCACTTGGCAAGGGCATAATCAGAGGCTTATGATTAGTTAGTCTAGACTTGGAAGGCTGTTTCCATGGGTTGCTCATTTTCTGATGGCTTGTGACTCCAGGGGAAACACAGGGAACAAAGATACTGCTTGAGTTTTACCAATGATGTCAAAGAAAAAAATCATCACTCAAAATCTAAAACAGAAAAGCGAGCTTGTTGCTTATTAAACAAAGAAAAACCGCATTTGCAAAATGCAATTTCTGAATAAATCAACTGCTGATCTCACATAGGATTTGTAGAGGCTTGGGATTGAATCCTGGACTGATGATGTATAGAAGAGGACCTTTTAGGAAGACATTGATCTCTAGCTGAGAAGGGTTGGTTACTGGAGTGTAGCTGTGCCTAGTATTTTCAGGAGTAGGGGGCCGTCACAAAATGCCTGGCTTACAGAAGTGTGATTGCTGATTCAGAGTCTTCACTGATCAACTGGGATTTTTTCAATGCCGGGTATGAATTACTTGTTACTATGGCCAAAGAAGAATCAGTCTATTTCAAGGGAAATGAAAATGTTCTTGTTCTTGGTGACCATTTTTATATACTCTTTGTACTTGCATTATGTACACCAATGTTTTATCTACTTGACTCTACTTAGGCTCATTGAGGGATCTTATAAAATTATAACCCTGTTTTCCATAGCACCCTGCATAGTTTTCACTGGGTTGGGAGGGACTCCATGACCAAGGTCTTCCGGAATGTAGTAGTAATGCCTCCAGAGAAATGAGGCAGAGCATCTTTTTAATGAGTTCAAAGACACATGAATGGAGAAATGTTTAAAAGTTCAGACAGAGATGGCTATAGTTACATCAGTTAATGAGTTCCCTAGTATACAAGGAAAGATAAACCTGGACTAGATGCCAAACCAAAAGACTTGTTTTTTTTATAGGCAACACTGCTTTTCTGGCTCCTCAAACCTGCCTCCATCTATCGTCTCTCCTGCAAGTTCAAGTCTGGCTCAGCTTCTCATGTTTCCCTGCCCCACATCCTCAGCCCAGTCGTGCTCCAGCACAGCTAAGATCTAAAACCTAGTTGAGATGTAATTTTTCTGCAGAACATAGAGTTCTCTTTTCCTTTCCACTGCTCACATAGCATTGAGCACTGTGCATTCATACTTGTGGCACTTGAGTCCTGCACACCTTATCCATCCACTGATGCTAATTTAAAAGATCAGGAATATACCACATAAGACAGAATTAGGGCAGCACAAGAGACACCCACCTTAAATGTGGGAAAATTCTAGGCACATAGCTGATTCATAGCAACTCTGCAACTGGACAGGTAGGTGTTTCCAGTTTCTTGGTTAGAGCTCTTCCCTAATTCCTAGAAAAGAGTCTCAGTGGTATTTGGATCCAACCTTCATGGGCCTTCCTGGTAGTTCAAAAGGTAAGGAATGTGCCTGTAATGCAGGACATCTGGGTTTGATCCCTGGATGGGAAAGATCCCCTGGAAAAGGGAATGACAACCCATTCTGGTATTCTTGCCTGGGAAATCCCATGGACAGAGGAACTTGGTGGGATATTGTCCATGGGGTAGCAAAGAGTCAGACACTTTCACTTTTTCATGAATTTGAGTCATTGTTCCTTTTCCATAAAAAAAATATGGCAGGTTTGCAGCTGTGTCATTGTCTCATCCAACTTCCTGTCCATAAACTGTTCAGATCAGATCAGATCAGTCGCTCAGTCGTGTCCGACTCTTTGCGACCCCATGAATCACAGCACGCCAGGCCTCCCTGTCCATCACCAACTCCCGGAGGTCACTCAGACTCACATCCATCGAGTCAGTGATGCCATCCAGCCATCTCATCCTCTGTCGTCCCCTTCTCCTCCTGCCCCCAATCCCTCCCAGCATCAGAGTTTTCTCCAATGAGTCAACTCTTCGCATGAGGTGGCCAAAATACTGGAGTTTCAGCTTTAGCATCATTCCTTCCAAAGAAATCCCAGGGCTGATCTCCTTCAGAATGGACTGGTTGCATCTCCTTGCAGTCCAAGGGACTCTCAAGAGTCTTCTCCAACACCACAGTTCAAAAGCATCAATTCTTCAGTGCTCAGCCTTCTTCACAGTCCAACTCTCACATCCATACATGACCACAGGAAAGACCATAGCCTTGACTAGGCGAACCTTTGTTGGCAAAGTCATGGCTCTGCTTTTGAATTAGGAGACCAAATACCAAAGTTACCCTTTTTTTTTTTTTTCTACTTTTTACTGTCTGTGTTGGTTTTAATGACCAGTCTTTCACCCAGCGCACATATCCTGAAGTTCTGTAGTTGTCTAATACATCGAAATTATATTTCACTGGACTAGACCAAACCCATACTCATATTACTCCCCAAGGCAACCAGTTACCTACCTTGGGCAATTTGTGAAGTCTTAGAAAAAAATTTTTTTAATTCCTAAAAGTCTTAAAAATACTATTTCCTAACAAAGAGGATCTATAAGGCATTCCCTTACATCTTTATGAAGTATTTTAAAAAGGGTCATACAGCCTTATCCTGACTTCAACCTTGCCCAGAGACCTAGTCTTACTCCCTAGGGTTTGACTTATGCCCTATGGCCATTTCTGACTTTGAGAATCTCTTCCTGGCTAGAAAGACTGTCCTGGGTACTTTATCAGATCAGATCAGTCGCTCAGTCGTGTCCAACTCTTTGTGACCCCATGAATCGCAGCACACCAGGCTTCCCTGTCCATCACCAACTCCCGGAGTTCACTCAGACTCACGTCCATCGAGTCAGTGATACCATCCAGCCATCTCATCCTCTGTCGTCCCCTTCTCCTCTTGCCCCCAATCCATCCCAGCATCAGAGTCTTTTCCAATGAGTCAACTCTTCGCATGAGGTGGCCAAAGTACTGTAGTTTCAGCTTTAGCATAATGTCAACATTCACTCTTGCCATCTCTTGTTTGAGCACCTCCAATTTGCCTTGATTCATGGACCTGACATTCCAGGTTCCTATGCAATATTTCTCTTTACAGCATCGGACCTGGCTTTTATCACCAGACACATCCGCAGCTGGGTATTCTTTTTGCTTTGGCTCCATCCCTTCATTCTTTCTGGAGTTTTTTCTCCATTGATCTCCAGTAGCATATTGGGCACCTACTGACCTGGGGAGTTTCTCTTTCAGTATTCTATCATTTTGCCTTTTCATACTGTTCATGGGGTTCTCAAGGCAAGAATACTGAAGTGGTACTTTATATGTTCCCTAAATTCTGCGTGAAAACCGATCAACTTCCACTTCTCTTTTTAAATTTTCTAACAGGCAAGACTATTTTATCATAGCTAGGATAGTCAATGTTTCAGAGTTCTGCCTGGAAATCCCCTTAGTTCCTTAATTAGCTACATTTCTTATCTTCTACCTGCAGCTCTTAAGTGTTGCCAAGCTTTCTGGTCCTAAGTAACTAGAATTCCCTTTTCTCATCACTGTGTCTCTTTTAGTGGATTGTAAGATGCATAAAAACAGAACCTCATCTTTTCTATTGCTATTAATATTATATGCCAGCAGCCAGCACAGTGTCTGAAACATAATTGCTTAATAAATAAATAGAAACAGGAATGCCATCAAAGTTAAATGAAAATTTAGTGATAATGACACACTTATCCATAGGAAAAAAAATGTCAAAAACATTAATGAAATTACAAATGATACTCAGTGTCATAGCAAGTACCAAATCCTTTAAAAATGCCCAGAAGTTCTTTGTAGTGTTTCTACATGAATGTCCTATCTCCTTCAATTCAAATATCCAAGATGAAGAAATGGAATGAAAAGCACCTATTTCCCATTCATTCATTTTTTATTGTTGATATTAAAGCAGCATAACCATAGGGGGCTAAATATGTTTTGGAGGCTAAACAGGCAAACAAATATTTCAATGTTGTTCATCTAGAAAAATGCACTTTTATTTCCCAAAGCATAAAAATTTGAGGTGCAACCAAGCTAAATGGAGAACTGCCTAAATAACCTGTGAGTATAGAAAAATAAATAGGCTACATGCCATTTAAAAATGGCATGATACAATTTTTGAGAGCCATTTATATCTTTAGTTTCTTTTATAATATGAATGCAGGGACAGCATTTTGGAAGGTTTCTAATCTCTCTTCAGTTTACTGAATGTAGACAGCAAATAAATATATTTTTGAAAGGGTTTTGCCATTCCCACTGCATGAGTTTTAAGGGTTATATTAAAAGCTGTAGTTTTCCCCCAAGATTGTAGTATCACTGCCACATTCGCAATCAGTCAAACTTGGTAAACGTCTTCCAAGTCCACAGTGTTGGTTTAGTTCACAATAAATGCTTATCACTGCCTCTAGAATATTTTATGTTTGCTTTCTTCCCATACCGATAAGATATAATTTTTCTCAACACAGATCATTGATTTTAAAGCATGAATCATAGAATGTCAGCCCTGTAAAGGACCTTGAGAAGTTATCTATTCCATATCCTTGCCTTCATATGGGTCCACCGTAGCCCACACTGGATAATGTTCATTGATTCCATTTTTAAGGACCTTTGAAGGAAGAGGGTCTTTCAATTTTCTTCTGTAGCCCATTTCAGTGTTTAATAACCCATAAGGCTCTTAGGAAATTCTTCCTTATATCCATCCTAAATTACCAATGGCACATGGATTTAGAGTCCAATCTTAAGTAACTGGAATAAATTACCTGTGCTATGGAAACAGACATTCACTCTGAATTTGAAAAAGTGTTGTCTGTGTGAAATAAACTGAAAATATTACTTCTCGGGGATGGAGTAACTGAATTTCAATCAGGTGCCCCCAACTCCACAAAGTGCTCGTGCTGCAATAAGCCAGATGATTGTCGTCAAATAGTCTTGGCAAAGCCCTTCAAGACATTTCTTAGTGGTATAAGCCCCAAGGCCAGAACTGAACACAGAAGATGAACCATGACAAGGAGTCAGACAAATTGTGGTCAAGCTATATGGGTGACAGGTTATGTACACAGACAGGCTTTCCAAGCTGATCTCAGCAAATACACTACATCTGAGCAGATGATGACAGGCTGAGCTCAAGTTCCTGTGCATGTCTGTGTCTTTTGGATAGAAAGAGTTGCCTTGATGGCAGGGCCCTGGAGAAACTGAGTACATGTCAGTCTCTAAGGCAGCAGACTGACCAGCCCAGTTCACGCCACCACAGTAGCTTGTAGCCAGGGCTCTCCCTGGGGGAGGCATCCTTCTAGTAACAGCCAACGTTTGGAAAAGCTTAATCTCTGCTAGGAAATGTGCTGAACTCTTGCTTTCATTAAATCTTTGAATAATTATAACAATATTATGGCACTTCCTTGAGGAAGTGGCTCAAATGGTAAAGAATCCACCTGCCTATGGGAGACCTGGGTTTGATTCCTGGGTTGGGAAGATCCCCTGGAGGAGGGCATGCAACCTACTCCAGTATTCTTGCCTGGAGAATCCCCATGAACAGAGGAGCCTGGCAGGCTACAGTCCATGTGGTCACAAAGCATCGGACATGAATGAGTGATTAAGCACAGCACAGCACAACAATATCATGCGAGGTGTGATTGTGTGCTCAGTCACTTGGTATATTTGCGTCTCCTGCATTAGCAGGCATGTTCTTTACCACTTGCATCACCTGGGAATGAGATAGGTACAATTATTATCCTTATTTTACCTGTAAGGAAATTAAAGAACAATGAGATTAAGTAAACTTGCTCCAACTACTAAGTGCCAGAATTGGAATTTAAAATAATGCAGTAATATTCCCTGGTGTCTCAGATGGTAAAGAATCTGCCTGCAATGCAGGAAACCTGGGTTTGATCCCTGGGTCAGGAAGATCCCCTGGAGAAGGGCATGGCCACTCACTCCAGTATTCTTGCCTGGAGAATTTCAAGGTCAGAGGAGCCTGGCAGACTACAGTCCATGGGTTCACAAAGAATCGGACATGACTGAGCAACTAACACAAACATAGTCATATTCCAGAACCCACTCACTATGTCTCACTGCCTCTCACACTAAATTAGAATAGGGAGCAATTTTTTAATGAAAGCCCTAATTAGTATCCACTCACATCACTGAGCTCTGGCCAGCTGGGCAGGGTGGGCACAAATCAATGCATTTCATTTATGAGTATACCATCAGTGCTGATCAAATTTAATGGAAAATATACAACAACAGGAATCTCTGAGTCATTTTTTAATCTCATAAATATCAAGTAGTAATGTCTCGTATCAGCTTTGCAATATATGACATCTCAATTTTCACAAACAGGCCAGCATCAAATAGGAATTAATATACTTGTTTTAAAGGTGAAAAATAAAAGCTAAGTTCCAGGGACATTATTTCTAAAAAGGAGAAGTAATCAACAACCGGTCTTTCATCGTGTTCTCTTTCAATTATGCCATGTTGAAAATTAACATATGTTGAAAAAAACTGAATATATATGGAATTTCCTATGTCTAAGGTAAATGACATTGAATATAACTACAAAAGCCCGTGATAAGGGATCATGTGAACACTCTTTCCAAGGGTCGCTCTTTCCCAGGCTGCCCCCTTGGAGACTGTTGTCCTTCTTGGACCAGTAGAGACTTAAGGTCATAGATAATTTCATTGACTTTCTACTTATCTAAGCCTCTGATCTATAAAAGTTAAAAATGAAAGAAAGTGGAACTCCATCATTCTCCCAACCTCTCTTCATTCTGTAAAAATCCTGGAAGAAATTCACTGTTCTATGATATCAGGAAGTGAAGTGAAGTCGCTCAGTCGTGTCCTACTCTTTGCGACCCCATGGACTGTAGCCTATCAGGCTCTTCCATCCATGCGATTTTCCAGCCAAGAGTGCTGGAGTGGATTGCCATTTCCTTCTCCAGGGGGTCTTCCCAACCCAGGAATCGAACCCGGGTCTCTCGCATTGCAGGCAGACGCTCTACCATCTGAGCCACCAGGGAAGCCCTATGATATCAGGAGTGACGTTCAAACTGAATAAGTGTTATGGCTCAGTTACCCACCAAGTGACTGTGGAGCCAGGAGTTTCCCCTCCAGTTGGTGGGTTTCAGTAGGTGCAGGAGGGTACCAGGTCTAGGAAATGGGTAGTTTGGAGAGAAGAGTCCTTGAATGGCTTGGAACAATGGCCACTTAATAACTGGGAAAAGAAACTTTTCAATATATCAATTCCAGTATAAGCCTACCAGTGTGAACTAACTAAATATTAACACTTGTTGGGTTCCTTGAGGGCAGAAACTGTGTTCTAGATTTCATCAAACACCATAGCTCTGTAGGCCTTCACAATTCTGAAACCCCCAAAGCTGTAAAAGATAAAAATTGTCTCTATAACTCATTTGGCTGCAAAACTTTGTCTGTGTTGATGTGAGACCATTTATAAACTTTGTTATTCCTAAGTGAATAGTCATGATTTTCACCACTGACACATTAATGTGTTTGATTATAGGATACTGTTTACAGTTCCTCTGGGAGTATTTTGAAAAAGAAGATGAATGCACTGTTTTACCTTCTTAAAATTTGGAAAATTCTGCATTCAGAAGCATATCTGGTCCTAAGAGCTTGAATAAAGGGCTGTGTACAGATACCATCTAGCCTAGTATATGCTCTGGGACAGAGTAGCTTTCAACAGCAAATTCTATTTTGTTGAATGAATGTGCCTATGTGGCTTTCAAAATTTTGCTTCAATAAGAAAAATGGGTAAAGGGAATAGAAAAATCAGTTTCTGCTCAGACATGGGTTTGTGTACCTACTTTATTTAAAATCAGAACAAAAATTATATCATTGGATTTATATCACACCATCAGTTTCTGCACAAAGGCCAGGAGAAAACTATCTCCTATGGACAATTTACAAATGTAGATAGTAAACAACAGGCCTATATAACTAAGTCAGCATTTACATAACTTCTCGTGGTCATATGCAGAACCCCATATATGGAAGATATTCACAGTCCTTTACACTAATAATAACCTTGAAAGGAAGATCAATATCAGTTTAGGAAACCATGTGCTTCACTTTGCCCAGAAACATTTCCAGTGTTCAAGAATACTCTGATGATACATTGTGAATCACATTGCCTTTTATACGTTTAAAGTGATTAGAGGTATATATAATCTCAGCCCTTGAAAGTACCAGAAATTGTCTCATTGGAAATACTGTGAAAGAAATATCACTAAAGATGAAAGAGAGATGAGAAATTTCAGTGTTTTAGAACAGATTCATATAAATACTTCTGCAAGATGAATTATCTTGAACCCACTGAAAACTTTCAAGTTTTCTCAATGAGAAGTTCTCAACAAATCACAATGACATAATTTGGACAGGAAAGAGCATAAATCTCAGAATAACAGGATGACGGAAAAGGCAAAACCCGGATGGACTTAAAAATCGAAGGAGATTGAAAGCAGAATGGGGAACAGAGGATAGACCCTGTGGGGTAGAGAAAGTCAGCAACTGAGAATGCTCGGAAGCCTGGGCAGTGGCAAAACACATTACAGATCTGAAGTGCTCCTGGAGCATGTGAAGAATGATGAAACACAAGGCACAAAAACAGGCAAATCTAGAAGCACGTTGCAATCAGGAGGCTTAGGCACCGTAAGAGACTGAACCAGAGCTGTGATAGCAATGGAAAAGCACGGGAAGGAAGTATAGCATACACTGAATTTTTTATGTTGCTCTTTCTACTTAGATCTTCGAGTCATGCTAATGGATTAATAACTCTGGGCTGATGGGCTAAAGGCTGATAGACTTTGCCTCTTGTAGCATATTTCTACCTTTTTTATAAAGGAGCAAAACTGAGGATGAATGAATACACGCCTGGCGATGGTTAGAAACGTTTTGTGAATGTTTCATGAGGAACCGAAGACATAGTACAGTCCTTGCACGATTGTCATAATCTGATGTATTTTACCATTTCTCTCTGTCATGTTTATGGGGAAAAGAGTAAGAGAAAGATGTGCTGGCCTGCCCTTGGTGAGGTCTAACTGCAGCAGTGGTGATGTTCCTTTTTTAATCAAGGCATCATTATTCTTCATGATAAACTCAGAGAATAATAGAAACTACATTGCAGAGGGGAGACTACAATTATATGAAGTCTCTTTCACTGAAAACAAATAAATAAAAGCGTTTCACAGAAATCACTTCCTCTATACCACCATCCATCAGGCTATTAAATATTACTTTGAGGATAAAATTCTAAGGTTATTAATCTATATAAAACCAAGTTTTCCAGGCTTGAGGAAAGCTGAGAAAATTTCCCAAGGGAATTTCTACTCTTCTCCAAGGTTAAAGAAAAGACTAAATTCAGATGTTTATCAATAAACTTAAAATAATACAATGCATATTATTTTTGAAATGAAACAAATCTTCAGTTAGGTTTTCTTATTTTTTACTTCTCTGCTGGGAGGCACTTGTTAGAGCTTTTGTGACTTGAATAATCTAATGGAATATCAAGAACTGAATAAATAGCTGCCTATGCATCCTCCTAAAATTTTCCTTATTATATGCTATAATATATTGATATTGAGAGATGCTGCTCCTTTACATTTTATAGTGAGTTTATAAATACATTAATATAGCTAAGTTGCTTACTATCGTTGATGGTATAAAGATGAAAACTATTATTTCTTGATACATATTTTGTAAAAAATGAGTTTGAATATTTGACTACTGGGTGAGTTTATGCTTGCAGTAGTATGGAAGCTAGCTTGTTCTGTGACCTTAGTGCTTCTCTTTATAACTAGGCATTAGTAATTTTTTTTTAATTGAAGTATTTTGGGCTTCTCAGGAGGTGCAGTGGTAAAGAATATGCTTGACAATGCAGGAGACCCAAGAGACGTGGGTTGGATCCCTGGGTCAGGAAGATCCCCTGGAGGATGAAATGGCAATCCACCGAGTTAAAAACAAAACAAAACAAAACAAAAAAATCCTCTGTCTGTGTCTTCTCTTCTGGTCCAATCTCAAGCCAAATTTTACATTCTCAGCAATAATATTAATAACTGCACAAGTAACCTCAGTTTATTATTAAAGCTTGTACCTCTGACGTCAGATTCAGTAGTTTGCTCACAATGGCTTGGTTCCCACACTCTGCACCAAATACCCTCTCTCTCTCTTCCTCTCTCTCTGTGCTCAGTCATGTCCAACTCTGTGACCCCACAGACTGTCACCTGCCAGGCTCCTCTGTCCATGGGATTTTCCAGGCAAAAATACTGGAGTGGTTTGCCATTTCCTTCTCCAGGGGATCTTCCCGACCCAGGGATTGAATCCAGGTCTCCGTCTCTTGCATTGCAGAAGGATTCTTTAGCCACTGAGCCATCGACATCAAAGACAGATGGCTGCCAACCAATGGCAAGAATTGGAGCAGTGACACCACACACTTCTCTGGTCTTTGAAGCCAAACACCATGTCCTTCCCTGGCTTTCTGATTTCACTTATGTAATTAGCGAGGATGACAGATGATGAGATGGCTGGATGGCATCACGAACTCAATGGACATGAGTTTGAGTAAACTCCGGGAGCTGGAAATGGACAGGGAGGCCTGATGTGCTGCAGTCCATGGGGTCGCAAAGAGTTGGGCATGACTGAGAGACTGAACTGAACTGAATTAGCCTTAGTCTGTTCTGTAAACCACCCAGTAAATAAATTGCCTTGTAGAATGATTTTGTATGGCTTCTGCTAGAAAAGCTCTCATTCTCAGTATTTCTTTCACTTTGGATAGCTGTATTTTCCAAATCCAGTGCAAGTAACATTCCCCTGACTTTAACAATCAATATGTCTGACCTGTTACATTGAGTTGAATCACATATATTATTTTTTTAACTTGTTCCCCGGGATAACAGCTTCTGTTCCCAATGCTCCCTGGAATCAAACTCTTTGAAAATCGCACACTGAGCTGTCTGCTGGTCTCTATGTGGATTAGTAAGTTTAGATTTTGCTTTATCATAGGAAGGAAAATTTATCTTTCAAAGCTGAAATCAAGCCCACATGCATGTGAGCATGCTCAATCCTATCTGACTTTGTGCTACTCCATGGACTGTAACCCGCCAGACTCCTCTGCCCATGGAATTTTCCAGGCAAGAATTCTGGAGTGGGTTGCCATTTTCTTCTCCAGGGGACCTTGCTGACACAGGGATCGAACCTGCGTCTCCTGTACTGGCAGGCAGGTTTTTTACCACTGCGCCCCCTGGGAAGCCCACCTGGAGCTAATTCTTGCCATGGTAATGTGAGGATGGGTTCCTTATCTTTTAAATACCATCTCTCCGCCCTCCCCGCAAATGTCACCTTTTAATAACATCATCCTTTTTCCAGTCACCTAGACTTCAAACTTCCAAGTCATCTTTGGCTCATCTTATTCTTTCCGATATCTACTTCATTCCCAAGATCTACTTTTATATACTTGTCATTTCCACTGCATAATTATTGTGTAGCTCACTTTACATGTTGTACACCATGTTTCCTGATACAATCCAGCCAACATCCTACAGCCACTCTTCATTATGTGAATACTATCAATTTCTGTTCAGAAGTTTCCAGTGGTTTCATTTTTCCTGATTTAAGATAAACCTAGTTTCAGATAGTGTAACATTGCTGATCATGGCCTCATTCTGTTTTCTGTCTTATTTCTCACTTACTCAAGCTGTACCTTCTTATTGCAGTCAAGTTGGCTTTCTCACTTCCCAAGAATATGCTAGAATCTTTGTGCTGAGTCTTTACTCACTGTGTTAGCATAAGGTCTCTGAATGAAATGGATGACAAATTAAAACTGGATGACTTGTAAGATTCTAATGCAAGAATGCTTCCCAGATGGTACAGTGGTAAAGAATCCGCCTGCCAATACAGGAGATGCAGGAGATGTGGGTTCAATTCCTGGGTTGGGAAGATCCCCTGGAGGAAGGAACAGTAATCCACTCCAGTATTCTTGCCTGGGAAATCCTATGGACAGAGGGGCCTGGAGCATTAGAGTCCACGGAGTCTCAAAGAGTCGGACACAACTGAGCAAGCAAACAATTAAAACATATGTAAAAAACTTAAATGATAAAGGTGAAATCTCACACATTCCTGCAGGTTCAAAGCCAAGATGGACAACGGGCAGGTTACAGTCCAGGGAGATCACAAAAGACTCAGATACAACTCAGTCACTAAACAACAACAAGTAAGAGGAGATGGGTAACCCTATCAAACAGCAGGCTAAACCAAAGCCTGGCTAATTTACCAGAGAAACAGGAAAAAATAAAAAGGCCTCCCTAGGTCAGGACAAAACTCTATACTGACTTCAAAAAATATCCCTACAAAAGATATTGGACTAGTGGTAAATGTATGCCCCAGGTCATTACTGAAAACAATAGAGCTATTTGTCAGCTATTAGCACAGCCTCAAAGGTACCGCTGATACAATCAGAGGTAGACAATGAAGAATTGATGCTTTTGAACTACGGTGCTGGAGAGTCTCTCAGACTGCAAGGAGATCAAACCAGTCAATCCTATTGGAAATCAACCCTGAATATTCATTGGAAGGACTGATGCTGAAGCTCCAGGACTTGGGCCATCTAAGGCAAAGAGCCCACTCATTGTAGAAGACCCTGATGCTGGGAAAGACTGAGGGCAGGAGGAGAAAGGGGTGACAGAAGATGAGATGGTTGCTGGCATCACTGACTGAATGAACATGAGTTTGAGCAAACTCTAGGAGATAGTGAAGGACAGGGAAGCCTGGCGTGCTGCAGTCCGTGGGGTTGCAAAGAGTCGGACACAGCTGAGCAACTGAACAATAATGAACAATAAGAGACAGAGACATTCAAAGAGAATCCTGATGGTATAGCTGTCAACCCCTATGACTGTGTGCATGCCCTCGGCTGCAGCCTCTGAGGAGCCACATGTGTGGTGCACAGTTGTTCAGTCGCTCAGTCATGTCTAACTATTTGTGGCCCTTTGGACTGTAACCTGCCAGGCTCTTCTGTCCATGGGATTCTCCAGGCAAGAACACTGGAGAGGTTTTCCTCCTCCAGGGAATCTTCCCAACCCAGGGATCGAGAGCCACAACAAGGGTTTAAATGTGAGCTAAGCAGTAGCCCTGGTGTGGGTGATGGTGCTGAGGAAGAAACCAAGAGGAACTGAGACCTCAGCCCTGGAAGCACAGCTCTATTGCAGCAAAGTCAGCAGGCACTTTGTGTGGACTTACTGGTGTATGAGAAAGATATGCCCCAACTTTAGCATACTTTAATAAATCAGACTTCATGCAACTTACTGCTTTCCAAACATGGAGATTATGCAGACTTCTCTTTCTCCAGACTTCCTAGGACTCAGCTGGTGGGTCTGAGGTCATGAGTGCTGGAGGGGAAGGTGAGAATGGAGGTTACAAGTTTACAGAACTGGACTCTACGCTACAACATTCTGATTCAGTGGTTCTGAATGAGGTCCAGAAGCCTGCCTTTTTAATAAGCATCCCAGGAAGATTTTGAGAACATGTCATACAGATGTCAAACATTATGATAATTTATATCAGTATAATTCTTTTCTTCCAGACTTTTTAGCTTTCATTAGATCTATCTCAGAGAAGGCAATGGCACCCTACTCCAGTACTCTTGCCTGGAAAATCCTGTGGATGAAGGAGCCTGGTAGGCTGCAGTCCATGGGGTCACTGAGGGTCAGACACGACTGAGCGACTTCACTTTCTTTTCATTTTCATGCATTGGAGAAGGAAATGGCAATCCACTCCAGTGTTCTTGCCTGGAGAATCCCAGAGACGACAGAGCCTGGTGGGCTGCCATTCATGGGGTTGCACAGAGTCGGACACAACTGAATTGACTTAGCAGATCTATCTAGGTTGAGAAAACAGTTACTTTTCCTGGGATGTAGCTATGCCCAGAATTGCAGAAATTACACCTGTGTGAAAAGGTCATTTAAAAGTAGTTTAATTCATGTATTCATTTGGTTGGAGGATTGAGGGAATGAAAAGTGCCCACCAAAGTGATAAGGTCTCTGAAGACTGAAAAATGAAGCAGGCAGCTGTGTACAATCGATGGGTCAGTTTATACAGGGTTAGTTACTCAAAGGGTGAGCAAGTGGGACAAGGGTCTGGTGGACAACCATCTAGGAGCCTTAGCAGCTGCACCACTTAGGGGCCTTTGGGATAAATTTTATAGTTATCCTAGGGTACAGTGGTGCGTACTTGAAAACAATATGCATTCCTAAGTTAAGATTTATGAATGAGTACCTAGCCTTGTGGGCTTTCCAGGTGGTACTAATGGCAAAGAACAGACCTGCCAATGCAGGAGACATAAGAGATGCAGGTTTGATTCCAGGGTTGGGAAGATCCCCTGGAGGAGGAAATGGCAACCCACTCCAGTATTCTTGCCTGAGAAATCCCATGGACAGAAGAGCCTGGGGAAACACAGTCCACAGGGTTGCAGAGTCAGACATGACTGAAGCGACTTAGCACTCACACACACACCTAGCCTTCTGGGCACTGAGAACATGGTCTTCTTCACTGTTTGGGGACTAACAGCACAAAGGTCATCTGGTTCTGTTGACTATTAAACAATATCTATTAACTACAAACCCCCTGAAGACAAAGAAGTGATTTGGAACCCGGATAGTCCTGGGTGCGTGTGTGCATGCTCAGTCGCATCAGTTGGGTCCTACCCTTTGCGACTCCATGTACTGTAGCCCACCAGGCTCCTCTGCCCATGGGATTCTCCAGGCAAGAATACCAGACTGAGTTGCCATGTCTTCCTCCTGGGGATCTTCCAGACTCAGGGATCAAACCCATGTTTCCTACATTGCCAGGTTATTTTTCCACTGAGCAACCTGGAAAGCCAATAGACCTGGGCAGGGTCAGTGGAAGGACAGGAGGAACTGTATGGGCCCAGGATGGCATCAGTGGCATCACTTATGCTAACAGTCTTACAGTTGTAACCATCTTTCAAAGAAAATCTGTAATATAGAAAAAAAAATTCTTTTTGCACATTCTGCAATGAGCACTCTAAATGGAAAGCTCAGCATAATACAGGAATGGTGCCCTAATTTTGAGTTATTTGTGGACACACAGTAAGTTATCATTTCCACTCTCTGTTCCTACCTGTCAACCCACTCTTTCTGTCTGGCACCTCCACATTTGTCCATTTGAGATAAATAAGGATTAGTAAATATTCCTTTACTGTCTTCAACAACTGTTTTGAAATCTCCAGAACCTCCATGACCTGTTGAGTGCAACAAAACGTCCTTCATTCTCAAGAGTTTGAAGCCCAAACTTCGCATTCAAAGAACTATTGACATCACTTGCTTCTGGAACACAGAAAGAAATAACACATAGAAAAAAAAAATTCATGGGTGAAACATCAGTCTGAATTGAATTCATCAAACTTAAACAAACAAAGGAGATAATTTGGAACTTGGAAACTACTGAATTCCAATTTTTGCATATTTGAGTGCTGTGCTATTAAATAACTGATTTTAGCCTGTTTCCCCCTATTTAGAATGATGAAGGTAATGCCACATATTTCAAAGGGTTGGCAGTGGAATGCCCAAGGTTTCAGTAAATACTTTGGGACTGGAAATCACTAAGTGCTAAGTGTTATTTTAACCGGAGTGCCTCGGAGAGTATCCATCGGCATTCCTCGCTGTTGAATGCAGGGTCTGGGAGTTCAGAGGAGGTGAGCTACCCCACTTAGCGCCTTCATGACTCATTGATCTGAGCTCTTAGACAACTGCTTGAACTTCACGTTTCTTAGAGAGTAGTTAGAGTTTGTAGCCGACTTCTCGCCGGGGACGACTTGGAATGCCCCAAAGCAATATCAATGATAGCTTGAACTGGATGCGTCAGGGAATTTGAAAGGTGAAAAATGATAGGCCTGAAACATATATTCCCTCCAATGCTTCCAATTTTGCTCTGGGGTAGATTTTCTCTAAAAATACGTTATCTGAACGACTTAAAAATTCCAGGAGCCATAACTCATCTGACTGTGACGGTGGATTTTCAGCATCTCCAAGTTTTAAGGTTAAGATTCTGCAAAGCAATAGAAATTTGAAACCTGGCACAAATCCCAGACTTACTCTGCCTTTGGGCTCTAAATAATAAACATTCCTTTCCCAATATTCGATCCAGCTACACCTCCAGCCAGAGTGAGCATGTTCGTTGTAAAGCAGGAAACGTTTTGTGTTTTAGTTTGGTTTCCTCTAAACATAGAGTGTGAAAGGGGGTTTTAGGGCAGGTAATTTGCCTGACAGATGAACTCAGGAAGCAGAAGTAAGGAAGAGAGGGAGACAGAAAGACACGGAAGGAGGAAAGTCACTAGAAACTTGCAGTATGGTTGGGCTTCCCTGGTGGCTCAGTCAGTAAAGAAGCAACTTGCAATGCAGGAGACCCGAGTTTGATCCCTGGGTTGAAAGATCCCCTGGAGAAGGAAATGGCTACCGACTCCAATATTCTTGCCTGGAAAATCCCATGGACAGAGGAGCCTGGTGGGCTACCGCAAGAGTCAGACAATAACTTAGAGACTAAACCACCAACCACCATTGTTGACACTGGTACAGGCATTTGGGCAATTCATTCAGAACCTCTGAGAAATGAAGAGAACATTTTTCAGAAATGTCCTCATGAAAGTCAGGAAATAGCAGCCTTTATCTACTGAAATTCATCTTCCATTGGTCACTGGCCGAAGGTCACTTTCAATGGTGTGGCTTCAGACTGTGCCTATGACTGACCAAACAAATTCCATTGGCATCTCAGAAGGCTCTGGAGCACCATGCACTGATTCAGGCTGGCATGTTTGAGGTACACCCAGGTGAATCAGAGTTCAGGTGCCACTGTCCACTGCAGGGGAGGCTGACACTGAGGTGAGCCACGTGGCATGTGCTACAGTACAGCCTGTTTCACCCTTTAGATTGCGTCATGTCCCTCACTAAGTCCACTCTGTCACCACATTTTCAAGGT
This sequence comes from Tragelaphus eurycerus, assembly GCA_935064755.1. Lineage (NCBI taxonomy): Eukaryota > Metazoa > Chordata > Mammalia > Artiodactyla > Bovidae > Tragelaphus > Tragelaphus eurycerus. The sequence continues at coordinate 666,296 of CAKXYN010000096.1, forward strand.
GGGATTGGCTACAGTTGCTATCAAAGAGTTTTATACAGGCAGATTTACTGGAACAAGCTATGGTCCTCCCTGATGCAATTGGTATCCAGACCACAGTTAGGATTTACCATCTCCCTCTAGTCCATGTCCTAGACACCGTATTAAAAAGCAGAGACATCACTTAGCCGACAAAGACCTAGGTCAGTACTATGGTTTTTCCATTAGTGAAAGTCGGACCATAAAGAATTAATGCTTTCAAACTGTGGTGTTGGAGAAGATTCTTGAGAGTCCCTTGGACTGCAAGGAGATCAAACCAGTCAGTCCTAAAGGATATCAATCCTGAATATTCATTGGAAGGACTGATGCTGAAGCTGATGCTCCAATACTTTGGCCACCTGATGTGAAGAGTGGACTCATTGGAAAAGACCCTGATGCTAGGAAAGATTGAAGGCAGAAGGAGAAGGGGACAACAGAGGATGAGATGGTTGGATGGCATCACTGACTCAGTGGACATGAGTTTTAGCAAACTCCAGGAGATAGTGAAGGACAGGGAAGCCTGGTGTGCTGCAGTCCATGGGGTCACAAAGAGTCGGGCATGACTTAGTGACTCAACAACAACAAAGCTGCATACGAACACAGGCTGAAATGGGATCCCAAAAAAGCTGGATAAGATCTTATGAGATGAGAGCAAGACATGCAGATGTGGGATGAGTTTGGATGCTGCAAGCACAAAAGCAGGCTGAGCTTCTGTGGAACTGTCCACTATGATTAAAAGTAAAATCAGAAGTGTGCCCAGTTGCTGGGAAGAGAGCGTGTGACATGTGCTACAATGTGGCATTACGAGGAAGTGATCTCATCACCTACCCTATACCATACCCTCCCCAAGCCCAGCCATGTCAAGTGAGTCACTCTTTGTGTGATACCACCTAATTCATGAGGCATCTGTGTTCATAGCTGGAGAGCAGCCAGAGAGACCCAGAGCACATTCACCTGCACTTTCGAGTACTGCCCTGTAGATGACGCTGGTTGCATGTAAAAGAAGGCCTGGAAGTTCTTTTTGCAATCTGGGGCTTCCAGTGTGGTGCAGTGGGTAAAGAATCTGCCTGCTAATGCAGGAGACACAAGAGATGAGGGTTTGATTCCTGAGTCAGGAAGATCCCCTGAAGTAGGAAATGGCAACCCACCCCAGTATTCTTGCCTGGGAAATTCCATGGACAGAGGAGCCTGGCAGGTCACACATGACTGAGGAACTGAGCAAAGCACACAATATAGACATCGAACTGTTTAGAGAGGGACCCTTGTCTCCCACCATAGTGTATATGAGACTGCATGTCAAAATCTGGTCACACTGAACTTGAACTCCTTCCCCAGACACAGGAGGCAGGGTGTTGTAGTTAGCACAGGGCTTGGTGTTGTAGTTAGCACTGTGACAGATTTCTCAGCTCTTAACCAATGGTGCTTATAACCCATGGAGTCACAGAAGAGTCAGACATGACTGAGTGAGTAAACAACAACATGATACATAGATATATTGCTATGTATGCAATATGATATATGCATATATGCAATTAGATACATAGCATAGATACATAGTTTTATACACTGCCTGTGTGCATGCTAAGTCCCTTCAGACATGTCCAACTCTGCGACTGTATGGACGATAGGCTCCTCTGTCCGTGGGATTCTCCAGGCAAGAATACTGGAGTGGGTTGCCATGGCCTCCTTCAGGGATCGAACCAGCATCTCTTATGTCTCCTGCATTAGCAGGCGTGTTCTTTACCACTGGAGGCCCTTATACACTGCCTGGTGCATTGTGAATGTTCTGGAAGTGCCCTAGTGCATGGCATTTGTTAGTCTGCTGAATCTTTTCTGTCTTCTCCATTTTCCCTGAGTGTGCCTCCCCCATGTACCCCTCTCGGCTTCCCCCTAAAGTGTCCTTTAAAAAAAAAAAATTCTTTTGATGTGGACCATTTGTAAAGTCTGTATTCAATTTATTACAATATTGCTTTGTGTTTTATGGTTTGGTTTAGGCCACGAGGCACGTGATACCTTAGCTCCCTGACCAGGGATTGAACCCACATCCCTCGCATTAGAAGGCAAAGTCTTAACCACTGGACCACCAGGAGAGCCACCCATCTGAAGTGTCTCTGATGAGCTCAGTCAGGGTCAGCCACCACACGGTGCTCCTACACCAAATGCAGTCATACCCGAAACATCGCCAGATGCCTTATGAAAATACAAATGTCTCCTGCTTTTCCCTCATGTGTCACTGTCGTCACCCTGTTGAGAAAGAAAATCATGTAAATCTTACGAGACTACCAGTTATGAAACCCATGCTGTGCTTTCCTAACACTAAACAAACATCTTGGTAAACCACTCTCGTCTATTTCGTGGCTGGAATCTAGCTGGTAGAATCAAACAGTGATGGCTATCTATGGTTTGCAGATATGAGCTTATGCCAGGCCAGGCCCTCAAAGAAGCAGTTACCAGGGAGGCTTAGACATGGTTAGACAATTAATTGAGGAAGTGCCCTGTAGAGTAAAGAGGGATGGGATAGGAGTAGGAGAAAGGAGCCTTTCCACTGTCCTGCAGGGCTGGCTCCTGTGAGTGCAGAAGAGAGAGGAGGGACTGAGAAGAAAGAGCCTCAGACTGCTGTGTGGTTCTGGGGTGGTGTCACCAAACTAACTCAGGTGCCCAAGCCAGGATGGGGGAGCCCCACACCTGGCATGAATGGTCTGCTGAGAAGCCCTGCCATCCTCAGTCACTGATGGGAGCAGTCGGGGGGAAGCAGGGCCTCAGCTTGGTAGCCAAGAGCACTTGGAACCAGCAGATGGGGGCTGTGAGCCCCATCAGAAAGTTCTCCTGATGGGGGGTTTCAGCAAGGCATCTCCACCGTTCTCAAAAACGTCTGTCTTGTCAAGCTTACTATCCTATTTTGAATCTTTGAGCATATATGATTTCTGGCCCCAATTCTCTCCATAACCTGGAGTAAAATTTGTTCAAAAAGAAGACTTGGACTCAGTTAGAACTACGCATGTAAGCCAACACATCTAAACCCCACATAAAAGCCCAGACTCTCGGAACAGGGCTTAATCCGCAAGGACGTTTTGAGTTTGGCAGGAAGAGACGGTTGATCTGCTCTTCAGCACTTGTTATCTCTCTCGTGGGTGGCATTTGGCTCAGGCCGGTCACTCTTGCCCTGCCCTAGATGTGTTGGGTTTTAAATAAACAGCTAAGTTTTAGGTGTGCTGCATGTTGATCTTTTCTGAGCAGTTGACTGCAGATTGTTTTTTTTTTTTTTTTTTTGCTGCATCATTGGGCGTTGGCATATAACCAACTCCAAGGGTTTCAGGCAGTGCTTTTGACTGATCTGAAGCTCTCTGTCTCACTCAGTGAATCGCTCCTTCATTTCCCACCCCCTGCACTTTCCTGTTAAGAGATGTTCATGTTCCCTGCAGTTGGCAGGTGGAGGGGCAAGCCTCAGACTGCTCCTTAGCAGAGAGCTCTGTCACTGTCCTGTGGTTTATCAGACAGCTTCACTGCCACTATAATGAGTTTGCCAGGCTCATCTTTTGTCTCTGATGATGAACATTTGGCTGCATTTTTTTTTTTTTCCAGGAGGGAGTCTCTGTCTACAGATCAATTTGGACTTGACATTTAAAACTAAGACTTCCTTTTATTTCTGAGTAGTTTTGTTGATATCAGTTTCTATACTCTGTCAGTTCCAATGCTATTTAGTATCTTTTCCAATTTAACGTTAAGAGCATCACAGAAAATATAAACAACTTGGAGGTTTAGAGGCTTCTGACACTCCTATACTGGTTGGCTGCAATTTATCTGATTTTTTTTCTTTTTGATAACCAAGAAACCAGACAGGTTTTATCTTTTCAATATCCTATAACAGTGGCTACAAATGGAATCCCATGCAGTTTTCTTTCCAAGTGGATTGACAGAGTTAACTCATTTTCAGTTTTTTGGGGGTGAGGACATACAAATGACCCTTGGTTTTACCTCCTGAAAGAGAGCTGAGTGGCAGCTTTGATGTGATGGGGAGATCAAGCATGCTGTGTCTGAGGCTGGCAGTGGATGACTCTTAGCTGCTTTCCAAGAGACAAGGTCCAGGTATCAGAAATCACCCTAGCCTGAGTACCAAAATCTCAGAGATGATGTCACTGGGTGAAACCTGTTCAGCTCTGAAAAGACTTCCTCCTTCGACCCTCATCTGCCTTCCTATTACAACCATTATTTAAAGATATAAGTGCTTCACAAACAGCAGTTTATTATTCCTCAAATCAATTTATGAGGTAGAAAAGGAAATGGGAGTTTCAAGGCTTAAACTCTATAAGATCTGAGATGGTGATTTAAAGCAGTCACTGATGCCCTTCTACTTTCACCAAAGCAGCTTGATCATTCTCCTTAATATTTGTTTTTCCCTTTCTTTTTATACACTCTCTTACTTTTAATTGGGTAACAATTGTCTGGCATACAGAGTCAAAGAGAAATGTATCACTGATGAAAATAATGTCACACATTACAGAGCATCTTCCATTGTGGGTACGCCTTTTTTGCTAGCTACTTTATTTATTTACGGTAAGAGAAAAGAGCTATTTTTCCTTGTCCTTTCGATACATTTATCATTTGCTCTAATGCCTGTTCTGTCTGCTTTTCCTGGAGACGACATCTGCTGTCTTATATCTTTGTTTCTCCCCTTCCATCAGTATGGCCACTTAGCGCACTGCCATGTTTCAGGACTAGAGGAAACACAAAGGCAGTCTCTCTCTTCTCTTTGACCTTGAGATCCGATATTTAAGGGGGCTTTTGCACTGTGTCCCCACATGACAATAAGAATGCTATGAATGCCTTGGAACCACTTTCAGTTCAATTCCATTAAGTGAAAATTTATGGAAAGTATTTCCGTGGAGTTATAGGGACGCACTTTTTATGATTATTATTATTGATTGCAATAAGTTTCAGTCCCATTCTAATCCTGGTATCCAGGGTCTTTTCGAGGCTGGAGAATGTACCTGCAACCTTGGACCTGGCTGTATGTTTTCCCACCATTTGTCCTTGAAGGGTGAACTGCAGGAAGTTTGTTCTATTTTATATACACCAAAATAGATTTTAATTTTTGTGTGGCTTTTACTTTGTAAAAGTTATAAATTTCAGAGTTAATTTTCTTTAGATTATATTCTCAATGCACTTGACTTTAAACTGGGAACAGGTTTCAACAGCTTGCACCAAATTCTGACATCACAGTTACTGGCTCAAAGAGCCTCAGCAATATAATTTTCAGGCTAGAGGCTTTTATTAAAACATTCTAGAAAATTGTAAATAATAAGAATTGATTTATGGACATTTTTTCTTTAGTCTACCTTCCAATCTGATACAAAATAACTTTTTAAAGTAAAAAACAAAGAGTGCACTAATGTTTGGGGGAAGACAAACTTTCTATGATGTAATCCTTGCAATAGATAAAACACTGTTGGTGAGTCACTAAGTTGTGCCTGACTCTTTGTAATCCCATGGACTGCAGCATGTCAGGCTTCCCTGTCCTTACTATCTCCCGGAGTTTGTTCAAACTCATGTCTGTTGAATCAGTGATGCCATCCAAATCATCTCATCTTCTGTCGCCCCCTCTCCTTTTGCCCTCAATCTTTCCCAACATCAGAGTCTTTTCTAATGAGTTGGCTCTTCGTATCAGGTAGCCAAAGTATTGGAGCTTCAGCTTCAGCATCAGTCCTTCCAATGAATATTCAGGGTTGATTTCTTTTAGGATTGACTGGTTTGATCTCCTGGCTGTCCAAAGGACTCTCAAGAGTCTTCTCCAGCACCATAGTTCAAAAGCATCAATTCTTTGGTGCTCAGCCTTCCTTATAGTCCAACTTTCACATTTGTACACGACTACTGGAAAAACCATAGCTTTGACTATATGGACATTCTATCAATTATGAAATAATAAGTGATGTCCTACAATATCCCTAAAGAGAAAAATCCCTGAGAGGGGTCTCCTAGCTGACCCATTCCACCAATGAGAATACCTGTGTGTCGGGGCCGATCAGGGCCAGTCAGCAGTGGTTTCAAGGAGTGCAGGGATGAAGCGTGGTAGCAGGAGCACAGTAGAGAATCTGTGTGGGGTGGAGGGGAGGAGTGCCCAGACACAGAACAGAACAGTCCAGGTCTGCACTTGCTTTGTGGGCAGTTGGCAGAACTGACAGATGCGTGAAAGCATAGTTTTCAGCACAGGTGACCCATCAGAGTGGAGAGTCCTGGTGGAAAAGAGCATCCTAGTTGGGCTGTTGAGGCTCAGGAAGAAGTAAAAATGGAGAAATTGCCTCTACTGGCTCCATTGTCAGTACTGTTCGAGGTCTGGGACTGGAGACTCCACTGTGATGCCAGGATATGTGTGTTTGTGTGTGTAGTCACTTAGTCATGTCTGATTCTTTGCAATCCTAAGAACTGTAGCCCGCCAGGCTCCACCGTCCATGGGATTTCCCAGGCAAGAATACTGGAGTGGGTTGCTATTTTCTCCTCCTCCAGGGGATCTTCTTGACCCAGGGATCGAACCTGCATCTCCTGCATTGGCAGGCGGTTTCTTTAGCACTGAGCCACCTGGGAAGCCGATTCCAGGATGAAGCTGGTCCAATCCACAGGACTCTATAAGTGACTTCTTTCGCAGGTGGTACCAGAGGGAAAAGGAGCTGTGAAATGAACAAGTTGGAGAGAGAGCCTCACACCTCAAATCCCTCATCTCTCTTCCATATAACGTACCTGTGCCAGCTCGGCAAAACTGACAAATTCTCTGCTTCCAAGGCAGCATGTCTCTGCCCCTTGCTGTTCTCATTAGTCTTCATAACCACCTGACGTGGGGATGGAGAGTAAGTGGGAGGCCGCCCAGGAGGTTTAAAACTGGGAAAGGCCAGGCGTGATGGTGAGAAAGACACCGCTGTGACCTTGAAAGTAATGACAGACCCGCATGAACCCTGCTTCCTGACCGGCATGAGACTTGCCATGAGGATGTGACGATTGTTTATATATTTAATTTTTTTTCTATATATTATGATCCTCTGGCATCTTAAAAATTTTTCTGGCTGGTGAGAGTTGCCCTTCTTGGAACTAAAGGTCCCAACCCAAGGCAGGCCTTTGATACGTAAACTAATCAGCCCAGAGCCCGCCCTCCTCTGTGGGCCTCTGAGCACTGTGTGCTCAGTCGTTCAGTTGTGTCTGACCTTAGTCTTTGCGACCTCGTGGACTGTAGCCCACCAGGCTCTTCTGCCCATGGGATTCTCCAAGCAAGGATACTGGAGTGGGTTGCCATGCCCTCCTCTAGAGGATCTTCCCAACCCAGGGATGGAACTTGTGTCTCTTATGTCTCCTGCATTGGCAGGCAGGTTCTTTACCACTGTACCACCTGGAAGGCTCCTAGGAGGCAATATGTCTCTGCCTCTATCACCCCAGAGCCAGGTTGACTGGCAGCTGGGGACTACCCCTAAAGCTAGGATTCTGCTGAATATATTCAAACAAGCCAGTCCTTAACTGTTCACCTGGACTTGCCTTGCCTTTCCCTGGGAACCCTCCCCAAAGTATTTAGTCTAAGCTTTCCCCTCACTCCTGTTTTTTACTTCCTCACCAGTGAGGCCTCTCCACATGGCCCTGCAGGGCATGAGGCACCTATGTGTATAATAAACCTCACTTTCCTGAAGCTCTTTTGTGTCTCCTCTAGTGGCTTCACTTGACTGACTATCAGATAAAAAACAAAACACAGAGCAGTATAGAATGTTTTAAAAGTGCTTTGGACTGTTCAGAAGTATCCAGAGGTTCAATGGCAAGGGATATAAAAGTGGATTTTATTTTAATAGGAGGATTCTTCAAGTATCCTTTTCATTTTATTAAACTCAGTTACCAGGCACTGACCTCGACCCTGGGAGATACAGGGATGGAGAGAGTCGTGACTCTGCTCCTCAAGCAGACAGTCAGCTGGATAAGATGCAGAGAAACAATAACTGCCTTTTGGGTACTTGGTGCCTGGTGAGAGATGGAGAACTTGGGAGAGCGGGGGCTAGAGGGGAGGGTTTGCAGCCCCTTGAGCATCAGAGAAGGTTGTCTGGAGGAAGGCATCTTTATTTAGTCACCAAATACATTACTTTTTAAACCAGTGGTATTGATGTTATATTGACGGATGTCCAGGATAAGAGGCTATATGTATGGATTTCCAGGAAAAGTCAAGCATTTTGAAGAAGTTTCTTGAAGAAACAATTTCTCAAACTAATGGATTTCAGAATGGATGGTGCTTGGGTAGTAAATCTGGGTGCTGAATAAAAGGCTTTAAAAATTGTGTACAGTTGACCTCTGAACAACATGGTTTAGAGCTGCATGGGTCCACGTATATGAAATATTTTTCAATAGTAAATATTATAGCAGTACAAGATCCCCTGCTAGTTGAATCCACAGATGTGGAATCGAGGATATGGAGGAACCTTGGTATAGGAGGAGCCTCAAGATATGGAGAACTGACTAGAAGTTATACTAGAATTTTTGATGATGAGATTTGGGGCTCCTGGCCCTTGTGGTGTTCAAGGGAGGGCTGTATTACTGTTGGACATAAAGTTAAGACATTTCAAATCTTTAATATAAATTATTTCTTTAGGCTTTACTTCTACATAAAATACTCAATTTAATGAAAGAAAAAATTATTATCCTCATATCTACATAGGGCTCCCTTGGTGGCACAGAGGTAAAGAATCTGCCTGCCTGGGCAAGAGACTCTGTTTCAATCCCTGGGTGGGGAAAATTCCCTGGAGGAGGTAATGACAACCCACTCCAAGTTTCTTGCCCAGGAAATCCCATGGACAGAGAATACTGGCAGGTTATAGTCCATGGCGTAGCAAAAGAGTTCAGACATGACTTAGCGACTAAACAACATCTCTACATAATAATTTCATTCACTTTATAGTATAAGTTCTGACCAGTGTCTGTTTGGTTAGAAAGAGAGAGAGAGAACCAGGAATTGCCACCCATGTTATAATGAAAAGTATTAGTAAAAACACTCTTGATCATGGAGTGCCAGGTGGTATCAAAGGCAACTACAGTTGATCTTGCAGTTTTTAGAACACAGAATACAGAATTTAGGGCATATTATGATGTAATCCATGAAAATTAATTTTATGGCTTTGTTCACATACGTAAAGAGGGAGATGGTTAGTCTTTTTTAAATTGCATCTCATAGGGGAAGTGCTTTGTGAACTGCACGGACCCTGTGAGGTGGAGCTTAGCCGTGCTTAGTCATGTGGCAAAGAACACAGGATGTGAGTGCCATCTGGGGCTGGAGACGGTGCACAGCCTGACTAACCAACTCCTTCATTCAGCTCGCTTCCCTTTTCATCTGTCTGTCACACAATAAAGGGAATTAAAATCAGTGATTGATTGTGCTTCACTGCCTTATCATCAAGGCAGAATACATAAACAAATGCACCAAATGAGAAGCTATTTAATCACATCCTCTTTTTTTCTGTGTATCTAACTCAGTATATCATGGGAAAAATAATTGACTTTTCTTTTATTCAAAAGAGGAAAGGAAATGTATTTATTCCATTTGAATGTTTTTCCTGTGTGTTTTTTGTGTTTTTCCACAAAACTGACACTTTCTTAACCATCTACCTAACAACTTGGTTTGAAAAGAAGGTCCTAATTATTAAGGTCTTACTGCACTTGCCAAGAACTCTAGAACAACAATAAATATAAGCAAGTCAGCAGCCATGTCTTTCCTTTTCTTAATTTTTACAGAAAATAGTGATTTTAACATTAAATATGATAATGTTAATGGTTTTGCTATAGATTAAAATATATCAGGTTAAGAAAGTTGTCTTCTATTTCTATTCTTCAGTTGTTAAGTTCGTGTCTGACTCTTCTATTCCTAGGTAGGTAAAAAACTTTTAATATACATGAACATTGGATTTTAGCATATATATTTTTTCTCATATCTTCTGAGATAATCTAATGATTTCCCTCTTTTAATGTTAATGTAGTAAATGACATTAAAAGAATTTCTATTGTTCAAGCTTTCCTCCATGACTAGATAAAAGCAATGCTATTATTCTATATTACTTGTGGTATATATATATATATATATATATATATATATATATATATATACATACACATTTTCAGGAGAATTTTACATGCATACTCTTAAAAGAAATTGGCATGTCATTCCTATGTCATCTGCCTTTGGGAGGACCTGACTGTAAGTCACACAGCTGGAGAAGGGAAGAAGTGACTCTCCCTACTTCCTCTAAAGTTATCCTGAGTGGTAGTTGCAATAAGAATAATCCTGTAATGGCAACAACTCTGGAAGTTGAGACAATATGGATTTTAGCAGCAGCAACACCAAGGGATCCCTGTGATAGAGGCCACAGTGGCAGCAATGGGAACAATTCAGGAAGTAATGACAATATTAGTTGCAGCTGGAGCAGTTGACACATAAGTCCTCATGGTGGCAGCTTCAGAAACAGCAGTAATGACCCAGCCTCAGAAGGACCACTTGCTAGACTTCTGCTTAAGAAGCTGAACTTGGACATCTGAAGGTCTGAAGTACCTGCGGTTGATCTCTAGGCAACATTTTCACTCCTCCAACTTAGAGGAAACAGAGATTCCTTGTAGTGACTAATTTTCAAACAACCCTACTTTTCCATCTTTGGCTCCATACATTCTCACAACTGATTTCTCGATGAAACATGACAAATGTGACTCATTTGTTTTGTTTCCCATGCAATGTTTTAATTTCTTAATTAATTGGAATTGTAGAAAACCTGGGGGTAAAATATAAAACTGCATTTTTCAGCCTGCTCTTGGCAGTCTTTAGAATAGGCAATGTGGTCTCCGCTCCTTGCAAGGCAACAGTTGGCTGGTTCTGAGTAATGGCTTCCCCTTTAAACAAGTTCATCACATTTCCCATCCAGGTCACCTCCATTACCACACTTCCTTCCTGGCCCTGCACACACATATTTGCCATACCCACTGTAAATGGTAAGCATGCATAGCAGAAATTCAGGAATATTTATTTTCTTCACTTATGAAAGCAAGATGGATTTCAAAAGGTTCATAAAGATAACTGACTTAAACTGCAGTAGTAACATTTAGAGCCACCTCAGGTGGCACTAATGGTTAAATAATCCACCTGTCAATGCAGGAGATGCAGCAGATGTGGGTTCGATCCCTGGGTCGGGAAGATCCCTTGGAGGGGGCCATGGCAACCCACTCCAGTATTCTTGCATGGAGAATCCCATGGCCAGAGGAACTTGGTGGGCTATAGTCCATGGGGTCACAAAGAGTTGGATATGACTGAAGTGACTTAGCACAAGCACACAACATAGCTATTAAATGACAAATAAATAGACTAATCACATAAATACAGCTTTAAAAGTAATTGTTTGGCAACAGCAAGGATTTGGTTCTGTTTTTGTTTTGCTTGGTAATTTAAGCCTTAAGTAAAAGAAATGACATTATTTGCTCCACATCCTCAACTCTTTGTAGCTTTGGATTTTCTTTTTCCACGCATATGAATCCTTTGAAGTCAAGCAGGGCTGACGGCAGAGGACTGTTTGTGCAATCCAATCAGGCTAATTTCAATTTCAAGTGCAGGAGACAGGCATGCTTTTCATCGCCTCTTTTGTGCAGCTATGATGGATTGACTACTGTTGAGTTAGTAAGATTTCCAGGAAAGGACAGTACAAATGCTGGCCTAAGCAGCCTGTTAATAAATAGACCTCCAGTCTTGAAATCTTCCACTTGCTGTTTTAAGATTAGAGTAAAGCTCCACGAAGTGCAGAATACATTTCACTTTGCAGTTTCATCTGAAGAGCTACTGTTATTTACATTCCTACATGTTTTTAATAAGAAGTGCAAGGAAAAGAGCCATGTATAAAAGAACATACAGACTTGTAAGAGCAAGAACTGGTAACAAAAAGAAGTAAGAGTTTCATGCTATCTAAACATAATCTTATTTGCTTTATCCATTTCAAAATACTTTATTGAAATCTCTTTTTCAAAGGGTGTGGACAGAATATGAGATAAACTCTTAAATAACCCAATGAAATAATTTCTAAATGATTATCAAGTGTTTGTATATGTGCCCTTAAGTATAAAAAAAAATCAAATCATCATTTGAAAAGAAGCATGGGCTGCATTGTGTGTGTTAGTCACTAAGTTGTGTCTGATTCGTTGTGACCCCATGGACTGTAGCCCACCAGGTTCCCCTGTTCATGTGATCACCCAGGCAAGAATACTGGAATGGGTTGCCATTTTCTTCTCCACGGGATCTTCCTGACCCAGGGATTGAACCAGGGTCTCCTGCGTTACAGGCAGATTCTTTACCGTTTGAGCCACCAAGGAAGCCCTGAGCCATATTAAGTGTAGAAAAAAAGTGTTTCCTGATGATTTTCTTTATTTTCATTGCTTAAATTCTTCCAAAAGAAGGAGAAAAACAAGTATAAAATGATGAACAAAAACAAAGCAAAACCGAAATAAATTACGTAACTAAACCCAACATCAATTCTCAATTAAAATCAAGAGAATTTTTAAAATTGTACTAATCAAAATAATACCTAGCTCTTACCATCTATTCACTGTGGGTCTGGAGCAGATCCAATGGGTTTATGCTAATTTACTCATCTGATTCTCATAACACTTTCTGTTTAAAACCTTTATCAAGATTCTCACTTCACAGAGAAGGAAAGAGAAGTAATATAATTTTCTCAAGGCCATGGAGCTGGTTGAGCACGATTCAAGTCCAGGCAATGGGCATCTGGAGGTTTTACCAGATGTTACTAGCTCTTGTTTTCCAGACACATATGTTTACATGTTGATTTAGTCAAATGCTGTTAACGCTGCTTCCATGAGATATGAACATTAGTCATGTCTTCAGGGGTCTCTGGTCTCATGTCTACCTAATTTCATCCAATTGTGCCCTTCTAGGTGACCTTCACTTCGGTTAAGACCTGAAGGAGGGGTTGACGAAGTTGGGTAGAAGAGGCGCAGGTAGATAAGACTTCACAGAGACAGAGCAGTGGACATGGAGTTGAGGCTTGAATTTGATGATGAATTCCCTGGGGAGAGGTGTTGGGCCTTTTTGGAGCTTGGTAGTGGAGGGGAAAACCTTGTTGGATATTGTTAGACTCCTTGTTGGAGTATCGTGCCAGGGAGAAAGAGTAGGAGATGAAGACAGATGATAAACAGCCTTGTAAACCATCCTAAGAACTCACTGCACACCTGGACCATGGCTCAGCAAGCCAGGGAGTAAGAAAGTGGAAGTGTTAGTCATTCTGTCATGTTTGACTCTTTACAACCTCATAGACTGTAGCTCTCCAGGCTCCTCTGTCCATGGGATTTCCCAGACAAGAATACTAGAGAGGGTCACCATTTCCTCCTCCAGAGGATCTTCCTAACCCAGAGATTGAACCCACATCTCCTGCATCTCCTCTATAGGGAAGGTAAAATTCAACCTGGTCTGCTCTCCTGAAACTTGCATCCCTGGGCTGAGAAATATCTGACAAGTAGACCAGGGTGAAGAATCCAGGCCCTTTTTAGCTAAACACTTTAGAAATAAGGACTTGCCTGGTGGCTCAGATGGTAAAGCATCTGCCTATAGTGCAGAAGACCTGGGTTCAATCCCTGGGTTGGGAAGATCTCCTGGAGAAGGAAATGGCACCCCACTGCAGTATTCTTGCCTGGAAAATCCCATGGATGGAGGAGCCTGGGAGGCTACAGTCCACGGGGTTGCAAAGAGTTGGACACAACTGAGCGACTTCACTTTCACTTTAGAAATAAGACTATCTTCTGGGCAGAGTGCTGCACATCACTAGACAGGCTTTTGCTCCAGGCATAAAAAAAATGCAGGCTAAGTTGCTTCAGTCATGTCCAACTCTTTACGACCCTATGGACTATTGCCTGCAGGCTCCTCTGTCCATGGGATCCTCCAGGTAAAAATACTGGAGTGGATTGCCACACCCTCCTCCAGGGGATCTTCTCAACCCAGAGGTTGAACCTGTGTCTCTTATGTCTCTTGCACTGGCAGGTGGGTTCTTTACCACTAGTGCCACCAGGGAAGCCCATTTAGAAAAGTAAGGAAACTTAAGATTGAGGCCAGACTTATGGGTACAACACTGCTTGGAGTGCCTTGAGCTTTCCTTTCTCATTCAAGGCCAAGTTTAGCATTATCATTTACTTTTTAACATGAAGACTAAGTGATTTGCATTTCCTTTTTTAAACTGTCTAATGATGTTTACAGGTGTTTCCCTGGTTGCTCAGATGGTAAAGAGTCTGCCTGCAAAATGGGGGACCCAGGTTCGATCCCTGGTCGGGAAGATCCCCTAGAGAAAGAAATGGCAACCTATTCCAGTATTCTTGCCTGGGAAATCCCATGGATGAAGGAGTCTGGCAGACTAAGCCCATGGGGTTGCGAAGAGTTGGACACAACTGAACGACTTCACTTACTTAATGATGTTTATGCTTAAGATGACAAATGATGGTGGAGTGTTATAGTGTTATTTACCTTTATCATCACTGTACAACTTAGACTGCATAGTAATAACAGGAAATTTTGCCTGAATTCCTGTGACTTGGATCAAGTAATAATGAGAGAAAAAAAATGCCTGTCCTCTTCAGGTTAAGCTCAGAGGATCCACTCCCACTTTCTGCAGAATAAGTTAAATTTACATAGATTAATAGCAGGTTCATATGTTGGTTATGATAAAAAGGCTGTGCTTTTTCAACTGCACTGTGCTTCTGCAGAACATTTAGATAAAACTCTTCCTCTCAGTTTGCTTACAAATACTTAGTAACTTAGTCATTTTACATAAACTGCTTCCATTTCAATGAAGGATGTTATTTCCTAGCATGAGATATAAGCATACATGAATTTAAAATGAGATCATCTTTATGTCTGTTTCTTCAAGGATGTATTGAAAATAGGATTTGCTAGAAACACCAACGATACTATAAAATATTCAATGGCATTCATACAAAAGGAAACAGCAGACAGAAATCTTCTGAAGCACTTGTGTCAGAAATAGGGTCAGCCAGCACTTGAGGAAGTGGCAGGCTGATCTAGAAGATGTATTTTCATGGGCATCTCAAGAAGCCTCAGGCAGAGGGTGTGAACATGAGACCCTCCTTGGACAGGGATAAAGGGCAAAAGTTTCTGGTAGCAAATGTTTGTGCATAACTTTTTGGATTAGCATCCTCAATCATCCCTACCGGTGCTCAGCATAAATCTCTCCCCACCACTGTCCACTTATACATCCATTCACTCAAAAAATACTTATTTGTCCGTGTCGGATCTTCATTGCATCATGTGGGATCTTTCGTTGTGGTGCATGGACTCTAGTTGGGAGTGTGGGCTTCAGTAGCTGCTGAAGCACGTGGGCTCATCTTAGATCCCCAACCAGGGATTGAACCCATGCCCCCTGCATTGCAAGGTAGATTCTTAACCACTGGGCCACAGGGAAAGTCCCTTACAAACATTTTAAAAGTTAGGAACTAGACTAGGAACAGGGCAAACACAAAGAATGAGCCAGAACTGCTGTCTGTGACAAACTAAAGCAGTCCTTGAGGATTCTGACACATTATGCCTGTGCTTTGGGATATAACTGTGTTTGAAGTGAAGGTTACTGTCAACTCCTTTTTTTTTTTTTTTAAGTTTTCGAATCTCCCTACCTATTGTGATTCTTGGATGTGACAGATTTCTTAGTGTTCTTTTGATTATCTCTTCTTTTTTCTACCATGATAGAAGGAAATAAGACATAGTATTTAAACAGTTAAATATGTTAATATTTCTTCTCCCTACACTTTCTCTACTGTGCTAAAGGAATAGCAAAAGTCAAAATCCTTTATCACTTACTTAGCAATGGTCTATAGAACAGTTATCATGGGATCATGCTGATGGCAAGTGATGGCTACTAGGCAGGAAAAGAGATTCACAGTCACTGACTAGCTGTGTTAGTTGCTTATTCTAGATATCTCTGTGGCTATTTTGAGAATCAAGTATATTAAAAGGTAGAACAACACCTTAGCACTATAAATCTGGGCAAAGTATTAATGTTAACATACAGTGATGCCCAGTTGAAGGGGTGGTTCTTGCTATGGAGACTGTCTACCTAGAGCAGTCATTTATAGAAAGCATTTCTGATAGATGAACCATGACACTGTGTTCTTCTGGTAGCTTTTTTATTTCTAATGGGCGTTGACATGTATTCCCAAAGGTTCAAGCTTAACTGTCTCTGAGATGGGCCTCTTTGTCCATCTTTCAACCATGGTAATGCCTTTTATCCAATGAGATTCAAGAAAGAAAAACCAACTCATTCTTCAGTATGTCATCACATGACTGGAATTAAACAGGAAAGCAGTCCAACCTCTGCACTGAAGCGTTAGCAAGTATCACAGGTGTATTAGTCTTCTGCTTCCATTTCAGGGTTCAACAGCATCCAGAAGTTGTACTTTCTACCAAAATGAGTAGGGACATAAAGGCTCATCTTTGCTCTTCAAAGTGAGGCCTCACAAAGAAACAAGTTCTTCCAAATAGAAAAAGAAGCCCCAGGAGGAATAAGGACAAGTAAGAGGCAAGCAGAAGGTAACCCTTGTCAGAAGGATCTTTTTCTGAATGTAAGAGATGGTAGCTTCGTACTGAAAGTAGATTTTAAGCTACACATAAGCAGAGACTGAGCATAATTGGCATATAATTAGAATAAGAGTTTTGATGCAAGGGCAAGTTGACCTCATTGGAGATCATCGTTACAGCATATCTACAAGTAGGCTTGGAGGAACACATCAATGCTGGAAGAGAAATACAGATGTGATCAAACCATTCATTCTTGCAGTCACCTGTTGCTAAGAGTAATGCTAATCCTTAGTGAGGAGGAAATAGGAAACTCATGTCAGCAATCTCAGTGTGAAATTTCTAGTATGTAGTATACCGTGATGGCCCACAGTATACCGTGGTGTTTAGGCTAATGACTGTGAGCTGCCTGCTGTTCTGATCCTATCAGATCAGATTAGATCAGTCACTCAGTTGTGTCCAACTCTTTGTGACCCCATGAATCACAGCACGCCAGGCCTCTCTATCCTTCACTAACTTCTGGAGTTCACTCAGACTCACGTCCATCCAGCCAGTGATGCCATCCAGCCATCTCATCCTCTGTCGTCCCCTTCTCCTCTTGCCCCCAATCCCTCCCAGCATCAGAGTCTTCTCCAATGAGTCAACTCTTCGCATGAGGTGGCCAAAGTACTGGAGTTTCAGCTTTAGCATCATTCCTTCCAAAGAAATCCCAGGGCTGATCTCCTTCAGAATGGACTGGTTGGATCTCCTTGCAGTCCAAGGGACTCTCAAGAGTCTTCTCCAACACTACAGTTCAAAAGCATCAATTCTTCAGTGCTCAGCCTTCTTCACAGTCCAATTCTCACATCCATACATGACCACAGGAAAAACCATAGCCTTGGCTAGACGAACCTTTGTTGGAAAAGTAATGTCTCTGCTTTTGAATATGCTATCTAGCTGTTGGTTAACTCATTATCTGCTCATCCTTTTGTTACTTTTATGAAATCAATCTAACGAATCACTAAGTTTCATGTATAAAAAATTGAGTTGAATCTTACCAATTCTGCATTCAAGATACCAGTGCCAAGAATGGAACACCAGGTGAGTGTAAGTGTGTCTTGGTTTGGACTTTTATGGAAATAGATCCTTAGATAAAAATTCAAATGCAAGCAGTTTGTTTGGAAGATGGTTCCTAGAAATTACAGAAGGAAGTAGGACATGAAACCAAGAAGGGGACAGGACAATAAAAGGTGGATTATGAAACAAACTGGGCTTCCCAGTTAGGTAAGTGGTAAAGAAAATACCTGCTAAGCAGGAGATGCAGGTTCAATACCTGGGTCAGGAAGATCCCCTGGAGAAGGAAATGGTAACCCACTCCAGTATCCCTGCCTGGAGAATCCAAATAGACAGAGGAGCCGGGCAGACTACAGTCCATGGGGTCACAAAGAGTCAGACACGACTGAGTGACTAACACACACATCAATACTTATGCACATTGGTATATTTTGGGGGGATCATATATGCATAGTATAATACCATAGACAAAAAATCCATCGTTTATATATTACTAAAAAAATAGTTTGCTCCAGATAAGCCTAAGCTAATCTACTTTATATTAGGTTTTGCATTTCAGATGGACTACTGTTCAGTATTGCATATGCCTGCGGTTACATGTGTAGCATGTTTTATATGATTATTTCTTACTTTTAACTATTTTAAAGTAATATTAGGCTACAAGAAAAGTAAATTACAGAGATCCTATATGTTTTCCTTAATGTTAACATCTTAGAGAAACATTATTTAATAAAATATGACATTATATGATAATGCATGACATTATATAATAATATAGGACTGATTCTGGAACCAGATAGACATGAGGAGATCTGATGCAAAAGTTCATCATTTTGTAGAGATATGCTTTCCATGTATGATGCTGAAATGGATAAAAATATTTACCATCCTTGGTTTAAGAATAGCAGAAAAAAATGTTTTATTTTGGAACACAATGTAATCCAATAGATAGGTAGATAGATAGATAATACGTACATACAAAGAACACATTGGGAGGCATCAGGGTTCACTGACTTTGTATTCATGTTCTCTTTTTGCTTTCAGTCATGCCAGCTTCTCTTTCTTTGTTGGGGTCTAGTTAAGCTGCCATGCAGAGAAGTCTAATCTGATTTTCTGGAATCTTCAGAAAAGCAGAGGGCAGGAAAGCAGATTTTAATAGTAGGAAGGAAGTGTTCAAGTCTCTGATATGAGGGCTCTGACATAGTATGCACTCAATGGTGTTTGTTGCATAAAAATCCCCAGTGGTTGCCGATGTTTGGCAATAAACCACTAAGTGAGACATGCTTGAGCTCCTGGTGTCAGTAGGGGTGTCTCAGTGCATGATATTAGAAACATCCTATATGTATATCACTGTAGTAGTAGTTATGATAATAGTAAGCACAGAATCAGTGTTGTTAGACCAATAAAGTGTATGATAGGTAAATATTAATTGAGGCTTAGTTTTTAACCCAAATCATTCCTTTCAAATTTTTAAACTTATTACCAACAGTTCTTGAAGCAAAATGGTTCAAAGAAATTTTCTTATTCTTTTTCCTTTTGTAATTCTCACATCCTCAAGCTTTTCTGGTGTTCTTAAAAACACTACTACACACTCTATCCATCTGCCATTTCTTTCTCACCTTACTTCCTAATAAAACAGCCCCTTGAGGGTGGGTCACTTTTAAAGCTTTGATGTAAAGTGCTTATAGCAAGAAGGATCTCTCTTCTTAGGGAGTAAGGAGCTATTGAAATGACAACTGCCATCTCTCTGCTGTCCCCAGCACACTGGGGCATTCCTTGCTATGCATAACAAGTGAATCAATTCTAACTAGAATTGATTGTGGCCTCAACAGGCATTGGACAGCACACTAATGGACCACAGTCTTGACGACCGTGCTTCACACGTTCCACATGTAGGTCTCCAATTTCACTCTTCTGCTAACTTCACTTCAGTCATGTCTGACTCTGTGCAACCCCATAGACGGCAGCCCACCAGGCTCTCCCATCCCTGGGATTCTCCAGGCAAGAGCACTGCAGTGGGTTGCCATTTCCTTCTCCAATGCATGAAAGTGAAAAGTGAAAGTGAAGTCACTCAGTCTTATCCGACGCTCAGCGACCCCATGGACTGCAGCCCTTCAGGCTCCTCCGTCCTTGGGATTTTCCAGGCAAGAGTACTGGAGTGGAGTGCCATTGCCTTCTCCAACAATTTCACTCTACTATGAACCTTATATTTGCTCCCACCAAGCAGCCATACTGTCCTTTCAATATCTGTCAGATATCCATAAAGTTAAGCCAGCGGCAACAGGAGGTGTAGAGGATTTTAATTTTCTTGTGCCAAGGAGGGCCCCACCCCCACCCAAATCAAGCAGGAAAAGACACTTATTTAGTGGCATGTTTAGGAGATAGGAAAACACTTATCAGTCTGAACACCATTTCATGCAAACAAAAGTGTCAAACAGGAAAGTTTCAAAAAAAAGAAAGAAAGAAAGAAAAACAAGCAGTGAAATAATTAAGGAGGAACTTTAGTTCCTACAAGCTGGTGTCTCAGATCCTAGTATTTGAAAGACCTGTGGCCTCTATTATACAGTCTGAAAATCTGCACTTTTGGGTCTGTTCTCTAGGAGTGCTCTCTTAACCCAGGTGTGTTACTCTCCCCATGTGTAAATAATTTGCTTCTCTCTCAACTTTAAGGGGAACAGGACTTGAGTTTCTCAAAAGGAATTTTACCAAGAAACTGAGAAATAGAAAAGATAGACTAAAGACAAAAACATAGATTAGAATGTCATTAGGGTATGTGTGCATGTTTATACATATATGTTTAATACAGGTATTTACTGTGCTCTATACATGTGTGTATACATATATATTCTATACTGTGTGAGAAATATTATGCTAAAAGTGTACACAGGTTATATTTTTCATTCAAGAAATAATAAATTTAACTATTGTAAGCACTGGAGAAATAGCATTGTTTTTGAGTGGGGGAGATGGGAAATCATAAACAAATCACTGTTTTGATAGAAAATACAATACACCAGACAGTGTGGTTAGCGAAGCCCTTGTAGGATGTGACACGAGGCTAAGATCTGCATGAAGCGAGGGAGCCAGGCACAGGTAGGTGGAGGATGAAGAACAAATGTCAGGCTTAGTCCTACAGGGCAAGTCACATCATGCTGGCTTTACACAGGAAAACAAGGACGCAAAGTGACTTGTCTGAGATTCTACAGTGAGGAAGTGGTATGGGCTGTTCCGTAGATTATAATTTCTTTCTCCATCAGGTTTTCCAAAATCCTCCCTAGGCCCCAACCTTTTCCATTGCTCAGTCACTTTCTACTCTCTTCGCCTCTCCCCTCCCCAAGAGATCAGATCATTCCCTTAGGATCCCTCATTGAGGGTGAAAACTTGATGACAGCACTCAGTCCCAGGTGGGCTCAGCTTCCCTGACCCATCTGCTCTCCCTTTCCACCTCCAAGCCCTAGAGGTGAAGGGACAGAATGTATCACTTGGCTTTGCAAGTGATAGCCTGGCAGCTAGCATGGCTTTTGACATAAGCAATTAGCAAAAGAAACAAGAAAGAAATACTTGAGGGTGACACTGAGGAAGAAACAAAACAAAGAAGGGGGCGAGGATGATTTTTAGCTCATGATGCAAATCACTTTAGAAAACGAGAATGAGAGGCCTCAGTGACAAGCAGGTAGTCTCACACACTTTCTAGACTTTTCCCTGGCACTGTGCTATCTCTGTGTCTTCTCTCTTCCTCTCTTTCAAAGCCAAAACCATTTTGCAACTGTCTTAAATTATTACAAGGAAGACTCTAATCTGGTTCCTTTGGTAAATGGGGCGGTGGGAAGGGGAAAGGTGCAGGAGGACCACCCTGGTCCCCTGGAATCACACCAGGATGGTGCCACTGGCTCTGGATGGGGCCAATGCAAATGACTATGTCTCCTTTCCAGCAAACAGTTAGCTCCTCTGCAGGTGTCACTCGTGTCCTAAGATTCAGAGGCAGCACAGTGAATGTGTAAATCCAGGAGCTCTTGAGTCAGATAACCTGGCTTTCCCTTCTTCTTAATCCATTCAGTAACCACTGGATGCCTGTTCCCTGGTTCACATCTCTTCACTGGGGAGGCTCATGGCTCCTACTATATAGGTCATCGTGAGGATGGAATAAATGAATATATGTAAAGCACTTAGCCTGGTGCCTGGCAAGGATCCAATTCATCTTAGCTGCAAATTTGGTACTTCTTGAAAAATAAAGTGATGAAAAAAAGGATATTGGGGTGAACGTATGTAAATGTGGAGCGAAGGAAGGATCATTATGTTTATTATCATCATTCATGGAAATCCCTGATGGTGAAGAGGCTATGATAATCTCTGGAAGTTGCAGGTAGTTCATGCCCTTCCTCTTTGGCTGCCTCCTACAGTTTTAGAGGGGTCAGTGGTCTGGAATTTCTGCCCCATCATTTCTTGTGTGCTAACTTACCTATCTGTCAGTGCCTATTCGTTCCTGTTGGTTTCATTCATCATGAAAGGTGATGGCTATTTATTGTGCTTAGAAGCAGCATGACCTTATAATCCTTGATCTCGAATGTCTTAAATTTTTTTTTTTTTTAAGCTTCTGACTCTATTAACCCCCTTCTCTGAGACAATGGACAGAGGTGTAACCTAACAACAAATGTGCTTTACCCTCTCCTTGACCCAAATTCTCAGGTTATTTGTGTGTCCCTACTACCATTTCAGAGACACCATGCAATGATTTTCCTGGGAACTATGTTTTAAGTTACAAGCATCAGTCCTGAAGGAACGATTTAGCAAGAGCCAGTTAATTTCAAGACAAATAAAACCACAACTCCCTGTAATGCCCGAAGGCATGGCTTGAGCAGTTTCCCTGCATGGAGTGAATTTTTAAAAACGCGGAGATGTTTCTCCTCTCACTAACCTACCACTAAGGACCCAGGAGGGCAGCACTGGGTTAGGATGGGGTTTCTGTGCCAAGTTCCGCAGAGCCTCTTAGGAGATGATCGGCCAGGAGGCTTGTTCTGCTCTACCAGGTGCGCAAGCTCCGTGCGTTCTTTCATCAGGTAGTAAAAGTGCGTGTGAAAACTGACACTGAGCCTGAAGAAACTGAATCCTCCGCAGAACTCCTCGGCTCTAACCTACTAGGGGAGAGCGAGCAAGCAACATAGTCTCCTTGGTGTTCTTGGAGAGTTAGTCCTGGATCTTAACTATCCGGGATCAGGGCTTATTTCCAAGCTCCTTTCAAACAATTTAATTATCTCTGGGAAGAAATCATATTTATCTTCAAGCCGGAAACATTCTCATTCCTAGAAAAGCCACGCGTCCTTATCTTTCACGCCTGGTGACAATTTCTAACATCCTTTTAGTTGAGAAACCTACACCGGGTCTCCTCGCGGTTCCGACTCTCTCCCCGCGCTCCGTAGCAGCGCATCTCTGCCGCCGCGTCGCCTCTGCCGGATCCAACTCGGTCAACTCGTCCCGGAGACTCCAGCAGGGCCGGCCTCCGGGGTAGCCGATCGCAGCGGCCGGGGGCGACACTGGCCCCGAGACCCCGGAGCCCCACCCCCAGGGCCGGCCGAAGGGACGCGTCCGCGCCTGCATCCCGCGTCTCGGAGCTCGGCCTGGTGCTGCGCTCGGCTTCTCGCCTCCGGGATCGTCTTCCACCGAGAGGTCTCAACTCCCACCCTCTCCACCCCCGGGCATCAAAATCAAACCCGGCCCCCTGCTTCGTACATCCCTGGACCACCTTCCCAACATCCAGCACAGCCTCGGGCCAGAAAGCCCCGCCCGGGTCTCCCCAGTTCCAACCGCGCCGAGGGTCTCCCGCACTAGCCGTCGCCCCAGTTCACGCTCATTCATATTCATTCTCTTTCTCTTTCTCTCTTCCTCTCTCCAGACTCCTAACTAGACAGGCCGATCCTCCCTCCGCCACTCCCTTTCATTCATCTCCTCCGCCACACACACACACACACACACACACACACACACACACAAACACACACGAGCGCGCGCGCACACACACACGCACACACCGACATACACACGCGCGCACACACAGCCCACTCCACTTTTCAGACGCCCACTCCCCCACACACACTCCCCTCCCCTAAACATACTTCCACCCACTCACCATCTGTAGCCTCCCTCCCTCCGGTCCGCCCCCTCCCCGCTTGCCCGGCTCCCCCTCCCCCAAGAAGCAGACCTGCCCCGCGGGCCGCAGGGACCCTAGCCAGACGTTCGGGTCGTGCGCGCCGCACTGACCTCTGCCCGCCCGGGAAACTAACAAAGGCGGCGCGCGAGCCCGGCCCCAGGAGCGAAGAGCGGCGGCCGCGGGACGCGCGAGCCGGGGCCGGGCGGGCGAGCGCCGGGAGGGGTCCGCTCCGGAGTCGGGAGGCGGCGGCGGCGCCGGACGACGCGGACCTCAGGCGGCGCGCGCCTCTCGGACGCCGCGAGCACCATGGGCTGCTGCACCGGGCGCTGCTCGCTCATCGGCCTCTGCGCGCTGCAGCTGGTGAGTTCCTGCCCCGACTCCCTCCGTCGGCCCCTCACCCTCCCTGCCAGCCGCGGGCACTCGCCGGGTGGCCCTGCCCTGCGCGAGGGCGCGGTCTCCCCGGGGCCCCGGGCGCCCGGCGTCGCCACGCGGTCCAGGGGCTACTGCCCCGCGGCGCCCGGGGGAGTGAGCGACTCCCCCGCCCCTGGACTGACCAGCAGGCTTTAGCCCCTCCGTCTTCCCGCTGAAGTTTCACGGGGGCTTGTGGGCTCTTTCTTCTCGGGATGGTTTCCAGTAACGTGGTGTCATCAGAAGGTGCGTGGGAATGCCCAGTCTTGGGGAGACAGGGTCGCCCCCCACCCCCCCCCCCCCACCGCCGAAGTCTTAGTTAAGAGTGAGGTGTTCGTACCTTAAACGCGGTTGAAAACGGGTGTTTGAGGAGGCTTGGATCTCCAGGAAGGATAGGAGGTCGCGCTGTGTGTGTTTTGAAACAGAAGGTTTCAGCCTCCAACCTTCCAATTTCTCTGTAGATTTTGTTGAAATGTGGCGTGTTCAGGCAGCGACAGACTGACAGCTGTCTTGTGGGACAGAAGGCGTGGTGGCTTGCCAGGGAGTGCGTGGAGTGGGAGTTGGGGACCAGAGCGGAGAGCGAAAGGGCTTTCAGTGTGGGACGAACACTTCTCTTGACATACGTCCTGTTGGGACCTAGACTGGCCCTGTGGTCTCTTGCATAGTCGCTTGAGGTCAAGGCCACAGACGGATGTGTGAGACTTCTATGTGTGAGAGATTCATAGACATCTCCCTTTTATTACACTTAACAACAGACTCTTTAGATGCTATGTCAAGCTTTCTTCCAAGTGTTGTTTTTCAAAAAGTCACCAACATTAGTTAGCCTGTTTTGACTATCAGAAGGAAAAAGGTTTTTGGTAAGCTTGACTGCATAAGGTCAACCCTTGCAAGACTCGTTGACTGAGGTATAAAATAATGCTCTTTCTTTAATAGTTAGTCCTTGTACCCATGAATGTTTTAAGAGGTTTCACTTTTCTCTTGCCTCAGTGTTTGACTCTCCCATTAAACCCTCACTTTAGAGTTTCTCTTCATTGTTTATATAATGTGTGCATAATTTATATATTTATAGATCTGAAATCAGTGACTCCTTTGCTTTGAATCTCTGGAACATTCCTTCTGTCATGTTAAATAGGATGTATTTTCTAGAGTTTTCCTGAAAAATAATTTTGAAGTTCGTTGGAACATGAATGCTTTCTTTCATTAAGGAAAGAAGGGCAGAGAATAATTTACACTTTGGTTGTTAGAAGTGGACATGGCTTATACACTGGGAAAACCAGAAATATTTAGTCAGCCTTTGAGTATGCAAAATAGTAGATAGGCACACTGGTTTGTATAATCTATAGTGGCATCATTCTTTCTGTTTTACACACAAATGATATGGAAGTGTTTTTTATACAGTAGATTTTTCAATGCAGTTATGATGTCCTTAGTTGATACTGTACTTGTTTTGATGTTAATGTGTTTGGTATTTCATGTATCAGCCTGGAATGCCTCCATCTTCCATATACACCTTAATTGATAGAAATGCAACTTACTCCTCAAAGCTTGTCTAAAATTTCCACCTTCTCTGTGGAGTCTTCCCTGGTGCTCCAGGTAAAATCAATCACTTCTTTTCCTTTAATTGCACAGTATATTGCTTTTTCCTCTGTGAGAATGCATGTCATCCTCTTACGTTATTTTTAGTGACTTACACATTACTAGGAATGGGGAAGCCTGGTGGGCTGCCATCTATGGGGTCACACAGAGTTGGACACGACTGAAGTGACTTAGCATAGCATAGCATAGACTGTAAGCAGCCTGAGGATAAGGAGCAAACATTATTCATCTTTGCAGATCCTTCAGTTCTTTAGAAGTGCCTGTATTAGGAGCTGAAACATATGGCTGAATTGATGATGGTAAATTAACATTTGTGATCCATACCGGGTTTTTACATAAACATTATTTTACCCTTAAAATTACCCTCTGAGGAAGGCATCCATTTCTCTAGTTTGCAGAAGAGGAAGGTGATGCTCATAGAGTTCAAGGACTTCTTCAAATTAATAGTTTTTAGATAGTAGAGACAGAGGACTGATGGTAAACATTTGATGATTAGGTCTTGGACAAACAAAACATATACGTGTATATTACATTATTACATAATATGTTATAAATATAATGTCTATTAAGGATGTATAGCAAATCAACCTTGAACATTCATTGGAAGGACTGATGTTGAAGGTGAAGCTCCAGTACTTTGGCCACCTGATTTGAAGAACCGACTCATTGGAAAAGACCCTAACACTGGGAAAGATTTAAGGCAAAAGGAGAAGGGGGCAACAGAGGATGAGATGGTTAGATTATCATCACTGACTCAATGGACATGAATTTGAGCAAACTCTGGGAGATAGTGAAGGACAGGGACGCCTGGTGTGCTGCAGTCTGTGGGGTCACAGAGTTGGACACGACTTAACGACTGAACACACAGCACTCAGTTTGACAAATAATAATAATAAAAAAATAGGGCTTCTCGGGAGGCACTAGTGGTAAAGAATCTACCTGCAAATGCAGAAGACACAAGAGACATGGGTTCGATCCTTGGGTTAGTAAGATACCACGGAGTAGGAAATGGCAACCCACTCCAGTATTCTGGCCTGGAGAATCTCATGGATGAGAAGCCTGGCAGGCTGCAATCCATGGGGTTGCAAAGAATTGGACACGACTGAGCATGTGTGTGTGCACACACACACACACAATAATAAAATATGCAGTACACTTGATTGTAAGTTCTACATAGCTGATTAATTCTGGCAGGATCTCTTTTGTTCCATGAATCTGATGAACCCTTTTCTAGGTTCAGTGATGTCTTCTTTCTGGATGGTCTCAATAGCACACTGCTGTCAAGGCTGCATCCTTGAAATGGTTTCAGCCTCTGCTGAGGGAGTGGTAGGCAGGACTTGCATTTCAAGGACTGGGAGAACAGGAGCCTCCCATTGCCTAGAATCCCTCTTGAGAGTCACCTGGAGGTCAGGTCTGTTCCATGACCTCTTCCAGCATATGCAGATTCTTTGCTGAATTGGGTAATAGTTTTCAAGTACTGGAAAATTATTTTCTTCATTTCTTTTTTTTAAACAAATCAACCACAGTCGATTTACAATATTGTGTCCGTTTCAGAGGTGCAGCTTCAGATTCTTTTCCATTATATGTTATTACAAGGTATTGAATATAGTTCCCTGTGCTATAGAGTAAGTTCTTGTTGTTTATCTATTTCATATAGTGTGTTTACTGTGTATCTGTTAATCCCAGATTCCTAATTTATCCTCCCCACCCTTTTTCACCTCTTATAACCTTAAGTTTATTTTCTATGTCTGTGAGTCTGTTTCTGTTTTGTAAATAAGTTGAATTGTATTATTTTTTTTAAGATTCCACATATAAGTGATATCATATTTGTCTTTGTTTGACTTACTTCACTTAGTATGGTAATATCTAGTTGCATCCATGTTACTGCAGATGGCATTATTTCATTCTTTTTAATGCCCGAGTAATATACCATTGTGTATATAATATATATATATTATACACACACACACACACACACATACCACATCTTCTTTATCCATTCATCTGTGGATGGATACTTCGATTGCTTCTATGTCTTGGCAGGTGTAAACAGTGCTGCTGTGAACGTCGGGGTGCATGTATCTTTCTGAAGTAAAGTTCTCATTTTTTTTTCTGGATATATGTCCAGGAATGGGATTCCTGGATCATATGGTTATTCTATTTTTTGATGGTGACTGCAGCCATGAAATTAAAAGACGCTTACTCCTTGGAAGGAAAGTTATGACCAACCTAGATAGCATATTCAAAAGCAGAGACATTACTTTGCCAACAAAGGTTCGCCTAGTCAAGGCTATGGTCTTTCCTGTGGTCACGTATGTATGTGAGAGTAGGACTGTGAAGAAGGCTGAGTGCCGAAGAATTGATGCTTTTGAACTGTGGTGTTGGAGAAGACTCTTGAGAGTGCCTTGGACTGCAAGGAGATCCAACCAGTCCATTCTGAAGGAGATCAGCCCTGGGATTTCTTTGGAAGGAATGATGCTGAAGCTGAAACTCCAGTATTTTGGCCACCTCATGCGAAGAGTTGACTCATTGGAGAAGACTCTGATGCTGGGAGGGATTGGGGGCAGGAGGAGAAGGGGACGACAGAGGATGAGATGGCTGGATGGCATCACTGACTCGATGGATGTGAGTCTGAGTGACCTCCGAGAGCTGGTGATGGACAGGGAGGCCTGGCGTGCTGCAGTTCATGGGGTCGCAAAGAGTCGGACACGACTGAGCGACTGATCTGATCTGATCTGATACTGTTCTTTATTGGCTGTATCAATTTACATTCCTACCAACAGTGTAGGAAGGTTTCCTTTTCTCCACACCCTCTCTAGCATTTATTATCTGTAGACATTTTGTTGATGGCCGTTCTGACCCATGTGAAGCAATACCTCATTGTGGTTTTGATTTGCATTTCTCTAATAATTAGCAATGCAGAACAGCTTTTCATGTGTCTGTTGGCCATCTGTGTATCTTCTTTGCAAAAATGTCTATTTAGGTCTTCTGCCCATTTTTTGATTGGGTTGCTTCAGCTCTTTTGTGCTATTGGGAATATAATGACCTGACATATTTTAAGTTTAAGACACATTGCTAGAAAAAAGTTCCCTATCATTTTCTTAAGTCTAGACAACCAACAAAACAATGTTACACCCTGATTTTTAACATTTGCCCATTTCTTTGGTGTAAATATTTCCACACTGGCCAATTTGAAGTTGACTATTACAAAGTCCTTCCATCATACAGATAAAATAAGCATGCGATAAGTGCAGAGTGTTAGTCACTCAATTGTGTCTGACTCTTTGCCACCCCATGGACTCCTTTGTCTATGGAATTCTCCAGGCAAGAATACTGATTTGGGTGGGCATTCCCTTCTCCAGGGCATCTTCCTGACCCAGGGATCGAACCTGGGTCACCTGCATTGCAGGCAGATTCTTTACCATCTGAGTCACCAAGGAAGCCCTCAAATAAGCATAAATAACCTTAACAGCATAAAGAAAGTAAAACACAGTAAAATAATGAGGAAAGGATGTGCTTAAGATATTTTAGTCCCTCTTTTTTTTAATGCAATTGACTTAAAGTTTTTATTATTTATTTTAAAATAATGGTTAACAGCTGGCTTATTAAATTCCAAGTTTAACTCGATGAGCTGGTGTGAGCCTCCTCCAGCCTACCACCGGGTAGGACTCCCAGATCTAGTGTTCTTTCCACTGAATCCAGCTGTCTTTTTTTCCCCTTTCATGTTTTTTTCTGCTCCCACCAACTGTTGGAAGATGGGGGTTATGAAGCAACTAAAGTAAGTGTGGGTGTTGAGGGGGAATGGCATTCAGAGGACACATTTGCTGAAGAGAAGCTGAGTGCTGATGACTAAGTCACTGTGTGGACCATTAAAAGATGGTCCATTAACTCCTTCTAAAAGTTAAAGAAACAAATGAAAGGTTTTTATTATCTCATTCACTTGGCTTCTGACCTCCCCCCTCCCAGACTGCGGATATCATTAGAGAGAATTTACCATTTTAAGGCTAGTGTATTTGAATGAGTTTTGGTTTGTAAAAAATCAGTCTCCATTCTGCTTCCTTTATTGCACTGCTCTGGCCACCTCCCATCCTTACTACGCTTCTAACCTCGAGCACATTTAAGTGTTTGCCTCACATTTCACATTCATATTCCTAGTTTTGCTAGGTGAGCTTGGAGAGAATGTGAAAAGCATGGCCATAGAAAACTGTGCAAAGTAAATCTTTTCTGAAAAAGTGGTTCCAGGTAACAGATTCATGAAGTCGTCCAAGAACTTTAGACACATTTTTGAAGCCTGCTTTTAATTTTGCTTGTTTTAGAATAATGTTTATATACATGTGAAACACTTGATTGTGTGCTTTTAGTAAATTGTTTTAGTTGCTGCATTTAAAGGAGTCTTAATGGCATGTTTCTAAATCCAGAATTTCCTCCACATGCATTTCCAAGCCATTTTCTTTTCTTTTTCAAAAAATTAATTTATTTATTTTAATTGGAGGCTAATTACTTTACAGTATTATAGTGGGTTTTGCCATACACTGACATGAATCAGCCATGGGTGTATATGTGTTCCCCAACCTGAACCCCCCTCTCACCTCCCTCCCCATCCCATCCCTCAGGGTCATCCCAGTGCATCAGCCCTAAGCACACTGTCTCATGCATCGAACCTGGACTGGTGATCTGTTTCACATATGATAATATACATGTTTCAATGCTGTTCTCTCAAATCATCCCACCCTCACCTTCTCTCACAGAGTCCAAAAGACTGTTCTTTACATCTGTGTCTCTTTTGCTGTCTCACATATAGGGTCATCGTTACCATCTTTCTAAATTCTATATGTATGCGTTAGTATACTGTATTGGTGTTTTTCTTTCTGACTTACTTCACTCTGTATAATAGGCTCCAGTTTCATCCACCTCATTAGAACAGATTCAAATGAATTCTTTTTAATGGCTGAGTAATATTCCATTGTGTATATGTACCACAGCTTTCTTATCCATTCATCTGCTGGTGGACATCTAGGTTGCTTCCATGTCCTGGCTATTGTAAACAGTGCTGCAGTTTAGAGTTGCCTTGGTAAAGTGTTGAACTTAGCTTGGGATTGTATCCACAGAACTTTCAACGTCTTCACATCACAGGGGCAGCTTTGTCCCTGGAGGTGGACATTACCAGGAGAGACTGATTGCATCTTGCATTGCGTCACTTTATGGAGAAGGTGTCTGCCATATTTTTATGAGGACTGAAAATTCTAACTCTTACTTTCCATATTCACAGTAACAGAAA
The DNA here is from genome assembly GCA_935064755.1 of Tragelaphus eurycerus. NCBI lineage: Eukaryota > Metazoa > Chordata > Mammalia > Artiodactyla > Bovidae > Tragelaphus > Tragelaphus eurycerus. The sequence goes on from CAKXYN010000096.1 coordinate 697,361, forward strand.
TCTTTAGAGGATTTATAAAAAAATAAGCAACTTTTAACACCACGATGGTCTCTATGTTTTTATTTTAGAGAACATCCTGTCAAATGAAATCAAGCTAGTGATTTTTCTTTCTCATCATGAAAAATCAGTTAACTTTCTCTCTATTCCACATTCAGACCATCTGTGACCACATGTGTCACTGTGATGCTGAGATAAAAGGTGTTTGAGAGGTGTCCTGGTGGTGTAGTTTTGGTAACATGTTTTTAAACTAAGTTTTATGAAATAAACCAGTCAATTATCATAGGTATCTGGCAGTAAATGAAGAAATACATTTATTTTACTATGTAGATAAACTGATACTTTTGTCTTAAGATTTTTTTTAACAGCTTTTTCTCTTCTCCTAAACAATATAATTTGTAATCATTTAGTTTCTATTCTTTTTCTACATTTAAACAGTCTGGTTCATCTTACAAAACTTAGAAATGGTTAGGGAAATTAAATGTTTGTCTAATGAAGAGACTTTCGTTAAAATGTGATAGGTGTTAAAATCACTACAATATTCTGCATTAGCCACTTTTCTACAAACCAGAATCCCTTTGTAGCTCTTTTGTTATTTATGTGTACAGAATATCAAATTTACTTAAGGAATGTATTCTTATGGGCTTCTGTGTTGAATTGTTTTCCCCACAAATTCTTATGTTCGAGTGACCCCCATGGACTTTTGCTCACCCGGCTCCTGTGTCTGTGGGATTCTCTAGGCAGAAATAGCGGAATAGGTTGCCAGCCTTCCTCCAGGGGAATCTTCCCAACCAGGGACTGAACCTTCATCTCCAGTGTCTCCTGCATTACAGATGGATTCTTAACTGCTGAGCCATCAGGGAAGCACATATCAAGTGCTATTGGTTTTTAAAATAATTAATTAATTAATTTTAATTGGAGGCTAATTACAATATTGTAGTGGTTTTGCCATACATTGACATGAATGAGCCATGGGTATACATATGTTCCCCATCCTGGACAATTGTCCCTAGTTTTAACAAAATCATTTCCATTCTGATTATTTCCAAGAGGATAATCCTAATTATAAGATGCTTAAAAATAAATTGCTTTCTTTCCCCTGAACTTTAGTTTCTTTTTAAAAAAACGAACTGCTTTGTCTGTGTTTTTTTCATTTTTCTCTCACGAATTTTACAATGTCCATTTTGGGTCTCAAGGAAGCATTTGAACAATTATTCAGATTATATAAAAGAAGAATTTCAAATGTAAGCATAAGAAATTTTGAGTTAATATTACTTAAGATTTTGGCATTAGATACTTATTAATATAACTGTGTTGTTTCTTTGCAAAAGTAGAAAATAAAGCAGGTTTATTTATGTATCTTCTGACAATTTTCTTAAGCCTTTGTTTTCATCAGTGAAGTATATCTTGCTTTAAAAAGCAGGATTCAAATGCTTAATAAAAAGTACTCTTTAGATAAAAATCAGAATGGAAAATACAAAATTCGAGGGCTTTCACAACAAGATGACAAATCACAGAAGCATCTATCTTCCATTCTTCCCAAGGTCCCAAAGAATGAAGTGATAATTGTGATGGAAAGAAAAGTGGGACAGATAGATGACCAGCAAAACTGAGGAATCCAGGAAGATAAGAAGCAGAGCATTTTTTATCAGAGTCTTAATAGAAAGATGTGTGTGTTGTGTGAGCACAGGTGTTATATGTTGGGCAGAAATCCAACTCTATCCACTTGCCATGAGGAGTACTCTGGCTTGGGGCTGAAGAACTGGGTCCCTTTTAGTGTTGCATTTGGAAAGTTAGCTGATGAGTATCATCGTGGAGATGACATGAAATCGGAGAATAAATGTATTAATCATTTTAAAAGTAAAGCTCATTCTTAGGTAAACTAGGATTTCTAGTAATTTAGGCAAAAAATAAGAAAGTTAAGAAGAATACCACAAATTATTATCTTTTTAATTGCTTATTTTGATTTTCTTGTAATACTTTTTAGGTTACACTTCAAAATAATTTTGACATTAATTTTGAAAAGAGATTTTTCACACAGTTTTGAAGATACTTTGAGTGTCGATTTTGGGACACTATTTGACAAATATTTGATGAAGTTAAAGTGGACCTTCTTTCTTAGGTGCATCAAAAATTCATGCTTTTAATGCACATTTACACTAATTGATGTTAATGTGTGTGAATCTTCATGCATTTATAACAGAATGCAACATTAGACTAAAAGATAGCACTTCATCAAAGATTCGTATTCAAAATGCCAGTTAAATAGTGGAACAAACAAATGACACACAGCACAAACTAATTTACATTTTTATTTGATGTATTTGGCAGATACTAAAATAAAACAGGAGATAGACCCTAAATGTCCTTTAATGAAACATTCTTTTTTTGAAATAACTTTTGTCTGTGTATAGTTGACTTACAATGCTGTGTTACTTTCTACTGTATGGCAAAGTGTATCAGTTATAATATACATATATCCACTCTTTGTTAAATTCTTTGTAGGTGTAGGTAAAGTATTGGAGAACAGATATTTTAAGATGGGCATGCTGCTGCTGCTACTGCTGCTAAGTCGCTTCAGTCATGTCCGGCTCTGTGGGACCCCATAGATGGTGGCTCACCAGGCTCCCCTGTCCCTGGGATTCTCCAGGCAAGAACACTGGAGTGGGTTGCCATTTCTTTCTCCAATGCATGAAAGTGAAAAGTGAAAGTGAAGTCGCTCAGTCATATCCAACTCTTCAAGACCCCATGGACTACAGCCTACCAGGCTCCTCTGTCCATGGAATTCTCCAGGCAAGAGTACTGGAGTGGGTTGCCATTGCCTTCTCTGAAGATGAGCATAGTAAAAAAAATAATAATAATAATCAGGTGAAAACCTTGAGTTTTACTGGCTCACGGAATTAGGGAAAGTGAAATCCTTGAACTAGTAGATTGTTCTGTTTGACCTTTGTTAAGAGCATCCCTAGTTGCTCAATTTGGAGAATTATCTGAATTAGGGTTTCCTAGGTGGGGCAATGGTAAAGAAACCATCTGTCAATGCAGGAGACAGAGGAGATGGGTTTGATCCCTGGGTCTCAAAGATCCCCTGGAGGAGGGCGTGGCTACCCACTCCAATATTCTTGCCCCGAGAATACTGAGGAGCCTGGACAGAGGAGCCTGGTGGCCTGCAGTCCAGGGGGTCGCAAAGAGTTGGACACGAATGAAGACACAGTACACACACATCTGTTTATTGGGAAACAGAGATGATGGTGAAGGCCGGTGAGCAAGCAGGAGTGGTGGTACTAACAAGGGCTCTGAATGCAAAAATTAAAGGGTCTTTTATTAAATGAAGGAGGGGCAAGATCATGGCAATGTTGATGAACTTGTTCTGTTTTTCTAGATTTTTTTTTTTCCCTGCATAGAGGACCACTCCTTAGAATGGTTTTCCTGATTAATTTCATTAAGTAGAATTAAATTTTTGAGTTTCTTCACTCTGTCTACAGGTACTTGCACTAAGAATGGCTTCATACAGAGGCCCAGTTCCTTTATTAACAGGTATTGAAATAGGATTGTAGCTATTCCAAGAGGTATTGGAATATGCTTGTAGCTATCAGATTCTTGTAAGAGATAGGAACTCAGTGGATGGGATGATATAAGTTTTAAATTTATTTCTGACAGTTTCTCTCTATTGCAGTCATTAGAGACATGGTTGGAGTTTGGTATTGATTAATATATGGTGTAATAAGTGCTTGCATGTGGGAAACCCCAGGCAACAGAGGTTGATTGGTTAATTGGTTAATTAAGGTACAGAGTGGAATGCTCTGTACTCAAGTTGTGTTTCCTGTCCTGATAACTAGCTGTGACTGATCATAATTAAGAAACTGGGAAATATAAAATTCTCATTAGTGGCAACTTGTTATCAATTTATATTTAAAATATAAATTCTTGATGAGGGAGCTCTTTCAAATTTTAGTTTATGAAAGGTATCATATCTTAGCTTTGAGGGGCCCTTAAGTGGCAACCCACTGGAGTGTTCTTGCTGGGAAATCCCATGGACAGAGGAATCTGGTAGGCTACAGGCCATAGAGTCACAAAGAGTTGGACATGATTGAGCAGCTCTCATTGTTTTCTAAGAAATGATCTGCTGCTGCTGCTGCTGCTAAGTCGCTTCAGTCATGTCTGACTCTGTGCGACCCCATAGACGGCAGCCCACCAGGCTCCTCCATCCCTGGGATTCTCCAGGCAAGAACACTGGAGTGGGTTGCCATTTCCTTCTCCAGTGCATGAAAGTGAAAAGTGAAAGTGAAGTCGCTCAGTCGTGTCCAACTCTTAGTGACCCCATGGACTACAGCCCACCAGGTTCCTCCGTCCATGGGATTTTCCAGACAAGAGTACTGGAGGGGGGTGCCATTGCCCTCTCTCTAGATCTGTCTTTATCACTATAGCAAGTCAATGTCTGAATCTTCAATACTGAAGACTGATGTTGGTTCTTAAACTTTCTCTGAGAATGGGAATTTTTACAAGTAGCCAAATCCTCCTTATATTTAAGTGGAACTTCTTATGTTTGATTTCTATTCTGTCTTCTATATATTTGCCTTTTATCTGGATGATGAGTAGCAGCTGGAGGCAGTATCGTACTAGGGCCAGCTCATATCAACCGGGGAAAATTTACTGTTATGTTTCCAGAAATTCTGTGAGCCAGTTGTTAAGTGCAGCCTTTATTAAACATTAGTATAGTTATATAAATTTTAAATTATATTAAAAGCAGAAGTAATAAGTATCCCAAGTTCAATCCTGCCTAATTATTTTACTGCATTGCTCTGTTTCTGTACTTTAGGGGTGATTTTACATCTATGATGGTATGGTAGAAATTCTATGTAAAACTGAGCTGCTCAACATCACTTTCCAATTCTACAGCCAGTGACATCATATTGGTAGCTCAAAATCTATTATGGTGTAAGTATTCACATCATAGAGATACACAAACTCTAATCAGGGGCCTCCTCTCACCCCCCAGAACCAGTTACTAATGATTTACCAACTGCCACTGGGATGGGGCACTCACAGAAGAAAGCCTATTTTTTTTCTTGGACATGTAGGAAACTGATTTATAAGCTCTTAATGGAACTAATTATGCTTGAGTAAAAAGTATATTTCCTAACCTAAATGTTTTATTTAATGCTTCCAGTGCCTGTGCAAAATTGTATACACAATGGAGAAGTTTTTATTTTCAAAAATTCCACTATGAACTCCTTTTATTTATTTATTTTTTTTATCTTTATGTTTTTTTTTTTTTCTGATCAAGAATCTCTTTATTGATTATCAGAAACATTACAAACATCTAGTATGAACAAATTGTAACATGATAGTGTTAGTTTGAACAATTAATACATTTCAGATATAATATAACATATTTCAATGCTATTCTCCCCAATCATCCCACCCTCTCCCGGTCCCAGAGTCCAAAATGAACTCCTTTTATTATAATAGTTTTCAGACCTCCTGAAGCATTGGAGTTGGTAACTGGTTTGTGACTAAATGATCCAGAGTTGATCATGGTTTCACTTCTGGGTGACTCCAGCGGTCCTACCTTTTGGGCACCAGGGACAGGGTTCTTGGAAGACAGTTTTTGCACAGACTAGGGGTGGTGGTGGTTTGGGGATGATTCAAGGACATTGCATTTATTGTGCACTATATTTCTATTATGATTACATCAGCTCCACCTAGGATCATCAGGCATTAGATCTCAGACACTGGGGACCTCTGGACTAGACTCTAGAATCCCCCACTGAGAGGAAAGTTGTTTCTGCCTGATCAGTAATGCTGGATTTCTGGGGCAGAAGGAGGACTTTCTTCTGAGCCCAGCTGCCCCACCTGTCTACTTGTTGGTCCTCACATCTCCCCCAGGGCTGTGAAGTCCTGCAGTCAGTGACAAAAAGAGCAAAATGCCCTCTTCCACCAGGGTTGGGATGAGCTTCAACTTTCTATTGTCCCCACATTGAAATACTAAATATTCGATCTTGCAGGAGATTGTGAAAAGGTGATTTACTTGTGTGTGTGTATGTGTGTGTGTGTGTGTGTGTGTGTGTGTGTTAGTCGCTCAGTCATGTCCAACTCTTTGCGACCCCACAGACTGTAGCCTTCCAGGCTTCTCTGTCCATGGAATTCTTCAGGCAAGAGTATTTGAGAGCACACTAAAATATATTTGGCTCATAAAGTTTATTTTCTGAATTTTAAAAAGTAATAATTGTTACAATTTGGAATAAAACCCTGTTGCCCCCTGTTTACTTGTTTCTTTCTTACAGCACCCCCATGAAGCAGATGTTGATATTTTTCCCATTTACTAATGAGAAAACTAAAATATGGAGACATTCTGTTATATATTAAAATCGTATATTAGGATATGGCTTCAGATCAGATCAGATCAGATCAGTTGCTCAGTCGTGTCCGACTCCTCGCGACCCCATGAACCGCAGCACGCCAGGCCTCCCTATCCACCACCAGCTCTCGGAGGTCACCCAGACTCACATTCATCGAGTCAGTGATGCCATCCAGCCATCTCATCCTCTGTCGTCCCCTTCTCCTCCTGCCCTCAATCCCTCCCAGCATCAGAGTCTTCTCCAATGAGTCAACTCTTCGCATGAGGTGGCCAAAATACTGGAGTTTCAGCTTGAGCATCATTCCCTCCAAAGAAATCCCAGGGCTGATCTCCTAGCATATTAAAAAGCAAAGATGTCACTTTGCTGATAAAGTTCCATATAGTCAAAGCTATGGTTTTTCCAGTAGTCATGTATGGATGTGAGAGTTGGACCATAAAGAAGGCTGAGTGCTAAAGAACTGATGCTTTTGAATTGTGGTGTTGGAGAAGACTCTTAAGAGTTTCTTGAACAGCAAGGAGATCAAACCAGTCAATCCTAAATGAAATCAACCCTGAGTATTCATTGGAAGGATTGATGCATAAGCTGAAGCTCCAATACTTTGGCCACCTGATAAGAAGAGCTGACTCACGGGAAGACCCTAATGCTGGGAAGGATTGAGGGCAAGAGGAGAAGGGGAGATAGAGGATGAGATGGTTGGATGGCATTGTCAACACAATCAACTTGAGTTTGAGCAAACCCTGGGAGATAGTGAAGGACAGGGAAGCTTGGTGTGCTGCAGTCCATGGGGTCGTAAAGAGGCAGACACAATTTAGTGACTGAAAACAACTAAGCCATCAGAAATGAGAATAACAATTCTTTGTGTGTGTTACCTTAAGACTGAATTTAAAAAGAGAGTTGTTTCTATGGGTTCAGGCCAAACCTGCTGGAAAGAGTAGTTATTTAAGCAAACTGTTTCTTTACATAAAATGTGATTTTTAAAGCATGATCAAAGTGACTTAAGTAACATGAAGCAGCATTGCAGACTTCTTTTCTCTTCCATTTCTGTTAGTAAAGGTGGCTCTCTTCATGATGGATAGGTATTTTTAGAGTCTCTCAGGAGGCACCCCAATTTATCCTGAAACAAAGGAATGAAATGCAAGGTTTATACACACCAGATATTCTACAGTTTTTGCATGCTCTACTTTCTTCAACAGATGAACCACTTCTGACAATGCTTGCACTGTCCAGATAGAATCTTCTAATACCACTGGGACCTCTACTAACAACTATCCTCTCTCTCTCAGACTTGAAGCCACGAATCCTTTTTGCTTTCTGATGGGAAACTCTTTCCTGGCCTGGGAGGGTATGATTGCCAAAGATCTAAATATTGCAGCCACATCATTGACTGAGTGTCTTAAATGCAGAGCCAATTAGGGGAAAGCATTAGATAAAGCCACTGACCCATTAGGAAGCCTGCAAAGGTTCCTCACAGCCTTTTCATCTAAAAGAGAGCTGTGGTTGGGAATACAGATGGAGTCATCCTCAGGGATCTGTCTGTTGAAGCGTTTCACAAGTGGGAGACTTCACGTTTTGTAACATTTCACGGACTACACCATACAGAGGCGCATTGGTCATCTATTATTAATATGTTAGTTTGACTAGTCCTAGAGTGTCTTTGTACACACTTTTTAACTCCTTCACTACTGATGATAGTTTTACTGGAAGACAGAGATTTGGGGTATTAAGATATAAATAATGATTCAGTTTTCTTTCAAGACAACGCAAGTACAAGATATTGTTTTTCTTGGTTTATTTTTCTTTATTAATAATAAGCTAGCTTGGTATTTTAAAATGTGGATGGATTCTAATTCATGATGCTTTATTTTTGTTCCATTGTATTGAAGAAATTATATTATTTGCATGTTTTAGAGGACCATACTAAAGCTAAAGAGATAATTAAACATATTTTAGACATCTAAGTTTTATATTTTTTATATTTTTAGTCTTCATAAAATTTAGTTTGATTTTTAAATGTTGATTAAAAAAAACAATGAAAGGTTTAAAATGTCCTTTAGGAGAATGATGGTTCAACCTCTTTTTTATGAGTAGAAATACACTTCTTTATTTAATATGTATTTTGCATTATGTTTAATTAAGAAGTCATCTGAAGTTTAGATTTGGGTCCAGTTTTGCCTGCATTGCCTGTGTGCTTTCCATGACCTGTAATGAAAGGAAAAGCAGCAGAGAACCATTGCTCCACAGGCTTCAGAATTACACTGATGGACAAGTAGCCACAGTTTTCTCCAAGGTGCTCAAGTGAGTACCGGAGGCTCACCTCATGGAGGGGAATTCACAGCCGCATGACGGAATTAGTGCTGTAAAGGCAGCATTTAATGCGATACAACTTAACCCAGGATAGCAGTGCAAAGTTAGATGATACTAGGAATAGATTGTCTGGATTGCAGTAAACATGAGTGAAAAAATAGTGCAGTAAGTCATGGCAGATTTCATAAGCTTCATCTGTAACCCTGAGGAATAAATCCTTGGACACTTCTGGGAGTTCTTGGTAATTGGACTTATTTTTTTCCATCACATTCAAATATAGGGGGAATGATGTTTTTGACAGGGTTAAACTACATATTCATGTATAAACTCCATTGCATGCAGCAGTAACAGTTTGCAAGGAAGTCCTGGAGATAAGAATTTGAACAGTAATAAACAACAGACAAAAGCCAAATCAGCAGTGTAATATTCTTTAAGCAGCAAATATTGCAATGTGTAAATGTAAGCATGATATGTAGCAATCCTGTCTAGGCAGCGTTGATCAGATATATTTAAACAAACAAAAAAAAGGTGATCGTTTCATATTTCTCAGAGTGAAACATTTTGAGAAATGTATAGAACTTCAAGGGAATGCTAATTTGGAAATTGTTCAGAAGGAAAAATGAAGATATTTGGATTGTTTAGCTTAATGGTGGATTATTAGCATCACAAGGAACTGTTGCAGAATGCTGAAAGCAAAATACCCTCCTCCCCACCCCATCTTCTGCTGCTTCCATCTCTATTTCCTTCATTCCTGGAATCATTGTCATCCTCCACCTATTCTGTTCCACCTGTTAACTGAGCCAATATTGACAGAATAGTAGGTATGTCATCTTCAGCCCTTCATTTGGTTACAGTTAAGACTTTAAGTCATATGTGTGAAACTCTATTTCTTTTTAAAAATTAATTAATTGACAATTAATTAATTTTCATTTTTTACTTCGCTGGGTCTTTGTTGCTGCCCTGGGGCTTTCTCTAGTTGCGGTGCTCCAGCTTCTCATTGAGGTGGCTTCTCTTGTTGTGGAGCACACAGGCTCTAGGCTTGTAGGCTTCAGTAGCTGTGGCGCATGGGCTTCGTTGCTCCACAGCATGTGAGATCTTCCTGGACCGGGGATTGAATCCATATCCCATGCATTGGCAGGTGGATTCTTAACCACTAGACCACAGGGGGAGTCCACGTAAAACTCTATTTCTTAGAAGCAGAAAGAATGAAAGATAATGATATAGCAAGATACTAATAATACAGCAAGAGACACTTGGACACCTTATAAGATGGTCCCTTATTCCTCCTTGCCCGCTTGGTTCCCAGGATTTTTTGGTGCGTCCCAAGATCTGACAACTGCTAGCTTGTGCTTCTAACCTATATTATTGCACTGGCCTGTTCATATAATGAGATGCAATTGATGATAACTTAGCACCATGTTTCGTTACATCTGTTGCTCGTGCTTTCCGCATCCATCTCTTCCTGCAGACAAAGATGCAGACACTGAGGTTGACATACTGGCATTCAGCCTGGAGACCCTCCCTCTGCCGACCCCAGCTGCAGCTTTATCTGTTCAGCTGTCCATTATGACGGTAAAATTACAGCCTAATGGTGTCTGTGCTGCTGCTCCTATGACCACCATCTGCCTGTGTCACATCGTGAATGCTCTCCTCAGTTGTATTTTTGTGAGCGTGACACTCTTATGGAGGCTCTCAGAGGCCACCTGGAGCAGTGTTTTATGATCTGGACTTTCCCACCCATGTAGCTGAGTAAGGAAGGAGCTGTGTGAAATTTCCAAAACAGCCACTTCCTTGACATAAGAGAAAAGTGGTATCAGAAACTCACACCTTATGGCAGTGCACGATGGTTAAAACAGGTGCATAAAAGGTGCTATTACAGAAAACCAGTTTGACATTAATTTAGGTGTACAGGTGGATCAATCCTTAACTGTCTACTTCCCAAATCATTGTTTAAAATGACTACTTGAGTCAAGTAATCAAGCTCCTACTCTCAAGTAGGAGCTTGAGAGTAGATGTGTGTTTCTTTCTACCACTCCATTTGCTTTTCACTCCAGTGTAAAGCCACGGTGGTGACTACTCTATAATTATACTCTTCTACCAAATGGCTAGCATGATCAAACTCAGTATCCACTTTTATCTGAATAAGTTGTGAAGTTTACTGGAAGAAGATTTTGGAAATTGTTTCTGTGATGATTTAAAGAATAGAATAGATTGAGGCTACTTTTGTCTGAAAGGATTGATTCAGCCTGTATTAGTATTCCCCAAGGGACTAGAACCATTATAATATGTATTTGTATATCTTTATATATATATATATATATATATATATATATGCTATGCTATGCTATGCTAAGTCACTTCAGTCATGTCCGACTCTGTGCGACTCCATAGACGGCATCCCACCAGGCTCCCCCGTCCCTGGAATTCTCCAGGCAAGAACACTGGAGTGGGTTGCCATTTCCTTCTCCAATGCATGAAAGTGAAAAGTGAAAGTGAAGTTGCTCAGTCGTGTCCAACTCTTAGCGACCCCAAGGACTGCAGCCTAACAGGCTCCTCCGTCCATGGGATTTTCCAAGCAAGAGTACTGGAGTGGGGTGCCATTGCCTTCTCTATATATACATGTACTATAAATGTATATGAGGAAATTTTTTACAGGAATTGATTTATGTGATTATGGAGGCTGAGAAGGCCCCACCTGCTGTTGGCAAGCTGGAGAACCAGGAAGACTGACTTCCAAGGACAGGAGAAGATAGATGTTGTAGCTCAGGCAGAGAGAGCAAATTCTCTCTTCCTTAGCCCTTTTGTGGGGCTTCCCTGGTGGCTCAGATGGTAAAGAATCTCCCCACAATGACAGAGACCCGGGTTTGATTCCTGGGTTAGTAAGATCCCAAGGAGAAGGGAATGGCAACCCACTCCAGTATTCTTGCTTGGAGAATTCCATGGACAGATGAGCCTGTTGGGCTACAGTCCATGGAGTCACAGAGAGTCGGACATGACTTCAGTGACTGAGCATACATGAGCAAAGCAGAGGAGAGAACCAAGCTCTGCATTGTGAATGTCTAGACTCAGATTCTTTCTACTTTGCTGACAAAGCTTATTTGTGTTTGCTGTCTGTTGTGTTTAGATGATGTCGAAACCTGGGAAAGTCTGGCCCAGGGAGACTGACTTGAGTAATGCCTTCTTTCAAATAGGTAATGTGAACTACCTTAGCATATCGGTGCCCAGGTAATTTGATTTCTGGAATGTGGGCCTACACTTGTTTTCTTATCTGGTCACTAAAACCCTTGTTTTCTTATCTGGTCACATGAACCCTCTTTGCTGCTATCTGAAAAGCATCCCCTATACAGCATCTGTCACTGTCATTACTGCCCTGGGGGTCAAAGGTCACCTCTACTATCATAGGATTGGGTGTAATATGTAGACAGATATATTCCCTTTAATTCTGCAATCTAGAAGACCATTGGTCAATAAGCCCCCTGTCCATGGTGGATAAGTATAGCTTGAAACTTTCCTAATATGGCAATACTATTGTACATCAGCTTACCTAGGCTTCCAAAAACTATTTTCAATCCCAATGAGGGCCATGCAACCAAATTCAAACATTTCTTAGCAACAGAGCTCTTTGGTAAACTGAAAATTACCCAGTTTATGGAATTTTCTCTCTGTCTTATAGTTTCTCATATTCCAATTCCCTAGAAAATTGCTTTGAGAAAAATGAGACAATATATCTCTGGAGTGGTCCATTTTTTTTTTTTCATTCTATTGTGAAGCTGGGTATATAGTCCTAATTATCTTTGACCATGTTCCTTTTTGAAGGAGATATTCTCTTCTAGTTTATTCATACATCATAACAAAGTGTACAGGCTCTAAAAACAAGCTTGGGGACATTCATATTTAATATATAGACTTTATTATCACATTTCTGAAGATTTCAGCACTTACAAGCTATGTGGGTCCACCCGCAGATATGTTTTTCCTATCACAGCCTTATAATGTCAATTATACTCAATTGTAAGTTAATTCAGGTCAACAACTTTGACTCGTGTGGCATTTGATAATCTCATTAATGTCGCTGACTGCCTCTGTATGAAAGACCGCAGCATGTACATAATTAAACATTCTCATCAGATTCACTATTTCATGAGAAGTCATAAAAAAGAAAACTTGAAGCAAAATTGACCCATTTATCTTCTAAAATTTTCTATGTACTTTAGATTAAGTAAAACAAAAAGTAATACTTAACACTGAAGTACAAATCACGGAGTCAGACATGACTGAGCAGCTAAGCTCAGCACAGCACAAATAATCCAAAACAGTTTAATTTTATTTTACTTCATGTAGAGGACTTCATGCTGGTCTCCGTTGTTTGGTAACCCAGATATCAAGTTTTTATTTTGAGCATATAATGTGGTATTAGTATTATAGTACTGAAGTTTAGAAAGCCTTATGAAATCATTTATTCTTCCTATTCTTTTGAAAATTTGTGATAAGCTTAAAAACTGGTCTTAAAAACCTGATTAATATTTTTAGATGTCACTCATAAAAACATACATATTTCTCCTGTTTTCTTAACATCAAACATGAAACATATTCAGAGTATTCTAACATTTTTTCCAAAGTATTTACAAGCTGTTTTAGTTTTAGTTAGAAACAATGCAGAGACAAAGGTCAAATGATAAATCTCAGCAGATGTGCTTCTGCCAGGGTTGGAATGCAGCATGAATAAGATTTACTGTGACCCAGACTTTCAACAGAATAGCTCATAACAGCAAGAGAGGGCCACAAATGAGGTGTTTTCTCTTTTATTGCACTCAACTCTTTGACTTATTTGTTCTTACTGTTGTCTTTAAGCCCAAGGTTTGTGGCAGACCCAGAGACTGGGAATTTCAGAAAGAAAGCTTTACATGGGACTGACTCAAGAAGCAAATGGAAAACATCTTGGCATGGTTGTCTGGGATCCAGTAGCAGGGTGTGCCTACGAGCTAAGGCATTAAACAAACACCAGCTCTGGCCTGGTAGTATTAGGAGGCATGCAGGTTATGGTGAGGTAAGAATTTCAGTACGATTTTATCCAGGTCAAGAATGTAATGTTTTCATAATGCTCTATTTTCCATGTAGTAAAGAACTACCAAGGGTTGTATTTTATTTATTTGTTTTTTTTAAGAAAATGGTAGATTTTAATTCAACCACACCTATGACTATAGTGAATGTTATTGGTGTAAACATAGGGACTGTAAAATCGTATGAAGGTAGAGACCCAAATATATACTTTTACAAGAAACTACAAGAAGGGCTTCTGTGATAGCTCAGTTGGTAAAGAATACACCTGCAATGCAGGAGACCCTGGTTTGATTCATGGTTTGGGAAGATCCTCTGAAGAAGGAATAGACTACCCACTCCAGTATTTTTGGGCTTCCCTTGTTGCTCAGCTGGTAAAGAATCTGCCTGCAATGCAGGAGACCAGGGTTCAATCCCTGCATTGGGAAGATCCCCTGGAGAAGGGAAAGGCTACCCACTCCAGTATTCTGGCCTAGAGAATTCCATGGGGTCTCAAAGACTGAGCGACTTTCACTTTCACAAGAAACTAAGTTATTGTTCAGTCGCTAAGTTGTGTCCAACTCTTTTCCACCCCATAGACTGAAGCACACCAGGTTTCCCCATCCGACACTATCTCCGACTGTTTACTCAAACTCACGTCCACTGAGTCAGTGATGCCATCCAACCATCTCATTCTCTGTTGCCCCTTTCTCTTGCCCTCAATCTTTCCCAGCATCAGGGTCTTTCCCAATGAGTCAGCTCTTTGCATTAAGTGGCCAAAGTATTGGAGCTTCAGCTTCAGTATCAGTGAGTATCCCTCCAATGAATATTCAGGGTTAATTTCCTTTAGGATTGAGTGACTTGATCTACTTGCTGTCCAAGGGACTCTCAAGAGTCAAAGAATACAATAGATTAAAAATAAAGAATAAATAAAGTTATATGATGCAAGTCCAAGGGTTGTATCTTAATATTTTCAGGATACTAAGGGGTCCATTGGTCAATTTGTATAATAGCACTAGAAAGGACATAGAGTCTTTCCTTTTTAAAAAATGATGTTTTAGAGATCATCCACCACAAGCCCTTTCTTCTGAGAAGAGAGATAATTAATTTCCACTCTTCTGTTTGTTCGGAGGGTGAGCTGTGTTGCTGAACTCCTGTGGTTGTCAGCTTTCTGCTCTACCACACTTAGGGAAAGTCCACAAGGATCTGCGGTGAGCCCCAGGCAGCTTGCCTCCTGGCTGTGGTTGCAGACTGGGTTACTCTGCTTGCAGAGTTCAGCCAAACAATTCATAAAAATGTGTGGCTAATAGCAGAGGCAGTGACTGGTGGTAGAAAAAAGTCTGCCCTCCAGCCAGCCTCATACGAAACAACGGGATCATAGTGCTCTGAGGTAAGAAGTGCTCAGTGAGCGTTTGTAGTGCAAGTGAATAAAGGAGGGAATGAATGGATGGTCTTCTGGAGTGGAAGTGGGCCCTAAGTTCAGTAGGTCACTCCTTTCCTTTGGAATTCCCACAGCATCTCATCTCCCCTCGTTCTTCATCCTTCCACTCACTTGAGGCATTGGGACCTGTATGGTGACATTTTGGTTGCCCTGGTGATGGGAGTTGGGGAGGGATGAGGTGCTACTGGCATTTAGGTTCCTGTAGGGCAGAGATGATCCTTCAGTGAATAGGAAGTCTTGCACAGTGAGAAAGTTTTCCCTAAAATTATAACATCCCGCCAAGAAGCACTGAATCTCCATCTGGGTTCTCTGATAGGAAGGTCAAAGACAAGAAGTCATCACTTCCTCAAGTAGACAGATATCTTGTTGGACATGTTGTTGTTCAGTTGCTCAGTCAGGTCCAACTCTTTTCCACCGGGTGGACTGCAGCGCTCCAGACTTCTCTGTCCTTCACCGTCTCCCGGAGCTTGTTCAAACTCATGTCCATTGCATCCCTCAGTGGTGATGCCATCCAACCTTCTCATCCTCTGTTCTCCTCTGCTCCTCCTGCCTTCACTCTTTCCCAGCATCAGGGTCTTTTCTAATAAGTCAGCTCTTTGCATCAGGTGGCCAAAGTATTGGAGCTTCAGCTTCAGCATCAGTCCTTCCAATAAATATTCAGGATTGATTTCCTTTAGGATTGACTGGTTTGGTCTCCTTGCAGTCCAAGGACTCTCAAAAGTCTTCTCCAACACCACAGGTTCAAAAGGATCAATTCTTCAACACTCAGCCAACATGTAACATTCGGAAAAAGATTTCCTGAATTCACCCATTGGTATCTGCTCTGTCCTCCAAAGGAGTCGAGAGACCTGTTAGCTTCCTCTAATGTTATTTGTACAACTCATTTACTGACCATCCCCATTCTGATTACTTTCCTCAGGGTTGGCCAGGTTTTCTTTTGTCCTTGTTATGGTTGGACATTTAGAACCTGACCCTGTCCTCTGACTATAGCTTGACCGTGCAGCATAAAGAGCACCTGGAGCCTTAGTGACTGAGGCTAACTTCTGACCTAGTCACAGCTGTTACTGTTATTTCTATGAATATAACCGAAGACTGTGTTTATCATTCTTGATTTTTATCAGCTGACCATTAAAAATTCCAATCTTATTCATATCAACCATTGACAATCAGAATTTCCATCATCAGGGGTAGGCAAACTTTTTCAGTAAAGAACCAGATAATAAATACTTGAGGCTTCTGAGACTGGCTGGCCTCTGTGACAGCTACTTCACTCTGCCTTTGTAGCCAGAAAGCAAATGTGGACATGACATAAATCCTTGAGTGTGGTTGTGTTTCAATTTTATCTTCTTTACAAAAATAGGTGGTAGGCTAGATTTGGCTCCTGGGCCACAGTTTGCCAACCCCTGTTCTGTACTTAAAGATTTATTAGATTAAAATCCAAATGTGGTACTTTATTTATTATGTCTGTTTATATTATTGTATTGATTTCAGCCAAATCATACAAACCATCTGAGAACCTCTTGAATTCTAATTACTCAAGTTCTGTTATTCAGTAAGAATTAGGTTCTTTTTCACTTTGTATCACCTAATATGTCACTTCTGTGCTTTTATCTAGTCATTCTTCATACCCAGAACAAAGACACCTTGCACAGAATAAAGCCAAAAATAGACCCTAACTATGTAGCAAGTTTTAGCTTACAATGACTAGCCATCTAAGTGATAAATATTTGATTATAATAGTTTCATCATCAATTAATTCATGCTGCTGCTGCTGCTAAGTCACTTCAGTCATGCCCGACTCTGTGCGACCCCATAGACGGCAGCCCACCAGGCTCCCCCGTCCCTGGGATTCTCCAGGCAAGAGCACTGCAGTGGGTTGCCATTTCCTTCTCCGATTAATTCATGAATTCACACCAAAATTCCATTATGCACCACAATTTTTTTTTCTTTATAAGAATCACGAGGGGATTGTGTATATTTTCTTCCTGAAATCAAGATGTATGGCTAATACAAGTTCTTGCCATTCCATTCTATTAATGCCAACAAAACTATATTTCTCACATAAAACTGGCTTATAGTAAATTAACTGTTTACTCGTATATTCTTGCAGTTTTCTGAAAATAGATGAAATCTCATGAGTCCCACCCCTATACCTGCTCCTCTTGAGATATTTGCCCAAATGGGGTTTTCATGCCATTGTAGCATGACTGCTTCTGAGGTCACAGTTATGAGTCTCTTAAAACCCTCTATAGAGGAGGAAGAGTTAACAGGGTCTTAGCATCCTTCTTCCTTCTTAAGAACTTCCTGGATCACTGCTGATCTCCATCAGACATCCTGCAGACATTCCAAGTAATAAAAAGTAAACTAAGAAGCTCATATCTAAATTTGTCTTTATTCAATAGAGTATTCTCTGTATTAATTACCTGTTATAAATAAATAAACCTGATATTTATGTGGTACAGGTGGCCATAGAGTAGAAGTTAGTCATGTAAGTGTTTTATCTGCATGAGGAATGAAATATGAAAACTAAGAGGGCCGTCAACTTATTTTCCCTGGGGTAGCTTGCACTAGACATGTACTTGGCACTCATCGGTTACTCTTACACCAAATTGCATCCTTTTTGGGAAAAAGGATTTTCTGAAGCTGTGATAGTTCAGGGTTTTTCATAGTTGCAAGTGTGCCTGTTGTTTCTTATACTGTTAAAGAGTAAAGCAGTGATGTGGTATTACAATAAGGAATGGGTCCAGGGAACTGAGCTCCACTGGGCTCAGAGGCAATGTGGCATTTTAAAGGGAGATGAGAATCCAGGGAGTGGGTGAGAGGGGTGCTCTGTAGAGTTGGGGAAGTGAAAAATTATAAAAAATGTCAAGGGATAGTTGGTCCACGGGAAGGGTTTGCTGACTGCTGCGTATGATTGAATCCTGCTTTCTTTTCAGGTGTTGGCTCAAACAGACACTAAACTCTTCCAGCAACCTTGAATTTTCTCAGGCAGGCACTTTAAGGGAAATTAGGGTCATCCTTGGGATACAGCCTTGAGCTGTTAGAAACTGTGTTAGTGTTTGTTCAAGTCCTTGTAGGCCAAAGTTGACTGGCCTATTCAAGAAGCAGGCTCAGAGGAGCCTGGCTAGAATTTTCAAAGAGCTTCTTTGTCAGCATCCTTCATTAATCACTAGTGAAGTTGGGTGCTGTGTATGATCTCTGATTGCCCCAAATCAGCTGTGATGATACTAAACTCTAGGATTCTGTACTGTGATACTATTCATTTGGGCCTGAGACCTGTACTGTAAAGACCATTACTTTTTAGATGGATGCTCTGAGGCAGTGTGTGTGGGGCGGGGCGGGGGGAGGAGGAGGCGGAGGAGTGGGGGAAAGTGTGTGCAGGGAAGTCTCTGGTTGCTTTACATATTTTGTGAGCTCAATTTTCTTTTAAGGTGTTTGGAATATTATTTCATATTCCATCTTCATTTAACTAGGACTGAGTATGTAAATTTGAGTTTTTTTCTGCCATTTTCCTCAAGCTGTAAGCCCCTTACTTCCACACTCATAGACTGACTTCCTTCCTTTTTAAAATTATATAAATCCTGCCATTTCCAATTTAAAGACCAGTTTTGGTGAAGGACAGGGTAAGTGCTGTAGAAGGGGACAAATATTATTTGTGCTAAAGGAGTAGGAAAACCTTTTATAATTTATATTTAAAGTGTTGTTTATATAATTTTATGAATCACAAGGTACAAGTTTTGTAGTGTTATAATATTTCTAATATAATTCCATTATTAGTAAACTATTCTATGAATATTTTAATTATTTTAATTTAAATTAAATTAATTTAAATTTTAGTTTAAATTTATTTTAGTCTTGAATGTATATTGAGTGATGGACATTGAACAATATTCACTCTTCTGAATTTGAAGCTTATCATTCATTTTCTTCTTAGGTTTTCCCATGACTTTTTAGATGCTTAAAAATGATAAACTATTTGAGGCTGAAACTTAGTTGTGTAGAAAATCAGGGTGTCTTTTTCTTGAATTTAAATAAGACCCAATATGTTAGAAATGTATGGGGAAAAATTCATATTTGAGAGAATGACATGTAACTAGTATATTGTGTCACTTCTGATTTTTATTTTTTTAAATTAGTAATTAAAGAGAAGTAGTTTTGAGTGGTGACAAGGCTATACATTGCTAGGCAACATTGCTAGACTTATGGAGAAAAACTAGAAATAAAGCAATAATTGTATTTCTGATTACCTCAAGCTCTATCCTAATGACCAGTTATAAAAATGAGAGATTGTATGCTATAAAGTATGTATATGCTTCATATTAATTTTATATTTACCTCCATATTCAGTTTTGTCTATTAAAATCACTTTTTTTGTGTTAGGTTGGCAAATTTTCCAATTTATTAGTTCATCTATTTCTTTCAGGCAATATTCAATAGAGTGCTAAGAAAGGTTAAAATTAAAAGGCCAGGAATTTATAATTACTAGCAGTCATGCATAAATTATTGAGGATGGTAATTTTGAATGCTTTATTCATTAGAATAGTTTCAATTTGTTCAAGTCAGTCATCACAATAAAATTTTGACTCTCTGGACTTTAGCTAATATGTCTATGCTTTAGAGTTCTCTTAGTATTTCTATGCAATGGTGAATAAAATGCATGTTTTCTCATCACTTTTCTGAATTTTATTTTTAATAATACTCCATACTTTACCACAAAAGATTCTATTCCTTTGATCTTTGACTTGCTTATTTTTTCTCTGGATTTGTATAATTTAATTATTTGCTAGTAATAGCTAAATTTTATTGATCAGTGAATTTGAATTTTGAAATGCCCCCAAACCAACTACTTTTGAAATCAAGGATAAAAAACTTAATTTTTTAAAATTAAAAAGCAGATATGTTTTAGCTAAATTCTTAATGAATCTGTCAACAGTAATTGGATAATATTATATAAACCGGATACCTTTTTCTTAGGTATCTTCTGGGTCTGTGTAGTAATTTCTAATTTGTAATGGACAGAAAGAGGTTTGTGTTTTTGAAAGCTTCTGGTTTACTGCAGAATTAAACTTAGATCTGGGCAGATTTGTGGTGGTGTATAGGTATATTGGTAAAGAATCTGCCTACCAATATAGGAGATGCAGGAGACAAGGATTCAATCCCTGGGTTGGGAAGAACCCCTGGAGTAGGAAATGGCAACCCACTCCAGTATTCTTGCCAGGAGAACCCCATGGACAGAGGAACCTGGCAGGCTTTAGTCCATGGGGTCACAAAGAATCAGACACGACTGAAGTGACTGATCACAGTACAGCATGGATTTGGGATGTATACTTGAATACAATTCACTTTATTTATTTTTAAAATCCTTCTTTAATTATCTGTAAACTTCTGCTTCTGGCAGATGAAGTAACTGGTACTGAACTTTCTCTTTAACATGAACAATTGTAACACTGGACAGAAGAGCTAGGACAGTGGTTCTCAGGCACTAGGCAACAGGTAGTGCAGGACTATGACCTTGACAAAGGGAAGACTCTACATGGTACTTTCTGAATGAGAAGCAGGGTCTAGAGCCCACCAGACAGCAGAGGTGTTGCTGATATGAAGAGGCAGGTGTTGGAGGTCAGAGCTGAAGTTTGTGGAGCAGGTAACAGAGAATGAGATGCACGGTGAGAAAGGAGGAGCTGATGAAGTTACATCTCAAGACATTGGCTGGAGCTGGGCCACAAATAGCAAAGAATAGCATCAGAATTGTAAATAGTGGGATAAGTGTTTTTCCTTTATCTCTTTAAAAGGCAATAAAAGTAATGGCATTGTATTCTGGGTATTATATCACATATAGATATAAAATATATGAAAAAGGTGGTTCAAATAGATGGAATTATACTGCTATAAAATTCTTATATTTTATTAAAAACATTAGGATACTAACTAGGGTAAAGGATGTACAACAGACCTGCATGCAATTGGTCTATTAACTTTTGACAAAGGCACCAAGACAATTCAAGGGAGTAAAGAAAACCTTTTCAACAGATGGTGCTAGAATATTGGATCAGATTAGATCAGATCAGTCGCTTGGTCCTGTCCGACTCTTTGCAACCCCATGAATGGCAGCACTCCAGGCCTTTCTGTCCATCACCAACTCCCGGAGTTCACTCAGACTCACGTCCATTGAGTCAGTGATGCCATCCAGCCATCTCATCCTCTCTCATCCCCTTCTCCTCCTGCCCTCAATCCCTCCTAGCATCAGAGTCTTTTCCAATGAGTCAACTCTTCATATGAGGTGGCCAAAGTACTGGAGTTTCAGCTTTAGCATCATTCCTTCCAAAGAAATCCCAGGGCTGATCTCCTTCAGAATGGACTGATTGGATCTCCTTGCAGTCCAAGGGACTCTCAAGAGTCTTCTCCAACACCACAGTTCAAAAACATCAATTCTTCAGCGCTCAGCCTTCTTCACAGTCCAACTCTCACATCCATACATGACCACAGGAAAAACCATTGCCTTGACTAGATGGACCTTTGTTGGCAAAGTAATGTCTCTGCTTTTGAATATGCTATCTAGGTTGGTCATAACTTCCCTTCCAAGGAGTAAGCGTCTTCTAATTTCATGGCTGCAGTCACCATCTGTAGTGATTTTGGAGCCCAGAAAAAGAAAGTCTGACACTGTTTCCACTGTTAGAAATACCCATCTATTTCCCATGAAGTGATGGGACCGGATACCATGATCTTTGTTATCTGAAAGTTGAGCTTTAAGCCAACTTTTCACTCTGCGCTTTCACTTTCATCAAGAGGCTTTTGAGTTCCTCTTCACTTTCTGCCATAAGGGTGGTGTCATCTGCATATCTGAGGTTACTGAGATTTCTCTCAGCAATCTTGATTCCAGCTTGTGTTTCTTCCAGTCCAGCGTTTCTCATGATGCACTCTGCATATAAGTTAAATAAACAGGGTGACAATATACAGCCTTGACGTACTCCTTTTCCTATTTGGAACCAGTCTGTGGTTCCATGTCCAGTTCTAACTGTTGCTTCCTGACCTGCATATAGGTTTCTTAAGAGGCAGATCAGGTGGTCTGGTATTCCCATCTCTTTCAGAATTTTCCACAGTTTATTGTGATCCACACCGTCAAAGGCTTTGGCATAGTCAGTAGAGCAGAAATAGATGTTTTTCTGGAACTCTCTTGCTTAGACATATGAAAAAATATGAATTTTGACCTCTATTTAATTCCATTCACAAAAATTAATTTGAGATGGATCATA
Organism: Tragelaphus eurycerus; assembly: GCA_935064755.1. NCBI lineage: Eukaryota > Metazoa > Chordata > Mammalia > Artiodactyla > Bovidae > Tragelaphus > Tragelaphus eurycerus. Next base: position 719,749 of record CAKXYN010000096.1, read on the forward strand.
GACATAAACATAAAGGCTGAGCTTCTAACTTTCTGAAAGTAAACTTGAGAGAATAGCATTGCAACCTTTGAAGGGGCATTGCAAAAGAAAAGAAGATGATAAATTGTATTTCATTAAATAAGAAACTTCTGTTCATCCAAAGACAAACTTTGTAAATGAAAAGACAAGACATATGTAGAAAATATTTGCATTACACCTTCCTAAGAGGGACTTGCATTTAGAATATTTTAAGATCTAATCAGTTCAGTTCAGTTGCTCAGTCGTGTCCGACTCTTCGCGACCCCATGAATCACAGCACGCCAGGCCTCCCTGTCCATCACCAACTCCTGGAGTTCACTCAGACTCACATCCATAGAGTCAGTGATGCCATCCAGCTATCTCATCCTCTGTCATCCCCTTCTCCTCCTGCCCCCAATCCCTCCCAGCATCAGAGTCTTTTCCAATGAGTCAACTCTTCATATGAGGTGGCCAAAGTACTGGAGTTTCAGCTTTAGCATCATTCCTTCCAAAGAAATCCCAGGGCTGATCTCCTTCACAATGGACTGGTTCGATCTCTTTGCAGTCCAAGGGACTCTCAAGAGTCTTCTCCAACACCACAGTTCAAAAGCATAAAATCTTCGGCGCTCAGCCTTTTTCACAGTCCAACTCTCACATCCATACATGACCACAGGAAAAACCATAGCCTTTACTAGACGAATCTTTGTTGGCAAAGTGATGTCTCTGCTTTTGAATATGCTATCTAGGTTGGTCATAACTTTCCTTGCAAGGAGTAAGCATCTTTTAATTTCATCACTGCAGTCACCATCTGTAGTGATTTTGGAACCCAGAAAAAGAAAGTCTGACACTGTTTCCACTGTTTCCCCATCTATTTCCCATGAGGTGATGGGACCAGATGCCATGATCTTGGTTTTCTGAATGTTGAGCTTTAAGCCAACTTTTCACTCTCCTCTTTCACTTTCATCAAGAGGCTCTTTAGTTCCTCTTCACTTTTTGCCATAAGGGTGGTGTCATCTGCATATCTGAGGTTATTGATATTTCTCCCAGCAATCTTGATTCCAGCTTGTGCTTCTTCCAGTCCAGCGTTTCTCATGATGTACTCTTCATATAAGCTAAATAAGCAGGGTGACAATATACAGCCTTGACGTACTCCTTTTCCTATTTGGAATCAGTCTTTTGTTCCGTGTCCAGTTCTAACTGTTGCTTCCTGACCTGCATACAGATTTCTCAAGAGGCAGGTCAGGTGGTCTGGTATTCCCTTCTCTTTCAGAATTTTCCACAGTTTATTGTGATCTACACAGTCAAAGGCTTTGGCATAGTCAATAAAGCACAAATAGATGTTTTTCTGGAACTCTCTTGCTTTTTCCATGATCCAGCGGATGTTGGCAATTTGATCTCTGGTTCCTCTGCCTTTTCTAAAACGAGCTTGAACATCTGGAAGTTCACAGTTCATGAATTGCTGAAGCCTGGCTTGGAGAAATTTGAGCATTACTTTACTAGCATGTGAGATGAGTGCAATTGTGCGGTAGTTTGAGCACTCTTTGGCATTGCCCTTCTTTGGGATTGGAATGAAAACTGACCTTTTCCAGTCTTGTGGCCACTGCTGAGTTTTCCAAATTTGCTGGCATATTGGGTGCAGCACTTAACAGCATCATCTTTCAGGATTTGAAATAGCTCAACTGGAATTCCATCATCTCCACTAGCTTTGTTCGTAGTGATGCTTTCTAAGGCCCACTTGACTTCCCATTCCAGGATGTCTGGCTCTACGTCAGTGATCACACCATCATGATTATCTGGGTCGTGAAGATCTTTTTTGTTCAATTCTTCTGTGTATTCTTGCCATCTCTTCTTAATATCTTCTACTTCTGTTAGGTCCCTACCATTTCTAACCTTTATCGAGCCCATCTTTGCATGAAATGTTCCCTTGGTATCTCTAATTTTTTGAAGAGATCTCTAGTCTTTCCCATTCTGTTGTTTTCCTCTATTTCTTTGCATTGATCACTGAGGAAGGCTTTCTTATCTCTTCTTGCTATTCTTTGGAACTCTGCATTTAGATGCTTATATCTTTCCTTTTCTCCTTTGCTTTTTGCTTCTTTTTTTCACAGTTATTTGTAAGGCCTCCCCAGACAGCCATTTTGCTTTTTTGCATTTCTTTTCCATGGGGATGGTCTTGATCCCTATTTCCTGCACAATGTCACAAACCTCATTCCATAGTTCATCAGGCACTCTATCTATCAGATCTAAGCCCTTAAATCTATTTCTCACTTCCACTGTATAATCATAAGGGATTTAATTTAGGTCATACCTGAATGGTCTAGTGGTTTTCCCTACTTTCTTCAATTTAAGTCTGAATTTGATAATAAGGAGTTGATGATCTGAGCCACAGTCAGCTCCTGGTCTTGTTTTTGCTGACTATATAGAGCTTCTCCATCTTTGGCTGCAAAGAATATAATCAATCTGATTTTGGTGTTGACCATCTGGTGATGTCAATGTGTAGAGTCTTCTCTTGTGTTGTTGAAAGAGGGTGTTTGTTATGACCAGTGCATTTTCTTGGCAGAACTCTATTAGTCTTTGCCCTGCTTCATTCCGTATTCCCAGGCCAAATCTGCCTGTTACTCCAGGTGTTTCTTGACTTCCTACTTTTGCATTACAGTCCCCTATAATGAAAAGGACATCTTTTTTGTGTGTTAGTTCTAAAAGGTCTTGTAGGTCTTCATAGAACCGTTCAACTTCAGCTTCTTCAGCGTTACTAATACAAACCAATAATTAAAAGATAAGAGCTGAATTTAAAAATAGACAAAGGAGTTGAAGAGATAAACACTCAAGGACATATACAAATGCCAGCAAGCATATGAAAAAATTCTCACAGTTATTGTTCATCAGGAAAATCAAGTTAAAATTACAATGAAATACTATTTCTTAGCTATTAAAGACTGACAACACAGATGGTGGTGAGGATGTGGAGCAACTGGAAGGCTCATATATGGTTGGAAGACTGTAAAAGGGAAATTTAAGAAATGTGACATTTCTGAGAAATTTAAACATATCCTTACTGGATTCGAGAATTCCACTCCTACGTGTTTACACAGAAAAAATATACATCAAGACAAAATCTTTTACACAATTGTTATAGTAGCTTTATTCAAAATATTCACAAACTACAAGCAACCCAAATATCCCCAAATTTCTGAATGAAGTGCTGATGCACTCAATAATATGAACATGTTTCAAAAATACTATAGTGAAGGAAAGGAGACAGACATAATCTTCTAGAAAAAGATGTCGGAGTTCTTACTGTATAGCATATTTAAGTTCAAGAACTTTTATAGGAATAGAAATAGTAATGGTGGTCCTTAAGGGTGTCAGAGGAGGAAGAAGCTATGGAAGGTGGCAAGTGGGACTGGAGAAAGGTCTATCTCTGTTGGATTGTTGGCTAAAGGGCTGTAGACATTTGTCACAACTCATTGCATATAATTGTAGAAATAAGATCTTTGCATTTCTCTGGTGTGTTTCTTCATTCAAACATATGTTTAAATGTTAAGTGTAGATTCCCTCAACACTTTAAAGCTCTGAATTTTGTGTTTTTCTCATTTGATAAAAATTATCTTTACATGTTTCCGTTACCTGCTAATTACCTTTCCTAATAACTCGTTTTGATGACTGCAGACATTTCACTGTCAGCAGCCTTTAAGTGGGGTTTGATCTCTGGGTTAGGAAGATCCTGTGGAGAAGGGAAAGGCTACCCACTCCAGTATTCTGGCCTGGAGAATTCCATGGACTGTATAGTCCATGGAGTCACAAAGAGTCAGACACAACTGAGTGACTTTCACTTTTCACTTTCAGCCTTTAAGTCAGCTTCCCTGGAGACTCGAATGGTAAAGAATCTGCCTGCAGTGTGGGAGACCTGGGTTTGATCCCTGGGTCGGGAAGATCCCCTGGAGAAGGGCATGGCAACCCACTCTAGTATTCCTGCCTGGAGAATCTCCATGGACAGAGGAACCTGGCAGGCTGCAGTACATGGGGTCACAGAGTCGGAAGCAACTGAGCAGCTAAGCACAATTTTAAGTCAGCTCTGCATTTTGTCCTTTCAGTAGAAAGCATGTTAGTGCAGAGACCCTTTCTTCCATCTTGTTAACTGTAATGTTCATTCTCTTTAATGACCAATTGATCGCTAATAAATTTCTCATGGACTCCTGAAAAACAGGTAATTAGATGATTTTCCTTTCAAGGTTTGGCTTTGCTTTTCATTTATTCTGAGGATTTCAGGCTATAGGGAATACACACATGTAATCCCCCTTAGAGTTTCAAATACTTTGTTTATTAGGCAAATGGTTTGATAGAATATATATATATAGGCACAGACCTGTTTAAGGAAGATGCGTGTGGTACCTTAATGGCTCTGCAGATCAAAAGAGAAGAGAAGAGAACTATGATAGTGCTCAAACCAGAGCTGCTGAAACCACACCAAATATAATAGAAGCTGTGCTCATTACATACCTCCCTGAAACCAATCTTCTGGAATGTTTTTGTTTCCTGAATTTTCAAATAAAGCGATGCTATTTATGCTTACACTTGCCAAAACTTAAAGATTGAAAAGTGCTTTATTTCAAGCCATGACTTAAAATAGTCTATCATTTTTGGTGATATGTAGGCAAACATTTTGCTTTTTAAAATTTTGTGTTTTATGTACTCTGGGAATAAGTATAACAAACCCATGAAATTCTTTGATGTCTTTGGAGATATATTTGTCTATTTTTAATAATGTGTTGATTTAAAGAGAAGTCATACAGCAAGCAGCACAAAAGTAGCAAGAATTATTAAGATTGATATTTGAAAATTAGAGTTGTGAGATATTCTTCTTACACTTGGAAAAGCTACAGCACCTCCCTAACTGTTCACTATGGATTCCTTATTCTACTTTTCCTTTCTTAGATCTTGAGACCACAGTCCAGAATGCTACCTGTTTCCTCTACTTCTGGATGACTTTCAAATCGGAAAGGGTGGTCCCTGAAAGAGTATGGAAAGGAGATCTCTTCTTAACATAACATTGGTGCTGACTGGCTCAGAAAATTGTGTTTGTGGGACTCTGGGAATTTGTCTAGTTTTTGGTCATTATAACCCTTGTGAAGAGGACTTAGGGGAAGAAGGTGGTGTCCCAGAGGGACATTCAGTTCAGTTCAGTCGCTCAGTAACATCCAACTCTTTGTGATCCCATGGACTGCAGCACCCCAGGCTTCACTGTCCATCACCAGCTCCTGGAGCTTGCTCAGACTCATATCCATCAAGCTGTTGATGCCATCCAACCATCTCATCCTCTGTCCTCCCCTTCTCCTCCCGCCTTCAGTCTTTCCCAGCATCAGGGTCTTTTCCAATGAGTCATTTCTTCGCATCAGGTGGCCAAAGTATTGGTGCTTCAGCTTCAGCATCAGTCCTTCCAATGAATATTTAGGACCGATTTCCTTTAAGATTGACTGGTTGGATCTCCTAGCGGTCCAAGGGACTCTCAAGAGTCTTCTCCAACATCACAGTTCAAAAGCATCAATTCTTTGGTGCTCAGCTTTCTTTATGCTCCAACTCTCACATGCTTATATGACTACTGGAAAAACCAGGGCTTTGACTAGATGGACCTTTGCCAGTAAAGTAATGTCTCTGCTTTTTAATATGCTATCTAGGTTGGTCATAGCTTTTCTTCCAAGGAGCAATTGTCTTTTAATTTCATGGCTTCAGTCACCATCTTCAGTGATTTGGGAAACACTGACAGACAGAAAACAAAGTCTGTCACTGTTTCCATTGTTTCCCCATCTATTTGTCATTAAGTGATGGGATCATTATCTTCGTTTTTTGAATGTTGAGTTTTAAGCCAGCTTTTCACTCTCCTCTTTCACTTTAATCAATAGGCTCTTTGGTTCCTCTTCACTTTCTGCCATAAGGGTGGTGTCATCTGCATGTCTGAGGGTATTGATATTTCTCCCTGCAAACTTGATTCCAGCTTGTGTTTCATCCAGCCTGCATTTCACATGATGTACTCTGTATATAAGTTAAATAAGCAAGGTGACAATATGCAGCCTTGACATATTCTTTTCCAAATTTAGAACCAGTCCATTGTTCCATGTGCAGTTCTAACTGTTGCTTCTTAGCCTACATACACATTTCTCAGGAAGCAAATAAGGGGGTCTGATATTCCCATCTCTTCAAGAATTTTCCACAGTTTCTAGTGATCCATACAGTCAAGGCTTTAGCGTAGTCAATGAAGCAGATGTTTTTCTGGAATTCTCTTGCTTTTTCTATGATGCAATGGATGTTGGCAATATGATCTCTTGTTCCTCTGCCTTTTCTAAATCCAGCTTAGACATCTGGAAGTTCTTTGTTCATGTACTGTTGAAGCCTAGCTTGGAGAATTTTGAGTATTACTTTACTAGCGTGTGAGATGAGTGCAATTGTGCAGTAGTTTGAGCATTCTTTGGCATTGCCTTTCTTTGGGATTGGAATGAAAACTGACCTTTTCCAGTCCTGTGGCCGCTGTTGAGCTTTCCAAATGTGCTGGCCTGTTGAGGGCAGCACTTAACAGCATCATCTTTTAGGATTTGAAATTGCTCAACTGGAATTCTATCACCTCTACTAGCTTTGTTCATAGTGATAGTTCCTAAGGCCCACTTGACTTCGCACCCCAGGATGTCTGGCTATAGGTGAGTGGTCTTACCATCATGGTTATCTGGGTCAGAAGATCTCTTTCTATAGTTCTTCTGTGATTTCTTACCACCCCTTCTTAATATCTTCTGCTTCTGTTAGGTCCATACCATTTCTGTCCTTTATTGTGCCCATCTTTGCATGAAATGTTCTCTTGGTATCTCTGATTTTCTTGAAGAGATCTCTAGTCTTTCCCATTCTGTTGTTTTCCTCTATTTCTTTGCATTGCTCACTTAGAAAGGCTTTTGTATCTCTCCTTGGTATTCTTTGAAACTCTGCATTCAGATGGGTGTATATTTCCTTTTCTTCTTTGCCTTTAGCTTCTCTTCTTTTCTCAGTGATTTGTAAGGCCTCCTTAGACAACCTTTTTGCGTTTTTTTTTTTTTTTTTTTTTTTTTTTGTGGGAATGGTTTTGATCACTGCCTTCTGTACAATGTTACGAATCTCCATCCATAGTTTTTCAAGCACTCTGTCTATCAGATTTAATCCCTTGAATCTATTTGTCACTTCCATTGTATAATAGTAAGGGATTTGATTTAGGTCATACCTGAATGGTCTAGTGGTTTTCCACTAGAAGGATGTCCAGTCTTTATATTTTCTTTAGTGTTTTCTTTGCTGTTCTGGTTAAGATGGTGGATGTATGGTGCTTAGTTTCAGAGAGTATGGCTCATTTAAGACCCAGCAGCAATGATACACAGTCAGTAGGATTTTACCAAGAGGAAGAGGGTAAAATATGATGAGATGCAAAAATAAACCCCCCAAATGGGAAAATCCCATATATGTAATTATTTAAATAGAAGTCAGTCAAAATTCCTAGATAAGTTTGGTACAAATGGCTTCAGTGACATCTGAGCTCAGTGGTTTAGACATGTATTTGTGAATAAGCTGGCAGAGAAACTGACCTTTTAGTTTTCAGATTTTTTAGTGAAAAATAGCAACACAGTGATTTAAAGCATTGGTCCAGGACTGCACTAGAATGACTCTATAATTTCAGGTATACTACTGTTGCTGGAAAATAAAGAGACACTGTCCTAGCACTCTTCAATATGCACCATAAAACTTCTCCTTTAATCTTTCTCCTGATATAGCCCAGGCTTCACAAATGCTAAAGCCACCAAAATATAGATATTCACTGGAGAAGATAAAATCACTGTAAAATCGAGAATGAATGTCTTCTAAGCCATTGATCTGAAATTGCTGACTGTGAAATCTTGGCAAAATAATGCTTCTACTGAATTGTGTATTTTATGATATGAAGGAAAGTTGAGAGAATACACAAATGTATGTTGTGCTCAGTTACAAACATAGCCATCTGCTTTCTCTTGGAAATACTAGCTTTGGGATATCCCATTATTAGTAATTATTATTAATAGATTCTCTTAAGGTGTCCCTGGAATGAGAATTTAAGAGTCTGAGCCTAAACCAGCACAGGCTGGAGTAGATTTTGGGGAGCAGTTCATCAGAGGTTCCCTGACTTCTATCCTGGTCTCTCTCTCGTGTCCCCAGTTGGGCTCTGCAATAGGATTTAGAGTTCCCCTTCTAGGGGCTTTTACAGCTTTCTGTGGCACCACTGTTATTCACCCCACTGCCTCTTTTTCATGCCACCTCCTGAATTGTGAATGAAACTTGACACCTGAGGGCCTTCAGAATCCATCCCCATTCAGTCCCTTTTCCTCTGGAGTTGATGTGTTGTTCAGTTGCTCAGTCGTGTCTGACTCTTTACAACCCCTAGCCCAGAACAGGGCTCCTCTGTCCATGGGATTCTCCAGGCAAGAATACTGGAGTGGGTTGCCATTCCCTTCTCCAGGGAATTTTCCAGACCCAGGGATTGAATCTGGGTCTCTTGCATTGCAGGAAGATTCTTTACCATCTGAGCTACCAGAGAAGCCCCTATCTGGACTTGATAGACTAGGGTAACACACACCCCATGGAAATATCTATACCAGGAAGCTTCAAAGCAATTGCAGTTTTCTTCACTTAGGATTTTACATGATTTATCAACTCAATTTTCTATACTTGCATATTGGAAAGAAAGACTAAATTAGACATAACTTTTCTCCTAGAAAATTGAATCTGTGTATTCTGCATGTGGGTGTATTTATTTATGGCGTACGCCCTTCCATTCCAAGACTTGTGGTAGCTTACATGCTTTTTAAATGCAAGATAAGGTGCTTATTTATATATGCATCCCAAATGTCTAGCCAAGTTCTTGGTATCCTGCTGATAATTAATGTTTATGGAATCAAACTGAGCCTAAAGTAGAGCAAAGATTTTTAAAAATACATTTAAAATTTTTTCAAATTTTACACTGGAGTATAGTTGATTTACAGTGTTGTGTTAGTTTCAGGTGTGCAGCAACATGGTTTAGTTATACGTATACATATATTATTGTTTTCAGGTTCTTTCCCATGTAGGTTATTACAGAATATTTAGTAGAGTTCTCTGGACTAGACAGTAAGTTCTTGTTGATTTTTTTAATGTAGTAATTTGTATAAGTTAATCCCCAACTCTTATTCTCCTGCCTCCACTGAACAAAGATGGTTTAAAAAAGGAAATGATCATACCAGATGTCTGCAACAGAATGTTGTCATTGGACCATTATTTGCCTCTGAGCTTCCTAAATTGTTGCGCGCACTATTCCCTTTGTGATAAATTGTTCATGATTTAGTTTCTGACAAAGCAGCATATAACCCTTACCTTGAAAAGATATAAGAAGAATATAAAATTTATCTAAGCATGTTTCATGTAAAGAAGTATAGAAATGTAATGGTCAGTACCCTTGACTGTATTTTCTTTCTATTTGTATGAAAGAAGATGCAGAAATATTTTTAAATGAACAATTCTCATGTACCCATGCTCAAATGCAGAAGGCACAATATGACACCATCCCATTTTAGTGAAGGAATTCTCTGTGGACCAGAGATAATACTGTTCAGGAATCCTCTATTTATATTACAATTTACTATGACAGAACTTGTATAATTTAAATGAATGAATCTGTATTAAACTATCATTTTCAAATATTACTGTTCTTGGCAAATTCCCAGCACGGATCAGTTCATGAGTCTCTAACAAGTACATGTAGCCAAGCTAGTCAGTGATTTTTGACTAAAGAAACAATCCTGACATGAAAAGGCAAGGTTGACCTTCAGTGGTGGGTGGGTTAGGAGCCTGATCTGTGTTCTTAACTGGATAGAAACTAGTTCATTTCAGTGCACAATTGAGGCACTTAGGTGCTTTCATGTAAGCAACTCATGGAAACAAGTCAATGACGTTTATCTGCACTTGGACTGTGTGTGTGTGTGTGTGTGTGTGTGTGTGTGCGTGTGTGTGCATGAGTGTGTGTGTGTGTGTGCCCACGCACATGTGCGTGCATGTACTCAGTCATGTCTGACTCTTTGAGACCCTATGGACTGTGTAGCCGGCCAGGCTCCTCTGTCCATGGGATTCTCCAGGCAAGAATACTAGAGTGAGTAGCCATTCCTTTCTCCAGGGTATCTGTCCAACCTAAGGATTGAAACCGGGTCTCCTGTATTGCAGGCAGATTCTTTGCCATCTGAGCCACTGGGGAAGCTCTGGGTTTATTGGTGCTGCTATAAATTATCACTGATTTTGAGAGGGTCTTCAACTTTCTCTGACTTTCCAAACTGCAGTGATTTCCATACATTTCTCCACCTTCTTCAGACCTTCCAGGCTGTTATACCTCATTCTCTGCCCCACTTCTCACTCTCACCCATCCCAAAATATGACTGGCAACTAGGCCTTCCATCATCTCTGGGCCATCCATCACTCACTGGTCTCTCTTTTCCACCCACTAGTCCACCTTTCTATGACTGCTTGATCTACTATTTAAAAAAAAAACATTTTATTGGTGTACAGTTGATTTACAGTATTATGTTTTGGGTGTACAGCAAAGTGAATCAGTATCTAATTATATATATATCTCCACTCTTTTTTAGATTCTTTTCCCATATAAGTCATGCAGAGTATTGAGTAGAGTTCCCTGTGCTATAATAGGTCCTTATTCAGATCAGATCAGATCAGATCAGATCAGTCGCTCAGTCGTGTCTGACTCTTTGTGACCCCATGAACTGCAGCACGCCAGGCCTCCCTATCCATCACCAGCTCTCGGAGGTCACTCAGACTCATATTCATCGAGTCAGTGATGCCATCCAGCCATCTCATCCTCTGTCGTCCCCTTCTCCTCCTGCCCTCAATCCCTCCCAGCATCAGAGTCTTCTCCAATGAGTCAACTCTTTGCATGAGGTGGCCAAAGTACTGGAGTTTCAGCTTTAGCATCATTCCTTCCAAAGAAATCCCAGGGCTGATCTCCTTCAGAATGGACCGGTTGGATCTCCTTGCAGTCCAAGGGACTCTCAAGAGTCTTCTCCAACACCACAGTTCAAAAGCATCAATTCTTCGGCGCTCAGCCTTCTTCACAGTCCAGCTCTCACATCCATACATGACCAGAGGAAAGACCATAGCCTTGACTAGGCAGGCGAACCTTTGTTGGCAAAGTGATGTCTCTGCTTTTGAATATGCTATCTAGGTTGGTCATAACTTTCCTTCCAAGGAGTAAGCGTCTTTTAATTTCATGGCTGCAGGCACCATCTGCAGTGATTTTGGAGCCCAGAAAAATAAAGTCTGACACTGTTTCCACTGTTTCTCCATCTATTTCCCATGTAGTGATGGGACCAGATGCCATGATCTTCGTTTTCTGAATGTTGAGCTTTAAGCCAACCTTTTCACTCTCCACTTTCACTTTCATCAAGAGGCTTTTGAGTTCCTCTTCACTTTCTGCCATAAGGGTGGTATCATCTGCATATCTGAGGTTATTGATATTTCTCCCAGCAATCTTGATTCCAGCTTGTGTTTCCTCCAGTCCAGCATTTCTCATGATGTACTCTGCATATAAGTTAAATAAACAGGGTGACAATATACAGCCTTGACGTACTCCTTTTCCTATTTGGAACCAGTCTGTTGTTCCATGACCAGTTCTAACTGTTGTTTCCTGACCTGCATACAGATTTCTCAAGAGGCAGGTCAGGTGGTCTGGTATTCCCATCTCTTTCAGAATTTTCCACAGTTTATTGTGATCTACACAGTCAAAGGCTTTGGCATAGTCAATAAAGCAGAAATAGATGTTTTTCTGGAACTCTCTTGCTTTTTCCATGTTCCAGCAGATGTTGGCAATTTGATCTCTGGTTCCTCTGCCTTTTCTAAATCCAGCTTGAACATCAGGAAGTTCATGGTTCACATATTGCTGAAGCCTGGCTTGGAGAATTTTGAGCATTACTTTACTAGCATGTGAGATGAGTGCAATTGTGCGGTAGTTTGAGCACTCTTTGGCATTGCCTTTCTTTGGGATTGGGATGAAAACTGACCTTTTCCAATCTTGTGGCCACTGCTGAGTTTTCCAAATTTGCTGGCATATTGAGTGCAGCACTTTCACAGCATCATCTTTCAGAATTTGGAATAGCTCCACTGGAATTCCATCACCTCCACTAGCTTTGTTCCTAGTGATGCTTTCTAAGGCCCACTTGACTTCACATTCCAGGATGTCTGGCTCTAGGTCAGTGATCACACCATCATGATTATCTGGGTCGTGAAGTTCTTTTTTGTACAGTTCTTCTGTGTATTCTTGCCACCTCTTCTTAATATCTTCTGCTTTCGTTAGGTCCATACCATTTCTGTCCTTTATCGAGCCCATTCTTGCATGAAATGTTCCTTTGGTATCTCTGATTTTCTTGAATAGATCCTTAGTCTTTCCCATTCTGTTGTTTTCCTCTATTTCTTTGCATTGATCGCTGAAGAAGGCTTTCTTTTTTTTTTTTTCTTTTCTTTTTATTTTTTTTATCAAGAATCTCTTTTATTGATTATCAGAAACATTACAAACATCTAATATGAACAAATTGTAACATGACAGTATTTAGTTTGAACAATTAATACATTTCAGATATAATATTATACATATTTCAATGTTATTCTCCCCAATCATCCCACCCTCTCCCGGTCCCAGAGTCCAAAAGTCTGGTCTATACATCAGTGTCTCTTTTGCTGTCTCGTAAATAGGGTTATTTTTACCATCTTTCTAAATTCCATATATATGCGTTAGTATACTGTATTTGTGTTTTTGTTTCTGGCTTACTTCACTCTGTATAATAGGCTCCAGTTCCATCCACATCCTTAGAACTGATTCAAATGTATTCTTTTTAATGGCTGAGTAATACTCCATTGTGTATATGTACCACAGCTTGCTTATCCATTCATCTGTGGATGGACATCTAGGTTGCTTCCACGTTCTAGCTATTGCAAACAGTGCTGCTATGAACATTGGGGTACACGTGTCTCTTTCAATTCTGGTTTTCTCAGTGTATATGCCCAGCAGTGGGATTGCTGGATCATAAGGCAGTTCTATTCCCAGTTTTTTGAGGAATCTCCGGACTGTTCTCCAGCTAAATGTAAGACCAGAAACCATAAAACTCCTAGAGGAAAACATAGGCAAAACACTCTCTGACTTACATCACAGCAGGATCCTCCATGACCCACCTCCCAGAATATTGGAAATAAAATAAAAAATGAACAAATGGGACCTAATCAAACTTAAAAGCTTCTGCACAACAAAGGAAACTATAAGCAAGGTGAAAAGATAGCCTTCAGAATGGGAGAAAATAATAGCAAATGAAGCAACTGACAAACAACTAATCTCAAAAATATACAAGCAACTTCTACAGCTCAATTCCAGAAAAATAAATGACCCAATCAAAAAATGGGCCAAAGAACTAAATAGACATTTCTCCAAAGAAGACATACAGATGGCTAACAAACACATGAAAAGATGCTCAACATCACTCATTATCAGAGAAATGCAAATCAAAACCACTATGAGATACCATTTCACGCCAATCAGAATGGCTGCTATCCAAAAGTCCACAAGCAATAAATGCTGGAGAGGGTGCGAAGAGAAGGGAACCCTCTTGCACTGTTGGTGAAGAAGGCTTTCTTATCTCTTCTTGCTATTCTTTGGAACTCTGCATTCAGATGTTTATATCTTTCCTTTTCTCCTTTGCTTTTCGCTTCTCTTCTTTTCACAGCTATTTGCAAGGCCTCCCCAGACAGCCATTTTGCTTTTTTGCATTTCTTTTCCATGGGGATGGTCTTGATCCCTGTCTCCTGTACAATGTCACGAACCTCATTCCATAGTTCATCAGGCACTCTATCTATCAGATCTAGGCCCTTAAATCTATTTCTTACTTCCACTGTATAATCATAAGGGATTTGATTTAGGTCATACCTGAATGGTCTAGTGGTTTTCCCTACTTTCTTCAATTTCAGTCTGAATTTGGCAATTAGGAGTTCATGGTCCGAGCCACAGTCAGCTCCTGGTCTTGTTTTTGCTGATTGGATAGAGCTTCTCCATCTTTGGCTGCAAAGAATATAATCGATCTGATTTCAGTGTTGACCATCTGGTGATGTCCATGTATAGAGTCTTCTCTTGTGTTGTTGGAAGAGGGTATTTGCTATGACCAGTGCATTTTCTTGGCAAAACTCTGTTAGTGTTTGCCCTGCTTCATTCCGTATTCCCAGGCCAAATTTGCCTGTTACTCCAGGTGTTTCTTGACTTCTTACTTTTGCATTCCAGTCCCCGATAATGAAAAGGACGTCTTTTTTGGGTGTTATTTCTAAAAGGTCTTGTAAGTCTTCATAGAACCGTTCAACTTCAGCTTCTTCAGCGTTACTGGTTGGGGCATAGATTTGGATTACTGTGACATTGAATGGTTTGCCTTGGAAACGAACAGAGATCATTCTGTCATTTTTGAGATTGCATCCAAGTACTGCATTTCAGACTCTTTTGTTGACCATGATGGCCACACCATTTCTTCTGAGGGATTCCTGCCCACAGTAGTAGATATAATGGTCCTCTGAGTTAAATTCACCCATTCCAGTCCATTTTAGTTCGCTAATTCCTAGAATGTCAACATTTACTCTTGCCATCTCTTGTTTGACCACTTCCAATTTGCCTTGATTCACGGACCTGACATTCCAGGTTCCTATGCAATATTGTTCTTTACAGCATCGGACTTTGCTTCTATCACCAGACACATCTACAGCTGGGTATTCTTTCTGCTTTGGTTCCATCCCTTCATTCTTTCTGGAGTTATTTCTCCACTGATCTCCAGTAGCATATTGGGCCCCTACTGACCTGGGGAGTTTCTCTTTCAGTATCCTATCCTTTTGCCTTTTCATACTGTTCATGGGGTTCTCAAGGCAAGAATACTGAAGTGGTTTGCCATTCCCTTCTCCAGCGGACCACACCCTGTCAGATCTCTCTACCATGACCCGCCCATCCTGGGTTGCCCCACGGGCATGGCTTAATTTCATTGAGTTAGACAAGGCTGTGGTCCTGGTGTGATTAGATTGACTAGTTTTCTGTGAGTATGGTTTCAGTGTATTTGCCCTCTGATGCCCTCTTGCAAGACCTACCGTCTTACTTGGGTTTGTCTTACCTTGGGCGTGGGGTATCTCTTCCCGGCTGCTCCAGCAAAGCACAGCCATCGCACCTTACCTTGGATGAGGTCCTTATTAGTTATCTATTAATATTTTATGTTTGAAGTACAGTTCCTCTGAACATTTCCCCCTTCACAGAAGAGTTTATCGTAAATGAATTTTATCATTACACTTTTTCATGTACTGATAGGATCTGTAGTCAAGATAATTTGAGAAAAACAAAAGCTATGTGAATTTAGAAGTTAATAGTCATTCAGAAAGGAAAGTCTCCCTTTATATTACCCCATGTCTTCTTTCTTCCTTTATTTAATAGACTTTACAGTAATTTCCACATTTAATATATCAAAAGTTTTTTAAGTTACTCTTGGACATATGATAGGTTTCTCAGGTGGCTTAGCGGTAAAGAATCTGTTTGCTAATGCAGGAGACATGGATTCCCTCCCTGTGTGGGGAAGATCCCCTGGAGGAGGGCATGGTAAGCCACTCCAGTATTCTTGCCTGAAGAATTCCATGGACAGAGGAGCCTGGTGGACTATGGTCCACGGGGTCGCAAAGAGTCAGGCACGACTGAGCAACTGCACATGCACACACTGGCATGTGACATCAATTGTCCAATGTGTAGATGAAGAAAGGCATGATTTTATTGCCTTTGCAGCATTTCTACACAGTATTTCATTATCAATTTGTCACATATTTTTAGGTAAAAAAAACTGTGACTTTGAACTTGAATGTTGATCAGGTAATTCTAAATTAGAAATTTGAGGAATGAAGGTTCAGTTCAGTTCAGTTCAGTCGCTCAGTCTTGTCCGACTCTTTGTGACCCCATGAATCTCAGCACGCCAGGCCTCCCTGTCCCTCACCAACTCCCGGAGTTCACTCAGACTCATGTCCATCAAGTCAGTGATGCCATCCAGCTATCTCATCCTCTGTTGTCCTCTTCTCCTCCTGCCCCCAATCCCTCCCAGCACCAGAGTCTTCTCCAATGAGTCAGCTCTTCGCATGAGGTGGCCAAAGTACTGGAGTTTCAGCTTTAGTATCATTCCCTCCAAAGAAATCCCAGGGCTGATCTTCAGAATGGGCTGATTTGATCTCCTTGCAGTCCAAGGGACTCTCAAGGGTCTTCTCCAACACCACAGTTCAAAAGCATCACTTCTTCGGTGCTCAGCCTTCTTCACAGTCCAGCTCTCACATCCATACATGACCACAGGAAAAACCATAGCCTTGACTAGATGGATCTTTGTTGGTAAAGTAATGTCTCTGCTTTTGAATATGCTATCTAGGTTGGTCATAACTTTCCTTCCAAGGAGTAAGCGTCTTTTAATTTCATGGCTGCAGTCACCATCTGTGGTGATTTTTGGTGTTGTCAAAAATTATAATCAGAAGAAGAATTATTTCCCTGTCATTAATGGAATCTGAGTGGCAAAATGATTTTTACATCTTGTATCAGCTGTGACATGTTGTTGCTTGACCAGAGGCTTCGTTTGTATCATCCAGTTGAACCTGAATTTACATGTGTGATGGAGGGGTGGTGTTTGTATGTCAGTTGGCAGGGGTGGGGGGAATCCCTCTGGAGAGATAACCTGCAATAAACATGAAAAAGATGTTTATTATAACATCAAACATAATTCTATTATTTTAATTCAAAGTAGACAAGAAGAGCCCCTTTTGGAACAGATGTATTATCAAAATTGAATTAAAGGAGAAGCAACAAATGAAATTATAATCTTACTGATATGTCACTTACCTCTGTCTGGGGAATGTAATTTGATAAAGGTAGGTATGGATGGTAATGAGATTATCCTCTCAAGTGGAAAAGCAAGGACAGACTTCAGTCAAAAGTTTAATTTCTAATTAGAAAAAAATAAAAATCATGTTCAATTTTAATTGCATTGCTACTGTAAAATGTATAGTTCTGGTAATTAAAACTAAATCAATCATGAAACAAAAATAGTACAGGTGGAATAAATAAAAGGAGCTTAAAAAGTGTCCTATTCAGCCAAAATCAGCAGCCAGGAGTCATGTATGGATGTGAGAGTTGGAATATAAAGAAAACTGAGCACCAAAGATTTGATGCTTTTGAACTGTGGTGTTGGAGAAGACTCTTGAGAATCCCTCCGATAGCAAGGAGATCAAACCAGTCAGTCCTAAAGGAAATCAGTCTTGAATATTCATTGGAAAGACTGATGCTGAAGCTGAAGCACCAATATTTTGGCCACCTGATATGAAGAACTGACTCATTAGAAAAGAGTCTGATGCTGGGAAAGATTGAAGGCAGGAGGAGAAGGGGACGACAGAGGATGAGATGGTTGGATGGCATCATTGACTTGATGGACATGAGTTTGAGCAAGCTCTGGGAGTTGGTGATGGACAGGGAAGCCTGGGGTGCTGCAGTCCATGGGGTCACAAAGAGTGAGACATGACTGAGTCACTGAACTGAACTGATTCAGCCAAAGTAAGTTTTTTATTGCAATTTTTACAGTTTATCATAAATTTTAATTTTTAACATCAAATGGGAAAAATGACAAAGCGTATTTTTCACATAAATAATTTGAAAGGTTTAGAGAATTTATAGTCAACCACCAACAAATATTTTTGGTGAAGCAGAGAAGTTGCATTGGGATCAGAAAGCTGACATTTGGTTCATTGAATTGTTATTATTCCTTAAATGTGTACTTTTGCTTCTTCTCACTTAGATTTTAAATTTCCCTTAATATACTAACCATTATAAAGTGCCAATTATAATGAGAAAGAGTATATTATAAGCAAATAAAATGTACATTCTGATAGTAAACTTAGTAGCTGTTGTTCAGGCCTATGAACATAAGACCACCAAACCTCATAAAGAATAAAGATTTCAGCATGCAAACAGAATGATCATTGTTTTATTTTAAAAATATTCAATATATGAAAGTATGAATTCTCTGAAATCTAATTCATATGTTTAATGATATAAAGTCAAAATCTAACAAGGAAATTCTGTAAATTCAAAGAAATTATTCTAAAGTTCACTTGAAGAAGGACTTCCCTGGTGGCTCTGATGGTAAAGCATCTGCCTACAATGCAGGAGACCTGGGTTCAATCCCTGGGTCAGGAAGATCTCCTGGAGAAGGAAATGACACCCCACTCCAGTATTCTTGCCTGGAAAATCCCATGGACCGAGGATCCTGGTAGGCTACAGTCCATGGGGTCACAAAGAGTTGGACATGACTGAGAGACTTTACTTTCACTTCACTTGAAGAAAACATTAGTAAATTTTTTTAAATTTTAATATTATTTAAGAGAAACATCTCCATAGGAAGCATAGATATAGTAAAAGGCAAATTAATCTATAGAGGTTTCTGGTTTAGACACAGAAATAGACCTATGAAACAGAAGAGTGTTCTCAGAAATTTTCTTCATAGTTTATAAGTTGGTGATTATTGAAGAAGGCGTTACAAAGCAAAGAAGGTAAAGTGGATTCCTTAGTGAATGGTACTGCAATGACTGATAAGAAGTGTAGGGAAGGATGAATATGAAACCTTGTGGACTAGATGGTTGCTTTACATGGCTGTGTCAGATTCTGCTGTAGAACAAAGTGTATCAGCCTGACATATACATATATCTCCCCTTTATTGGATTTCCTTCTCATTTAGATCACCACAGAGCCTTGGGTAGAGTTTCCTGTGCTGTACAGTAGGTTCCCATTAGTTATCTATTTTATACATAATATCTATAGTGTGTATATGTCAATCCCAATCTCCCAATTCATCCCACCCCAACCCCTTCCCCCTTTGTTGTCTGCATGTTTGTTCTTTATGTCTTTGTCTGTTTCTGGTTTGCAAATAAGATCATTTTTACCATTTTTCTAGATTTAACATGTATTTATTATGTATTTTTTTCTCTTTCTGACTTTCTGCACTTTGTATGACAGTCTATAGCAATGACAATTGACAACATCTCTGCAAATGGCACAATTTCGTTCCTTTATATAGCTGAGTAATATTCCATTGTATGCATATACTGCATCTTCTTTATCCATTTATCTCTTGATGGACATTTAGGTTGCTTCCATGTCCTCGGTATTATAAGTAGTACTGCAATGATATGTGCATGTGGTCAATGGCTTTCCCTTTCTAGAAAACTTAAGGCGCCCCTGAAAATATATCTTATGACTTCGTGAATGGGAAAAAGACATGAATAATCACCTGTATCTTACAGTGCTTTGGGAACTGATACATGTTGGGAGCCTATTTTCTGATAATGTTGAAAATATGAGAATGTACACATTTGTGTATATATTATTGTGAATAGACCTTTTTGGTTGCTGACTTTCAAGAAATTGCTTTTGCATCTCTTTTGATAGGCGTTTCCTGAAAAAAAGTGGCGTGTGTCAAAAGAACAGCATATTTTGCAATGAGAAATGCCAATCAAATAGGGAGGTGCATGGTGGTTCTTGATTCTTGGCCCTAATTACATCTGTGACCAGTGACATTACCCAAAAATAGAGGTTGAAAGGGAAAATTTGAAATCTCAATCTCACCCTGAAATGCTAGTTTAAAGAGGTGAACTGGATATTGAAATGGATAAAAAAATTGATGTTCCATATTGGTTAGAATTTTGAGTCCCAAGGAATTAGAAACCATGACTACTACTCTTCTTTATTTTTGGTGACTCAGCCATTGGAAATACTCCCAGGCGCACTTGAAGGATCCTATAATTAAGAATTATGACTTCTAAAAGTGCTTTCCACTATGATAGGGTTCTCCTTGTCCCATTACAGGTCCCTGTGAGTTAGGCTGAGCTCTCTCTCTAGTAAACATGTATGATTTTCCTTTTAAATGCATTAGGCTCTAAGCACTAACAGTGATGACACTGATGATGATGACAATGATAACTTCAACCAGATTTCTGGACAATTTAATTTTTCCAGTAGAGGGAGGGAGGAGGTCAGATGGTCAGAGGCTTGCACTTTGGGAAAGGGTGTAAACTGCAGAAGAAATGAGTTTGTATTGCTCTATACGGTTACAAAATTAGAGTTTATCTGCCCCGTCTTCCAGGAAGTAAAAGTCATGATTACAGTTTAATTGTAAAGATTATACTGTATGAAATTTTTTTTACATTATCAAAATATTTTAATGGGAGATAATATAAATTAGTGAAAACCTAGTGCATCTTATAACAATAAAAGTTTCTAATGTGCTTTAGGTTTCATCTTATTGAGTTGATTCTCACAAGTTGTGTGGCGTAGATCTGGCAGGCTTAACCATATTTTTATGTGAGGGAACCAAGGTGTAGGGAGTCTTAATGACCTCCTTGGAGCAGGGAATGAGACAGGAAGATCTCCATGTAGGGGGAACCAAAGCTGGCACACTGGAATTGCAGTAAAAATAAAACAAAGCGAAAAGCCAAGCAAAAAGAAAAATATCTGGTTTTGATGGTCCTCTACCAATTTCCCTTTTGTCTCACTAAGTCTTTAATAGTCTTACTATTTCAGAACTGCTCTCAACAGAGTCAGACATAATTGAGTCTTCATTTGGTGCAGCGATGTGAGGGGAGAAGAGATCAGAGGCGTGTGGCAGTGAAAGTCACAGGGGAGCAGGTGTCAGCGCATCAGGGCTGGCTCCCCTGGTCCTCACAGTTCTCCTCATTGGAAACCCTGGGAGGTTCGAGTTCTTACTTCATGAAGGATGGCAAAGATATCCTTCTCCAGGGACCTACTCCCTTCCTGATAGTCATCCTGTGTCTTAATCACATCCGAGTGTCACTGGGAACTGTCCAGGCTCTAACATCTTATATTCTGTTCCATTCCTTCAACATCAACTCCCACCACCCCCGCTTCTCAGCCTCATCAAAATTCACATCAAATCCCTTGTCACCTTCCTATTCTCCTAATTTATTTTCTCATTTTGGAATACTTTCCATTTCTACATTTCCTGTGAATACAGAGTTCAGCTCTTCTTTCATCCATCCTTTCAATGCCCTTTATCAGTTTGCTACAGCTACCCTACAAGTCATCATCCCTGAGTCAGTCTAGCCTTCCTTCCACTTGCACTCTGGTTTGGGATATATGAAGAAAATAACACTGTTGTGTAGTCTGTGGCTGATACTTGGAGTCTACCATCTAGCTAGACCCATACAACTCTGCAAAGAGCTGGTTCATTGGAAAAGACCCTGATGCTGGGAAAGACTGAAGGCAAAAGCAGAAGCGGGTGGCAGAGGATGAGGTGGTGGTTAGATAGCATCTCTGACTCAATGGACATAAATCTGAGCAAACCCTAGGAGATAGTGAAGGACAGGGGAGCCTGCTGTCCTGTTGTTCCGGGGGTTGTAAAGAGTCGGACATGACTTAGTGACTGAACAACAACAACATACAACTTTCAGGGGAATTATTTTCTTGTTCTGAAGAGTGTGCATTGCCATTCCTCACAGTAGTTATTCTGATTCCTATGAGTCACTTGAAGTCCTTATGTCACTAATGGCTTCTCATACACTGAATAAAAGTCAGGCCTGAGCTACCCTAACCACTCACTCTCAAACCTCCAGGTGTGTCCCCATCCATGCTCCTCCTCACCTCCTCTCCAGTAGGGTTATATTTCTGCCTTATTGTGGTTTTCAACAGCTGCTACCACAGGCTATCCTACAGTCTGAATACCACTCCTTACTCAGTCTGAGTGTTCTCTCTTGCCTAATTACCCTACAAGGCTTCCAAGATGAATAAAAACATGTTCAAGAACTGCCCCCTTGCCATGCTCAGAATTCTCTAACGAAGCTATTCATGGTGGCATGGCTTGGCGGTGTTTCTCTGTCAGGTTTGCCAAGTGGGTAGACCAGGGGCATTCATGTGGGTCATCTATTCATTAGGAAGAAAGCACTTTCTATCCTTTGATTAGTCTCTTCTACTCCCCTAAACCACGTGGATAAAAGGCACCTTTCTTCTTTCCTCAGCTGGGTTCCCAACTTCTTCTGCCGTCCTTTTTATCATGGGAAAATCTACAGGTTGTATTTCAAAGACTAGCCATTATTTTTCGGTGCTAAGCAGAAAAGTAATTAAAGTCCATTACACAAAAGCTCAGTTTCTCTTTCGCTTCTCTTTAGATGCTGTATCAATAACAAGGAAAATAATCATGAATTTTAAACTATCATTTTAACCAACTATATCCTCTGTTAGAGTTGCGGAGTGGCCCATGTTTGAGCCCCTCAGGGATGTCAATATTGTCTACTGGAAATTTGATGGCGATTTCTGGCTTTTGCCCTAGTGCCAGGCGCACAGAAAGCACGCAATGAATATTCGTCATCTAAAGATGTAATCCTGTCCACTGCATTGTTTCAGAGGTGAGAAAAGCTAACAGTACATTTCCAGAGAACATGTCACAGAGTTTGTTTTCTTCTTAGTAAACAAATGCAGTAGAGGAAACTGCATGGTTTCCTCTGATGGTTGGGTTTAATCTGATCAAAGAAAATAGTATCCAGGACATCTTTGTCAGAAGATTCCTGTTTTGTTTTGCTCATCATCCCTGGGGTTTCTTTTTTACAGTAGGGATGGTACATAGAGGTTTGGACTCTTCACCCCTCCTGCTTGTGCCTTTGAAGAAGCCTGGGTTTTTTTTTTACAGTAGGGATGGTACATAGAGGTTTGGACTCTTCACCCCTCCCACTTGTGCCTCTGAAGAAGCCGTGGCACGGTAACAAGTTCGTGTTGCACATCACTTGAGCTGCTGCCTGAGCTGGAGTGGGCTGAGGGAGCTTGCAGTGAAGAAGTTTTGTGCCTTGGTCCTGATTTTGGACTATTAAAAATAAGGTGTAGAATTCAAGGACAACTGGGGAAATGTGTTCTCCGATGGTTGATTTACTGTTTCTTTTGAAAACAGTTGTGTTCTTTTGTCATGGATTCTGTGACAATTAAAATGAAATGTGTGAAACTGTTGAATGATCCCTGGATGAGACTAATGACCTTGGAAGAATTCCACCGTAAGTTTGGCTTCCTATTCCAATTTGCTGAAGTGGTCACAGGACTCTTGAAAAACAGCCAATGATTGATGATGCAATTTTTGTCCACTTTTTTTTTTTTATAAGATTCTCCCCCCAAAACAGGGGTTTACTAACACCTAACTATGCTTCAAGGTACCCAGGTGAACATTATCTGGGACCAGATCATGTTAATTGCAGAATAAATAGCCTTGAAATGAGGACCCTTTTGGAAATTGTAGCTTACTGTGGTGAATGAACTTAAATGCATGATGTGGAAGCTATGAGAAAATAGTTGACTTCCTTACGCATAGCACTGACAGGCACTCTCCTTGAGTGCTTTCTCTCAAATTGAATATAAAGCATCTTAGGTTGGAATCAACTTATTTTTCAAAAGTTTAAACTTGAAAAATAACTTCAAATTCTAAGCTATTGGGATTGCAGAATCTTGTAAAATACATATTGGAAATATTGATCCATTAATAAAAATAATACAACATCTAAAACACAAAATCTAATGCTTTAATTTAGTATTACAGGATTATAAATGCATGGAATAAAAATAACCAACATAGAATCACAAAAGTTGTTACAATTTTATAGATTTAATTTTCAAGGGAGTATCTAATTATCTTCTCTTTCTGATTTCATATTTTAAAATTAAGTGATTAGAGCTGCCTTTTTCAGAATTTGTAGGAAAGTATAAAAAGGAGCAGACTTCATTTGTCCCCAGCCAGTTATGGGAACTTGGGCAAATCATTGGTTTTATATTTAAAGTAGAATAGGGCAAGCATGGGCTTCCCTGGGGGCTCAGACAGTAAAGAATCCACCTGCAAGGCAGGAGACCCATGTTCAAATCCTGGGTCAACAAAATCCTCTGGAGAAGGGAATGGCTACCCACTCCAGTATTCTTGCCTGGAGAATTCCATGGACAGAAGAGCCTGGCAGGCTACAGTCCATGTAGTCACAAAGAGTCGGACACGACTGAGCGACTAACACACCAAAACATATGCACACACCCACAGGGCAAGCATAGTCAGCTACAGAAATACATCCCAGGGGATGGCATGAAAATGCATTGCTGAGGAGTTGTCTATGTGTCTAAATCCATCTGCGTAAGCATGTAATCCAGCAGAAAGGAAAACAATGCCGAAAGTTATGAGTGCTCTGCCATCCCCATCAGGGGACAGAGAAGGTCCAGTTCACTTTGTTCTAAAACAGTGCCAGAGAAGCTATTTTCAAATGCATAGTTGAATCATCAAAGCTGATTTACCTCGCACAGGCAGACAGACACTTAACACGTATTTGCGGAAATGTAACTATGCAATTAGAATGAAGAAGGCACAAGGCATTGAGAGCCAGCAGGTGTAAAAGGCTAGTCTTACTATTGCTAATTGACCTGGGCCCTGGGCTGATGACATAACCAGTCTGGGACTAATAGTCTGGATTTAATTGTTTCAAGGTGTTTAAGCACCACTGGATGCCGTGGGAAAGTATCTGCCTCCATTATAACTTGCCTAGAGTCACAGCATCCTGCTGTGATTGTGTCCTTGGTGTATGGTTGTCCATGGTGAAGTTCATAGGTCAGCATAAGCTACTTAATGAATCACAAGAACATCCATTCTTAGGTGACCCAGACTTTGCTTTGGGAAGTCTCAGTTATAGTTGCAAGAGTGGGAGGGAAATGTGGTTAAATCTCAGGTTCTGAGCTTCATTTGCCATGTGACTTTGGGTCAGTGAAGTGAAATAGTTATGGGATATTTCAAGGACCAGAAGGAGCGTCTGGAAAGGAAATAACACACTGCCTGGCACAGAACAGTTTCTCCATAAACAGTGTATTCTTAGCATCATATTTGCCATAGCATGTCCTTCACCCTTGATTATACAAAATTTAAGGCATTTTTAAATCTGTCAATCCTCAGAGTTACAAATCCATTTTTATTGCTGGTAACTATTTTGAAAACATATTTCTATTAAATATGACTTTAAAGCTTTAATGGTTAGACATCATTAAGCAGAAATTGAGTTGTAGGAGAAAATAGAACTAGAGTTAGGGCATTTCATAGTATGTTGTGTGTGTTAGTTGCTCAGTCATGTTTGACTCTTTGTGACCCCCATGAAGTGTAGCCCACCAGACTTCTATGTCTATGGGGATTCTCCAGACAAGAATTTTGGAGTGGGTTGCCATTTCCTTCTCCAGAGGCTCTTCCCAAACCCAGGGATCAAACCCACATCTCCTGCATCACAGACAGATTCTTCACACTGAGCCACCAGCAAGCGCCATTTCATAATATATGTGGATATAATTTGACAGGAGGATATTGCAAAAACTGTAGCTACCTTTAAAACTCATCTCAGTGCGCAATCCAGTTGTTAATTAGAGTAAACATGTACCAGAACAGCTCACAGAGTACTCAGTGTCTTTGTTGTTTCTTATTGACAAATGCACCCCTAGATGCTGCTATTTTTTTAAAATTTATTTTTAGTTGGAGGATAATTGCTTTACAGCGTTGTATTGGTTTCTGCCATACATCAACATGAATCAGTCATAGATATACACGACTCTCCTCCCTCTTGAACCTCTCTCTCACCTGCTCCCCATCCAACCCCACTGTGTCATCACAGAGCCCCCGCTGAGCTTCCTGCACTATACAGCAGCTTCCCACTAGCTAGCTATTTACACATGGTAATGTATATGTTTCAATGCTACTTTCTCAGTTAGTCCCACCCTCTCCTTCCCTTGCTGTGTTCACGAGTCTGTTCTCAATGTCTGAGTCTCTATTGCTGCCCTGCAAATAGGTTCATCAGTACCATCTTTCTAGATTCCATATATATGCTTTACTACTTGATATTTGTCTTTCTCTTTCTGACTTAGTTCACTCTGTATTAACAGACTCTAGGTTCATCTACCTCTCTAGAACTAACTCTAATTTGTTCCTTTTTATCAGTTCAGTTCAGTTGCTAAGTTGTGTCTGGCTCTTTACGACCCCATGGACTGCAGCACACCAGGCTTCCCTGTCCATCACCAACTCCCAGAGCTTACTCAAACTCATGTCCATCAAGTCAGTGATGCCATCCAACCATCTCATCCTCTGTTGTCCCCTTCTTCTCCTGCCTTCAATCTTTCTCAGCATCAGGCTCTTTTCCTCTTAATGGCTGAGTAATATTCCATTGTATACATATATATACACCATAACTTCTTATCCATTCATCTGTTGAAGGACATCTAAGTTGCTTTCATGTCCTGTAGATGCCACAGTTTTTTCAAAGGGCAAGTTATGACTTCCTTCTAGAGACAATGGAAGCCAATCGTCTCTCTCTGCATGTTCCCTATAAATCACAGGATGTAAGCGTGATGGTGTCACTAGGTATATGTTGTGAAAAGATCCCCACAATAAGTCTAACACCCATCACCACACAGCTACCCTTTCGTTTTGTCATGAGCACTTTACATATCTACTCTCACAGCAGCTTTCAAATATACAATACAGTATTGTTCACTTCAATCACCATGCTGTATGTTACATTATCAGGACATATATTTTGTAAGTGCAAGTTTGTACCTTTTGATGACCTTCAGACTTCTTGAGTTTTTGAAAGGAGGACTTTTTTTTTTTACCTTTAGCTGTATGTGGTAGTGGGTAATAATTGGGTATGTCCCAAGAGCTTAGAATTAAGAGCAGTAAAACAGCTCCATAAGTTGAACTATTAAAGCAAAATGCAATAAGAACGAGCAGAGCTATGAAAGCCTTAATGAGATAGTTTTTCCCAGCCAAAGAAATACCTGACTGAATATTTCCATAAGATAAAGACAGGCCTTATCCATGTCAATCATCAGAAGGCAATGTGTGTGTATGGGGGAATGGGGTGGATAAAGGTATTGATTGGCCATAGAATATAGAAAAAGAAACATCAGAGTGTCAAAATTTTGACACTGATCATTCAATAACTGTTAGTTTTAGTGGAGTGGTATGGCACCCCACTCCAGTACTCTTGCCTGGAAAATCCCATGGACAGAGGAGCCTGGTAGGCTGTAGTCCATGGGGTCGTGAAGAGTTGGACATGACTGAGCGACTTCACTTTGACTTTTCACTTTCATGCATTGGAGAAGGAAATGGCAACCCACTTTAGTGTTCTTGCCTGGAAAATCCCAGAGATGGGGGAGCCTGGTGGGCTGCCATCTATGGGGTCCCACAGAGTCGGACACAACTGAAGTGACTTAGCAGCAGCAGCAGCATGTTTGGCTAAAGAGCCAGATAATAGAATTCCATGTTCAGAATGAATGATATCTTAAGCAGATAGACACTGCAAATGATCCTAGATTCATGATATTACCTTTTCAGATCCTATGACAAACATGCCTGATTCTGATCCCAGTGTTCACCAAGAAATAGTCACTTTAATGTTGGCCAACCCATGCAGATGTGTCCACAGAAGAGAGTGTGTGGGTCATGGCCTCATCAGTTATGCCATAGTTTCTTTTTTCTTTTCTGAGTGTACATCAGAAGAGTCATGTTGCATCCCAGGTCTACCACTTTGACTTTTGTGAGTTTGGTATTTTGAATACCCTCCTGAGACACTGGAGAAGGAAATCGCAACCCATTCCAGTACTCTTGCCCGGAGAATTCCATTGGCAGAGAACTCTGGTAGCTACAGTCCATTGGACACAACTGAGCAGTTATCAGTTTCACTTTACACTGAGCTAGACTCTAAATTTAGGGGCTTCTCTGGTAGCTCAGATGGTAAAGAATTTGCCTGCAATGCAGGAGACCCAGGTTCAATCCTTGGGTCAGGAAGAACCCCCAGAGAAGGGAATGGCAACCCACTCCAATATTCTTGCCTAGAGATTTCCATGGACAGACCATGGATTCACAAAGAGTGGGATATAACTGAGTGACTAACACACACACACACACACACACACACACACATACACGCACACCACGCCTGAGACACAGTTCACATGGCTGAGCCTCTGGAGCTAAGGGCCCATCCAGGTCAATCTGCTGGTCACCTCTCCTCCCCTCCCCTGAGACCTTGGGTAGCTGAGCAGCTATTTCTCCTGGTGACACACTGACCACCTGCATGGGATTCCATTTTTTTTTTTTTTTTTTGATGTGGACCATTCTTGAAGTTTTTATTTAATTTGTTACAATATTACTTCTACTTAATGTTTTTGTTTGTTTTGCTTGCAAGGCATGTGGGATCTTAGTTCCCTGACCAGGGATTGAATCTGCACCTCCTGCACTGGAAGGCAAAATCCAGACCACTGGACTATTAGGGAAGTCCCTGGAATTCCATTTTAAATGCTATCTTAACCTAATCATTTTAAAAGAAACAGCTTTTCCCCCTTATGTTTTAATTCACTCCATTCCATTAAAAAGTTACCACAAATGGCTTCACTGTTCTGAAATTCAGTGAGACCAACAAGCCAAAATTTCATGTATAAAATATTCACTTTATTTCCTCTTCATTTTCTTATTTCCACTTCATTTCCTCTTCCTTTTCGCTTTCCTTCTTTCTTTTCTCTCTGTCCCTTTTTGTTCCCTCCCTCCCTCCTGCCTTCCTTTTCTGTCTCTTTATGTGTCTTTGCTTCCTTATTTCTTTCCTCTCCTCCCTTCCACATGCATTTTTCTTGAGCACTCTCATGTACCCAACACTATAAATACTAGCAGGAAAAAATCCTAATAATCTTGTAGGAAAAAGAGGTACATAATCAAATATGCAGTAAAGGGTTAAATATATTTTTCATTTGTGATATAAATTCTATTTAACTTCACAAGTATGCATTAGGATTCTTTTGTGTGCAAGCACTGTTTTGGATTTTGTGGAAGATGCTGAAAGCATAAGCTTGGCCTCAAGTTGTTGTGCCATTAAACATGTAGAGAAAAAAAGTAAAAAACAACTCTAGGCAGAATGTGGGAAATCTTATGTGAATTGTATAAAGTGTTCTTATAGGCAAAGAAAGAGAACACTTCTAGCTAGAATGTTCTGGGTTGGGTTGGGTTGTATAATAGGACTGTGTTGGCTGAATTTAAATTGGGTGGAGAGGTACATCAGGGCACTGGGGTTAAGGCAGGGTCATAGGGAGATAGAAGGAAGCAAATAGAGCTGGTCAGAACTGATGGTGGTGCTCAGGCTTAGAGATAAGTTTAACAAGTCAGGAGAACATAGCATTGAGTTGAAAGCTGTGGTCTTAGATGAGCAGATAGGGCAGATTTGGCTGGATAATTATGTTGACACCAGAACCAAAGGTTGTGTTCTCAGATAGCTGTGGGAGCAGCTAGTTGCTCTGAAAATTATTTAAAGAAAAGTATACTTTTTTGATGGGCTTCCCAGTTGGCTTAGTGGTAAAGAATCCGCTTGCCGATTCAGGAAATGCAAGAGATGTAAGTTTGATCTCTGGGTTGGGAAGATGCCCGGGAGGAGGAAATGGCCACCCACTCCAGTATTCTTGTTTTGAAAATCCCATGGACAGAGGAGCCTGGCAGGCTTCAGTCCATAAGGTTGCAAGAGTCGGACATGATTTAGTGACTGAGCACGCATGCACATACCTTTTTG
The DNA here is from genome assembly GCA_935064755.1 of Tragelaphus eurycerus. Lineage (NCBI taxonomy): Eukaryota > Metazoa > Chordata > Mammalia > Artiodactyla > Bovidae > Tragelaphus > Tragelaphus eurycerus. Next base: position 749,446 of record CAKXYN010000096.1, read on the forward strand.
ATTTATTTTTTCCTGGTGATAGCTCCAAGTGGTCTATTCAATTGTACCTCAAAGGCTTGTTCACCTGAGAGACCCCTCAGCCACCCAGGTTTCCTCAGTCTTCATGTCTGAGGACAATATGGCAACTTCATACTTGGTATTTGTAAGGAATAATTTGTATTAATATTTCCTTCCAGTTGGAACACAAGGTAAGCACGGTTGTTAAGACAGCTGAGTCTGGGGCTACGGAAAGCCTTAATTTTGACTTAAGGAATTAAAAGTTAAATTCACATGGCAACGTGAAGAGTTTGATGGTTTGTCAGAAAAGGGCATGATCAAGAACTGTATTTTAGGAAGATTATTCTGCCAGCTGCACATCTGGATATGGACATTTATGGGTACATGGCAGCATCTTTGGAAGAGATATGAGAATGGTCAACTAGAATAATTGTACTCTATGTGAAAGGTCATCCTCATGGTTCATGGTAGAAATAAAATCAATAGGACTTGGCAATCAGTTGACTATAGGCAACAAATGAGAAGCAGGGATCTTGTAATTCAAAGAGCTTGAGTCTAGGTGGTAAGTCAGCTACTATAAAAAGATAGGTCTCATCAGCCGAGATAGGGAAATAAATAAGCGCATGAGAAGATTTGGAAACAGAACGTGCAGATCTGCTGAAAAGCCTTGCATTTCACAGCTGAAGGTCTACCTGTGTATGTGTGTGCCTATTAAGTGTCGTGTCTGACTCTGTGTGACCATGTAGACTGTAGCTCGCCAGGCTCCTCTGTTGATGGGATCCTCCAGAAAAGAATACTGGACTGTGTTGCTGGATAGTCCATTAACAAATGGCAGAAGGTATTTGTTTACTTTCATAATAAAATAGGCATTATTTTGTGTCATTCTTGGGAAAAGTGAATCAACCATATAAACAACCATATATTGAAATTTAAAGGCCTTTATTATTTGCTCCAGGTTATCTCAAAAGTTACTATGACTCAGATGTCTTTGAAAATATTTTGATGTTTTATCTAAAGAAAAAAATTTTTATAATTTTAAAAATCAAAGTATCCACCATTATGGAGCTGTGGTCAATCCATATACCAAAAGTGGCTTTGTCTTATAAAAATGGTGTTCATTTAAATTTGGAGTTTGAATTTTAAAAATAATAGTATTTGCACATCTGTTATATGTCCAAATTGAAACAAATCTGTTTAATCATGATTCAGAAGGTTATAAGGATGACACTGAAAAAAGACTTGCTGAAAAAATTTTATTTCAGTTTCTATAAAGTATATATGCTTGTAAAAAGCATTTTCTGTTTATTTAGAAGACTGCTCTGTGTAAATGCTTCCTATTTTGATAATGTAGATACAAGTCACATTTAGAAGGGTTTGAAAAACCGAGGTGCAAATATATTAAATTCTAATCCATGACAGAAGATAAAACCATCGCTTACTGGGGTCAGGGCACATTTTATAAAGATGGTAGTTAACAGGGTCTAAGTGATATTTCAGAAGAAAAGTACTAAACTTGTTTGTCATATGAATGCTAATCCTAGACCTATAATCTTGAATCTGTTACCTCCAGAGACGCCAAGCATGGGACTTTATATCCTTCATGTTGTGTGTTTGTATGACTTGTGGTTAAATGTAGATAAATATCATTCAGATTCTTTGTATTGTCTGAAATAGAAACATGTTCTGCCTCATAATTTAGCAGGAAGTTCAAGAGATACTCTTCATTTTTTTGACGCAGCTTCAGTTATTCATAATGAACAATATTTACATATTAGTAGATCTCCAAAAATTCCAAGCAATGCCTAAGCGATGAACTCTGAAAGAGACAGAATGGAATATCCTTAAACTTGTATAAACCCCACAATTCTGCTTGGAAATATATGTCTTGCATATTACGCCTCAATTATAAGTTATTTTCACAAACATTGCTGTAAGAAAAATTCTAAAGGTGATATTTTATAAAATAGAAAGTGATTGTTCATACAGATTCAACCTGGTGTCAACCTGGTGACCTAGCAGCATAACTTGTTTGTTGTGTTCTTAAAATAAAACAGGCTATACTTTTTTTTTCAGATGACCCTCTTTATAGTGTCTTATAAAATGCCTTTGTGTGAGAGACAATTAAGTGTTAAGAGGGGTGGGAAACTTTAAGTGAATGTTCAGTTAACAGAAAAATGTACTTAAAGAAGAAAGTACATGGGGTTGGACTCAATTCCATATGACTAAAAACAAAATATTGGCCATTTCTGATAAGTATTTAAATTCCATATGACCTTTTCAAAGCCATTTGGTTAGGAAGCCATTTTTGTTAGGCTAAAGGACAGAGAAGACACTTGTACTTAAAACATCACAAAGCAAATTGTAGGTATTCTAAAATTATGGAAAAGAGCAATTTTATATGAGGTTTAGTGTGTTTGGAAAGCATTTAGAAAGTATTTCCATTCCATAGATATTTCTACTCTACAGTGGGTGCTAGAGTGCTTAGACCTTGGTTCTTATTTTTATTTGTTGATTTGTAAGCTTCTTAGTCTAAGATTGTTGTTGTTTTCAGTTACTAAGTCTTGTTCGACTCTATGTGACTCCCGTGGACTGCAGCATGCCAGCATTCTCTGTCCTTTACTGGCTCCCAGAGTTTGCCCAAGTTCACGTCTAACCATCTCATCCTCTGAAGCCCTCTTCTCCTTTTGCCTTCAATCTTTTCTAGCATCAGAGTCTAAGATGCTGAGGGTCAAATAAAGTAGATGTGGATATTGCCGTTACTTGGAGTATCTGATCAAACACTGGGTGAACAGAGACTGGTTCTATTTGCCTGTTCTTAGGGGTTGTGTAATCAGACCTACACAGACTTGTATGAGCCCCATCATTAACCAGAAATGTGACCCCTATGCTCCAGACCCTGTCAAGAAGCTGGGGGTGGGTGTGGGCAATGGTGGTACCCTAGGAACACTGTGGATATGGGGACTGTCCCTCTCTAGGCCTTGAGGGCTTCAGTGATCAGTCAAGGTCTCCCAACACCCAGACTGAGTCAGGAACAACCAACAGAGTACAATTTCTGGGCAACGGAGAACCTCTTTCTTGCCTTGAATTCATCTCACCACTGGGCTATACCTGTGATCTCAGCCCTTGAAGAATTACTACTTAGATGTATGTTTTGATGACTGATTTTAAAAGCTTAACCAAATCAAACAAAAACAGAATAGAACATGTAAACAGGTAGAAAATGCAGTGTTTGTTTCCTGCCGTTTTATATCCTAACTTTAAGGTAGAACTGACTTAGATATGTATATTTTGGGAATGAGATGGGAGATGAGCAGAGGGGGTTGCTGTATAACCTATGGGGGAGGGCAGAAGGGCAAAGCAAACAGTTGTATTTTGTGCAGTGTGCTCTGTACTTCAAAAAGATATTGCCTCTAATCCTCACAAAAGTCAGGTATTATTAGCTTCCTCTATGTTGAGGAAACTAGGTCCCAGAGGTTTAATCAGTTTGATTTAGTTCATTCTGATAACCCATGGCAGATCTGTGCTTTCATCTCATGTCTGTGTGTGTGCTCATTTGCTCAGTTGTGTCCGACTCTTTGCGACCCCATGGACTGTAGACCGCCAGGCTCCTCTGTCCATGGGATTCTCCAGGCAAAAATACTGGAGTGGATTGCCATTTCCTTCTCTAGGGTATCTTCCCTACCCAGGGATCCAGCTCCACCTCTTGCATCTCCTGATTGGCAGCCAGATTCTTCACTACTGGACCACCTGGGAAGCCCTCTCATATCAGCAAGCTAAGTTGCTTCAGTCGTGTCTGGACTCATTGCGACCCCATGGACTGTAGCCCACCAGACTCCTCTGTCCATGGGATTCTCTAGGCAAGAATACTGCAGTGGGTTGCCATTTCCTCCTCCAGGGGTCTTTCTGACCTAGAGATGGAACCTGTGTGTCTCGCGTCTCCTGCATTGGCAGGCGGGTTCTTTACTACTAGCGCCACCTGGGTCAGACTCCCAATTCCTTGATCATTTCAGTGCCTGAGACCACATTTGAGTGGGAGACCAAGAAGGAAGCCCTGCACGTGAAGCCTTTCAGGAGGATCAGCTTCCAGATCCTCAACTTCCATTCAGTCTTCCATAAAATTGATCTGCCTGAAATACACCTGTGTTTGGAAAGGGGTCCTTTCCCCACATCCTTGTTCTCAAATTCCATCCTCCCACTCTGCAAAATACAGACTGACCTTTTACCCATCTCTAAGTTCACCATCATGTGTGGTTCCAAGAAGTAAAAAAAAAAAAAAAGAAAAAATAGTGAAGTCAAGAGAGAAAAATAAATATATATTAATACATATATGTGAAACCTAGAAAAGTAATACAGATGAACCAATTTGCAAAACAGAAATAGAGACACAGACAGAGGTAGAGCACAAACATGTAAACACCAAGGAGGCAGAAGGGAGGTGGGATGGATTGGAAGTTTGGCACTGACATATAGACATTACTGTGTGTAAGATTAGCACAGGGGAAGAAAAAAGACTGTGCAATCTGTTTGTAGGACATATATTAAGTTAACCTTAAAAACGCCTTCCAGTATACATTAGGTTCAGATACTGTTTGATTCCACTTACGCGAGCTATCTAGAATAGTCAAATTCATAGTCAGAAAGTACGTTGGTAGATGCCAGGGTCCAGGGGGTAGGGATTTTAGGAGGGGGATTGGGGAATTAATGTTAAATGGGGACAGAGTTTCAGTTTAGGAAGGTGAAAAATTCGGGATATGGATGATGGCGAGAGTTACACAACAGTGTGAATGTACTTAGGGCCACTGAACTGTACAGTTGAATATGGTCAAAGTGGCATATCTTAAATTATGTGACTTTTACCACAAAGGACCATTCTTTGGGCCTTCTTTGGAGGACCAAAGAAAGGACCATTCAAAATACTGATGTGAGTATTGGCAGAAAGAATGACAGATAGTGACAGAAAGTAAAAGTCTAAATTTTAGACAGATTTTTGCAAAGAAGTAAAACAGTTTGGAAGTTTTAAGAAAAAAGTACCTATACATGAGAATGAAATTCTCTGGGGGATGTGAAATGTCAATGTAAGTTCAAAGAGAGAAACTACACATAATTTCTGACTTTTGAAGTCATGATAGTTCATGTCTGTTTTAGTAGCTGCTGATGGATTCACTACTGTATTTAGATTAGATGGATATATTTAAAAGAGTAATGTGGCAGTTTTATTTTTAAATGTAATTATAATACAGTGAAAATTAACATCTTTTGCAACTACTCCATCTTTTTTTTGATGTCAGATACATAGAGATATGTGAGGGGTTGAAGGAAAAAAAGTAGGGTTATATAAACAAAAAATTTCATGATTGCTATCGATTCTGAGTGTCTTTAGATTAATGAGCCATCCTGCTGGGATCTTCTTTATCATCCAGCTAGATAGGATCAACTTTGGGGAAGAAAGAGGAGGTTAATATACAAGGATCCCACTCACCCCACCCTCTTCCCCATAGTACTTTTAGAAATACACTTGAAAAAATGGGAGATGGGAAGTGTTCTAGGTTTATTATTGCAAGAATGATGATCTCCAAGAAACTACTGAAGAAGCATGAGGAGCTGAAGTCGAATATTTGAATCTTCTTCCAAACTAATTATCATGTATTTTTCTGCCTCCAGTTATTAGGAGGAGAGAATGGTTGCTAGTCATTTAATGAGGGGTATATGAAAGTGGATCTCTGGTGAGTAATGTACTGACCTGGGAACCTATTTTGTTTAAATTAGCTCCTACTGCCCGTCTTCCTATGACCAACTATTTCCAGCAAAGACGTGAGAACTGCTTAACCTTTTCTCTGTCTCTATGCCAAGCTAATTATGGATGTGGCACTTTAATCCATGATATTGTTGCAAAACACTCAAGTGTGTAAGCTCTCTCAAGTTTTCCTTGTCATTGATTGAATAGGTAATGGATACTGTCCTTCAGGAAGGGCTTCCCAGGTGGTGTTAGTGGTAAAGAATCCTCCTCCCAATGCAGGAGACGCAGGAGATGCAGGTTCAGCCCCTGGGTTGGGAAGATCACCTGAAGATGGTAATTGCAGCTTGCTCCAGTATTCTTGCCTGGGAAATTGCATGGACAGAGGATTCTGTCAGGCTACAGTCCATGGGACAGCAAAAAGTGGAACACGACTGAATGCACACACACACACACACACACACACACACACACACACACACACACACACACCCCTTCAGGAAATCACTTCTCCAGGCTAAATGAAGTTAGTTCATGGCTCCAAGTATTTAAATAATGAAAGTTGTGTCTTTGAAATAACAAGACTTTTTTTTTTTTTTGCAGAATTTCCTTTAGCATTTAGATTTTTCTTCCCTTTTTTTCTGGAAGCAGGAGGAAAATGATAGTGCAGGTGTTGATACACACCAGCATATAACCTCCCTGTGATGTAAGTCAGAATGTTTCTTTGGAAGCGCAAGTGCTCAGGGCATAAAATGTCAGCAGTTTTGAAAAAAGCTGGTATTAATTATAAGGAGCTCAAGGGCAAAGAGTAGATGTTACTGATAGGAATGATAGACGCAATGGGCTGAATGCTTGAAAAGGTTTTTCTATTTGGGGGAATATTTACCTGTTTCACTCAGGTTCCATAAAGCATGAAAGTCTGTCCTTTCAGACTGTGCTATAAGAATTCTAGCACCTAACACATCTGGAAGGATGTAGACATTAGCACAGCTGTTTACAGTGCTGCAAGCTTATATGCAGACCAAATCATGCTACTAATGGTTCCAAACCTCCATACTCTTGTTCACTTATTTATTTGCAAAACATTTGTTGGGGACACTGTGAACAAAGCCCTAGAAAGTTTCTGCCAACAAGATTAAACCCTCTCTGTGGCCTGGAGGAGAGACACAACAGTGCTTCCTATTAAAAAAGACCTGCAATAAAATGTATGCATGCCTTTTTTTAAAATCAAAATTGCTTCTGCTCATTGTCTCTTGGTGTAAGAATGATTTTACATATCTTTAGTGAGTACATCCACCTTCTGAAAAACTCTCTCTCAAGTTCCTATACAGGCATTCAGAATAAAGCCATGGATGAAGGAAGACTTAAAATATTCTGCATGTAATGTAATACTGAATCAAGTATTTAAGGCAAAATAGGACACGTTTTTTCTTTTTTTGTAATTTCTCAATTACTAGGCAAATTTTAGATGTTTCAGTATTTAATAGCACCCCCAAAATGCTCCTGCTGTATTAAATTATTCTGCTAACCTAATCCAGAGTCACAGTCTTGTTTATGGGGCAGTCTGTGTTGTCATTTTCCGGGCCTTCAGTTGGGTCCTATTATTCCCATCGTACTGAATGAATGGAAAGGCCTCCTTCTTGCTACACTGAAAACCTCAAGACTTGTGAAGAAGCCAAACTCCTGCCCTTGACTTTAAATTGATGGGCCCCTGGAGACAGACTTAATTCTATTGACAAGAAGCCACTGCTTTTTTGTGAAAGGAATTCTCCGTTTAGTGATCATGACCTGACTCTAACTGCAGTGCTAGCCTGTACCACATGCTTCTTCCTCCTTGGCAGAAGGAAGATAAAACCATAAGCCCCCACCTCTAGCCCCCAACTTGTTACATTGGAATTTGGAGCTTTCTTTGATAGGCAGTCTTTAATTATAAAGAACCCTATCTATTCGAGGTCCCCTGTGATGGTTCAGATCAGATCAGATCAGATCAGTCGCTCAGTCGTGTCCGACTCTTTGCGACCCCATGAACCGCAGCACGCCAGGCCTCCCTGTGGTTATGTCTTCCCAAATAACATATCTGCCAATAATCAAAACATTGCTTCCTTTGCAGCAGATTAAAAAAAATTTTTTTAATTTAAAATTTTTTAACACCAAAACCATTTTGTATTGGGGCATAGCTGACTATACCCCAATACAAGGTAGGCTTCAACAGTACCTGAACTGAGAACTTCCAAATGTTCCAACTGGATTTAGAAAAGGCAAAGGAACCAGAAAACAAATTGCCAACACCCGTTGGATCATAGAAAAAGCAAGAGAATTCCAGAAAGACATCTACTTCTGCTTCATTGACTATGCTGAAGCCTTTGACTGTGTGAATCACAACAAACTGTGGGAAATTCTTAAAGAGATGGGAATACCAGACCATCTTACCTGCATCCTGAGAAATCTGTATGCAGGTCAAGAAGCAACAGTTAGAATAGGATGTGGAACAGACTGGTTCCAAATCAGGAAAGGAGTATGTCAAGGCTGTATATTGTCACTCTGCTTATTTAACTTATATGCAGAGTACATCATGGGAAATGCCGGGATGGGTGAAGCACAAGCTGGAATCAGGATTGCAGAGAGAAATATCAGTAACCTCAGACATGCAGATGACACCACCCTTATGGCAGAAAGTGAAGAGGAACCAAAGAGTCTCTTGATTAAATTGAAAGAAGAGAGTGAAAAAACTGGCTTAAAACTCAAAATTCAGAAACAAAGGTCATGGCATCTGGTCCCATCACGTCATGGCAAGTAAATGGGGAAACAATGGAAATTATTACAGATTTTATTTTCTTGGGCTCCAAAATCACTGCTCACTGCAGATGGTAACTGCAGCCACAAAATTAAAAGATGCTGCTCCTTGGAAAAAAAGCTATGACAAATCTAAAGAGCATATTAAAAAGCAGAGACATTACTTTGCCAACAAAGGTCCAACTAGTCAAAGTTATGGTTTTTCCAGTAGTCATGTATGGATGTAAGAGTTGGACCATAAAGAAGGCTAAACGCCAAAGAATTGATGCTTTTGAACTGTGGTGTTGGAGAAGACTTTTGCGAGTCCCTTGGATAGCAAGGAGATCAAACCAATCCATACTAAAGGAAATGGAATTTAGAAAGATGGTGACAGTAACCCTGTTTACGAGACAGCAAAAGAGACACTGATGTATAGAACAGACTTTTGGACTCTGGGAATGGGAGAGGGTGAGATGATTTGGGAGAATAGCATTGAACTATGTATAATATCATATCTGAAACGAGTCGCCAGTCCAGGTACGATGCCTGATAATGGATGCTTGGGACTGGTGCACTGGGATGACCCAGGGGGATGGTATGGGGAGGGGAGGAGGGAGGAGGGTTCAGGATGGGGAACACATGTATACTTGTGATGGATCCATCTTGATGTATGGCAAAAGCAATACAATATTGTAAAGTTAAGCAAAATAAAATTTATTTAAAAAAAATAAAGGAAATCAACCCTGAATATTCATTAGAAGGACTGATGCTGAAACTGAAGCTCCAATACTTTGGCCACCTGATGCGAACAGCCAACTCATTAGAAAAAACCCTGATGCTGGGCAAGATTGAAGGCAGGAGGAGAGGATGAGATGGTTGGACTGCATGAGTCTGAGCAAATTCCAGGAGATGGTAAAGGACAGGGAAACTTGGAGCGCATTCCATGTGGTCACAAGGAGTTGGACATGACTGAGTGACTGAACAACAAAATATCCGATTAGCAATGTTGTGATAGTTTCAGGTGAACAGCAGAGTGACTCAGCCATACATATACATGTGTTCATTCTCCCCCAAACACCCCTTCCATCCTGGCTGGCACATGAGCAGAGTTCCATGCTCTATACCATCCTTGGTTATCCGTTTAGACATCCCTTATGTGCGGAATCTAAAAAGAAATGATACAAATGAAATTACTTACAGACTAGAAAGAGATTCACAGACTTAGAAAACATACTTATGGTTTCCAGGGGGAAGGGCTAGTAAGGGACTTTGGAAAGGTTACGCAGCAGACATTTTTAATATGTCTTTTACACTGTATTAATGTTAGCAAACTCATATGTGACAAGGATCTGTAGTCATGAACACTGAACCCAAAATTTTCTTGTGAATAAAAATGATCTTTATTTCAGGAGATTAACTCTCAAGAGCTGTAGCTCATGTAAGTTGCAGGTGAGGTTATTTGCCCAGCTTGCTTATTTTCTCTACCTGTGCTGAGCTTGTAGGACTTTGCTGGGGCCAGAAGAGCCTGGTGTCTGGTGTAAATAGATCACAGAGGAAGACTTTATAGATTTTTAAGACACAGTCATCATATAGGACATACTTCTTTTTTCTGACAGGAAGAGAAAATCTGTTTTAGCCCATGTTATCTAAGTAACAGCCCCTGCTTGACTGTTGCAGTTGTTTAAAAAGGATGCTGGAAGGAAAACACTATTGAAAATGAAATTCATAGAAAGCTCTTACATGTCAGTTTTCCAGAGTGCTACAAACAAATTGTAATGTAAATATAAGGGCATGAGTAGTGTTATTTAGAGATTTCTGTTGCACTCATTTGGAAGACTTGCTGCACAGGACTTAGCTATTAAACGTCTTGACCTCAATTTCTAGGGTAGCCTCAGGGATTCTTCAGAATTTGTTGCAAATGCTAAGAGATGCATGATCTTTCACTTTCTTGGAGTCATCCAACTATCCTTACATCACTGCGGTTGATTTAGCAAGGGAAATGTTTTTTAAAGATTGTTTATCTTAGACAGTTGGAATGAAAGGATGACCTGCTTCTAACATCCAAAATTTAAGTGCATCTGGAAGAAGCATGCATGATTCCTTTGGGGAGGGCAGGAATCAGCTATGTGGCCATGTGTGTTGAGCGCAGCTGTGTAATGGTGTAACTCTTTTTGTACTGGTGACTGGTGTCCAGTTAGAAAAAGAATCAGTTTTCTTACTTAAATGCAGGTAACTCTGTGAAACAAGCAGCAGTTTTGAAAGTGGACTGATTAGTTTTCTATCAAGTTTCTGTTACAAATATTCAAATTTTGTCTTTAGAGGGTGAGTGGAAATATATGAGCAATGTGTTCTCAACGATTCCTATAGAATATTTGAAAATATACCTGCAGAAAGCAAATGTTTTCATGGAAATCCATTTTATAGATGGAAAGCACTTTAAATGGGCATATTCAAACACTTGATGAATAAATAGTAAATGCTGCTGCTGCTGCTGCTAAGTCGCTTCAGTCGTGTCCGACTCTGCGACCCCAGAGATGGAAGCCCACCAGGCTCCCCCGTCCCTGGGATTCTCCAGGCAAGAATACTGGAGTGGGTTGCCCTTTCCTTCTCCAATGCATGAAAGTGAAAATGAAAGTGAAGTTGCTCAGTGGTGTCCGACTCTTCACGACCCTATGTACTGCAGCCCACCAGGCTCCTCCGTCCATGGGATTTTCCAGGCAAGAGTACTGGAGTGGGTTGCCATTGCTTTCTCCAAATACTAAATGAGGGACCTTCTAAATTTTGAAGGTCATGTAAAGATAAATGAGAAAATTAATTAAGCTATTAAAAACAGACGACAACATAGATGGGGAGAAAATATTTGCAAAGATAAGGGACTTCTTTGGTGGCTCAGTGGTAAAGCATCCATCTGTCAATGCAGGAGATGTGAGCTTGATTCCTGGGTTGGAAAGATCCTCTGGAAAAGGAAATGGCAACGTACTCCAGTATTTTTGCCTGGAAAATCCCATGGACAGAGGAGCCTGGCAGGCTACAGTTCATGGGGCCTGAGAGTCGGATATAACTGAGCAACTGAGCGCATTCAGTGATTATGATGTTGAGCATCTTTTCATGTTCTTGTTGGTCTTTATCTTTTTAGGATGGATGTCTGGTCTAATCCTTTGTTCATTTTTAAACTGGTTGTTTGATTTTTGTTATTGCGTTTTATACTCCATCTCCAGAATAAACACACACACACACACACACATCAGATTTTAATCCTTCATCATATATATGATTTGGAAGTATCTCCTGTTCTGTGGAGATATGTCCTACTTGGTTGATTTTGTTGATACTGATAGTGTCCTTTGATGCAAACAAGTTTTAAATTTTCATTTTCAATTTATTTTTTCTTCAGTTGCCTTTGCTTTTGCTTCATATCTAAGAAATCACTGCCAAATCCAATATCATACATCTCTTACCCTGTGTTTTCTTCTAAGCATATTGTAGTTTTAATTCTTGCATTAGGTTTTTGATCCTTTTTGAGTTAGTTTTTGTATATGGTTTTAGATGAGGGCCCAATTTCATTCTTTTACAGGTGGGTATTAAGTTTTCCCAGCGCTATTTGTTGATCATTTTCCCCATTGAACAAGTTTGGCATCCTTATTGAAAATCATTTGACCAGGTATGTGAGAGTTTATTTCTGGAATGTCTATTCTGTTGTTCTATATGTCTGTTTTTAATCTAGTATAACTCAATTTTGATTTCTGTGGCTTTTCGGTAAGTTTTGAAATCACGAAATATGAGTGTTCCAGTTCTGTTCTTTTTCAAGATTATTTTGGCTTTTCAAAGTCACTTCAAATTTCATATAAATTTTAGTATAAATTTTTCTGTTCCTGAAAAAAATGTTATGGGGATTTTTATAGGGGTTGCATTGAATCTGTAGAATCCTTTGGACATTTTAACAATATTAAGTCTTTTAATCCATGAACATGGGACATCTTTCCATTTATTTATGTCTTTTTTAGTTTCTTTCAACAGTAGTAGTTTTCCTTATAAAGCTTTTAAAAAGTAATGTTATTTTGAAGCAATAATCTTAATAATGAATTTTTTTCTATTTGGTTCAGTCCTTAGCACATTGGGCTTCCCTGATAGCTCAGTTGGTAAAAATCCTGCTATGTAGGAGACCCCGGTTTGATTCCTGGATCAGGAAGATCTACTGGAGAAGGGATAGGCTCCCCACTCCAGTGTTCTTGGGCTTCTCTTGTGGCTCAGCTGGTAAAGAATCTGCCTGCAATTCGGGAGACCTGGGTTCAATCCATGGGTTGGGAAGATCCCCTGGAGAAGGGAAAGAATATCCCAATATTCTGGCCTGGAGAATTCCATGGACTGTATGGTCCATGGGGTGGCAAAGAGTTAGACACAACTGAGTGACTTTCACTTTCACTTTAGCACATCACCAAGCATCATACAATGCTGCAGTGTGCATTGATCCATCTACTATGCTGGCATATTTTATTTACAGATAGAGAACTCTTTGGGCTTCCCAGGTGGCACTAGTGGTAAAGAACCCTCCTGCCAATTCAGGAGACAGAGGACATACACACTGGTTAGATCCCTGGGTCAGGAAGATCCCCTAGAAAGAAGGGAATGGCACTCTACTCCAATATTCTTGCCTGGAGAATCCTATGGGCAGAGCAGCCTGGCGGGCTACATACAGTCCATGGTGTCACAAAGAGAAGGACATGACTGAGACATGACTGAGCACACACACACATACATACACATAGAAAACTGCTTGTCAGTTGTACCTGTGGCCTAAACATTCATTAGAACAGTTAAATGACATTTAGTGCAGTACAGCCAGAAAATAGTGTCAGTCGATCAGTCCATTACTAAAATAATTTACTTTTTGAATTACTTCTCACTAAGCTCAGCATTGCCTTCTACAGAATTCACAAGTTCAATGAAAAGCAAAATAGTTTAATATCCTTTGCCTTGTTTATGGTTCTCATTTTCTTGCTTAATGAACCTGTTATTTCAGACATTGTTTTCCTTTACCTTTTAATAAGCTTAAATGTATCAAAATGCCCATAATAAGACAAGTCCTATTACAAGTAAAGCATGAGAATCGATGGGTAGCAATATTTCTTTCTTTCCCTTTTCAATGTGTAAAGAGATGATGTGATTATTATGTCACAGAGCTTTCCTGTCTGCTCAGCCTTCTGGGGAAAAAATAACCACATGCCATGAAACCAGTCCTCATTGTGCCAGGTATCTTGTGCAAAAGAAGGCCTTAACATCCCAGAGATCCACTTGCTCACTCCCCTAGCTCCCTCTTGTCCCCCTCTCTCCCCACCTTCCAAGCCCTCAGCATAGCCCTGTTAAAGTACTGGGGTGGTTTGTGCCCCTTCATACTTGCTCTCCCCTTGATTGCCCCTGATTCCAGCTAACTCCTACATGTCCAAGACCCAGCTTATATGTCACCTCTGTTTGGACAGATGCCCTGGGATCTCTGACTCCTATCTCTGCCAGGTCTCACCCCACTATATTATTATTTGTGGATCACATGGTAGTCGCTCCTGTGGGTAGGTGAATGAACTCCTTGAAGGCAGGAACCATCCCTCACGTGCCTTGTAGCATCAGCATGGAATCTGACGTAAAATAGACAAGAAATGCATGTGCACTGGCTACATGGCTAGAAGGAACATTGCATTCAAACATCCGACTTCTTCTTCTGAAAAAAAAAAAAAAAAAAAAAAACCATCCAAAGAAGAAAACACAGAGCGTAGGAAGCCTTTGTTCTGCTTTCAGAGCTGGGAAAGCTTGAATAATTCTTTCTTATCAGCTCTGGGAAGGAGTTTGATTTTTATCCTGGATGAGCTATAAAGTGTGTTAATGAGCATTAGAAGCAAATATCTCCCAACCGGACTTTTAACAAGGAGTTTATAGCTCCAGGACCTGTAGGTTATTGTGTATCTTTGTCTTTGTTTATGAAAGACCAATTAAACAGTGCTTTGGAAGAGTTCTTTTAGAATTATTAAAAAAAAAAAAAAAAAATCCTTTTTTTTTTTTTTTTTTTTTTCGTTTTTAACTCTGTCTTCAGATAGGATTCAGCTGATGTCTCTTCTCAGAGGAGATAGCTTTGAAGTCAGGGAATTCCCCAGCTGAATGACCTGGGCAGAAACATGCTCAGGCTGATCATGATATGAATTTGAAGGGAACAATTAAGGACTTGTTTCCATTTTGATTCTAATAGGAAGCCTTTTTACTTGTGTGCCTTTCAACCTATCTACATTCCTTCTGAAACTTCAATGGAACCTCATGTCAGAGCTGTTAAAAGGACTTTGGAAAAGGAATGTGTGAAATCATAAATGCTTCAGAAATAAGAAAGTGTTTCCTAGTCCATTACATTCTTAACCCCTTGTTTCTGCCTACCAGACTCTGTGAAAGGTCAGCAAGAATGTTTTAACAGTATATGCTTTAGACTTCCAGGAGGACATAGTATTTCTCTTCTACATATCCTTTGTTATTAAGTGAGGCGTGGTATTTTCTGAGTTGATATTTTGAGTAAAAACAAAACTCATCCTCAGAACTGTGCTTGCTAAGTCACCTAAATTGTGTCCATTTTGAACCACCAGGCTTTCCTAGTGGCCCAGAAATCATTTAACATAAGCTAAATTGGAACCAAAATTTCAAAACCTCAAGTTAAAGAGAACATACCTGAATGTAATTTGGGATGACTTTCTCAACTAGACCGATAAATAATGTAATATAATAATAATATAGTATAATCTGCATAGTGGCTTGTGATTTTCAAGGAAAATTTTTTTTATGGAAAATTTCCATACAGTTTTCTCATTTTTCATCATAATGATTCTGTGACATAGGTAGTAAGATTCTTTAATTCTGTGTAAGAGAGACTGAAGGCTAAGAAGGTTCTATGACTTGAGGACCTGTCTAAAGCTATAAATGAACTGTGCTGTGAACTGAGGTCTACAATCACAAACCTCTGTTTTATCTACTTGACAGGACTCTGTGTTTCTGTTTGGATTTTCATTTATTCATTTCTTCATGAAAAGTTTTTCTAGTGCAATTTACAAGATGATTTTTGAAGGTGCACAAACTAATACTCCTGAAAATATTTTCAGGTCTCCCATTATACTAGTATAGAAATATGTCATTTAACTGTCTTTTCCCCTAAGAAATTAATTTTTTTAATTGTATTAAAAAAAGCTAGAGTTACCTGTCCCTAAAGGATATTTCCTTCAAGTACTCATTGGCATTTTTGAATCCGTGGTTCGTTTCACCTTTTATGACCCTAGATATTAAACGATTCTTGGCTGTACATCAGAAGATTATCATGTAGTTATTATTTATTTTTATAGCTCAGGTGAGTCCGGTACTAACTCATTGCAGTGCATGTCCCATTGGCCAAATGAATACAATCTGGAAATATGACCTGAATTTTTAATGATAATAAGTCAGTAATTCTGTATTCTTCATAGGTGTAGCAGGGGCTACTTAAGGGAGGTTTAATGTCATTTCGGAAATACTGTGGATGCCTTTACTGAAATCCTTACTGAAATAGTCACATTTATCTGATCTTTTCCTGAAGTTAGGTATAAACAGTCACTTTGGAAGAGGATTTACTAAGCATTAACTTGATATATCATTTTTCCTAGCTATACCTATTATCATTCAGTTAAAATAAGCAACATAAATTTTCTCCTATTTTTAGACTGATAGGCATTCTGAAGTCTTGATAGAAATACAAATATACATCATTAAATGCTTTACCTATGACTTTAGGCTCAAGGCTCATTATTTGAAAGTATTTAGAATGAGTAACTAAAAGCCACTGAAAATTTTCAAATCTCATTTTAGAGAATAATTACAGTTATCCATCACCAAACTGCTGGCAAGTAAAGGCTTTGCCTCATTGGATTTTTATCCCTTTTTATGGTGCTGGCCCTTCCTTAGGTGTGAGGTATATAAGCCATTCAGTGGATTTGAAAGGCTGGGAGAACTGGATGCTTGGAATCTCCCAGCCCTGTGATTTCAAGAACCAGGATAATAAAGCATTGGTACAATATGGAGAACTAGCCTAAATATCTGGAATTTGTGCATGCCAGGCTGTACGTGCATGCGTGTGTGTGCTCAGTTGTGTCCAACTCTGTGCAACCTTCTGTCCATGGGATTCTTCAGGCAAGAATACTGGAGTGGGTTTGCCATTTCCTACTCCAGGGGATCTTCCTGACCCAGGGATCAAAACTGCGGCTCCTGCATCTCCTGCATTGGCAGGCAGATTCTTTACCATTGAGCAATCTGGTAAGGCCAAAACAACACCCATTTGATTATATATCAGGATTTTGTGGGCCAAAACTTGGGCAGAGTTTGGCTGGGCAGTTCTCTGTGTGGCCTCCATGGTGTTCTTCAGTGAGTGGCTCTGCTGGAGGGTCAAAGATGGCTTCATTCAAGTGAGAAAGCCATGGGTTCAGGACCTTTTCACATGCTTTCTTGAACAGGGTAGTTGGAGGTCTTGCACGGTAGTTTGGGGCTACAAATGTAGGTGACCCAAGAGACAAGAACAAGAAACTTTCAGTGTGTTAAGAGCCAAGCCCCCAAATTGGCACAATATAGCTTCTACCATATTCTATTGCTCTGTGTAGTTACAGAGCATCCCCAGGTTTAAGGGAAGATGGGGGCACTTTCTATGGAAGGACTGCTGTCCAACTTCTGGCCACAGATTATTTATGAAACAAGCCTTTTTATCTAGTTGAAAGTTTATTAAACATATCTTATGATTCATAGAGAAGAAGGCAATGGCACCCCACTCCAGTACTCTTGCCTGGAAAATCACATGGACAGAGGAGCCTGGTAAGCTGCAGTCCATGGGGTCACTGAGGGTCGGACATGACTGAGCGACTTCACTTTCACTTTTCACTTTCATGCATTGGAGAAGGAAATGGCAACCCACTCCAGTGTTCTTGCCTGGAGAATCCCAGGGACAGGGGAGCCTAATGGGCTGCCATCTCTGGGGTTGCACAGTCAGATATGACTGAAGTGACTTAGCAGCATGATTCATAGAGGCCTTCTTTCCTTGCAGAGAGGGGCTAAGATGGATAACCCTAAGGTTATTAGAAGCCCTATTAGGCTTGCCCTCAAATTTTTTGAAGTCTGAACAAAGAAATACCCATGAGCTTATTTACCCCATGGCAAGTTTTACAGGCAGTAGCCTGGATTTAACCTTTGTCCTGAGGCCATTTCTGGCTTTGTCAAGTCTACTGCTGGCCAGACTAGTATGAGAAACAGTTTTATTTTCATATCCAGGCAGCCCTCAGTTCAGTTCAGTTGCTCAGTCATGTCTGACTCTGTGACAAAAACCAGGCAGCCTTGGTTTCATTATATTTCCTGTAAATCCTGCTCACAAACTCAACAATTCCTCCTTTAGTTCATCTATCTTCTCTTATTTTACTCTCAGTAGCTAGAAGCCAGCTGGCTCTTTCTCTGTTCTGCCTGTTAATCTTCTCTGCCAGGCTCACAAATTCATCCAGTTCCTTTTGTGTTTTCTTCATTATCACACCAGACACTAATGCCAACCTTTCTGCCAATACAGTAAAAGTATCCCATGTTCTCCAGTCTCTGATAGCATATTTTCATTGTCTCTCAAGGCTTCAGCAGTAGTCTTTTCAAGGCTCTTGCAGCTTTTACTAACACCATCTTTCAAAGTCTTTCTTTCCACTAACATTCTCCTTGAAGCACTTCTAGCTTCTTTCTGCTGCCTGATTCCAAAGCCGTTGAACATGTCACAGGTTTTATACAATAAAGTCACATTTCCAGGTTATGAATTATGTTTCAACTTTCAATTATTGTATTAAAAATTCACCCTAAAACAAGTGGTTTAAAACAACAACCATTTTATTATCCTCCATGATCCAGAATATCCCCTGGAGAAGGAAATGGCTACCCACTCCAATATTCTTGCCTGGAGAATTCCATGGACAGAGAAACCTGGAAGGCTACAGTCCATGAGGTCAAAAAGAGTCTGACACCTGTGTGATGAACACAACAACAGCATGGTTTTCATGGGTTAGAAATATAGGCAGAGGTTGGCTGCGAGTTTCTTCTGCTCTGTGTGGTGTCATCTAGGGTCATTTGGAGGTGTGTGGCATGGTTTGGAATGGGATGAACAATCTCTTTTGTGAAGGGCCAGATAGATAGTAAATATGTTAGGATTTGTGGGACACATTTTATATTACAGTTTCTCAACCCTGCTGCTGAAATGTAAAAGTAGCTGCTGCTGCTGCTAAGTCGCTTCAGTCGTGTCCGACTCTGTGCGACCCCAGAGACGGCAGCCCATCAGGCTCCCCCATCCCTGGGATTCTCCAGGCAAGAACACTGGAGTGGGTCGCCATTTCCTTCTCCAATGCGTGAAAGTGAAAAGTGAAAGTGAAGTTGCTCAGTCGTGTCCAACTCTTAGCGACTCTATGAAAATAAATGACTGTGGTCGTGTTCTAACATTTAATTTACAAAATCATGCATCTGTGCTGTGGGCCATAGTTCAGCAGCACCTGACCTGTAATATCCAAGAAGGCTTCCTACACGTGCCCTTTATTTTCATGAAGATGGCTCAAACGGAGGGCTCAGCAGGACATCTCCCATCCTCTAGATAGTTATAAGGCCTTTCTCTGTGGTTTCTTCAGCAAGGTAGTCCAACTTCTCACAGGGAAGCTCAGCACCGAGAGCGAGTGTTTCCAGAGACAGGAACGGGGAGCTGCTAGGCTTGTGAGGTTTAGGTTCAGGAAATGAGCACCACGTATGTCATCACTTCTGCTGTTTTCACTGGTCAGCAGGGGTGGGAAAGGGACACAACCCTTAAGGACAGTCTTAATGGAATGAGTGTCAGACTTGTAGCCAGGTTTTTAAAATTAAATTGTAGTTGATGTATAATATTGTGTTAGTTTCAGGTGTACAGCAAAGTGATTTGAATATTTTATTTTATATATATATATATATAATTTTCAGATTCTTTTCCAGTATAGGTTATTAGAAGATACAGAATATAGTGCTATACAGTAATCCTTGTTGTTTATCTAGTTTATATACGGTAGTGTGCGTCTGTTAATCCCAAACTCCTAATTTATCTTGCTCTTCCCCCTTTCCCATTGGTAACCACAAGTTTCTTTTCTATATCTGTGAGTCTATTTCTGGTTTATAAATGTGTTCATTTGTGTAATTTTTAGATTTCACATATAAGAAATAAGATATGATATTTATCTTTCTCTGCCTGGCTTACTTTACTTAGTATGATAATCTCCAGGTCTATCCATATTGTACCAAATGCCATTGTTTTCTTTTTTATGGCTGAGTAGTATTCCATTATATATATAGTGCTGCTGCTGCTGCTGCTGCTAAGTCGCTTCAGTCGTGTCCGACTCTGTGCGACCCCATAGACGGCAGCCCACCAGGCTCCCCCATCCCTGGGATTCTCCAGGCAAGAACACTGGAGTGGGTTGCTATCTCCTTCTCCAATATATAGTGCTATTCCATTATATATATAAAGAGTACCATTTCATTATATGTATGTAAAATTCCATTATATACATTATATATACATATAAAATGTCTGTCTTAACTATTGTAAATTAGTACTGCTATGAATACTACAGTGCATATATCTTTTAGAATTTGAGTTTTTGTCTTTTCTGGATTTATTCTCAGGAACAGGAATGCTGGATCATATGGTAGCTCTATTTTTAGTTTTGTAAGGAACTTCCATACTGGCTCTACCAATTTACATTCTCCTGTGGCTGTCTTTAATCCAACACAGTGCATGACCTTAATTCAGTTCACAGATAAATAAGACTTTTTCCTCCCCTCAGGGCACTTACATAAGAGTTGGAAACAGATATGTAACTAATTAATTGTCCACTGAATGAATTTCACAAGTAATCCATTATCCACTGAATTAATTTCACAACTGCAGTTTGATTTCATAAAGTGAAAAGCAACAGTCTGGAAGAGGCGGAAGACAGTCTTGCGGGTCAGAGTTGCACAATCACTTACTGTTAAAACTTATTTTTTTTACAGATCTGGGAATTGATTTAATAGGGGAATGTGAAAGAACATTTCACAGCAATTCTTTGCCCAATGGCTTCTCTGACAAAACATTGACCCAGTATCTTTTGATATATGTTATTTGGTTCTCTGCCAACAATGGCTGTTAAAATTGAGCTATTCTAATATGACATTAGTTTGAAGGAGCCATAAATTCTTGCTAGCTTTGGTAGGTTGTGAATATACCATTGTGTCCTTGTGGAAGTCATTACATTTTATGATAAGAAAACTTTACAATATTTTTTTCTAAATTGTGAAGAAATTATATACTCATGCTAAGGATTTGAAATGGGAAACATGGGGAAAACAAGGGTTTACTGAGTGCTTGAAATGCAACAGTAAACAGAACAGCATAACTCTGCCATCACAGAACTTCTATTCTGCAAGGACAGAAGAAAACAAGTCAACAGAACAAAACAGTTTTAAGTTGGGATGGAAGCTATGAAAGGAACAAGCGTGAGCTGAAATTGAGAATATTGGCATCTGTGCTTGACAAAGAGTTCCAGGAAGGGCCTTTCTGAGCAGGTGGCAATTAAGAGAATAAAGGATGAGAAGATATGCCTGTGATTAAACCAGTGGGAAGAACATTCCAGAGAGTAAGTAGAGGCTTCAGCATCAGGATGTGGTTTTTGTGTTTGGGGAGTTGAAACTCCAGAGTGAGTGATGCCTAGAGAGTTAGGTCCTGGGAATAGAACTGCCTTATGATCCAGCAATCCCACTGCTGGGCATACACACTGAGAAAACCAGAATTGAAAGAGACACGTATACCCCAATGTTCATAGCAGCACTGTTTACAATAGCCAGGACTTGGAAGCAACCTAGATGTCCATCCACAGATGAATGGATGAGAAAGCTGTGGTACATATACACAATGGAGTATTACTCAGCCATTAAAAAGAATACATTTGAATAGTTCTAATGAGGTGGATGGAACTGGAGCCTATTATACAGAGTGAAGTAAGCCAGAAAGAAAAACACAAATACAGTATACTAACACATATATATGGAATTTAGAAAGATGGTAACAATAACCCTGTTTACGAGACAGCAAAAGAGACACTGATGTATAGAACAGACTTTTGGACTCTGGGAACGGGAGAGGGTGGGATGATTTGGGAGAATAGCATTGAAATATGTATAATATCGGCACAATTAAGAGTGCCTCGCCTTCCCGCGACCGGCGCACAATTAAGAGCGCCCCGCCGGCTGCATCGCGCACTAAGAGCACCCCGCCAGCTGCGTTGCGCGCTAAGAGCGCGGCCGAGAGGAGCTACCCCACGACCGACGAAGGACGGCGGTGAGGGCCAGCGCACTAAGCACGGCAGAGAAGAGCTACCCCACGATCGAGGTCAGGAAGGGCGGCGGTGAGGAGAGACCCCTCGTCCAAGGTAAGGTGCGATGGCTGTGCTTCGCTGGCCGGGAGCAGCCGGGAGCAGCCGGGACGAGATACCCCATGCCCAAGGTAAGAAAAACCCAAGTATGACAGTAGGTCTTGAAAGAGGGCATCAGAGGGCAAATACACTAAAACCATTCTCACAGAAAACTAGTCAATCTAATCACACAAGGACCACACCCTTGTCTAACTCAATGAAATTAAGCCATGCCCGAGGGGCAACATGGGATGGGCGGGTCATGGTGGAGAGAGATGACAGGGTGTGGTCCGCTGGAGAAGGGAATGGCAAACCACTTCAGTATTCTTGCCTTGAGAACCCCATGAACAGTATGAAAAGACAAAATGATAGGATACTGAAAGAGAAACTCCCCAGGTCAGTAGGGGCCCAATATGCTACTGGAGATCAGTGGAGAAATAACTCCAGAAAGAATGAAGGGATGGAGCCAAAACAAAAAGAATACCCAGCTGTGGATGTGTCTGGTGATAGAAGCAAAGTCGGATGCTGTAAAGAGCAATATTGCATAGGAACCTGGAATGTCAGGTCCGTGAATCAAGGCAAATTGGAAGTGGTCAAACAAGAGATGGCAAGAGTGAATGTCGACATTCTAGGAATTAGCAAACTAAAATGGATTGGAATGGGTGAATTTAACTCAGATGACCATTATATCTACTACTGTGGGCAGGAATCCCTCAGAAGAAATGGAGTGGCCATCATGGTCAACAAAAGAGTCTGAAATGCAGTACTTGGATGCAATCTCAAAAATGACAGAATGATCTCTGTTCATTTCCAAGGCAAACCATTCAATGTCACAGTAATCCAAATCTATGCCCCAACCAGTAACGCTGAAGAAGCTGAAGTTGAACGGTTCTATGAAGACCTACAAGACCTTTTAGAACTAACACCCAAAAAAGATGTCCTTTTCATTATAGGGGACTGGAATGCAAAAGTAAGAAGTCAAGAAACACCTGGAGTAACAGGCAAATTTGGCCTTGGAACACGGAATGAAGCAGGGCAAAGACTAACAGAGTTTTGCCAAGAAAATGCACTGGTCATAGCAAATACCCTCTTCCAACAACACAAGAGAAGACTCTATACATGGACATCACCAGATGGTCAACACCGAAATCAGATTGATTATATTCTTTGAAGCCAAAGATGGAGAAGCTCTATACAATCAGCAAAAACAAGACCAGGAGCTGACTGTGGCTCAGACCATGAACTCCTAATTGCCAAATTCAGACTGAAATTGAAGAAAGTAGGGAAAACCACTAGACCATTCAGGTATGACCTAAATCAAATCCCTTATGATTATACAGTGGAAGTGAGAAATAGATTTAAGGGCCTAGATCTGATAGATAGAGTGCCTGATGAACTATGGAATGAGGTTCGTGACATTGTACAGGAGACAGGGATCAAGACCATCCCCATGGAAAAGAAATGCAAAAAAGCAAAATGGCTGTCTGGGGAGGCCTTACAAATAGCTGTGAAAAGAAGAGAAGCGAAAAGCAAAGGAGAAAAGGAAAGATATAAACATGTAAATGCAGAGTTCCAAAGAATAGCAAGAAGAGATAAGAAAGCCTTCTTCAGCAAACAATGCAAAGAAATAGAGGAAAACAACAGAATGGGAAAGACTAGGGATCTCTTCAAGAAAATCAGAGATACCAAAGGAACATTTCATGCAAAGATGGGCACGATAAAGGACAGAGATGGTGTGGACCTAACAGAAGCAGAAGATATTAAGAAGAGGTGGCAAGAATACACAGAAGAACTGTACAAAAAAGAGCTTCAAGACCCAGATAATCATGATGATGTGATCACTGACCTAGAGCCAGACATCTTGGAATGTGAAGTCAAATGGGCCTTAGAAAGCATCACTACGAACAAAGCTAGTGGAGGTGATGGAATTCCAGTGGAGCTATTCCAAGTCCTGAAAGATGATGCTGTGAAAGTGCTGCACTCAATATGCCAGCACATTTGGAAAACTCAGCAGTGGCCACAAGATTGAAAAGGTCAGTTTTCATCCCAATCCCAAAGAAAGGCAATACCAAAGAGTGCTCAAACTACCGAACAATTGCACTCATCTCACACGCTAGTAAAGTAATGCTCAAAATTCTCCAAGCCAGGCTTCAGCAATATGTGAACCGTGAACTTCCTGATGTTCAAGCTGGTTTTAGAAAAGGCAGAGGAACCAGAGATCAAATTGCCAACATCTGCTGGATCATGGAAAAAGCAAGAGAGTTCCAGAAAAACATCTATTTCCGCTTTATTGACTATGCCAAAGCCTTTGACTGTGTAGATCACAATCAACTATGGAAAATTCTGAAAGAGATGGGGATACCAGACCACCTGATCTGCCTCTTGAGAAATCTGTATGCAGGTCAGGAAGCAACAGTTAGAACTGGTCATGGAACAACAGACTGGTTCCAAATAGGAAAAGGAGTACGTCAAGGCTGTATATTGTCACCCTGTTTATTTAACTTCTATGCAGAGTACATCATGAGAAATGCTGGACTGGAAGAAACACAAGTTGGAATCAAGATTGCTGGGAGAAATATCAATACCTCAGATATGCAGATGACACCACTCTTATGGCAGAAAGTGAAGAGGGGCTAAAAAGCCTCTTGATGAAAGTGAAAGTGGAGAGTGAAAAGGTTGGCTTAAAGCTCAACATTCAGAAAACGAAGATCGTGGCATCTGGTCCCATCACTGCATGGGAAATAGATGGGGAAACAGTGGAAACAGTGTCAGACTTTGTTTTTCTGGGCTCCAAAATCACTGCAGATGGTGACTGCAGCCATGAAATTAAAAGACGCTTACTCCTTGGAAGGAAAGTTATGACCAACCTAGATAGCATATTCAAAAGCAGAGACATTACTTTACCAACAAAGGTTCGCCTAGTCAAGGCTACGGTCTTTCCTGTGGTCATGTATGGATGTGAGAGCTGGACTGTGAAGAAGGCTGAGCGCCGAAGAATTGATGCTTTTGAACTGTGGTGTTGGAGAAGACTCTTGAGAGTCCCTTGGACTGCAAGAAGATCCAACCAGTCCATTCTGAAGGAGATCAATCCTGGAATTTCTTTAGAAGGAATGATGCTAAAGCTGAAACTCCAGTATTTTGGCCACCTCATGCGAAGAGTTGACTCATTGAAGAAGACTCTGGTGCTGGGAGGGATTGAGGGCAGGAGGAGAAGGAGACGACAGAGGATGAGATGGCTGGATGGCATCACTGACTTGATGGGTGTGAGTCTCAGTGTCCTCCGGGAGCTGGTGATGGACAGGGAGGCCTGGCGTGCTGCAGTTCATGGGGTCGCAAAGAGTCGGACACGACTGAGCGACTGATCTGATCTGATGTATAATATCATATCTGAAATGAGCCGCCAGTCCAGGTACGATGCCTGATAACGGATACCTGGGGCTGGTGCATGGGGACGACCCAGAGGGATGGTATGGGGAGGGAGGAGAGAGGAGGGTTCAGGATGGGGAACACATGTATACTTGTGGCGGATCCATCTTGATGTATGGCAAAAGCAATACAATATTGTAAAGTTAAGCAAAATAAAATTTTATTTAAAAAAAAAGAAAAAAATAAATTAGGCAGGAAAATGGAAAAAAAAAAAAAAGAGAGAGTTAGGTCTTGGGAGATGTAAGAGGTGAGATGGCGAGGGAGGTGGACAGGAACCCATCGCAGGTCCTAGGGCCACAGGAGGGAGTGTGGAATTCTTTTCCCCTCAGCTCAATAGGAGGCTATTTAGATATTTCTTCAGGAAAAAGCAAGGTCCAATTTATATTTTAAGAAGTTCTGTTTGACTGCTTTGTAAATATTGACCTCAAGAGGAACGAAATTGAACATGAGAACACTGACCTTATTCCTTTTGAACTATTTTCCCTCTGTTCCTGGTGGATTTAAGGTTCTTGCCTCCTGGTGAAAGAATGTGGAGACAAGCAGGGAGGTTAAGAAAGTAATGCTCATGCTACATGCGTGCTCAGTTGTGTCCGGCTCTTTGAAACCTCATGGGCTGTACCCTGCCAGGCTCCTCTTTACTGTCTGAGTCAAGTGAAGGGAGCAATTATTTAAGAAAGAATATGCTCTCAGAGAGGGCTTCCCTGGTGGCTCAGACAGTAGAGAATCTGCCTGAAATGCTGGAGACCCAGGTTGTTGCATCCTTGGGTCGGGAAGATCTCCTGGAGAAGGGAATGGCTACCCACTCCAGTAATCTTACCTGGAGAATTTCACAGACCGAGGAGTTTGCTGGTCTACAGTTCATGGGGTCGCAAAGAGTCAGACAGGACTGAGTGACTGACACTTTCACTTTCTCTAAGAAAACTAACTATGAGTGATAATCAGGAGAGCCAAAGACCTTTAGAGAAGTGAGTGAGTGGTTGATAGCATTCAGTCCTGAGGAACCAGCACAAACATCTGTTGCAGACAGAGTTACATGTGATGCTTTACCATACAAACTCTAAGTTGGTTCTAGAGAGCATAGTGGTGGAGGATTTTAATATGAAGATTTCTGCTGTGAATTCAGCTCACTGAAAGCAGAGCACTTGGCTTGTCTATGTCCTCCATAACTTAAAAGGAGCTTTTGTTGAATTAATTCTGTCCAGAGAAGAAGGGGTTTCCCTGATAGCTCAGTTGGTAAAGAATCCACCTGCAATGCAGGAGACCCTGATTCGATTCCTGAGTCAGGAAGATCCACTGGAGAAGGGATAGGCTACCTACTCCAGTATTCTTGGGCTTCCTTTGTGGCTCAGCTGGTAAAGTTTTCCGTCTGGCTCAGCAGGTAAAGAATCCGCCTGCAATGCGGGAGACCTGGGTTCCATACCTGGGTTGGGAAGATTCCCTGGAGCGGAACGGCTACCCATTCCAGTATTCTGGCCTGGAGAATTCCATGGACTGTACAGCCCACGGGGTCACAAAGAGTTGGACACGACTGAGCGACTTTCACTTTCCCTGTCAAAGGGGAAACCGTACTGGTGCTTTAGATCTTGTGGGAACCTCAGGAGCCCATAATGCTGTTAACTTAGAAGTCACAGAGAAAAGAGAAAGAAGTACTAGGCATCTCCAGATCTGAATCCTACCTTTTCTAAAAAAGATATTAGAAAAAGTTTAGAAAAGGGGGTTCATTTCCATGTTCAAAGGTTCTAAAGAGAGAGATTTTCTGGAAATGATGAGAGACTTTCAAAATCCAAATCCTGAATGCACAATTATAAGTGACCCTAGGGGAGTTCAAAGAGTAAGAATTTCTGTGAGAATATAACTGGATCCCTTTTAAGTCAGTCTTTTGAAAGGAGATACACATAAGAAAAATCAAAGAAAAGGTACATAACTGATTACAGATTCTGAAAAAAGAGAAATAAACATGTAAATATAATGCCAGATAATATAAAGCCTACAATGATAGGGTGTTTTGAAAAATATTTAGAAACTTAAGTACTCTTGCAAAGCTAGTTGGAACAAGAATAATAAGAAGGATGTTATAAGTCCATTTCTGGGTAGCTAAATATGAGGCTAGAGAATGAAAATGAGAAATCAAGAACCACTCATGCTTCATTTCTTCCATATTGTCCAAGAGAATGAACTTTACATTGGACAAAAGAGACTCTTCCTCTTATACTTAGGGAATCAGACAATGAGAAAGCATTTGGTTGTTTAAGTCAAACCTCAAACAGAAGAATTGTTAGGTCTTAAAAAGAGTTTGAAAATATGATTTTAGATTCACTGTCAGTGTTGTTTTTTTTTTTTTTTTTAATACATTGTTGTCTAAAAACATACTAGGTTACCAGAGATAAACAATCTTGATCCTAATTTCCAAAATTGAGAAAAGATAAATTGAAGCAACTCTAGGTTAGTATACTGTTGATCTTCCCTAATATTAGGAAGCATAAGATGACTACTTTTTTAAAAATGTTGTAATAACTAGGACATCATATGGGTTCACTAAGACCAAGTCACCCAACTTAAACTATTTTCTCTCTTTTGTAAGGCTGCTATTTCCAGAAAGTACACTTATCATATTTGAAGATGAGACAGTCTTTTAGGCATTGCAGATAAATTTAGTGACATTACTAAAATTGAAAAATATTTCTTTTGGCTTGCATGATGGAAAGAAACAGACAAGATAATGTGTATGTAAATCAAGCACCCAAGCACCAAGGAGGGAATATGTATTTAACAACATTAATGTCAGAGGTTTAAGTTGCTCACAGTTTGTATGGGAAACAACTATGTGTCTCTGGCTTCTAAAAATAGGTAACACAATCTTCTATTGCTCTACAGGTTTGCTGAGATTAGCAAAGTTTTCCACCGAGCAGTTCTCATCTGGTGGAGCCAGCTTTTTAGACAAACCCTAATAAACTAGAATTTCCTCATCCGAGGATACTGAAAACCATTTGTATGATGAACTTTTGAAGTAGTTGGAGATACTGCTCTGGAAATGATAGACATGATGATTGTATCAGATTTTTGTTTTTCACTTAATACTATGTATTTAAGATTCCTCCCTGTGTTTTCATGGCTTGTTAGCTCACTTCTTTTTAGCACTGAATATGGCATTATATTTAATCATGGTAAAATATAAAAATATATTGCCTTCGAGAGGAGGCAGGATACAGAGGTATAAGGACAGAGACAGATTTGGAGACAGATAAAGATTTTTTTTGAGAAGTATACAGCTGGAGAGACTGGAGAATCCTAACTCAGTCACTTACTAGCTGTGTCACTTTGTAGAACCCTGACTAGCTGTGCCACTTTGAGCAAATTATGAGTTCTCTGCCCGCAGGTATCTGATTTATAGACTATAAATCATAGTTCTTAATTTGAAGTGATGTTAGAACAACCAAGTAATATGAAAAATATGAAACTGCCTGGAACAGTTTCTGTGGTTTACCAAGTGCCCATTACATGTTAATTTCTGTTGAAAAGTACCTTTCAACCCTTTAGAATTTATGATTCTAGGAAGTACCATTACCTGAAAGTAATTTATTTTGTAATAAATTTATATAAGTGACTTGTGTGAAGATATATTTATTTTGAGATACTATGCAGGAGTCCTGGGCAACCATGGAAGAGACGAGGTTGCAGAAGTCACGTTCCAGGCTGGAGACAGAGGACTTCCTCCCGGGCTGGTTTAGTGAGAGTCATGGATGAATCTATAGGATGAAGCTGCTTGGTTAGTCAGAGACCAGGTTTGAAGGCTGGTAACACTTACCAGGCCAGGAGATGGAGTGAAACCAAAGATCAAAGATGCAGGAAGAGTGGGAGGGAGAACAGATTGGAAACAAAGAATTATGCCACTTGGACAAGTCAGACTTCTAACAGAGCAAGGATTTTTAGAGAAGTCAGGTAAAGGTGGGGCCATAGGCACTGAGATGCTTTTATTTCTCCTCTCATGCTGCTGAGCTTCACCTCCTGTTTGTCACTGCCTGGCCAGTGAGCATCCATTGTTCTCTCACTGCTCTCCTCAAGGTCTCCTCTAAAACTTTTCCAGCAACACTTGGTAGAAATGACAGCTTCTTTCTGTGTTCTGTACACATTCCTCCCATATCACATGGACCATTTTATTCACTCACACTGATTCCAACCTATTAAACTTCACGTGATTTGTAGGGAGAGGCAGTGTCTCCTCTGTCTCCCTGGGAATTAACGGAGTAAATGGATGAAATACAAAGATGAGCAGAAAAGGAGGCTGAAAGATGGGCGAGTCATTCAGACTCTGTGGAGGCGTCTTTGAGGGGAAAGAATTAGCTGAGCATCATCCTCTTAAAAGGCCTCACTTCTCCCAACATTAAAGATAACTGCCATTTGATCTAGATCTTGAATAAACAGAAGACATTAATTCTAGCTAAGTCTCTGACTCTTGATGACCCTATGGACTGTAGCCCACCAGGCTCCTCTGTCCATGGGATTCTCCAAACAAGAATTCTCGAGTGGGTTGCCATGCCCTCCTCCAGGGGAAGATCCTTGCTTTTTATTTAGTGAGATGACTTCGGATCTCACACCCTACCACCAGGACATAGCTTGTCACATCCCTGCCTTTCTCATTTCCACACTGGAGATTCCTTGGGTCCAGAGATTCCTTGGGTCCATAAAGACACCGTTCATCTCTGTAATTCTCCTGCTACATTCCTTCCTAGCTACTGGCTCCCATAACATAGGCACCACATTAGTAATTCTGGAGTGAATGAATTAATGATAAAGTCTCAGATATTCAGCCTTTACCAATACCCACTGCATAATAATAACTGTATTCCAGCTTCAGGAACCCAGACTTACCCTTAGTACAGACAGGCAGATTGATGACTCGGAGGTCTGGACCAATAGGAAGAATGAGTCCATCTGCCTTCTTATTACTTGATCAGCAGTCGAATCAGATCAACAGCCTAATCCCCAGATGTAGTGTAGTCTGTGCCTTTCAGGTTAAAGTCTCCAAAGCCTCAGTGTGTGGTCCAGCGCCAGGTCGGCCCGTGACATCAGTGTAAGAATTCCTGACAAGGGTTAATTGTGCCTCAGGTGAGCCTTTGCCTGCTTTACAAAAGCTAAAAAAAAAAATGTCGACCCTTAGACAAGGTTAGTTTAAGTCTAGTTTAATTGTTTCCGTGTGGACTCTTAGGAAGAAATATTAGCCCAGGGATTTTAATGCAATTAGAATTTAAATTCTACTTTCTGCAAAGAAATGAGCTTTCATTAACACTACTGATCTGTAATGGTTTCAGAAATCCCCAGGCTGCCAAAGCATGTATTTGATACAAAGTCTGGATTCTTCTCAGTGTGTATTTCTTCATTCCAGTACCCATATATTCATTCATTCAGCCATTATTAAAAAAAATTTTAATATATGAATGGTAAATTATCTGTTTTCTAAGGACATTGAGGCTGTAAGAGATAGCTGCTGTTGGTGTTTAGTCATTGTGTCTGACTCTTTGCCACCCCATGGAATGTAGCCCACCAGGTTCCTCTGTCCATGGGATTCTCCAGGAAAGAATACTGGAGTGGTTGCCATGCCCTCCTACAGGGGATCCCTAGGAATTGATCCTTCATCTCCTGATAAGAGAATTGTAAACTCCTCTATTTTACTGGACACTTTAGGATGACAAGGAGCTCAAACCAGTCAAACCTAAAGGAAATCAACCCTGAATATTCATTGGAAGGACTGATGCTGAAGCTGAAACTCCAGTACTTTGGTCACCTGATGCAAAGAGCCAACTCATTGGAAAAGATCCTGATGCTAGGAAAGATTGAGGGTAGGGAGAGAGGGTGGGTGACAGAGGATGAGATGGTTGATAGCATCACTGACTCAATGGACATGAATTTGAGTGAATTTTGGGAGACAGTTAAGGACAAGGAAGCCTGGTGTGCTGCAGTCCACAGGTTGCAAAGAGTTGGACACAACTTAGTGACTGAACAACAATACTCATATTATGTTAATTTTTATATCATAACATCTATTTCAGTTCCTGGCACATAGTAGGAACTCTGTAAACACTTATTAATGTGTGGACAAATTTCCTAATCTTGTAGGGAAATTTTGTCAAACATGAATGAATACTTATCAAATGTGGAGAATAACATTATCATGTGGCTAACATCATTGAAATTGAAACAGCCATAGATGCAAACTTTAGATAAAAAATAGACCAGCTGGTTTAAGATGTCAGAGGTTATCATGCTGATAGACATTTTCAGCTGCTGGGAGAACCTTTAAAACTAAAGCTGTGTTTGAATGGTGTCAGAAAGGAAGTGAGTGTACATGAGGTGTCTGAGAAAAGATTGATCACAGCTCATCTGAGCTGTTTAAGAGGTGAACTTTCAACTGATTAGATCAGATTGTGTTTTGAAAATAAATGGAAAGCATACAGGTCTCTGATTTTTGTTTATTTATTTATTTTTAAGAAAAGTGGAAGCAAAACTCTGTTAGATGTGGCATTCTTTTGGAAAAACAACTTTCAAATTATTAAAGAATAAAAACATAAAACAGAAGCATTGTTATTGCCAAAGCTACTTCTATTTTTAATATAAATCATATGTACTTGATGAGCTGGAAAGAGAACCAAAGATCACTTAGCCCAAGCTGTTTTTATTCTAGACACATAAAGGAAGGAATGTTTAGAATTTCAAGGACTGTGAAGGGTCTGAGATTTCACCCTACTCACAGACTAGCCAGTTGGCTTGTCACAGGGACATGGATGCTGGCAGGAGATTCCAGACTCCTGAGTCAGAGGTGGAAGACAGATTGCTACTGAAGTGATTGTAGCCAGCGTGTTAGCATCTGTGCACTCGAATCCTAAGCCCCTGGTCCCACAGGGGAACAGTGCCAAGTCTACCCACACACAGGGGGCCACATTCAAGAACAGGAGCCCAGAGCTTAGGGACTCTGAATCTTTCGAAGTAGTCCCAAAGCATGTTTGCCCTTCCCTCTGTAAGGAGGCTGATCTTTATAACATGGGGAATAAACATGTTTGCTCTGTTCCCTGGAGGGAAATACTGTCTCCATCTTCCAAGGCTGTTTGCTACCCAGATATATTTGTAAACATAGTCCAGAGAAAGGGTAGTCAGGGTCTCGCCGTCAAGATGTGCAGAAATTCAAGAGCTCCATGTAGATTTGTTTCCCAAAAGTAGCATCTCACCCATATGCGACCATAAGGCTGTTTACGAGCCTAGAGTTTTTTTTTTTTTTTCACACCACCATTGGTATTTCCCTGTAAACACCCCGAGTCACAGCACATAGAGCTTTTCATTTTCTAGAAACCTTGTTTCTCCCAATTTGAGAAGCAACCTTTGAAATCTTTGTGATGCAATTTAGAGTCAGTACCATATGTGTCACTCCTAACTGCACATTACTTTACTGCCTCTCTTGCTTCCAAGGTCAGCGTTGGTTTCCCAATCTCAGCTTTGATAGGATCTAGTCAGGCACCTCCTGAGTCAATGAAACAGTGGTAGTAGTGAAGAGTGGACAGAATCCAGACATCAAAGAAGCCTGAATAAAGACAACTCAGCATAAAACATGACTCTCCCACTTTATCAATAAGAGGAACTAATATTTTTGGCCTGTCTAAATGTCTAACTCTTAGAGATGTAGGTGAAAATCTATGGCTTATTTATAATTCTTAATTTATAATTTTAATTATTCATATATACTTAAAGCCACATATGCAATTATATGGCATATTAGTAACACTGCTTTTTCTCTTATTTTCTAAAACAATGTCATTCAGATTCTTCATGTGTATTTCAACATTAGAGCCACTTGAAAAGTGAAAAGTGAAAGTGTTAGTTTCTCAGCTGTATCTGACACTTTATGACCCCATAGACTGTAGCCACCAGGCTCCTCTGTCCATGGAATTCTCCAGGCAAGAATACTAAAGTGGATAGCCATTCCCTTCTCCAGGGGAACTCCCCAACCCAGGGATCATACCCAGGTCTCTTGCATTGCATGCAGATTCTTTTGCTGTCTGAACCACCAGGGAAGCCCATCTGGGCCACTAGGGAGCCACTTTGGGGTCATCTAATACAGTATTTTATGACCATCATGTCTACATTCATATACATTTGTACATACACATACATTTTACACTCATATACATTTTAAAAAATTCAATAGATTTGTTTCTATGGGATTTCGTTGGAAGGAATGATGCTAAAGCTGAAACTCCAGTATTTTGGCCACCTCATGCGAAGAGTTGACTCATTGGAGAAGACTCTGATGCTGGGAGGGATTGGGGGCAGGAAGAGAAGGGGACATCAGAGGATGAGATGGCTGGATGTCATCACTGACTCGATGGATGTGAGTCTGAGTGATCTCCGGGAGTTGGTGATGGACAGGGAGGCCTGGCATGCTGAGATTCATGGGGTCACAAAGAGTCAGACACGACTGAGCGACTGATCTGATCTGATGATGTTACCATTATATATTTTATCTCATGCCATGAATATATTAGGAAATTCCTTATGTATCTATGTCATACGTATGTATGTAGTCTCTAAAATATAGCAAAGCCATATGACTTTTCAAAGTGATATTTTAAAACTTTGAATACAGTAACTCCCAAAGGTGTGAAGACATAAATCTAAACATTAGTCCTAAATCCAGGTTACATTTCTTAGCTTCCCCTTTCTATCAATTTATTCAGCCGAGCACCAGAAACATCTCAACCAGAATTGGCTGAGAACATTTCAGATCAGATTAGATCAGATCAGTCGCTCAGTCGTGTCCGACTCTTTGCGACCCCATGAATCACAGCACGCCAGGCCTCCCTGTCCATCAACTCCCGGAGGTCACTGAGACTCACATCCATCCAGTCAGTGATGCCATCCAGACATCTGATCCTTTGTCGTCCCCTTTTCCTCTTGCCCTCAATCCCTCCTAGCATCTGAGTCTTCTCCAATGAGTCAACTCTTCGCATGAGGTGGCCAAAGTACTGGAGTTTCAGCTTTAGCATCATTCCTTCCAAAGAAATCCCAGGGCTGATCTCCTTCAGAATGGACTGGTTGGATCTCCTTGCAGTCCAAGGGACTATCAAGAGTCTTCTCCAACACCACAGTTCAAAAGCACCAATTCTTCGGCGCTCAGCCTTCTTCACAGTCCAGCTCTCACATCCATACATGACCACAGGAAAAACCATAGCCTTGACTAGGCGAACCTTTGTTGGCAAAGTGATGTCTCTGCTTTTGAATATGCTATCTAGGTTGGTCATAACTTTCCTTCCAAGGAGTAAGCGTCTTCTAATTTCATGGCTGCAGTCACCATCTGTAGTGATTTTAGAGCCCAGAAAAATAAAGTCTGACACTGTTTCCACTGTTTCCCCATCTATTTCCCATGAAGTGATGGGACCAGATGCCACGATCTTCGTTTTCTGAATGTTGAGCTTTAAGCCAACTTTTTCACTCTCCTCTTTCACTTTCATCAAGAGGCTTTTTAGCCCCTCTTCACTTTCTGCCATAAGGGTGGTGTCATCTGCATATCTGAGGCTATTGATATTTCTCCCAGCAATCTTGATTCCAACTTGTGTTTCTTCCAGTCCAGCGTTTCTCATGATGTACTCTGCATAGAAGTTAAATAAACAGGGTGACAATATACAGCCTTGACGTACTCCTTTTCCTATTTGGAACCAGTCTGTTGTTCCATGACCAGTTCTAACTGTTGCTTCCTGACCTGCATACAGATTTCTCAAGAGGCAGATCAGGTGGTCTGGTATTCCCATCTCTTTCACAATTGTCCACAGTTTATTGTGATCCACACAGTCAAAGGCTTTGGCATAGTCAATCAAGCAGAAATAGATGTTTTTCTGGAACTCTCTTGCTTTTTCGATGATCCAGCAGATGTTGGCAATTTGATCTCTGGTTCCTCTGCCTTTTCTAAAACCAGCTTGAACATCAGGAAGTTCACGGTTCACACATTGCTGAAGCCTGGCTTGGAGAATTTTGAGCATTACTTTACTAGCCTGTGAGCTGAGTGCAGTTGTGCAGTAGTTTGAGCATTCATTGGCATTGCCTTTCTTTGGGATTGGAATGAAAACTGACCTTTTTCAATCCTGTGGCCACTGCTGAGTTTTCCAAATGTGCTGGCATATTGAGTGCAGCACTTTAATAGCATCATCTTTCAGAATTTGGAATAGCTCCACTGGAATTCCATCACCTCCACTAGCTTTGTTCGTAGTGATGCTTTCTAAGGCCCACTTGACTTCACATTCCAGGATGTCTGGCTCTAGATCAGTGATCATACCATCGTGATTATCTTGGTCGTGAAGATCTTTTTTGTACAGTTCTTATGTGATTCTTGCCACCTCTTCTTAATATCTTCTGCTTCTGTGAGGTCCATACCATTTCTGTCCTTTATCAAGCCCATCTTTGCATGAAATGTTCCTTTGGTATCTCTGATTTTCTTGAAGAGATCCCTAGTCTTTCCCATTCTGTTGTTTTCCTCTATTTCTTTGCATTGATTGCTGAAGAAGGCTTTCTTATATCTTCTTGCTATTCTTTGGAACTCTGCATTTAGATGCTTATATCTTTCCTTTTCTCCTTTGCTTTTTGCTTCTCTCCTTTTCCCAGCTATTTGTAAGGCCTCCTCAGACAGCCATTTTGCTTTTTTGCATTTCTTTTCCATGGGGATGGTCTTGATCCCTTTGTCCTGTACAATGTCACAAACCTCATTCCATAGTTCATCAGGCACTCTATCTATCAGATCTAGGTCCTTAAATCTATTTCTCACTTCCACTGTATAATCATAAGGGATTTGATTTAGGTCATACCTGAATGATCTAGTGGTTTTCCCTCCTTTCTTCAATTTCAGTCTGAATTTGGCAATAAGGAGTTCATGGTCTGAGCCACAGTCAGCTCCTGGTCTTGTTTTTGCTGACTTTATAGAGCTTCTCCATCTTTGGCTGCAAAGAATATAATCAGTCTGATTTCGGTGTTGACCATCTGGTGATGTCCATGTATAGAGTCTTCTCTTGTGTTGCTGGACGAGGGTGTTTGCTATGATAAGTGCATTTTCTTGGCAAAACTCTATTAGTCTTTGCCCTGCTTCATTCCGTATTCCCAGGCCAAATTTGCCTGTTACTCCAGGTGTTTCTTGACTTCCTACTTTTGCATTCCAGTCCCCTATAATGAAAAGGACATCTTTTTTGGGTGTTAGTTCTAAAAGGTCTTGTAGGTCTTCATAGAACCGTTCAACTTCAGCTTCTTCAGCGTTACTGGTTGGGGCATAGACTTGGATTACTGTGATACGGAATGGTTTGCCTTGGAAACGAACAGAGATCATCCTGTCGTTTTTCAGATTGCAGTGGAGATGGCCACTCCATTTCTTCTGAGGGATTCCTGTCTGCAGTAGTAGATATAATGAGTTAAATTCACCCATTCCAGTCCATTTGAGTTCGCTGATTCCTAGAATGTCGACATTCACTCTTGCCATCTCTTGTTTGACCACTTCCAATTTGCCTTGATTCATGGACCTGACATTCCAGGTTCCTATGCAATATTGCTCTTTACAGCATTGGACCTTGCTTCTATCACCAGACGCATCCACAGCTGGGTATTCTTTTTGCTTCGGCTCCATCCCTTCATTCTTTCTGGAGTTATTACTCCACTGATCTCCAGTAGCATATTGGGCACCTACTGACCTGGGGAGTTTCTCTTTCAGTATCCTATCATTTTGCCTTTCATACTGTTCATGGAGTTCTCAAGGCAAGAATACTGAAGTGGTTTGCCATTCCCTTCTCCAACGGACCACATCCTGTCAGATCTCTCCACCATGACCTGCCCATCCTGGGTTGCCCCACGGGCATGGCTTAGTTTCATTGAGTTAGATAAGGCTGTGGTCCTAGTGTGATTAGATTGACTAGTTTTCTGTGAGTGCCCTCTTGCAACACCTACCGTCTTACTTGGGTTTCTCTTACCTTGGGCGTGGGGTATCTCTTCCAGGCTGTTCCAGCAAAGCACAGCCATCGCACCTTACCCTGGACGAGGGGTCTCTCCTCACCGCCACCCTTCCTGACCTTCAGCGTGGGATAGCTCCTCTAGGCCCTCCTGCGCCCACGCAGCCACGGCTCCTTGGACGCTCCTGAGAACATTTCAGGCTGATGCAGTTTCTTCGAAACACATACAGAGCCCCGAACCATCAGAGATTTAATGCAGAAATATTTTCTATTTACTGTGTGATGATTTAAGGGGTGGAGGGTAATCTCACCTTGTTATGCATGTGGTGTTAGCTTAGTTTAGTAGAATCATTAGAAAATTTGATCTCATTTTTCTCATCATTACAATACACAAAACTGTGTATACTGCATAAGTTTTAGAGTTGGTATGGGTGTTAAAGAACATTTTTTAAGTTTTATTTTGATGTGGACCATTTTTAAAGTCTTTATTGAATTCTTTACAATATGACTTCTGTTTTAAGTTTTGTTTTTTGGCTTTGAGGCATTTGGGATCTTAGTTCCCAGACCAGGAATCTAAGCTGTATCCTCTGCTTGGAAGGCAAGGTCTTAACCACTGGACCACCAGGGAAGTCCCAAAGAATTTATAAATTACAGTTTCCATGTGCATGAGTATCTGTTCATGCTGTTCCTTCTCCTTTATTCTCCACCTAGATTTGTTGGCACTGTAGCACCAAAACTTCAAATTTGGAAAGTATCTTTAATATACCCCTTTGTCAAACTAATTACCAAGTCCTGTCGATTTTTTTTCTCTTAGGTGGATCCTAGTCTTTATGCTTCTCTCTTCCCAACTACTGCTGCCTTCATTCCAACCTTGATCATCTTGTCTTGACAGCCTCTGTGATATCCTTGCAGCCTCTTTTTGCACCGCCATCAGAGCAATCTATCTTTCATGCACATCAAACCATGTCACTCCCAGGATTAAAATCTTTAAATGTCTCCCATTTGCCTGAAGTCACACTTCAAGTGCATTTTGTGATACTAGGTTTTACAAAGAAGTATTCTCTTAGAAAAGAATTCGATAGTAAAAAGAAAATTAGAAATTCTATAGGGTATATTTAAAATTCTTTTCGCTGAAAAATTCTCATTTGCATATTAAGGGCTCTTAGAAGTCCTGGGATAAAGACATCTTTAAGTCTTTCCCAAATTATTTGGTAATAAAATTATTTTGTTTGGCAAAACATTAATCAAGCTCTAAGAAAGGCAAGCCTGCAAAATAATGCCCAAACTACTCAGTATGGTCCAGGGCCCCCTTACTCCCTCTATCTTCACCTCTCTCCTCTGCTGGACGTTGCCTCCCAGTTCCAGTAACTGTCAGCAGAGTTAATAAGAAAAAAAGAGGGGTTTTATTTCCTCAGAAATTAAGGGAGAGTCTACACTCTTAAAATGCTGCTGCTGCTGCTAAGTCGCTTCAGTCGTGTCCGACTCTGTGCGACCCCATAGACGGCAGCCCACCAGGCTCCCCCGTCCCTGGGATTCTCCAGGCAAGAACACTGGAGTGGGGTGCCATTTCCTTCTCCAATGCATGAAAGTGAAAAGTGAAAGTGAAGTCACTCAGTCATGTCCGACCCTCAGCGACCCCATGGACTGCAGCCCACCAGGCTCCTCCATCCATGGGATTTTCCAGGCAAGAGTACTGGAGTGGGGTGCCATTGCTTTCTCTGCCACACAATCAAAGACACATATAAATGTCATCAGGCTGTTTGTTCTTTGATGATAGCACAGGTTTCTAATTTTGGCTGCTATTTTAAGAGGACACACTGGATTATATTACAGATTCATGAGGATTGTGTGTGTGTTTAGTTGCTAAGTCATGTCTGACTGTTTGCTACCGTTTGGGCTGTAGCCCACTAGGCTCCTCTATCCATGTGATATCCCAGGCAAGCATACTGGAGTGGGTTTCCATTTCCTTCTCCAGGGAATCTTCCTCACCCAGGACTGAATCTGTGTCTCCTGCATTGCAGGAGGATTCTTTACCTGCTGAGCCCTTGGGGAAGCCACGCTATGGGGATAACAGATGGAAAAGCCTATCTAACTTATCAAACCTAAGTGTTGTTCATGTCTCAGGCACACGCATGGAGGAAAGGCTGGAATCCTGTCACTGACAGTTTCACCAAGAAGTACAGAAGTTTACAAGATTGAGAGTTGCAGCTCATTAATGTTCTTTGACTTTTTGTTTAATACTCAAAGGACCTGAAGATAGTTTGATAATGAGACTGTTCTTCATTTCCAGATTGAAATTAGACATGATTAGGAATGCTGAAGTACTGGGCAGGTCAATTGTGCACCATTATTAGAGTCATTTAATGCATTTTAATAGTGGTTGATAAGGTACAAAATGCTACGTAAGCCGAAAGAAGAAGTTTTATTCCATTATATGTAAGAATAGATATGGATGAGCCCACATTTGCATTTTTTATGCATTAGTTCAAAAAATTAAGCATATTCTTTGAGATATGAGTGGTAGAATATGTAATTTCTGAGCAATGAGCATTGCTGAAGCCAGCATATCAAGCTCCTTAGACACTGATTGTCCTTTAACAGTGAATTCAAGAAAAGATGTCTTCAGCATTTGTGTTGCTGAAGAATCATGCTCTGAGTTATAAAGTTAATTGCTTGTGTGACTAGCCTATTCTACTTATTTTCTCAAATTTATTAATAAATATGGAATAATAGCTAACATGTGATTGTATTATTTACATCAGGCTTACAGAGTTCATTGATTTATATAGGTAACCAAGCAAACAAACAAAAGAGTTCAAAGACATTTTTGTAGGGGAGTTTCCATTTTTTTAGCTATGCTTTTAAGGTCTGTTACTCATTTCCATGTACTTTAGATAAGATTCCAAGCTTTAAACATTATTTTTCTACTTCCCTAGTGGCTCAGACAGTAAGGAATCTGCCTGCAATGCAGGAGACCTGGGTTTGATCCCTGGGTCAAGAAGATCCCCTGGAAAGGGAATGACTACCTACTCTAGTATTCTTGCCTGGAGAATTCCATGGATAGAGGAGTCTCATGGGCTAAAGTCCATAGGGTTGCAAAGAGCTGGACATGACTGAGCAGCTAACATTTTCACTTTTTCTTAAAAAAATAAACTAAGTGTTAGGATTGGACAAGATCAGTAAATATCATTCTTTCTGTCCTTTGTGTTCATCTGGTTTGGAAATCATTGAGACACAGACACAGACAGAGATCACAATAGCACTTTTTGCTTTTTACCTGATGAAGAGCTATAAACTGCACAGTCTACGTCTGTCAGTAAGTAAAGTGGATGTATTAACCCTTCCTGATCCCCACACTAGCCTGGGGACCACTGTCCCAGAGGGGAGATTTGGATCTGAAAAGCAGAGATACTTCCCCAGGGTTGCTACCTCTGTTTGGCCCAGGGGAGGAGAACAGTTGGAGACCAAATTCCCCAAGCTCCACCCAGTCAAGAGGCCAGGTGGCTGTCATCCAATGACTGGTCTCCCCACAACTCTACACTTTGGATAGTAAGCAGGCTGAGGCCACAAGTCTTCTCTTAGAAACCAGCAAGCATCCCTCCACTTAGACACTCTTCACTGGCGCTCCTGCTGTGGGTGTGACATGTGGTTTATGGGGGGAGGACACCCCTGCACGCTCTTCTCTGGAGGTGCCACTGCCCTGTGTTGTCATTGGAGCAGCGATGGGAAAGCCTCCTATGCCTCCATTCTGTTCCTTGTGTAAAAGCTGCGTGGAACTTGGTGGTAGTGTTCCTGGTTGACGTCCTGATGTCAAACTCCTCCCGGCCTAGGAACATCTCTGTGACAGGTCTATGAGCCACGCTGTGGCTCCTCAGGGTCACCCACACCCAGAAACTCACCTGCGCACAGTGCTGTTTTACTGTACTTTCCCTTGTCCTTGAGCCCTGTCCAGAGACCTGGGTGGGGATACAGCCAGGCAGGAGCGGGGGAGTGGTCTGTCCAGATTATGGGGTCATGGGGTCACTGTTGCCCTGAGCAGCCAGGTTCATTGTGCAAATGACTGAGCGTCTGCCTATGGAATTAACATGTGGTTAGGCTGGTTACTGGCGGAGGTCCCAAGCAGCTTGTGCTTAGCCCTTGATGAAAAAGTGTTGAAAGTGTTAGTGACTCAATCGTGTCCGACTCTGCGACCCTATGAACTGTAGGCTCCTCTGCCCATGGGATTCTCCAGGCAAGAATATTGGGGGGTGAGTAGCCATTTCCTTCTCCAGGGCATCTTCTCAACCCAGGGATCAAATCTAGGCCTCCTGTATTGCAGACATATTTTTTACCATCTGAACCCCTGAGGATTTAATCTCAAAGAAAATTGCAATCAGGACATAATCAGGCAGGGTTTGCTAAAAAGAAGCCGGCTTTTGACCATTTGGAGTAGGAAAGAACCCTTTTGTGATAGCTCTTGAGAGCATAGGAAAGCCGAAATTGTTCATAAACCTCATGGTTGATTCCAACAGCAAGGGTCTTTACTGTTAACGGATTAGGATGCAGCTAGCTCATGTGTTCCAACCAGTCCATTCTGAAGGAGATCAGCCCTGGGATTTCTTTGGAAGGAATGATGCTAAAGCTGAAACTCCAGTACTTTGGCCACCTCATGCGAAGAGTTGACTCATTGGAGAAGACTCTGATGCTGGGAGGGATTGGGGGCAAGAGGAGAAGGGGACGACAGAAGATGAGATGGCTGGATGGCATCACTGACTCGATGGACGTGAGTCTGAGTGAACTCCGGGAGTTGGTGATGGACAGGGAGGCCTGGCGTGCTGTGATTCATGGGGTCGCAAAGAGTCGGACACGACTGAGTGACTGATCTGATCTGATCTGAGCTCATGTGTTTAAAACAGGCAAGGCACAGTTCTAAGAGCTTAGCATGAATTAATTCATTTAAGATGAATTAACTCATGTGCAGTCTCCGAATAACCCATTGAGTTTGTACTAACATTATTATAATTTTTATCTTCATATTATTAAAAAATGGAATGAGAGTAATATAAGGCTAAGTAACCTCCTGAATTTCTCAAGTTAGAAAATACCAGAATCAGGATTACAACTGGTCTTTAGATTAGCCAGAGCATATAACCCCTACAAGCTGCCAATTCTCATCAGTCTACTATGATTGCTTGAAATCCCTTACTGAGTCCAATGCTAGAAAGTGAGTCTGTGACCTGTGATTGTTTAGAAAGTTATAAAGGAAATATAATAAATGCCATTTATTAGAAAGAATTTTTAGTGTTGGTTTGATTTCAGCAGCATTTTCAGTAAATGAAATTTTTTATGTGACTTGATCTTACGTTTATGGATCATTTGCTCTGCTTTGCCTTTAATGTTTCTATTTGAAGTGCTACGTGATGTATTTAGATGTTTACTGCTTTTTAAGTTGGTCTTTTCTTCCCTCTATTAGCATAGTAAGCATCCTGAAAGAAGTACTTAGCAATAATAGTAACTCATTAAATATTTGTACAATGATTAAATGAAGTTAAAAAGTTATTTATTTAGTCTAAAGTGCCCCGTTTTCTTTCTTGCTATACTTTTAAACTGAGAATAGCTCTCATTAACTCAAAATTTTTAGGGAGGGGAGTTGAGATAAATGAATTATTGAAAATTCTTGCAGGTCTGCGATTTTATTAAATGTTGTACCTAATGACTCATATTCTTAGTACAAATATGTGCTTAATGATTCATGTTCTGAATATTAGTATGTACTTATTTATTTTTAATTGATGTAATGTGAAGTGAGCAGTGACAAGTTAAGTGTTTAAAAGATTTTCTGTACCATTCCCAGCAGGTACAGTACTGAGCAAAGTTGTGAACGTTTCTTTCTACTTCTAGGCTTTGTACACGTGGTTTCCTCTGCCTTTAGTGCTCACTTCCTCCTTTCCACCTTATAAACTCTTGTTCTTCTTTTGTTCTTAACTTTCTCTGTCTTCTTCCAGGAGGTGTTACTGGGCCCTCCAAGATGAGTCAAATACACGTTCTATATTACCTGCTCGTGTGCGTGTGCAGTCGCTTCAGTCATGTCCGACTCTGTATGCCCCATGGACTGCAGCCCACCAGGCTCCTCTGTCCATGGGATTCTCCAGGCAAGAATACTGGAGTGTGTTGCCCTGCCCTCCTTCAGGGGATCTTCCCAACCCAGAGATCAAACCCGTGTCTCTTATGTCTCCTGCACTGGCAGGCAGGTTCTTTACCAGTAGCATCACCCTGGTCCCTTCTGTAATGCACCATAACTTGCTCATCTTTTGGTCTGTTTTTCCACAGGATCCTATGGTTCTTGATGGCTGAGATTCTTTCCAGCACCTAGTACAAGATATGCTGTAGTGGAGCATTTCAATAAATAATGAATGAGTGAGTGAATGAATGAGCACCAGGGACGAGGCAAAGGAGTATGCTATCAGAGTCACTCTTAAGCAATATAATGTAATTTAGAAAACAGAATAAGACCAGGAGGCAGTTTTTAGAGGGGCAAATTCAGAATGTTTGGTATAACACAAATGTCTATAATGGCTTCCAAAGAGCTGGATGTATATATTAGTGTATCCCAAACAGTTTCCAGAGCTTTTGTGTCAATTCCAGAAACAAGGAGGGTGGAACATAGCACTGGGGAAAACAAGCACAGACAACACTTGATAGGAAACAGGAGCTGCAGAGAGAGGACTGTGTGTCAAGCACAGTTTCTCTGCTGGGTGGAGAAACCCAGGAGGCACTGGGAGCTGCATGAGAAGCAGACAGGAGAAACTGCAGAACAAAAGCAAAAGCATACAGTTCCAGTAAAAACAAATGGACACTTAGAATAAGATAAAGGAATAGTGTAGGAGGACAGGAAATCAGAGTGTGAATAACAATATATAGGTGGTGTTAATGGTAAAGAACCCACCTGCCAATGCAGGAGACATAAGAGGTGCAGGTTTGACCCCTGGGTTGAGAAGATCCCCTGGAGGAGGAAATGGTAACTCACTCTAGTATTCTTTCCTGAAGGATCCCATGGACAGAGGAGCCATGTATCCATCAGGCTACAGTCCATTGGGTTGCAAAGAGTCGGACACGA
Source organism: Tragelaphus eurycerus (assembly GCA_935064755.1). Classification (NCBI taxonomy): domain Eukaryota; kingdom Metazoa; phylum Chordata; class Mammalia; order Artiodactyla; family Bovidae; genus Tragelaphus; species Tragelaphus eurycerus. The sequence continues at coordinate 793,903 of CAKXYN010000096.1, forward strand.
CTGGAGCGACTTAGCATGGATGCAAAGCTCTAAAAGATGCTGTAGTAACTGAGTACTATTCTGAAGAACTTGTAAAGGCAAAGTGCCATGGAGCACGTACTTGGGGATGATGTTCCCATTCATTTCCTGGGGATGCCTCTGTGCACTCCTAAAGTATCTTCGGACTTTTGATTCTCTTGTCAATTCTCTTGACAAGAATTCTCTTGATTCTCAGTGAATCAGCGTGATGATAGCCGGGGTCTTATCACTGGAGATCACTTTCTTGATTGTGTCTAGCTTTTTCTACAGTTCCAATTTTGTCTTGCCTCAGCCCTCACAGTAGGAACAGTGGATGCTATCTACAGTGAATGTCTGGGACGATGAACATTCAATCTGTCTCCTCAACGTACTGGTCTTCAATGTTGTCCTTGGAACTGTTCTTCTCTTTGAAGATTTGTGTGAAGCTGCAATCCTGCCCCATTAAATGAGCATAACAGGTGTATGACAGTATATCCCAAAGTGCTACTCAAATGTTAGTGATTATTATTTGGGTAGATAAAATGTATTTTTCAAAAATTACAGTGTAAAACTATATGTTTCAAGTTCCTTAAACTGTCAGAGAAAGGCAGTAACCATTTCTGACTGGAGTCATGGAACAAAAATGCCAGAGATTAGAGAAAAATAGTTTTGTGTCTAGTCCATCAGCTAACTTCTAGGCAAGCCAATATTTATAATAAAGTCTATTGGAAAATCTACTACCTCAATGACTAGTGCTACTTGAAAGAAAGACATATTTTCTTTTTCAAGCAGAAGAAATGAATTGCTAGTCTGAAATTAGAAAGGTGTTTAATTAGTTCTTATTGTCTTTCTGTTTTTCAACACTGGTTAGAAATTATGCAACTTACGTAGAATGATGCACTATACCGTAACAATGGGGAATGGTTACTCAGAGGCTATTTCTCATTTGATTTTCCTTCTGTAGAGGTTTGTGTGAGTTTAAAATTTTTCATGTATCATTTTCTTTAAAACCTATTGGAGAATAAGGAAAAGCCAATGTTTATTGAGCATGCTAATGAGTGAATGAATAGTTCTCTGTATGTGCTCTGTTGTATTCCTATTAAATGAAAGCACTGAAACAAATTAGGGCATTACCTAAAGTGTATATTAATAGATTCAGGCTTTTTAACATACAAAAAGTCAATTAGCAAATTGAGACTTAGAGCAGTGCCTTAAAGGTAATTATAAAACTTCTATGAAAGTCTTTTTTTTCCAAATCATTTAACTTCTATAGCTTGGAGATTTTATAGGAGAGGGTTTACGATGACAGTGTAGGAAGATCTCAAACTCACCTCTTGCTATGGATAGAACAAATCTCTAACTACGTATGGAATGATCCCCTCAGAAAGGGATTTGAAAACTGAATGAACGGAGCTTCCACAACAAAGCATGGAAGGATAGCACCAGGACGTGTAGGAGAGGCAGGGAGAGTCTCAGCAAAGGAAAAAAAAAAAAAACCCGCAGCTGTGGAAGCCACAAGTTGGAGAGATCACAGAGATAGATATTTTCCCTGAAGAGTGAGAGATTTTGGCTCCACTGGGCACTCCAACCCAGAAATCCTGCACCAGAAAGTCGAGCCCCCTAAATACCTGGCCTTGGAAACCAACAAAGCCCATGTTCAGGAAATCATAGGATTGCAGTGGATGGACAAACTCCCTCTTTAGGGCCCCACACTCAGACTGACTTGACCCAAAACCATTATCCACACTCAGACTGACTTGACCCAAAACCATTATAGAGAATCCAACTCTTCTAGTCTTCCCATACTAGTTTTATTTCCTATGGGATATTTCAATTGTATAGCTCACTTTAAAGTTTTTCTTGCTTTGGTTAATTAAAATATATGTGTTCTAAACCTTTTATTTGCAGATTCATTGTCCAGGCTGCCCTTCAAGACAAATAAGTAGAGCTTAGTTGTGATTTGTTGTTAAAAAATTGAGATCTAACAAAGAACTGCTGTGTAGGTCTAAAGATATCAATGGGTGAAGAATCAAAATAGGTGGCATCTAAAAATCAAAGTCTAGATACTTTGTTTTTCAAATCATATTTCTTCATTTTTATCATTGAGGATTGTTTAAATTAAAAAGATTGGATCTTATTATAGGGTGTTATTATTTTGATATTTTTTCAAACACGTAGAAAAATATAGAGAAAAAACTGAAACACCTGTACATTTCTTGCTAAACCTGTTCTCTCCCATCCTCCAAATGGCAGCATTTGTTGTTTATTTTTTCCAGTAATCTTTTTAAATTTTATTTTATGTTTAATTGGGTGATAATTGCTTTACAATATTGTAATGGTTTCTACCTTACATCAACATGAATCTGCCATGAGAATACATACGTTCCCTCCCTCTAAAAACACCCTCCCACCTGCTTCCCCATCTCACCCCTCTAGGTTGTCAGAGAGCACCGGCTTTTCCCAGTAATCTTTTCATACTTTATATTTATGTACTCATAAATAGTATGCTATTGCTTTGCATATTTAAGCTTTATTTAAATATTAGTGAATAAAATTTAAATATGTGCAGTAAAGCACTACTATTGCTTTTTCTGCTGAACCTACTCTTTTTGAGATTTATTCATCAATATGAAGCTCTAGTTTATTTTAATTTCTATACAATATTCTCTATAGAGGAATGGACATCTATGTTGTTTCTACTTTTTATTCTTATAGATTCAGTTGCTACAAGAATTTCCCTAAGCTTGTGTGTGTGTTAGTCGCTCAGCTGTGTCTGACTCTCTGTGATCCCACGGACTGCAGCCCGCCAGGCTCCTCTGTCCATGGGATTCTCCAGGCAAGAAAACTGGAGTGGGTAGCCATTCCCTTCTCCAGGGGATCTTCCAACCGAGGGATCCAACCTGGGTCTCCAGCATTGCAGGCAGATTCTTTACCATCTGAGCAATCTGTAAACTTATAAGAGGGAAATGGACAAATCACATAAGCACAAAACTTCAAGTTTACCAAGTTCTAATGCTATAATTTGCATTGCTCCCTACAGGATTGCAGAGTGCTTATTGCTATACCATCACTCAGAACCTTCTGAGAATTAATTTGTATTTATCTTTTGAGTATGAAGTTATATCTCAGTGTTGTTTTAATTTGCATTTATCTGAGTAGTGTGAGCTTTGCATCTGCGTATTTGCTCTCCATATTTTTAAAAGTATTCAATAAAAGTGTACTCATTAAAAAAGAGGATAAAGAAAACTCAGGAAGAAAAATATTGCCTGTAACTTTATTGTTTATGGAAGACAATTAGTATTTTACATATTAATGCATTTTCTTATTATCCTGGTTTTCTTTGAATATCATTCCTCTATATCTTTGAATATCTTTCTTTGAATATCATATTCAATATATAACTATATATCATATATTGATTTTAGACAGAATTAATTCAGGAAGATTAATTTTTTAACATTCATATGTTCTTAATTGAGTACAAAAATATTTTTTACAGGGTGAATTTTTAGTTTTCAGTGTAAAAGAAACATTGACATGTGTTTTTCAACAGATCAGGTATATATATATATATATATATATATATATCAGATCAGAGATCAGATCAGATCAGTCGCTCAGTCGTGTCCGACTCTTTGCGACCCCATGAACTGCAGCACGCCAGGCCTCCCTATCCATCACCAGCTCTCAGAGGTCACTCAGACTCACATCCATCAAGTCAGTGATGCCATCCAGCCATCTCATCCTCTGTCGTCCCCTTCTCCTCCTGCCCTCAATCCCTCCCAGCATCAGAATCTTCTCCAATGAGTCAACTCTTCGCATGAGGTGGCCAAAATACTGGAGTTTCAGCTTTAGCATCATTCCTTCCAAAGAAATCCCAGGGCTGATCTCCTTCAGAATGGACTGGTTGGATCTCCTTGCAGTCCAAGGGACTCTCAAGAGTCTTCTCCAACACCACAGTTCAAAAGCATCAATTCTTCGGCGCTCAGTCTTCTTCACAGTCCAGCTCTCACATCCATACATGACCACAGGAAAGACCATAGCCTTGACTAGGCGAACCTTTGTTGGCAAAGTGATGTCTCTGCTTTTGAATATGCTATCTAGGTTGGTCATAACTTTCCTTCCAAGGAGTAAGCGTCTTTTAATTTCATGGCTGCAGTCACCATCTGCAGTGATTTTGGAGCCCAGAAAAATAAATTCTGACACTGTTTCGACTCTTTCTCCATCTATTTCCCATGTGGTGATGGGACCAGATGCCATGATCTTCGTTTTCTGAATGTTGAGCTTTAAGCCAACCTTTTCACTCTCCACTTTCACTTTCATCAAGAGGCTTTTGAGTTCCTCTTCACTTTCTGCCATAAGGGTGGTATCATCTGCATATCTGAGGTTATTGATATTTCTCCCGGCAATCTTGATTCCAGCTTGTGTTTCCTCCAGTCCAGCATTTCTCATGATGTACTCTGCATATAAGTTAAATAAACATGGTGACAATATACAGCCTTGATGTACTCCTTTTCCTATTTGGAACCAGTCTGTTGTTCCATGACCAGTTCTAACTGTTGCTTCCTGACCTGCATACAGATTTCTCAAGAGGCAGATCAGGTGGTCTGGTATTCCCATCTCTCTCAGAATTTTCCACAGTTTATTGTGATCTACACAGTCAAAGGCTTTGGCATAGTCAATAAAGCAGAAATAGATGTTTTTCTGGAACTCTCTTGCTTTTTCCATGATCCAGCGGATGTTGGCAATTTGATCTCTGGTTCCTCTGCCTTTCTAAATCCAGCTTGAACATCAGAAAGTTCACGGTTCACATATTGCTGAAGCCTGGCTTGGAGAATTTTGAGCATTACTTTACTAGCGTGTGAGATGAGTGCAATTGTGCGGTAGTTTGAGCACTCTTTGGTATTGCCTTTCTTTGGGATTGGGATGAAAACTGACCTTTTCCAATCTTGTGGCCACTGCTGAGTTTTCCAAATTTGCTGGCATATTGCGTGCAGCACTTTCACAGCATCATCTTTCAGGATTTGGAATAGCTCCACTGGAATTCCATCACCTCCACTAGCTTTGTTCGTAGTGATGCTTTCTAAGGCCCACTTGACTTCACATTCCAGGATGTCTGGCTCTAGGTCAGTGATCACACCATCATGATTATCTGGGCCGTGAAGCTCTTTTTTGTACAGTTCTTCTGTGTATTCTTGCCACCTCTTCTTAATATCTTCTGCTTCTGTGAGGTCCATACCATTTCTGTCCTTTATCGAGCCCATTTTTGCATGAAATGTTCCTTTGGTATCTCTGATTTTCTTGAAGAGATCCCTAGTCTTTCCCATTCTGTTGTTTTCCTCTATTTCTTTGCATTGATCGCTGAAGAAGGCTTTCTTATCTCTTCTTGCTTTGGAACTCTGCATTCAGATGTTTATATCTTTCCTTTTCTCCTTTGCTTTTCGCTTCTCTTCTTTTCGCAGCTATTTGTAAGGCCTCCCCAGACAGCCATTTTGCTTTTTTGCATTTCTTTTCCATGGGGATGGTCTTGATCCCTGTCTCCTGTACAATGTCACGAACCTCATTCCATAGTTCATCAGGCACTCTATCTATCAGATCTAGGCCCTTAAATCTATTTCTCACTTCCACTGTATAATCATAACGGATTTGATTTAGGTCATACCTGAATGGTCTAGTGGTTTTCCCTACTTTCTTCAATTTCAGTCTGAATTTGGTAATAAGGAGTTCATGGTCCGAGCCACAGTCAGCTCCTGGTCTTGTTTTTGCTGATTGGATAGAGCTTCTCCATCTTTGGCTGCAAAGAATATAATCGATCTGATTTCGGTGTTGACCATCTGGTGATGTCCATGTATAGAGTCTTCTCTTGTGTTGTTGGAAGAGGATATTTGCTATGACCAGTGCATTTTCTTGGCAAAACTCTGTTAGTCTTTGCCCTGCTTCATTCCGTGTTCCAAGGCCAAATTTGCCTGTTACTTCAGGTGTTTCTTGACTTCCTACTTTTGCATTCCAGTCCCCTATAATGAAAAGGACATCTTTTTTGGGTGTTAGTTCTAAAAGGTCTTGTAGGTCTTCATAGAACCGTTCAACTTCAGCTTCTTCAGCGTTACTGGTTGGGGCATAGACTTGGATTACTGTGACATTGAATGGTTTGCCTTGGAAATGAACAGAGATCATTCTGTCGTTTTTGAGATTGCATCCAAGTACTGCATTTCAGACTCTTTTGTTGACCATGATGGCCACTCCGTTTCTTCTGAGGGATTCCTGCCCACAGTAGTAGATATAATGGTCCTCTGAGTTAAATTCACCCATTCCAGTCCATTTTAGTTCGCTAATTCCTAAATGTCAACATTTACTCCTGTCATCTCTTGTTTGACCACTTCCAATTTGCCTTGATTCATGGACCTGACATTCCAGGTTCCTATGCAATATTGTTCTTTACAGCATCGGACTTTACTTCTATCACCAGACCCATCTACAGCTGGGTATTCTTTCTGCTTTGGTTCCATCCCATCATTCTTTCTGGAGTTATTTCTCCACTGATCTCCAGTAGCATATTGGGCACCTACTGACCTGGGGAGTTTCTCTTTCAGTATCCTATCATTTTGTCTTTTCATACTGTTCATGGGGTTCTCAAGGCAAGAATACTGAAGTGGTTTGCCATTCCCTTCTCCAGCGGACCACACCCTGTCATCTCTCTCCACCATGACCCGCCCATCCTGGGTTGTCCCACGGGCATGGCTTAATTTCATTGAGTTAGACAAGGCTGTGTTCCTGGTGTGATTAGATTGACTAGTTTTCTATGAGTATGGTTTCAGTGTATTTGCCCTCTGATGCCCTCTTGCTAGACCTACCGTCTTACTTGGGTTTCTCTTACCTTGGGCGTGGGGTATCTCCTCCCGGCTGCTCCAGCAAAGCACAGCCATCGCACCTTACCTTGGATGAGGGGTCTCTCCTCTCTCCTCACCGCCGCCCTTCCTGACCTCGGTTGTGGGGTAGCTCCTCTCGGCCATGCTTAGTGCGCCAGTCCTCACCGCCGTCCTTCCTCGGTCGATGGGTAGCTCCTCTCGGGCGTGCTCTCAGATATATATATATATATATATTTGGATTCATTATATTATATATGTTCTTTGAGTGGGCTTCCCTGGTGGCTCAGTGGTAGAGAATCTGCCTGCAATGCAGGAGCTGCAGAAGATGTGGGTTTGAGCCCCCGGTTGGGAAAATTCCCTCCTGGAGGTGGGCATGGCAACCCACTCCAATAATCTTGCCTGGAGAATCCCATGGACAGAGGAACCTGGGGGCGGGGGCTACAGTCCACGGTGCTGCAAAGAGTCAGACACGACTGAAGTGACTAAGTACACATGCATACAGTCATGCATTCCTTAATTGTGTTGATTTATTTAACAACTTGACTTTTTTGAATGGAAAATAGAGCCTTTTTGACTAATAATTCTCCTAGCACCATGTTCAATATTGTTAGTTAAGGAATCTTAACAAGAACAAAATCAATACTACCTATTGTAATAAATAATCATGAAAATTACAAAACATTATATTTGAATCATGAGCAGGAATGTGGTTGAAGAAACGTATTTTTGTGTGGCTGGTAGTGCAACAGATCCAGAAGAAACAGTGCAGGCGTTTTGTAGAGTCCAACTGCCCCAGGCTGCACAGAACGCCTTGCAGTTATTTCCTCTGAGATTTAAACCCAGTTAAGGCAAACCCACAAATCTGGTCTTATCTGAGGCCTTAGTTGTAGATTTGTTTCAAGATTGCCTGTAGTAAATCTCAAAGAACATTTGTAAACAGGAGCACATAAATGTGATGTGTCCGGAGCCCTAGCATAACTTGGTTTATTACCTTCTGTTGGTTTAGTCCAGCAGTAATAATGTGGCTGACATCTCACTATGCCGTCTTGTTCATGAGCCTCTGTCAACATTATGCTTCTGTCCTTCTGAATTTAATGCCCCAGGCAAGCCAGATCCAGACAACATACTTTGTTATTTGTTGTTGTTGTTGTCATTGTTTTGAAGGCTGTTTTCCTAATTCTCTCCCTTCATCCCTCCTCTTCCCATTGTCTTTGTTTGTACTGTTATTTCATTTTATTTTATTTTTCTTTGTCCTTTTAAGATTCATCGACATTGAGGTTGCTCTTTTTTATGGCTGGAGTGAAATTAGTGCTTGCATGCTTAGTGAGAACACTTCTGTTGATTTCCAGAAAGAAGACTTAGTTCCCTTTTCTTTTTACATGACTTCTACTTAAGTTATTGGTTCTTCCTCAGGAGCAACTTCAAGGCTGCCATTTTCTGCCCTCCATATTTAACCACAGTTTTCTTCTTTTAATATCTTTTTTCTTCTTTTAATATCTTCTTTTCTTCTAAATTCTGGGAGAGCTTTCCATGTGCTTCAGTCCTTGGTTTTATTTTCTGCAGTGTAAATTCTGAACTGTAAATTTCTACTCTTCAGCATGGATTTTAAATCAGCTTTATTGTGTAGTAATTTTAATATTCTTGTTTTCATTCCTTAGTTCACACAGCTCTGTTACATTGCATACTGTAATTGATTTTAATTTTTGCCTGTTCTTTTTAGGCACTAGTGAGAATGCTGAAAGTTTCTAAACTTTCCTCCTGGTTTCTATGGTAAATTATCTTCAGTGATTTATCTACCCCTCTTTATTTCTTATAGACTAGGCTCCTTTTGCTTCTTTGACAGAAGTTTATCAAAATACTTTTGCTTTTCTGTTTTTCTTTTTCTTTCATATTTGATGTAGAAATGTATATCAAAGATATAACTTAGTTCTGGTTTTATCCAATCAACATAAACTGGCTTTCCACTCTGATTATATTTCCTGAGATTAAAAAAAGTCCTATGGATTAGCTGAGCGGCCTGGTAGGTTAGAACAAAGAATTTATGAAGACTGTAGATCTGGGTGTGTATCTTTTCCCTTTATCTATTTAAGCAATTGCTTAAAAAGAAAAAGAAAAATGAAAGCTGTATTTATATTACATAGACGTATAAACTTTAAGTAATATTTAGTTATATACAGAAGGTGCATTATTAATTTTTACTATTATTTCTCTAAAAGACAAAATACAATTATTAGATGTATCTTGTTTTAATATTATTTTTAAATAGGTAGAGGGTTAGTTCATTATTTTTTTGAACTTTGGTCCTATTGTATTTCCTTTTTGTGATTCTAACAGAATATATGTTTTATGCTTGAAAGAGGAGAAAGTTGTCAGCTGAATGGATATCTTTAGACATTTATCTGGTGGTAGACATTTATCTGGTGGTAGATATTATCTGGTGGCAGAAAGTGAAGAGGGGCTAAAAAGCCTCTTGATGAAAGTGAAAGTGGAGAGTGAAAAGGTTGGCTTAAAGCTCAACATTCAGAAAACGAAGATCATGGCATCTGGTCCCATCACTGCATGGGAAATAGATGGGGAAACAGTGGAAACAGTGTCAGACTTTGTTTTTCTGGGCTCCAAAATCACTGCAGATGGTGACTGCAGCCATGAAATTAAAAGACGTTTACTCCTTGGAAGGAAAGTTATGACCAACCTAGATAGCATATTCAAAAGCAGAGACATTACTTTACCAACAAAGATTCGCCTAGTCAAGGCTATGGTCTTTCCTGTGGTCATGTATGGATGTGAGAGCTGGACTGTGAAGAAGACTGAGCGCCGAAGAATTGATGCTTTTGAACTGTGGTGTTGGAGAAGACTCTTGAGAGTCCCTTGGACTGCAAGAAGATCCAACCAGTCCATTCTGAAGGAGATCAATCCTGGAATTTCTTTAGAAGGAATGATGCTAAAGCTGAAACTCCAGTATTTTGGCCACCTCATGCGAAGAGTTGACTCATTGGAGAAGGCTCTGATGCTGGGAGGGATTGAGGGCAGGAGGAGAAGGGGACGACGGAGGATGAGATGGCTGGATGGCATCACTGACTCGATGGATGCGGGTCTGGGTGACCTCCGGGAGCTGGTGATGGACAGGGAGGCCTGGCGTGCTGCGGTTCATGGGGTTGCAGGGAGTCGGGCAGGACTGAGCGACTGATCTGATCTGATTCACACTTCACATGTTGTGTCAAAATTAAATATCCTGAGCAATCAATCTTATTTAACCAGGGATGTACTTTCTTGCGGACTTCCTTGATGGCCCAGTAAGTAAAGAATCCTCCTGCAATGTAGGAGACACAGGAGATGTGGGTTCAATCCCTGGGTTGGAAAGATCCCTTAGAGGAGGAAATAGCAACCCACTCCAGTATTCTTGCCTGGAGAGTCCCCATGGACTGAGGAGCCTGGCAGAGTTTTGATAGATAAATTTGAGTTTTATATGCTAGTTGGTATGCTGGCCTCATCCTAAAGAGGTATTGTTGTTTGATTAATTTTTATTTTATGTTTCCAGGTTGTCTTAGATAGCGACCAATTATACTCTCATAAAACCACAACTTCATGAAGTATTTACAGAAGAGCAGAACACACATAAAGACAGAGATAGATCACTTTTTGTAACATTCTCTGTCAAGTATAGGCTATAGTTAATATTTCATTAAATCCAATTTTCATGAAGATGTTTATTTTTAAAAGAGTATCTAGTATTTATTTCCATCATGGCACACTAATGAAGTTTTCAGTACTAAGGGGAGACTAAAATGAGCTCTTGTTTCATTTTGAGAAACAAATTGAATATGTTTAGCTAGATGTACAGGTAGAATCAAACATATTCCATTACCAATGTCTCATTTTTTTTTTTTTTTAAACTTCTGCACCATTAGGGTCTAACAGACTTTGTTACTAAAAATGTGTGCGCTAAATGAAGAAAAATAGATTTTGATGTGAAAATGATGGTAACCTTTGGAAGAAGTGATCTGTCTTAAAGTTTACAATAGCAAAAGAATGAAATAAAAGTGCTAACAGAAAATTTAAAAAATTCAAATTACAGACAAGTATAATCTCAAGGACAGAGGCTCAAAAAAGGAATGTAGCTTATGTGTGTGTCTGACTCTTTGCAACCCTGTGGACTGTATGTAGCCCACCAGGCTCTTCTGTCCATGGGATTCTCCAGGCAAGAATACTAGAGTGTGTTTCCATTTCCTCCTCCAGGGGATCTTCCTGACCTAGCACTTCAACTCATGTCTCCTGCATTGGCAGGTGGATTCTTTACCCCAGAGCCACCTGGGAAGCCCATTCCTGATGGTAGAATAAGCAAATTCTGGAAAGCAACTTAACAAGACATTTTCTTAAAATGTAGAATTCATATATTTCCTTTGACTTACAAATCTGTTTCTAGAAAATTGGAGGAAGATAACTGTGGATTATGTGAAAGTATCACTAGAAAGAGAGTCACAATGTAGCTGATTATGAGAGTTAAATGCCAGAGTCTCTTTTCATTCCAGATAAATAGTGGTTACCATAAAGGGCTGTCAAACTTTAGATGAATTTTGAAAAACAAAATTTTTTAAAATTTATTTTTTAATTGGAGGATATAGCTTTACAGAATTTTGTTGTTTTCTGTCAAACTTCAACATGAATCAGCCATAGGTATACATATATCTCTTCCCTTTTGATCTTCCCTCCCATTTCCCTCCCCATCCCACCACTTGAGGCTGATACAGAGCCCCTGTTTGGGTTTCCTGAGCCATATGCTATGCTATGCTATGCTAAGTCACTTCAGTCGTGTCCGACTCTGTGTGACCCCATAGACAGTAGCCCACCAGGCTTCCCCATCCCTGGGATTCTCCAGGCAAGAATACTGGAGTGGGTTGCCATTTCCTTCTCCAATGCATGAAAGTGAAAAGAGAAAGTGAAGTTGCTCAGTCATGTCCGACTCTTAGCAACCCCATGGACTGCAGCCTACCAGGCTCCTCCGTCCATGGATCTTCCAGGCAAGAGTACTGGAGTGGGTTGCCATTGCCTTCTCCATTCCTGAGCCATATAGCAAATTCCTATTGGCTATCTATTTTACGTATGGAAGTGTAAGTTTCCATGTTACTTTTTCTATACATCTCACCCTCTCCTTCCCTCTCCGCATGTCCATAAGTCTATTCTCTATGTCTGTTTCTCCATTGCTGCCCTGTAAATAAATTCTTCAGTGCCATATTTCTAGATTCTGTATATATGCATTAGAATATGATATTTATCCTTCTCTTTCTGACTTACTTCACTCTGTATAATAGGTTCTAAGTTCATCCACCTCATTAGAACTGACTCAAATGCATTCCTTTTTATGGCTGAGTAATATTCCATGGTGTATATGTACTACAACTTCTTTATTTATTCATCTGTTGATGGACATCTAGGTTGCTTCCATGTTCTAGCTATTGTAAATAGTACTGCAGTGAATAGTGGGGTACATGTGTCTGTTTCAATTTTGGTTTCCTCAGGGTATATGCCTAGGAGTGGGACTGCTGGGTCATATGGTGGTTTTATTACTAATTTTTTAAGGAATCTCCATACCATCTTCCATACTGACTGTATAAATTTACATTCCTGCCAAAAGTGCAAGAGCGTTCCCTTTTCTCCATACCCTCTCTAGCATTTATTGTTAGTAGACCTTTTGAAGATGGCCATTCTGACCAGTGTGTGGTGATGTCTCATTGTAATTTTGACTTGAATTTCTCTAATAATGAATGATGTTGAGCATCTTTTCATGTGTTTGTTAGCCATCTGTATGTCTTCTTTGGAGAAATGTCTGTTTAGGTCTTTTCCCCAATTTTTGATTGGGTTGTTTGTTGTTCTGATATTGAATTTTATGAGCTGCTTGTATATTTTGGAAATTAATCCTTTGTCAGTTGAGTCATTTGCTATTATTTTCTCCCATTCTTAGGGTTGTCTTTTCACCTTGCTTATAGTTTCCTTTGCTATGCAAAAGCTTTTAACTTTAATCAGGTCCCACATGTTGACTTTTGTTTGTATTTCCATTACTCTAGGAGGTGGGTCATAGAGGATTTTACTTTGATTTATGTCATCGAGTGTTCTGCTTATATTTCTGTCTAAGAGTTTTATAGTTTCCAGACTTACATTTAGGTCTTTAATCCATTTTGAGTTTATCTTTGTGTGTGGTGTTAGGAAGTGTTCTAATTTTATTCTTTTACATGTAGCTGTCCAGTTTCCCCAGCACTATATATTGAAGAGGCTGTCTTTGCCCCATTGTATATTCTTGCCTCCTTTGTCAAAAATAAGGTACACATAGGTGCATGGGTTTATTTCTCGGCTTTCTATCTTGTTCCATTGGTCTATATTTCTATTTTTGTGGCAGTACCATATTGTCTTGATGACTGTAGCTTCGTATTATAATCTGAGTCAGGAAGGTTGATTCCTCCAATTCCATTCTTCTTTTTTAAGACTGCTTTGGCTATTTGAGGTCTTTTGTGTTTCCATATGAATCGTGAATTTTTTTTGCTCTGCTGCTGCTGCTAAGTCACTTCAGTCGTGTCCGACTCTGTGCGACCCCATAGACGGAAGCCTTGCTCTCGTTCTGTGAAAAATGCCATTGGCAATTTGATAGAAATCACATTAAATCTATAGATTGTGTTTGCTGGTATAGTCATTTTCACACTATTGATTCTTCCTACTCAGGATCATGCAATATCTTCCCATCTGTATATGTCGTCTTTGATTTCTTTCATCAGTGTCTTATGGTTTTCTGTGTATAGTTCTTTTGTCTCCTTAGATGAGTTTATTCCAAGGTATTTAATTCTTTTTGTTGCAATGGTCAATGGAATTGATTCCTTCATTTCTCTTTCTGATTTTTCATTGTTTTATATAGAAATGCAAGTGATTTCTGTATATTGATTTTTTATCCTGCAACTTTGCTAAATTCACTGATTAGCTCTAGTAATTTTATGATACTATCTTTAGGGTTTTCTATGTACAGTATTATGTCATCTGCAAACAGTGAGAGCTTTACGTCTTTTCTGATCTGGATTCCTTTTATTTCTTTTTCTTTTCTGATTGCTGTAGCTAGGACTTCCAAAACTATGTTGAGTAATAGTGGGAAAAGCGGACACTCTTGTCTTGTTCCTGATCTTAGGGGGAATGCTTTCAGTTTTTCACTATTGAGAATGTTTGCTGTAGGCTTATCATATATCGCCTTTACTATGTGGAGGTACATTGCTTCTATGCCCATTTTTTGAAGAGTTTTAATCATAAATGGGTGCTGAATTTTTTCAAAGGCTTTTTCTGCACCTACTGAGATGTTCATATATTTTTTTATCTTTCAATTTGTTAATATGGTGTATCACATTGATTGATTTGCATATATTGAAGAATCCTTGCATCCCTGGAATAAACCCAGCTTGATAATGGTGTCTGAGCTTTTTGATGTGCTGGTGAATTCTGTTTGCTAAAATTTTGTTGAGGATTTTTGCCTCTATATTCATCAGTGATATTTCTTTTTTGTGTGTTGTCTTTGTCTGGTTTTGGTATCATGGTGATAGTGGCCTCATAGAATGAGTTTGGAAGTTTTCCTTCCTCTGCAATTTTTTGAAAAAGTTTTAAAAGGATAGGCATTAGCTCTTCTCTAAATGTTTGATAAAATTCTCCTGTGGTCTTGGGCTTTTTTGAGGGGGGTGGATTTTTTATAACAGCTTCAATTTCAGAGCTTGTAATTGGATTTTTCAAAATTTCTATTTATTCCTGGTTCAGTCTTGGAAGATTGAACTTTTCTAAAAATCTGTCCATTTCTTCCAGGTTATCCATTTTATTGCCATATAGTTGTTCATAATAGTCTCTTATAATCCTTTCTATTTCTGCATTGTCTGTTGTAACCTCTCCTTTTTCATTTCTAATTTTGTTGATTTGACTCTTCTTTTCTTTTTTTCTTGATGAATCTGGCTAAAGGTTTGTCGATTTTGTTTATCTTCTCATAGAACCAGCTTTTAGTTTTATTAATCCTTACTAGTGTTTCTTTCATTTCTTTATCATTTATTTCTGCCTGGATCTTTATGATTTCGTACATTCTACTAAATTTGGGGATTTTTTGTTCTTTTTTCAGTTGTTTCAGGTGTAAAGTTAGGTTGTCTATTCAATGTTTTTCTTGTTTTTTTGAGGTAGGAGTGTATTGCTATAAACTTCCCTCTTAGAACTGCTTTTGCTGCATCCCACAGGTTTTGAATTGTTGTGTTTTCATTGTCATTCATTTCTAGAAATTCTTTGATTTCCCTTTTAATTTCTTCAGTAACCTGTTGGTTATTTAGAAACGTATTGTTTAATCTCCATGTGTTTGTGTTTCTTACAGTTTGTTTTTTTCTTGTAACTGATATCTAGTCTCATAGTGTAGTGGTAAGAGAAGATGCTTGATATGATTTCAGTTTTCTTAAATTGACTGAGGTTTGATTTGTGACCCACGATGTGGTCTGTCCTGGAGAATGTTCCATGTGCACTTGAAAAGAAGTTGTATTCTTCTACATTTGGATGGAATGTCCTGAGGATACAAATGAGATCCATCTCATCTAATGTATCATTTAAGACTTGTGTTTCCTTATTAATTTTCTGTTTTGATGATCTGTCCATTGGTGTGAGTAGGGTGTTAAAGTCTCCTACTATTATTGTATTCCTGTCAATCTCTCCTTTTATGTCTGTTAGTGTTTGTCTTTTGTATTGCGGTGTTCCTATGTTGGGTGCATAGATATTTACAATTGCTATGTCTTGGACTGATCCCTTGATCATTATATAGAATCCTTCCTTATCTCTTGTAATATTCTTTATTCTATGGTCTATTTTGTCTGATACAAGTATTGCTACTCCAGCTTTCTTTTGCTTCCCATTTGCATAGAATATATTTTTCCATCCTTTCACCTTTGGTCTATATGTGTCTTTAGGTCTAAAGTGGGTTTCTTTTAGACAGCACGTATATGGGTCTTATTTTTGCATCCATTCAGCCAATCTGTGTCTTTTGGCTGTAGCATTTAATCCATTTACATTTAAAGTAATTATTGATTTGTATGTTCCTATTGCCACTTTCTTAATTGTTTGGAGTTTGTTTTTGTAGGTCTTTCTCTTCTCTTTTACTTCCTTACTATATAAGTCCCTTTAACATTTGTTGTAAAACTGGTTTGGTGGTAATGAATTCTCTTAACTTTTGATTGTCCATAGAGCTTTTGATTTCTCCTTTGATTTTGTGCAATATCCTTGCCGGGTAGAGTAATCTTGGTTGTAGATTTTCCCCTTTCAGTACTTTAAATATATTCTGCCATTCCCTTCTGGCCTGCAGAGTTTCTGCTTAAACATCAGCTGTTAAACATATGGGATTTCCCTTGTATGATACTTGTTTCTTCTCCCTTGCTGTTTTCAATATTCTTTGTGTTTAATTTCATTAGTTTGATTAGTATGTGTCTTGGCATGTTTCTCCTTGGGTTTATCCTGTATGGGACCTTTGTGCTTCTTGGACTTGATTGACTATTTCCTTTTCCATGTTGGGGAAATTTTCAACTATAATCTCTTCAAAAATTTTCTCACGCCCTTTCTTTTTTCTTTTATTTTTCTTCTTTTGGGACGTCCATAATTCAAATGTTGGTGCATTTGACATTGTCCCAGAGGTCTCTGAGACTATCCTCAGTCCTTTTCATTGTTTTCATTTTATTCTGTTCTTCAGAAGTTATTTCCACCATATTATCTTCCAACTCACTGATTCTTTCTTCTACTTCAGATATTCTGCTATTGATTCCCTCTAGAGTATTTTTAATTTCTGTAATTGTGTTATTTGTCTCTATATGTTTATTCTTTAATTCCTCTAGGTCTTTGTTAATTGATTCTTGCATTTTCTCCATTCTGTTTTCAAAGTTTTTGATCATCCTTTCTCTCATTATTCTGAATTCTTTTTCAGGTAGTTTGCCTGTTTCCACTTCATTTATTTGGGCTTCTGTGTTTCTAGTTTGTTCCTTCATTTATGCATTATTTCTCTGCCTTTTCTTTTTTTTTTTAACATATTGTATTTGAGATCTCCTTTTCCCAGGATTCAAGGTTAAATTCTTTCTTCCTTTCGGTTTCTGCCCACAAACCCATCTGCAGTGGTGTGTGTAGTCTTCGGATTGGGTGACATGCTAATTTTTTTTTTTTGTTTTTCCTCTGATGGTGGTAATCCTGTCTGATTGGAATGATGATTGGGTTTGTATGTTTGTTTTGTTTGTTGTTTGGATGAGGCATCCTGCACAGGGTTCTACTGGTGGTTGGGTGATGCTGGGTCTTATATTCAAGTGGTTTCTTTTGTGTGAGTTCTCACTATTTGATACTGCACAGAGTCGGACACGACTGAAGCGACTTAGCAGCAGCAGCAGCAGCAGGAGAAGGAAACGGCAACCCACTCCAGTGTTCTTGCCTGGAGAATCCCAGGGACGGGGGAGCCTGGTGGGCTGCTGTCCATGGGGTCGCACAGAGTCGGACACGACTGAAGCGACTTAGCAGCAGCAGCAGTAGCAGGCTGCAGTCCATGGGGTCTCTAAGAGTCAAACATGACTGAGCAACTTCCCTTTCACTTTTCACTTTCATGCTTTGCAGAAGGAAATGGCAATCCACTCCAGTGTTCTTGCCTGGAGAATCCCAGGGACAGCGGAGCCTGGTGGGCTGCCGTCTGTGGGGTCGCACAGAGTTGGACATGACTGAAGCGACTTAGCAGCAGCAGCAGCAGGGTTAGTTCTCCAGTAGTCTAGGGTCTTGGAGTCAGTACTCCCACTCCAAAGGTTCAGGGCTTGATTTCTCATCAGGAACAAAGATCCCACAAGTAGTTTGTTATGGTACTAAGTGAGATTAAAACACATACCCAAAAATGAGAAACCAAAGATGAACCCCAAACTAATGGCAGTTACAAAATCAGGCAAATAATGATTAAAATAATTGGAATATAGACATACACATCCATAAGCAAAATCAAAACAGTCCAACAAAAATAAAGTACAATAGACTGACCTGGTGAACAAGGAAACCAAAAATTGTATCTACCATTTATGAACAAGACTAACTAAAGCACAAACTGGAAAACAAAACTAAAGCAAGATGCCAACTGGGGAATAAAGCAACGAAAACAAAACTAACAAATATGTTGAGAGGAAAGGAAAGAAAGAAAAGAAATAATAGATATGCAAAGGTAAATAGAGACAGATAAAGAAGATTTATATACATTAAAGGTTAACTGGAAGGTGAAAAGTTCAGTAGGAAAAGCAAACAAAGGAATAAATGTAGAAAAAATAATAATAGGTTTTTAAAAATTAAAAATTGAAAAAAGAAAAAAAAAGAAAACTCCACAGAACTTCAAAAGCCCAGTGTAGAGCTGCTGCTGCTAAGTTGCTTCAGTCGTATTCGACTCTGTGTGACCCCATAGACGGCAGCCCACCAGGCTCCCCCGTGGGCTGGAGTGGGTTGCCATTTCCTTCTCCAATGCATGAAAGTGAAAAGTGAAAGTGAAGTCACTCAGTTGTGTCCAACCCTCAGCGACCCCATGGACTGCAACATACTAGGCTCCTCCGTCCATGGGATTTTCCAGGCAAGAGTACTGGAGTGGGGTGCCATCGCCTTCTCCGAATATAGAGCTAGAGGTTTATAACAACAATCAAAATGGCACCCCACTCCAGTACTCTTGCCTGGAAAACCCCATGGATAGAGGAACCTGATAGGCTGCAGTCCATGGGGTCGCTAGGAGTCGGACATGACTGAGCGACTTCACTTTCACTTTCACGCATTGGAGAAGGAAATGGCAACCCACTCCAGTGTTCTTGCCTGGAGAATCCCAGGGACGGGGGAGCCTGGTGGGCTGCCGTCTCTGGGGTCGCACAGAGTCGGACACGACTGAAGTGACTTAGCCGCAGCAGCAGCAGCAGCAGCAAAAAGTGTGATTGAAAAAAAAAAGAATAAGAAAAAACTCAAAGGCTTAATTAGACTTCACAGTGCCAGTGAAATTGACAACTACAGTGGGGGGCGGGGGTGAGGAGAGGAAAAAAGAAAAGAAAAAAAGAAAAAGAAAAATACAAGAGAAACTGCAGAACAAGTCAAAACTTGTTCTGCAGAATAATATTATTGTTCAAAGAATAATAAATATTTTCCTTTCATCACTGCTATCAGGATCCTTTCCCTCTCTGGGATTCATAGTCCTTCTCACCTCCCTAGGATGCCCTCCAACACTGTGCTACTCTGGACCTGCTGTGGGGGCAACTGAGATTCTAATCTGGTCCCACTCCTGGGTGTTCTTGCCTCCAATGTCCACAGCTATGAGAACTAGTGCACTTTCTTTTGTGGGAGCTCTCAATGTCCTTTTATATAGTCTGTAGACACAGAGGCTATGTAGTTGATCATGTGGATTTAATCTGCAGCTTGTACAACTGGTGGGAAGGTTTTGGGTCTTCTTCCTTTGCTACATTGCCCCTGGGTTTCAATTGTGGTTTTATTTCCACCTCTGCATGTGGGCCTTCCACTGTGGTTTGCTCCTGAGGCTGCCCTGGAGAACTTGGGTCTGCCCGAGTGTGGGTCAGGTGCAAGGTGGTGCAGCTGCTTGGGTTGCAGGGGTTCTGGCAGCACCAGGTACTCAGGGGAGTTGGCAGCTAGGGAAGCAGGATATATAGTGCTCTTGAAGGGTATGGCAACCAGTATTGGCCAATACACTCCAGTATTCTTCCCTGGAGAATCCCCCTGACAGAGAAGCATGGCAGGCCACAGTCCACAGGGTTGCAAAGAGTTAGACATGACTGAAGTAACCCTGCATGCATAGACACAGGACTTTTTTGTGTGTGTGTGCCTGTGGCAGGACTGCCCCAGTGAGGATTGTGCGTGAAGTTGGTGCAGCTGCTTGGGTTGCGGGTACCCTGGAAGTTCGAGGGACACAGACTGCCTCAATTGTTGGAGTTATGGCCCTAAGTTTTTTTCGAGCCTCTGGTAGTTGTTGATCAGAAGGCCTTTTTGGCTAGTCTTTCTCTCTAGCTCTGCCTGTTCAGGCTCTTAGAGGGCTCCCTTACCTGGGGTCCTTCTCTGTTGTTCCATGTAGGCAAATACAGGGCCCCCCTGGCTGGGGTCCTCCTGTATAGATCAGTGCATCAGGCATTTAAAGGGGCACCCTGGGTTGGGTCCTTCTCTGTAGTTCTGTGTGTCAGGTGCTTGATGGGCCAGCCTCTCTGTTGTTCAGCTGCCAATGCTGGTGTGTGGGGAGAGAGAGGCTATGGTGACGGCTCCACCCCCTACCTGTGACTCAGCAGTATCGCCTTGCTTCCATGGCTGCCTCGCTTTTGTCTACAGGCATTTCCCCACAATCTCCTTCCTCACGTTCCCTTGGTCTATTTCTCCGCAGTCAACAGCAGCCCTCACGCTCGGATTGCTCCACAATCCCTAAGCCCCAGCTCCAAGCTGCTGCACCTTCTAGGGGACCTGTGTTCTTGTCTGTGGTATGTATGACTGCAGCAAGAACTTTCTGATTCTCATTGCATTTAGGCTGCCACAGATCAGCTGTTTCATTCTCAGCCTTAAATGTTTCTCCTCTGACCTAGACAGTTGCCCCTATATGGGGACCAGACCCCTGCTTCAGTTCTCCCACCTGCCAAAGGCAGGTCCCGTCCTAGTAACACTCCTGTTTCTCCCCCTAGTTTCTTCGTCCTACCGAGTTTTGTATGGTTCTGTATATTCTTTTCTGCTGGTCAGATACTCCTGTATGCTCTCAACTGGTGTTCTGCATGCACTCCAAAAATGTTTTAAGTTGCATGTTCTATTATCAAATAAGTAAAATATGACTTAGGAAATTTTCCTAGTTGGAAAATACCTTGATTCTGGGAAAGACTGAGGGCAAGAGGAGAAGGGGGTGAGAGAGGATGAGAAGGCTTGATGGCATCATTGACTCAATGGACATGTGTTTGGGCAAACTCCAGGAGATAGTGAAGGACAGGAAAGCCTGGCATGCTGCAGTCCATGGGGTAACAAATAGTTGGACACAACGTAGTGACTGAACAACAACAACTTAATTCTCCTAACTTTGCTTTAAAAACCAATATGACTTCATAGCTAAAAGAATTCATAGAGTAAATGTTAGATATCTTGCCTACTTACCAGTATTTTGGGGTACTCTTATTCTCATTGAGAGAGGAGAGATTACACAGAGCTATTTTTTCCTGTGTCTTATTGTATTCTACCATTTTGGATGTTTAGAACCCTCCTAAACCAAGGCTTTTGGATGAGTTATTTCAGACTTATGATTTAGTTCCAGTGAAACACCTTTACAGTTGAGATAATGAATCATTTGATGTGAGGTTGCAATGAAAGTGAAAAAATCAAAAGCTCCCTTAAAATGAAGATTGTTACATTTTATTGCACTGAGGAAATGAATTGTCATTAATTGCAGCTGTCCATCTACAAAGGTACTTGTAGACAGACACATCTACAAGTGTCACAAAGGTTTTCATTGTCACTTCAGTACATTGTAGACTTGACTTCCAATGTCCTTTACAGAAATTATACTTCTTGAACTCAGAAAGCCACCCTTCAAATACAGTTCTCAAAATGAAAAGTGTATTGATGGACAGCTTCGGAATAAACTGACTTTGTGCTAGTGCTATTCACCAAAAATTCCTTTTAAAGTATATTCATTGCTCGGCTACAGACCTTCTACAGCATCAGAGTATAGAACTCATTAATATTGGCAATGGCAGCTTAACTCTAATTTGCCTCAGTTTGCAGACAAAGTTAAAATTATGCTTTGGTTTCCCCAGGAGTGATACAATTTCTCAGGTTTCTGAGATTTCAGGAGTATAGCCTAAGAAGGATTGTTGAGCAGCTTTAAGCAAAATGAGGAAACTTTCCCCTCCTGGGAAAGTTACTGCTGGTTTCCAACTGTGAGCTTGAACCATGAAATAAGAGCTTCTTAGTGGCAAGTTGCACACTGAGGCAGTCAATTTTTATGATTTTTTTCTTTATAGCTTTACCATTCTAGCCAGTAAACAAAATCTTGGCAAATTAAGCAATCCTAGGAGCAGGAATGGGGAGAAGGATTGGAGGTTTGAAAGGAATCTACAAGCCCAAGTTGGTGGAACTTCAAGCAAATGGGTGTTAAAATCAGGCATTTTAACCTAACTAGAGTCAGCAATGTTAAAGCATGTTACCTGCCTACTCCATTTATGTGGAATAGACTGTATCATTTGAAAATAGGCTTCACTGACCCAAGGAAAGATAATCACAACTGAAGATGCTCTGGAGGAGGAAATGGCAACCCACTCCAGTATTCTTGCCTGGGAAATCCCATGGACAGAGGCGCCTGGTGGGGTACAGTCCATGAGGCTGCAAGAGTCATACATGAGTTGGAGACTAAACCACTACCACCACCAAGACCTCCATGCTTGTAAAGAGAGCTTCATAGTTTATTGGCAGCATTTTACAACTTTTGCTCCCTTTTTTTGTGGGTTTATCCATCCTTTGAATAGTTCATTTTCACTGTTTCTGATGTATAAATATTTGTTCTTACCACCCTAAATAATCCATGCTCCTCTGTTGAGATGCATTATTTGAAATGAATGATTCTCAATGTTGCATTTAAAGTTAATCCTGTAGGTTTTGAATTAACCAGATCATTTTTTCACCCCTCAGCAAATGTGATCATAAACAAGCCATTTTAGCTCGGAGATTCAAATCTGTCACCTTTAAAAGAGGAACAATGTGATCAGACCTATGTTGCTCACAGTGTGAAGATCAGTTATATCAGGTCTATGAACACTGTGAAGTGTGGTACAAATACTGCATGTTGGTATTTGTAAGCACTGCAGATTTTTCCTTTGAAAACATGTTTGAAACTGACAGCTATCTTGCCCTGGAAATGAAGAAATGTGAACCACACGTCATGCCCCTGATTCCAGGAAGCGTGCTGTGGAAAGAGCTTAAAGTCGGGGTCACAGTGGATCCAGATGTTAGCCAGGCTAGGGAGCCCTAAGTCCTTTATTCAGCTATTCTGAGCTTCAGTGGGATTTTGATTTATAAGAGTAGATAAAACCTTAGGACTAGTGAATGTCAACCCTGTACTGTGCTTAGTTGCTCAGTCATGTCCAACTCTTTGTGACCCCATGTATTGTAGTCCACCAGGCTCCTCTGTCCATGGACTTTTCCAGGCAAGAATACTGGAGTGGGTTGCCAATTTCTTCTCATATCTGTATCTATAAAGCACAATATGATAACCCAGTACAAAGACCTACATTTTATGCAGATAAAGCTTTCTAAACTTCTTCCATGAAGTTCTCTCATTAGAATACTTGAGTATATAAACATAAGTTTTGATGAGAAGGTTAATGTAATGGAAAATTAACAATAGAATAAAAACACATTTTGCTACCTAATTAGCATCTAATTAGGACTAAATTTTCATTTCTATTATGAAAAAAATGTTGTTTGCTGAGAACACGCACAGTCTTCTTTTTTAAAAAAATTCTCCTTTGTCTCTTTGTCTCTTTCTCAAACAGATCACACACACACACACACACACACACACACACACACACACACAAGAAAGTATAGTTTTATACACATAACACAACTTTATGTCTTATTCTTCCCTGAAAACAAGCCTTTCAAATTCCTTATTTAGGGTTTTAAAAATGATCAAAGGCTTATTTCTCTTCTAAATGTTTTGTTTCTCAGAACTGTTTTTAATCTAACATCTGTTTCTTTTAAAAATTTTGCTCTATTATGAAAAACACTGTAGTTGTTTTTAATGGGCTCTGCACACACACATGCAACTTTAGGAGGCAGAAAAGAGACTGCTGAAATGGTGACCATTTTCCAATGCATGATGGATATTAATGTGCTGTTATATGTTACCATGCATGGAGTAGAGAATATGCAGTTATGAACTCTAAATGTAACATGGGTCAAAATAACCTGTATTTCCTTTGGCACAGCTTCTCCACCAGGAACTCTTGTTGGTTATCTCCTCAAGCTCACATTCCTACAGTACAGTTGAGGGTAACAGGATCCAGGCAGGTCTCATTGGTTAATAGAGCTAGGTCTTGAGTCTCTGTGTACCTCTAGCCATTATATCTCAGTGTCCAAGGCAGCTAACTATATTTAGGGAAAACTGCTTGCAGCAAAGATTATTAAATAGCAAGACTGTTTGGTGAAGGAGCTTGATGTTAACATTGTTTAAAAATATGACAGAACATTTTTGCTTGAAATGGCTTAGGTAGACTTCTGACAGAAGAAGGAAAAATAGACGGTGTAGCCTTTAATCTGAGCCAGGATGTCATGAGAAGATTTTTAAATCAAATATTTTTCACTTTCAAAAGATAAATGAACTCACTTACATGCCTCAATAGGATAACCAAGATGATGACTTGGACTTCTTTTGGACTTGGACCACTTTTTGCCATAAGTGAATTGTTCCTTTTAGTTACCACTTTCATATGATGAGCTTTTCCATGTCTTTATCCAGCCAGATGACAATGGGGATATGGGCTAGAGCATTCTAGGGGTATCCACCTCTTCTGGCTTATCAAAAGATAAGACCCTCACAACCCAACTAATGAGGCAGGAATTCCACAGTGGTGGCCCTGAACAGGGCTGGTAGCTCCCTCGCTGGTCTCAGGAGAGCCTTGTTACAAGAAGCAAGTAGGAGTGACCGTGTCAATACTGGAAGTCAAGCAGTCTTTCAGTACCAACCCCTGAGTTCCCAAACTTGAGTAATTTCTGTTTAACATTCACGTGAGATAAAGTGAGGTCGAAACAAAGGAAAAGCTCCCTCAATTATTTTAAAACATTATAGTAAAAGCCTTGGTTTCAGCTGCTCCTAAAATGTGGGCACTTAAAGCTGATCACAACAGGTGAGCTCAATCAAACGTTCATGTGTGAAATACAAGCTCAGTTGTAAGCCATTCTGAAGAACTATTATGCCAATAAAGAGCAAATGGTAATGGATTTTTTTTCCCTATAAGGCACAAATAGGGACTTTGTAATTTACTTCTTATGGGGCCTATTGAAAAAAAATCCAATGTGATCTCCTTTCGAGGTTCTCCGTTTTTAAAAATATCAATTACTTGGTTTTGTAATTAAAACATAAATTATGTATGCTTTATTCCATGTTACATTCTCTAGAATCATAAAGGTGAATAAAGCACTATTTCCATACTTTACAAGACCCTTTATTGTTTCTGAATGTTTGGAACTTGAGTTTGCTTTTTCTTCCCCTTGGCATTGACAATTTTTCCTGTAGTTAAAATTTTTACTTACCTTTTCTTTGTAGGAGAACCTTTAAGAATGCTGTAATCCATTTTCTCTCCATTCACTAAGACATTTTTATCTTGCCAATTAAATTCAGGCTGAAATTTTACTCCTTCTCTGCCTGAAACTTAAAGCATGTATACAACCACTTTATTGGAGGATGTCCTGCTATTGTTTCCTTCATTGCCCCCAGGAGTCAAACATCTAATCCTTTAGGTTTACAAAGTATTGTTTGACTAGGATCATGCTTTATTTTTAGTAAAGGAAAAATGCTTCATAAATTAAGTACAACAAGGAAATGAGGTGTTGTTTAGTAATATAAAGGTACGTTGTTTTTCCATACCTGCCCTAAAGTAAGTGACATGGACATTTATATAAAGAGCTAAATTAAATGAACTCACTCCAGTCAAGGTCTCTGATGGATGGAAGAGAGAGAATTTGATCCACAGCGAGGATTAGAACCCAGTCTCCTGGCTCTAGGCTCAGTGTTCTCTCCAAGCTATGATAGTTGGTTAGTATCAACCAATACATACATGCTCATAAGTTCTCCCCTAGACATGAATATTTTAATAATATTTTTACCAATCTGCATGTGCAGACTGATCACTCCCTCTTCTAACTTCTGGTTAAACTCTATCAATATTCAGCTGAGTTCCTTTGTTAAGGAAGACAGGGGAGCTGGAGACCCCTCCTGGTCCAAATGGTGAAGAATAGTCCTTTATTTCTTGGGGCTATCATGCATTTGGCCTTCCCCAGTGGCTCAGTGGTAAAAATCCACCTGCCAAGGCAGGAGACATTGGTTCAATCTCTGAATTGGGAAGATCCCCAGGAGAAGGAAATGGCAACTGACTCCAGTATTCTTACCTGAAGAATCCCATGGACAGAGGAGCCTGGAGGGCTACAGTCCATGGGGTCGCAAAAGAGTTGGGACAGGACTTAGCGACTAAACAGAAACAATATACAAAACACTGTCAAACTCATGTTCTATGTAGTAATTGCGTTTATAATTTCCAGAAGGTCTCTCACAACAAACTACAGTGATATTACGTATCTATAGATCTTTGCTTGTCCTTTGGCATTGGCATCACATTCAGAAAAGACCCATCCTTTTCTGGAGGTCACAGATGAATAGAGACCACATTTTGCCCATCATCACCTTTATTCCTCTTCAGAATGATCGTACCTCCAATTTGGAGGGGAAAAATGCACGAACCTGTCCACTGTGATTATATCCCCCAGTTTGGTACTTGTTTTGGTGCTGCTGTGGCACTCTGGGAAAGTCACTTAACCACATTCTGTATCTGGAAAATGAAGGCATCAGGCTAGGTTAAATCTGCACTGATTTTCATTCTAAACTGCCACATGACTATAGTAAGATTAGCAGTGGCTATAATTTTAGGCATAATGTTCTGTGTACTTTTCTGTCTTATCTTGAAAAAGGAGAAGCAATAACTCTGCTTATGGTTTCTTGTTGCCTAGGTAAATATCTGGCAACAAAAATATTTATCTTTTATATAAATAAAAAAATTACTTTCCTAGTGTTCTTCCATTGGGCCTGGTGTTTTTAGCCTAGATAAATTTAACCCATATTATGGCCTTGCTATTTAATGATATCCTGGAGTATCAGAAAAAAATTGTTGTCTTATCATAGAACACTAATTCTTAAAAATATTTAATAATTTCTCCAAACTTTTGCTTTTAAATTGTTATAGACCTTCATGTACTAATGTGAGACTAAAAGAATATATAATATCATTTCTGTGAATCAGCATTTACATTATAAATGTGATTGTAAAAGTTTTACATATTGAATAAGATGCCTTCATTTTTATTAACTTATTTTAGGACCCCTAAAAGTGTTTTTCTCCAGGTTAAATAATTTATATTGATCATTTTTTACATCTAAAACCTACTAGATTGCTTTATCTTTGTTCACTTGTAAATAATAGCCATCTTCAATTTAGTAGTTGAACATTATATGTGGGGTATGCATTTATTTCATAATTTTGAAAAGAAAATCTAAGAAAAAAATATTTATAATATTTGATTATTGTCTGTTCACATCCAACAAAGTAATATGTGGCTGCCAAAAAACCCTCAGTATTTGAGGAAAACCTTTGCGCCTAAGTGGACTAATTGTGTGCTTAGGTGCTCAATCATGTCTGACTCTTTGCAACCCCATGAATGGTAGCCTGCCAGGCTCCTCCATCCATGGGATTCTCCAGGCAAGAACACTAGAGTTGGTTGCCATTAATTGCAGTTCACACCTAATTAGCTACTTTTATCAAATCCTGGCCGTTATCTTGCACACCAAGTTCTACTTCAGGCACTTTACAATCATTATCTAAATTAATTTTTAAAACAGCCATCAAGGTTGCATTATCCTAATTTTAAAATAAAGACATCAGAGCTCAGTGAGTTTGCACAACTTCCCTAAGTATCTTGTCTCCAAATGGAGGTTTAAACCGATCTGTCTGCTGTCCATTTTGTTAAGCATGCTGCAGGGCAGAAGACATGCCATCTCTTTTCCACTGTCTTGTCCTTCCAGTTGTAGGGAAATATCTAGTCAACCAAAAACTCTGTGGTCAAGGGAGAAGTTGTGTTATCATCTTTCTTGATGGGCAGGACTAGTGCCTTTTCCTCCTAAGCAGAGACTTTTTTGATGGAGCTCGAGACAGAACTAGAGCAGGTATGGCCAACATTGGTCTCTTCTGCTTAGCTGCAGTAGAGAAACTGCCAAGGAGAGATACTCTGCCTAAAGGATTCTAGCCAGCGGGGATGGAGGTTGCTATGCAGAAACTGGACATTCAAAAACCCTCAACCAGAGCACAGTTTCATCCACAGAAGAATCACATCCAGAGTCTCACAACAGGCCTAAGGCCTGTACCTGAACTCCTTACCTCCACCCAGCAAAGAAGCAGGGCCCCCAGATTGCAGGCTGTCACCTGGAGTTTGATTCCTTTGCCTGTGCAGAAGAGAAGCAGGGAGAAATAAAGGTGAAAATGTCCTTCCTGTTACTTCACTGAGGAGAAGCGGTACTGGTAGAGATTATTTCACATAGCAAGAGGGCCTGGTGATGAAAAACCTGTCTGGCTATTCCTGGACAGCCACAGCTGTGCTGAGCTGAGGGATGCTCTGGGCGGCTCTCTTTTTTAGTGTATCAGTTCAGTTCAGTTGCTCAGTTGTTTCCAATTCTTTGTGACCCCATGAATTGCAGCACGCCAGGCCTCCCTGTCCATCACCAACTCCCAGAGTTCATTCAGACTCACGTCCATTGAGTCAGTGATGCCATCAAGCCATCTCATCCTCTGTTGTCCCCTTCTCCTCCTGCCCCAATCCCTCCCAGCATCAGAGTCTTTTCCAATGAGTCAGCTCTTTGCATGAGGTGGCCAAAATACTGGAGTTTCAGCTTCAGCATCATTCCTTCCAAAGAAATCCCAGGGCTGATCTCCTTCAGAATGGACTGGTTGGATCTCCTTGCAGTCCAAGGGACTCTCAAGAGTCTTCTTCAACACCACAGTTCAAAAGCATCAATTCTTCAGCACTCAGCCTTCTTCACAGTCCAACTCTTACATCCATACATGACCACAGGAAAAACCATAGCCTTGACTAGATGGACCTTTGTTGGCAAAGTAATGTCTCTGCTTTTGCATATGCTATCTAGGTAGGTCATAACTTTCCTTCCAAGGAGTAAGCGTCTTTTAATTTCATGGCTGCATAGAAAGGGCTTAATATCACTGGATGATTATCTCATTCCTCTTCCTGACATCTTACAATAAACGTATTGGCAGACAAGAGAAACTAAGAATAAATTTATATAGCATACCTGCTTCTGAGGTGGTGCAGTGGTAAAGAATCTGCTTGCCAATGCTGGAGACACAGGAGACCGAGGTTCGATCCCGGGTCGGGAAGATCCCCTGGAGGCAGGCATGGCAACCCACTCCAGTATTCTTGCCTGGATAATCCCATCGACAGAGGAGCCTGGCAGGCTATAGTCCATGGGGCCGCAAAGAGTTGGATGCAGCTAAATGACAGAGCACACAGCGTATCTGTATATAGGAATGCGGTACAGATGGAGATCAAGGAAAAAATATGCAAAAAAAAGCAGAATAACTGTTTATTAAATGGTTCCAGATATAGTTTAGTGGTTGAGAGGAATGCAATTAAGTTTCCAGGCTGCTTGAGTATCATTTATTTTACAGTAGCAGTAATGGCTTATCTTAGATAATGTTATTTTGCCTAGTTTTTTTTTGAGAATAATGGATTTCAGTTCAGTCTAAGGAAAGGCTGATTTGCCCCTGCAGGAATAGCCAGCCTGGAAGCCACAATTGTCTGTGCCAGTGCATGCGTCTTTTTCTCTTGGCACCATTGAAAGTTTCCTGGGTTGCCCTGGGGAGGCAGAGTCTCTGTTAAAGCCTTAATGTTCAAAGGGGTGGCTTTGTTTAAAACATTCCTTAGAAGGAACTTAAAGGAAGTAACACTAACTTTGTTGATGGAAATAACGATCAAATTCAGGGTGTGGAATAAAAAGTCAAAACCAGGCAACAACATTAAATAAGGATGAGCACTTAAGGTTACACCTTGAGATGAATAGATGAAAGATGAGAATTAAAGAAAAGGGAAGTCAGCCTTTAATATGCAGAAAGGTAATTTGGACACAATGAAGGGAGAAAAGATATACTGAAATTGAACAAAATAGGAAAATTAGGAAATCTTAAGGATAAGAAGTGAACTGTCTATAAATATGACTTTAAAACAGGTTTTAGTGACAATAAATGATAAAAATAAGATCAAGTGCCAATCTTTGAGATTTAATCTGAAGATTACAATGGCAGTTTTTAATGTCACACATTGTTTAATGTTGTATGAAGATGAATGTGTGCATGTGTGTGTGTGAAAAATTCAAGATTCACTTGGGAAAAATACATAGTGTCAACATATTACCAACATTTTCTCATGTTTCATGGAATGAAGTTATCTGGCCCAACTGAGATAATTCCTTTTTGGCGCATTAATCTCTGACCCTCTCTTCCTAGCAACAGCAATCATTAAAAAATCATTAGACAGCGTGAGAAAGTTCTAATTAAAACCCCTGAAAATATTTAGTAGAAAAAATTTAAGATTGATAAAATGTCAGAACTGTGAAAAATTCAACATTCTAATAAAATAAACCTACGAGGAAATTTGTAGGACAAGTCTATACTTTTAAAAATAGTTAGTATTGAATATTTTTACTCTGAACAGTAGTTAAGTTTGTTGGCAGTTACCTGATCTCAGAGTAATTCAAAACTAAATAAACGTGTAGCACACAGAAATAGTAAATTTTTATATAATCATAAAGAGCATTTTGCTAAGTACAGCTTTTTAAAGATGTGTATAATTTGATGGATCATTTTGTAGCCAAGTGAAGCTCACTTTTAGAGCTAGTTTTTAAGTTTAAGGATAGAATTTAGATAAGTTTTACAGTTATAATGCAAAGTTGAAATATTTGAATTGTTTAGAGCTACATAACTTCAAAAAATTATCTTGCTTAGTTGGCCACTTCATTATGCAAAGAAAAGCACGAATGTATTATATTCATTGAAGCATTAAATGGGAGTCCAGCAAACCATTAAAATTCAGGTAAAGGACAGATAGAGCAGGAAAAAAACTCTATGTTGATTAACTGTCAAAGTGTTGCCTCTCTTTGGTAAGGTGAATAGAAAAGCAACTGTCTTTGGTAATATTCTTTCCATTTTCTTCATCATAATTCATGTGTTGCTTTTTAAAACCTGCAGACTAGATTGAAATAAAACTATTCTCACTCCACTCTAAAAATGCAAGAAATAAAATATCTGGTTTGGAGATAAGAAAACTTGATTTCATATTCAGCATTGTCAGCCTCCTTAACTCTAGCAGCAACATAAATTTTCGCATTGACCAGGTGCATAGGTGTTGATTTTTTTGGCAAAAAATTAGTAAAAGGTTAAGAAAGGTTATTACAGTGCAGAACCCTCTCTTCTGTTTCAATAGAATCTGAGTTCATATTTCATAGAGAGTATAAATTAAGCATTATTGGCTAGGAAATGACACCAGAGTAATGCAAAGTCACCAAAAAACAAAAGGTTATTTTTTTTGTAATATCACATGATATTCCATCTTTTTTTAAAATTAATTTTTACTGGAGTATGGTTGACTTACAGTTTTGTGTTTCTGCTCGACAGCAAAGTGAATCAGCTATCCGTATACATATATCTGGTCTTTTTTAGATTCCTTTTCCATATAGGTCATTACAGAGCACAGAGCAGAGGCCTCTGTGCTATACAGTAGGCCCTTGCTATTTTCTATTTTATCAATAGTAATGTGTATGTGTCAATCCCAGTCTTTGGTGTTTGAGGAAATTCTTGCCTCGTTGGAAATTCTTTCAATATGGTATCGTTTGGTCTTATACATATTTTGGGGGTGAGAAAAACATCCTTGTAAATTAGATACTACTATTTTTGGTAACTGTCTTTTCTATTTTTTAATAATGGCAAAGAATTTAAGGATTCAAATTTTACTGGTATTATAGAAGCTTGTAAGAAAAAGATGTTATAAAAGTTACTAATTATGGAAGACCATAACAACATTAACAGTTACTGCACTGGTGCATATATGCCACTGCTGCTGCGCTGCTAAGTCACTTCAGTCGTGTCCGACTCCGCGTGACCCCATAGACGTCAGCCCACCAGGCTCTCCTGCCCCTGGGATTCTCCAGGCAAGAAAACTGGAGTGGGTTGCCATTTCCTTCTCCAATGCATGAAAGTGAAAAAGTGAAAGTGAAGTTGCTCAGTCGTGTCCGACTCTTAGCAACCCCATGGACTGCAGCCCACCAGGCTACTCCATCCATGGGATTTTCCAGGCAAGAGTACTGGAGTGGGGTGCCATTGCCTTCTCCACATATATGCCACAGTGGCAACTATTAATAGACTAGCAACCTCAGTATTTGTGGGAGGGCACACACATGCCAACACATACACCTGTATACACACACACACACACACACACACACACACACATGCACACACACATCCTAGCAGCATAATGGACCAAAATGGTCTTTAATTTCCTTCAGTGTTTTCAATACTATGTAAAACTAGAAAAAGTATGTAGAAGCTAAGAAATGTTACTCCAGAAGAGTGGGAAATATCAACAAAATGAATTGGTAATACTCTATCAAAGCTGCCAAAATTAACTTCTGTTTACCATGGATGAAAAGAGGCTATTTCCCAGATCTTTTAAAAATCATAGACAAATATGTGATAGGGTTGCTGCTGCTGCTAAGTCGCTTCAGTCCTGTCTGACTCTGTTGGACCCGACAGACGGCAGCCCACCAGGTTCCTCCATCCCTGGGTTTCTCCAGGCAAGAATACTGGAGTGGGTTGCCATTTCTTTCTCCCATGTGATAGGGTAGGGATAAAAAAATTCACAAACTAGAGATACAGGCAATGCATATGGGTAACCCGAGATTCAAGAGGCCAAGGAACACAGTATTTTTCATAAATGTTAAATTTCAGAATCCAAGTTCCTTCCCTCTGGAATCACTTCTGGAGAAGACTGACAACTCTGTTTGGGTAACCAGTGCTATGTTCTCACCACCTTTCCTACCTCCCCCAACAGCCCCACTTCTCTCTGCAAGTGGCATTTATATTCCAGTGTGGCATTTGGAGGCCTAGGACTGTGTTTCAAGGCCTTTGGGGAGAGGATCATCTGGACTGTGGTCATCCTTAACCCTTTTCTATCATTCACAATGATATTTTGGAGCTGCTGGACTTTGCTAAGCTATCCCTGTACTTGTTGTATCCACTGCTGGAGAAGGTCACACAACTCAGACCATGCCTACACACCTGTTGGAGTCCCGGGCACTTCCCTAACTCTACTGGGGCTAGAAGTTCAGAAGATTAAGTCCTCTCTGTCTGGCCATATTTTATTTTAGACTGATGCTTCTCTAGTCTGCCTTTGAAGTCTTTCCCAGGAAGCTTACTGTCCCAGAAATCCAGCATAGGTCTTATCAACAATCAGTCACTTCTTCTCCAAAGGAAAATCTACATTGGGCTTCTATGATTCTCATGTGACCACACTAGGACTCTTTGTAGGGGAGTGGTAAGATAAGAGATGGCTTCTCAGAAACTTCTTCCATTAGCTAAGTCTCTTGCCTGCTTATACTCAATTGCCTGCTTGTATCAGTTATCTGTTGCTGTGTAACAAGTCAGCCCAGATTAGTGTTGGCATAAAACAACAACCATTTATTTGCCCATGATCCACCAATCTGGACTGGTCTTCTGCTTGTCCTTCCTCGGCTCATTTCTGTGACTCTTGTCATCTGGAGTCTCAAGTCAGGCTGACTGACCCAGTAAAATTGTATTCACATCTCTGCTGCCTCAGTTGGGGTGGCTAGAACAGCTGAGGCCTGGCTGGACCTCTGTCTCACACAGACTTCTCATCAATGATAAATGTGCCACATGATAAAGAAGCTAACCAAAAATACATAAGTGGAGTAGCATGCCTTACCTGACCACTTAGATATCCAAAAGAATGACAACTGAAGCTTCCAGGCCAGCTTACAAAGCACTTGGAAGCAATCCATCGTCAAAGCAAGCCATCAAACTAGTTTAGATTCATGAGAAGGAAAAGTAGCATCCATCCTGAATGTGAGGAGGGGAATGAACCTCTTGGGGTGGGAAAAATTGACACAGACCATCCATCCCACTTCTGACAGAATTCACCTCCTCTGAAAGGTAAAGGGGGTTCTTCTGTCAGCATGAATTCTCACCTCCTCTGAGTCCTTCATGTTAATACTTTGGAGAGTCAAAAAAACTTTAATCATCACAATTTAATGCATTAGCTTTAAATTTTGTTTGCTGTAGGTCTTGAGGCTTATTTTAAGTCAAAAGCTGATACAAATGCTTATTTGCATTCTCTCTCAGAGGAGCTGCTCCTCCAGTTCAAGGTCTGTTCTGAATAGCAGAAGGTCCATGTGAATGTGTGGTGATGAGTTTTATAAACACATTTAAATAGCTTATCTGTTTATATTTAAAAATATTTCTCCACATATATTTTTGGTGAGCTTCATGATGTGACACATTTATCATCTTCCTATTCTTAGTAAAATGTTTACCTTTTAAAAAAGACATGTTAATTGAATATTGCTAGAATTTCACTTGTCACAGTGAGAATCACCATTGAAACCTCAGATTATGAAAGAAGTTGAGTGGGTAGTAATGCTCTCTTTAGAGAAGACTGCTGTGTTATTCCAGAGAAGGAAATGGCAACCCACTCCAGTGTTCTTGCCTGGAGAATCCCATGGACAGAGGAGCCTGGTGGGCTACCGTCCATGAGGTCACAAAGAGTTGGACACAACTGAGTGAGCATGCGTTCAGAAGACAGTCCATGAGGTGGCAGTGCCTTGATATGGTAACCCGAGTCTCAGTGTCTAATCATCTGCGTGGTTGGTTTTCAGATGCAATTTTGTTACAATACCTAAAGTCAAACATTTCCCCATAATCTGAGGTTTCAATGGTGGGTTGCCATTTCCTTTCCCAGGGGATCTCACCAGCCCAGGGATTGAACCTGTGTCTCCTGCAAGTCTTGCATTGCAGGCAAATTCTTTACCACTGAGCTACCTAGGAAGCCTTTAATGTTACATATGTGATTCATATTACATTTCTGTAGAATGGCACTGGAGTAGACTCTTCAAGTTGAAACTTCAGCATCATTTGTTTGTCCTGGATATAAACTATTCTTTAACAGTAGAAATCTCACCTTTTGTTTTATTCTCTTAAGGACATACATTATATTATATATATATATATATATATATATATATATATAATATATATGTATGTATTAGATTTACAATATTAGCAACAATTTATTGAGACCCTACTTCATTTTATTTTAATTTTCAGAACGTGCTTTATATTAAATCCTCCATCTTTAGTGGTACTTACTCTATATGTTCTTCAAGAAACTAAATCAAATGGGTTTACACTTTACTCCCAGAATAAGTCCTTCATTTGCTTTGCCCCCATGACCTTTCTTGTGTTGATTACCATTAGGAAATTATCCCCATGGACCACTCAGAGAAACTTCCTGATGTAACTTTGTTTCCTGGGCGCCAAGTTAGAATAACTTCATTTGACATTATCTATGCTCATTGACAGGGGAGCTGGTGGGCTGCCGTCTATGGGGTCACACAGAGTCGGACACAACTGAAGTGACTTAGCAACAGCAGCAGCAGCATGCTCATTGATGGTGATTCTGAAACCACTATAATCTCAGCTTATCGTTCAGGGAGAGGGTGAAGCCCTTGAACAGGCAATAATATATATAGTTTCTAGCAATCTGATGGCGTGTACCACAGATGCCCATAATATATTATGTTGAGTATTGGACTATTTGGGGTATTTTGGGACGTGTTCTGAAGGATTCATCTTAAAACTCCCAGCTCAGAAATAGTATTTCCTTTATCAGTGGTGTCCTTCACAATCTCTGATTTTAGTGTTTCATACAGATACCATTGCCTTTGTTGCTCTAAAGATACTGATCCTTGCTACCCTCCTGATATTTCATTAGAGGAGAAAATAAAATTCAGCATCCCATCTATGCCTTTAATTACCTAGTTCCTTAAAAAAAAATCCAAAGCTTCTAAAATTCACATTTGGTTGTTTTGCAGAGCGAGAGTATGATGGTATTGAGTTATTTTGTTTAAATGAAACTGTTTCTGTCTTAAAGTATGTACTTTTTCTTCCTCAGGAGCACAACCTCCTCCACAGGCAATAACTCATTTAGACCTCCAAATTCTGTGGAGGGTTGGAGGTGATGAGTAGTATATCCAATTTACAGGGACAACAATTGAAATAGAGTGATGTGGCGAACTGCTCCAAGTCACAAGAGCAGAGCTATCTTGGATCTCAGAGTGGAACTAGGTCTCTTGACTCCCAATTAGCTCTCTATCCACTTGATCACAGTACCAGCCCCCTCCGTCCTTGGAAAATGGATGATAAAGTTTATATGAAGCGAACTCTCAGCACCTATGGTTATAGTGGACAGAACCCGGTTTATCGTCACATCCTCGGTCTCTAGTCCGTTATGGGGTATCTGCCAGCATCCTTCAGCTCAGCCATTCTTGTTGATGCTACGACAAAGGCAGAATAAAGGTAGAAAGGAAGATAGCCGTGGAAGCAAAAGGATCTTGTGTGTGGGAAACACACAAGCTTGGAGGTGTTGGGAAACAGACTAACAGTTGTTGAGTGAGATGATGAGGAGTTTACTGCCCTCTATTTGTGCAGATGGATGTAAATTGAAATGACATTCCACCCTTATTACCTTTTCCCATATATAAACCTCCACATTAAGTAAACATAAGGGCAGCTCTAAACCGCAGCATCAACATAAGCAAGCAGCATTTGAATCCAGAGGTTTCTCAGTTCTGCAAGGTCACTGCCTTTCCAAACCACAGGCAGATTTCGTGTGAGATATTGAATGTCTGATTCCAACGGTATGACACAACTGAAGGTAGAAGATAGTAATTTAAAGATTTCCAGATAAGAAGGGTAACAATTAAAACGAATATATCACAAGGTTCAATAGAAAGGTTATTTCAAATTCTTCAGTCTCATGTAAGTAGTAATTTGCTCCTGGCACCATGGAGAAATAAGCTGAAGCATGTTCGCTATTAGCAGAAAGAACTGTCACTGTTCTGTTTTATTTATCGTTATCTTCATTTTGATTTCTCAGCAGTTTCTAATGTTATCTTCTTGAAGATCAGAATTGGTTGTGCTGTTTAATATAAGGAATTATAGTCACAGGAATTCCCTGGAGGTCCAGTGGTTAGGATTCCATTTTCTCACTGCTGAGGGCCCAGGTTCAATCCCTGGTCAGGGACCTAAGATTATATGAGCCACATGGTGTAATTTTAAAAAAATTATAGACACAATTTATATGGGATAAAGCTACTCCAGTTTTTGTTCCTATTGCTTGGAGGTGTTTAATTTTTTTCAGAAGATAAGATGAGCTTATTACATGAAATTACAGGGCTTCCCTGGTGGTTCAGACAGTAGGGAATCTGCCTGTCATGCAGGAGACCGGGTTCAATCCCTGTGTCAGGAAGATGCCCTGGAGAAGGAAATGGCAACCCACTCTGGCATTCGTGCCTGGGAAATCCCACTCACAGAAGAGCCTGGAGGGCTATGGAGTTCATGGGGTCGCAAAGAGTTGGACACGACTGAGTGACTAAACACTTCCCAATTTTTACTTTTCATTACATGAAATATGTATTTATTTCTGAGATTTATTCAGGCAGGTGATAATTATATTAAAAAAGGAGAGTGGAGAGTGTGCTAAACCTGAAAGAAAATGTAAATGACTTATGTAATCATTGAAAGAGGCTTCCTATAAGAGTCTGGAGACTGGGAGATTGCCAGTGGATGATAGAAGAGAGAGAGGGATAATAAATTAGACAAGGTTCCTAAATAGCCAGGAAAGGATGGGACTCCAAGCAGAAGTAGGGGGCAGATTCAGATGAGCAAGATTCCTTGTGCTCATGCAGAGTGAAGGGGGAAAAACCTGAGGTCACACTGAAGCCTAGTGAGTTGAGAGCCTTCCTTTATGGTAGATGCTATATTTTTTTTATAAATTGACTTCTCCATGGAGAATGACTAGAAGTAGTTACTGTAGATAAAGAGAAAGCATGGGCCAGAGTCAGACAGTAAAGAAGCCAGAGAATGAAGGAGTCCCCGTAAAGAGATGGACCAGGACTCCATGGTCAGCAGAGCTGTGGGCTTCCCGTCAGGCAAGAGGAGGGCCAGAGATGGAGAAGACTGAGCAATCTGTCCAGAGGTGGCGTGTGGAACCGCCACATCAAATGGGTCATTCCGCAGTGCCTGAAATTACCCAGATTATGGCAACCCTTGGGTAGAATGGAAGGCTGGGGACCAATACTAATGTCATCAGTAAATGATGGAAAAGATAGGCAGGAAGACGTCAGAGATGAGAAGAGTGATACAGACATGTGGCCTAAATGGCATGCAGACTCGCACAAGTTAAGTATTCCGACAAGACCAGATCATTAACCAACAAAAACTGACTAAGCTAACAGCTGTAATAAACCTGGCTTTATGTTTTCTTGATTGTAAATATTTATCTTTTAGTCTACTTCCCTTGTATAAGGTTAAGTGTATGAGAAAAAATATCACAGGAATATATCTCAGTGTATAACAGTTTGCTCATAATGTAATGTAGAAAGGGGATCTAAGCTTTCATTATTTGCACAGATCCAAAATTAAAATATTGAAAAGTATAGATTAAGTAATGTAAGCACCAATAGTATTTCTGTTTATGCACCATTTATACAAATACAAAGTAATGCTCAAAATTCTCCAAGCCAGGCTTCAGCAATATGTGAACCGTGAACTTCCTGATGTTCAAGCTGGTTTTAGAAAAGGCAGAGGAACCAGAGAGCAAATTGCCAACATCCGCTGGATCATGGAAAAAGCAAGAGAGTTCCAGAAAAACATCTATTTCTGCTTTATTGACTATGCCAAAGCCTTTGACTGTGTGGATCACAATAAACTATGGAAAATTCTGAAAGAGATGGGAATACCAGACCACCTGATCTGCCTCTTAAGAAATCTGTATGCAGGTCAGGAAGCAACAGTTAGAACTGGTCATGGAACAACAGACTGGTTCCAAATAGGAAAAGGAGTACGTCAAGGCTGCATATTGTCACCATGTTTATTTAACTTATATGCAGAGTACATCATGAGAAATGCTGGACTGGAAGAAACACAAGTTGGAATCAAGATTGCTGGGAGAAATATCAATAACCTCAGATATGCAGATGACACCACTCTTATGGCAGAAAGTGAAGAGGGGCTAAAAAGCCTCTTGATGAAAGTGAAAGTGGAGAGTGAAAAGGTTGGCTTAAAGCTCAACATTCAGAAAACGAAGATCATGGCATCTGGTCCCATCACTACATGGGAAATAGATGGGGAAACAATGGAAACAGTGTCAGACTTTGTTTTTCTGGGCTCCAAAATCACTGCAGATGGTGACTGCAGCCATGAAATTAAAAGACACTTGCTCCTTGGAAGGAAAGTTATGACCAACCTAGATAGCATATTCAAAAGCAGAGACATCACTTTACCAACAAAGGTTCACCTAGTCAAGGCTAGTCTTTCCTGTGGTCATGTATGGATGTGAGAGCTGGACTGTGAAGAAGGCTGAGCGCCGAAGAATTGATGCTTTTGAACTATGGTGTTGGAGAAGACTCTTGAGAGTCCCTTGGACTGCAAGAAGATCCAACCAGTCCATTCTGAAGGAGATCAATCCTGGGATTTCTTTAGAAGGAATGATGCTAAAGCTGAAACTCCAGTATTTTGGCCACCTCATGCGAGGAGTTGACTCATTGGAGAAGACTCTGATGCTGGGAGGGATTGAGGGCAGGAGGAGAAGGGGACGACAGAGGATGAGATGGCTGGATGGCATCACTGACTGGATGGATGCGAGTCTGAGTGACCTCCGGGAGCTGGTGATGGACAGGGAGGCCTGGCATGCTGCGGTTCATGGGGTCGCAAAGAGTCGGACACGACTGAGCGACTGATCTGATCTGATACAAATACATTATTTTACACATGTACCCTGAATGTTTTAGTGGAATCCACATCTAATTATTTATCTGAAGCCCTTTGTGAAATGCAAAAGTGAATCTTAATATTAAAAATTATGTGGATTACTCTCTTTTTAATAACCCTATGATTTTATCTTTGTAAATATAGCATCACATAGGTTATCTCTTTTCACTTATTTAGGGAAGTAAATGAAGAAAAATTTATGGAAATTTCCTACATTTTCAATTATGATTCATTAATTTTTACAGCTGCTAGACCAGCAATAGCATAATTTCAAGTTTATAAATCTGCAGGGTCAGTATATTCAACAAAAGTTTTACAGGAGTTCCAGAAATACTTACATTCCAGTGAACTCAAGTTCTTGCATCTTTGGAGGACCATATTTACATTTCTGCCTCACTAATTTTTATAATGTGAAAATATTTTGCATTAATAATGACATTTATGCAAAGCAGATTTCTGCTATATACACCTTTTATAACAATATACCTGAGATTATGCCACATTTCAATGTTAATAAAATTGGTGGGTGGAACAAAATGTGAATAAATTATTTCCATACAAACAATAACATTCTTGGTTTTCAAAAGCTGGTCATTTGGAGATCACAGGTATAGGTGAGAGAAAAACAAACTCAGTAAGTTATAGCTACAAAACGGAAAGGACACAGAAATTAATTTTATATGTATTGCACATTGATAACTTGTATGTGGGCATCATTAATATGGAATCAGTTTGCAATTTAAATAAAGAAATTACAAATAGTAAAGTCTAAGAGCCAAATATCAATTTTATCCTACTCCATCCTATTCAATAAATACTTGACAAATGCCCGCTTTGCCAGGGATTGTGCAAATGCTGGTGATACAAGCAAGTAGAGCCCTAGGTGTGAGCTACAAGTGCATGACTTCTATTACCCAACATATACACACAGATATTTCAGCAAATTTGGTTTACAAAACTGATTACGAAGAAAAGAATCAAATTATTTCATTAGTATGCTTGAAAGATGGGCAAAAATGATTACAAACACATTCCCCCCAAATGTAGGTTATCTGGATTAATTGTTTACAGAGACTCAAACCTTAGTTTTGATCCTATTTTGCAATAATCATAATTTCTCTCCTTGATATGCACAGCACCTTGTACATACTAGGATTTCTGTGAATATTTTTAAAAGAATTGGGAAAAATGTAATGAATGGGCAAATGCTATATATTTCTATTCTAAAATTTTTATCCTAGAGAAATACATGTGTTATATAAAAAGTGGACAAGTAAAAATACTTAAATAAAACAAAAGATAGATGAAAAAAATGTAACTTCTGAAAACCCTGCCTGACAAGAATGAGTGGCCTTACAGACCACACCACTGTTTTTTTTTTTTTTTTTTTTTATATATATAGGTGAGCCTGTCTGAATTACATTCTGTCCAAACAAAAGAGGAAAAATAAAACTGAGTCCAAACAAAAGAGGAAAAATAAAACTGAGTCCTTTCTATGGAGCAAAATATTAAAATTGGACTAATTCATAACTGAAAAAGTCCTACTAGCAAAAAGTGTGCTTCTGAACTTTGTGAAAAGAAATTTGAAAAAATATGTAAAGGAAGATTTCCTTTGATTAGTCATTCATCTCTCTCACTAGCACTTGAGTCTTTATATCATTCGTTCAGGGAAGTGAGTCTTATATATTCTGAGTCTTGACCATACAACTATGCACATTTATAAGAACTTCCCTCCCCTCACTCACCACTAAACTTCCCTACCCTTAACCATTTATAGCATCTATCAATGCCAGTAAGGGAGAGAATGTCACAAGTCACAGTCTTATGTATCTGAACCGCAGAATTGATATGCTATCGCTTATGCCTTATTCTGTTGGTTAGAAGCAAATCACTAGTCTAGCCTACAGGTAAGGGGAGGAGATTATACAAAGATATGAGAGCTAGGAGGCTGGGCTTTTGGCGGACCATCTGAGTCTGACTGCCACAATTCATCATTTTTTTAAAAACTTTATATATTGGAGAATAGCCAGTTAACAATGTTATTATAGTTTCAGGTGGACAGCAAAGGGACTCAGCCATACATATACATAATCTATTCTCCCCCAAACTCCCCTCCCATCCAGGCTACCACATAACATGAAGCAGAGTTCCCTGTGCTATACGAAAGATCCTTGTGGGTTATCTATTTTAAACATAGCAGTGTGTACATAACCATCCCAAACTCCCTAACTATCCCTTCCCCCCATCAACCATAAGTTTGTTCTCTGTCAGTCGCTTTCTACTTTGTAAATAATTTCATTTGTATCATTTCTTTTTAGATTCTGCCTATAAGGGATATTGTTCATCATTTTTGTTTGGTCACAGGAGTGTAAGAATCATATAACCTCTTTTTCTTATCTCCTAAAGCTGCTCTCAAATCTTTGATGTGGCTTTCTTTGGGTATTATCCATGGTGTATAGGTCTGCTATGGCCTCAGTTATTTCACTCAGTTTCATTTCTCTGGCCAGGTAGTCTGCTCTGGGAGATGGTAAAGGACAGGGAAGCCTGGCATGCTGTAGTTCACAGGGTTGCAAAGAGATGGACATGACTGAGCGACTGAACAGCAACTACAAAACATGCTAATATTTTATTAACATGTTTTAGCCAAATTATCATGTTTTAGTCAAATATGTATTAGTGACGTGATCTATATTATACTGTAGAACCATGGGGGAATAAGCAAATATGGTATAGAAGCAATCATGAGCTAATAAAATAGTATATTTTACTCTCATTGCAAACTTTTAATCTGTTACTCTAAAATAAGGAGCATTTACACATATCCTGGTCACACCCCTTCTATGCCCCCGACTTCCTGACACCCCCCTGCCATCTTACCGATGCTCCTCTCGTGCTTTTCTCAGTTCCACCCACTACCCATTTCCCTACCTTAATCCTGTTCATGTTTTAAGTCCAAAGTTAAGTATTCTTGATGAAGCTTTCTTCCTTTACAAGCTCACTAATTTATCCCTTCTCTTAACTAACAAAGTATGAATAATTTACACCATACAAGTTATTACTTGACTATAAATTATTTTGAACCAGTATCCAATTGTTCGAAATTTATGAGTCTCCTTTCTCCAATAAGTTCTTCGATCAATATTGCTCACTACAGTATAACCAAGGATAATTTATCTTAGTCACCACAAATGCTAATGAAATATTGTTCCAGCATCTTTCTTAGGGAAATAAGGCTTATATTTAATCTCTCTTCTCAATACTAACACATAGCTAACTACATGCAACATATTCATTAAATGTTTGTTGATATGGGCAACTAGTAAATATTTAAGGCATGTAAATAATTTTGTTGAATACATTTTCAGCATCTTAAAACAAGAAAGGCTGTGCCTCACTAGAATTAGTGTCTGCTGTAATATATGAACTGTTTGGTCTCTTAAGAGGAACTCTCTCTAAATTTAAGAAATATATAAAATTTATATGATATCCAAATTTCATTTCAAAACAGGAAAATAAGATTATAAGTTGCACAAGATACAAAGCATAAGGCTAAAACTTTGCTGTAAAAAAAAATAAGTAGGATACTAATCACTCTTACTTTAAATTTTTTATGTCTTTTTAAAGCTATTTTTTAAATTGTGTGCTTAGTCACTCAGTCATGTCCAACTCTTTGCGACCCCATGAACCGCAGCACACCAGGCCTCCCTGTCCATCACCAACTCCCAGAGATTGCTCAAACTTATGTTCATCAAGGCAGTGATGGCATCCAACCATCTCATCCTCTGTCATCCCCTTCTACTCCGGCCTTCAATCTTTCCCAGCATCAGGGTCTTTTCTAGTGAGTCGGTTCTTCACATCACATGGCCAAAGTATTGGAATTTCAGCTTCAGCATCAGTCCTTTCAATATTCAGAATATTCAGAACTGATTTCCTTTAGGATTGGCTGGTTTCATCTCCTTGCAGTCTCCAAGGGACTCTCAAGAGTCTTCTCCAACACCACAGTTCTAAAGCATCGATTCTTCAGTGCTTTCTACTTTAATGGATTGTAAATATTTATTTTATAATTGGCACTTCAAACATTTCTATAGTTATTCTTATATATTTTTTAGATTTGGGTGGTTAAATTTGTTAAAACTTAATTTACCTTTGATCGAAATTGTATTGAAATGTTAAGCTAACTTTGGAAGAATTGGCTGATTTGTAATAGTCTGTCTTTTTATTTACAAGGATGGATCTATATTCTATTCAAATCTTCTTTAAATTCTTATTAAAGACTTGTAGTTTTTTAAATGTAAAGCAAGCATATTTATTTCTAGTAATTTTAAATATTTTATATTTTTATTACTATTTGGAATCAGATTTTCTAATAATACTTTCACAGGAAGTGCCATTGATTATTGTGCATCCATCTTTTACATGACCTTTTACTGAATCATCATATTAATGGGAACAGTTTCTCAGTCAGTTGTCATTTTTTTAACTTTAAAACATAATGCTTTATTTCATTGAACTTACAGTCAGTTGTCTGGACTTCACATTCTAGCTTTTCCTTGAAAGAAACTCGATCTCTTATTTCTGTTACTTGCCTTATAACACTGGCCAGAATTTCCAAAAAAAGTGATAAATAGTTATGACAACAGTCACCCTCCAAGTCGTGTTCTTAATTTTAATGAGAAAATCCGCTAATATTTCACAGATTGTTGGGTACCATTCTCAGAGTTCTGAGTCAGTGGGTATGGTTTATATGGAAAAGTTTCAAAAAGGAGTTCCAAAATGTAGACATGGAAAATCTTTTGGATTGATCAAAAACCAAATTATAAATCTTGACAGTTGTCAAAAGAATTACATTTTGACAATTCAAAGGCAAGAAAAATGAGGCAT
Organism: Tragelaphus eurycerus; assembly: GCA_935064755.1. Classification (NCBI taxonomy): domain Eukaryota; kingdom Metazoa; phylum Chordata; class Mammalia; order Artiodactyla; family Bovidae; genus Tragelaphus; species Tragelaphus eurycerus. Next base: position 838,595 of record CAKXYN010000096.1, read on the forward strand.
TTTGACAAGCTGTATTAAAGATTAAAGATGTATTTAACATTTGGAATTAGAATTTACAAAGCGGCTATGTTCCAAGTTCATGGAAATTGATGAGCAGTTAGCTCCATTCAAAGGATTTTGTGAATTTCATATGCATTTCAAAATCTTCAAAACCAAGAAAATAAACGATGAAAAAAGATTTTGTTTTCCATTGGAAAAAAGAGTTTTTATATTTGAATTCGTATATGTTTTATTAAAGGTGATTTGAAGATTTTTTTCATTCTTTCCTTAAAAATTTATTCATACAAAGGTTTTAAATATAAAAAAAATTAAAATGCCCATCACTATCTTTCCTCTTTATACTGAGAGTTAAGTAAGCTGTGAAACATATATATCATTCAGCTATGAGAGAGAATGTAGATCTCTTAGTTTTAAGTGTATGAGAGTTTTTCATAAGTAGAGTCTAAGTGTGTATGTGATGGGTGGAGCAGGAGGAGGCTCTAACCCCTACAGGTTTAATCTTTGGGGAAGCAGTCTATTTGGAGAAGACCACACACCATCTGTCTGGGGGTGGAGTTCATTTTCCTATATCAGCTGAAAAGGCTGTGAGAGAATTTGGCTCTCGAAGTCCTGCTCTCTCTCTCTGCACCTGCCTAGGGGGTGTTAATCTACTCTGCATGGGGAACTAGATTGCATTTCCTCATCATTTAGTAGCAAGTGTGTGTTGGATGCTTACAGTATGCTTCATATTTACATAATGTAATCCTTATAAGAATCCCATGACATAAGTACCAATGTTTCATTTTTGTATATGGGGAAAACTGAGATACAGATTAGTTGAATAGTGTAAAGCTATGAAGTCATGTAGTTAGTATGTGGTAAACTGAGGTTCTACTTCTTCTTTATTGACTATGCCAAAGCCTTTCACTGGGTGGATCACAAAAAATTGTGGGAAATTCTTAAAGAGACGGGAATATGAGACCACCTGGCCTGCCTCCTGAGAAATCTGTGTGCAGGTCAAGAAGCAACAGAACTGGACATGGAACACCAAGACTGGTCCCAAATCAGGAAGGGAGTATATCAAGGCTATATATTGTCACCCTGCTTATTTAACTTATATGCAGAGTACATCATGAGAAATGCCGGGCTGGATGAAGCACAAGCTAGAATCAAGATTGCTGGGAGAAATATCAATAGCCTCATATATGCAGATGATACCACCCTTGTGCAGAAAGCGAAGAGGAACTAAAGAGCCTCTTGATGAAAGTGAAAGAGGAGAGTGAAAAAGTTGGCTTAAAACTCAACATTCAAAAAGCTAAAATTATGGCATCCTGTCCCATCACTTCATGGTAAATAAATGGGGAAACAATGGAAACAGTGAGAGACTTTATTTGGGGGGCTCCAAAATCACTGCAGATGGTGACTGCAGCCATGAAATTAAAAGACACTTGCTCCTTTGAAGAAAAGTTATGACCAACCTAGACAGCATACTAAAAAGCAGAGACATTACTTTGCCAACAAAGTCCGTCTAGTCAAAGCTGTGGTTTTTCCTGTAGTCATGTATGGATGGGAGAGTTGAACTATAAAGAAAGCTGAGCACCAAAGAATTGATGCTTTTGAGCTGTGGTGTTGGAGAAGACTCTTGAGAGTCCCTTGGACTGCAAGGAGATTAAACCAGTCAATCCTAAAGGAAATCAGTCCTGAATATTCATTTGGAAGGACTGATGCTGAAGCTGAAACTCCAATACTTTGGCCACCTGATGCGAAGACTGACTCATTGGAAAACACCCTGATGCTGGGCAAGACTGAAGACAGGAGGAGAAGGGGATGAGATGGATGGATGGTATCACCACCTTTATTGACATGAGTTTGAGAGTTCATAATGGACAGGGAAGCCTGACATGCCACAGCCCATAGGGTTGCAAAGAGCCGGACATGGCTGAGCAACTGAAAAGAACTGAACTGAAACTGAGGTACAAGTTCAAGCTTCTAGAACTTTAACTTCACTGTCACACAGAGTGGTGCAGAAATAGGTAATGATAGATATGAGTCTGCCTTAAGGTCTGTTGTTGCAGCCGTGATTTCATAGGTATTGATATTTGGACGATAAGTTCCTTATCATAGCTTTTGCAGATAACATTTAGATAATGAAACTAATAAAGATCTCTAGAAACCTAAGGTATGTAAGTTATTTTGTTTTAGGGCAAAATGTCATAAAGTTACATATTTTCTTTGCTTTGAATGTTGAATAAGATACATCATTAAATATTTAAATAAATAAGTTTTTTTAATGATAGTAATTCCTTCTCAAATTTGTGCTGTCTTTCTCAGCAGAAAAATGTGGTTTGAATAAACAATACTTTATTTTTAAGATTATGAGTCTTTCCCTTGGTGTGACCATGAAACATGATGACAAAATTGAAATGTGAAAAGTATTCTGAATACAAGGACAAGCACATGCGGTGCCTAGTAACTGAGAATTTAAGGGCAAAATATCTATCCAGATTTGGTTGACACTCTCGTGGAGCCTTACATTTTTAACTTGATTTTGAATGCCCTACTTTGGTGACCTAAAAAAAATTAAAAGTCATGAATGACGACCACATGCCAACTGTCCCATGTCTCCTGTCTCGCACTCATGGGAGACATTGCTAATCAACTACATGCTCTTTCTCATTGAAAAAGAACATTATCTCAGAAGTTTTCCAACACAAGTCTTGAAGCCACACCAGTAGGAGTTAATATAAGTGTTCAACCTATTTTCCATCTCTGACATGGGCAGTACCATCTCTACCACAGCTTTGCATATTCTCCGAAAACTTACTTGCATCATTATGATAAATCATCAAGAGCATTCAAGCAGATTGGAAATGTCAGGTCAATATCTGACCAAGTAAGCTCTGTAACATACAGTGAAAGTGAAAATCTTGTCCATTTAGAAGGACAGTGATAAGAACACTGAGTCTACCACTAGAGACATACATTGACTTAATTATCCCAGTTTCCAGTTTAATGAGGATAAAATGTCTGCTTAGAAAATTTAAACATGGATATTTTTAAAGAAATCCTTCTTAATTTTTTTTCAGTAACCCTATTACTCCACCTGTCAGTGAGCTAAGGGGAAACTTTTTAAAAACTAATTATTTCAGAATGTGAATTTAGAGTGAGAATCTACTTTTTTCATGGTCAAACTATAATCTTAAACTGATGAGATGTTTATAAAAAGTCAGTAGTAGCCAGTAGCCATTGACACAGTGATCAGATCAGATCAGATCAGTCGCTCAGTCGTGTCCGACTCTTTGCGACCCCATGAACCGCAGCACGCCAGGCCTCCCTGTCCATCACCAGCTCCCGGAGGTCACTCAGACTCGCATCCATCGAGTCAGTGATGCCATCCAGCCATCTCATCCTCTGTCGTCCCCTTCTCCTGCTGCCCTCAATTCCTCCCAGCATCAGAGTCTTCTCCAATGAGTCAACTCTTCGCATGAGGTGGCCAAAATACTGGAGTTTAGACACAGTGATAGACAGATTTATCTTTAAGGTAGCCTTTTGCATATGGGAATATTACCTTTTAAAAATACATTTCCTTCACAATAGAACACTTCTGATTGGCTCCAGGTTGCACCATTTTCTGCTTGATCCTTTGTGTGTGGTTGAGTAGAGTGCATTTCCTTAACTAAGAGCCTTGGTAAAATTGCCTCAAGTGATGTTTCATGGAGACCTTCCATAGATGCAACAATGTAGCATAGAAACAATTCTGACTTTAGCTTTCCGAATCCCAGGGATAGGGGAGCCTGGTGGGCTTCTGTCTGTGGGGTCGCACAGAGTCGGACACGACTGAAGCGACTTAGCAGCAGCAGCAGTGAGAGGGCAATGGCACCCGACTCCAGTACTCTTGCCTGGAAAATCCCATGGATGGAGGAGCCTGGAAGGCTGCAGTCCATGGGATCGCTGAGGGTTAGACACGACTGAGCGACTTCCCTTTCACTTTTCACTTTCATGCATTGGAGAAGGAAATGGCAACCCACTCCAGTGTTCTTGTCTGGAGAATCCCAGGGATGGGGGAGCCTGGTGGGCTGCTGTCTATGGGGTCGCACAGACTCAGACATGACTGAAGTGACTTAGCAGCAGCAGTAGCAGTTGCTTTCCAGTTTGCTTGCTTTGTTCTGTTCTTTGTTAACTGTGTCTATGTTAAGATATTATTTCAGAAGTTGCTGATGTTGGTAAGAAGAAATTATATTCTGCCCATATCAGTTAGCTCACCCACTGTGTAGGTAACGTGGAACATAGGTAATAAGTACCATACTCAGATCAGATCAGTCACTCAGTCGTGTCCGACTCTCTGTGACCCCATGAACCGCAGCACACCAGGCCTCCCTATCCATCACCAGCTCTCGGAGGTCACCCAGACTCACATTCATCGAGTCAGTGATGCCATCCAGCCATCTCATCCTCTGTTGTCCCCTTCTCCTCCTGCCCTCAATCCCTCCCAGCATCAGAGTCTTCTCCAATGAGTCAACTCTTCGCATGAGGTGGCCAAAATACTGGAGTTTCAGCTTGAGCATCGTTCCCTCCAAAGAAATCCCAGGTCTGATCTCCTTCAGAATGGACCAGTTGGATCTCCTTGCAGTCCAAGGGACTCTCAAGAGTCTTCTCCAACACCACAGTTCAAAAGCATCAATTCTTCGGCGCTCAGCCTTCTTCACAGTCCAGCTCTCACATCCATACATGACCACAGGAAAGACCATAGCCTTGACTAGGCGAACCTTTGTTGGCAAAGTGATGTCTCTGCTTTTGAATATGCTGTCTAGGTTGGTCATAACCTTCCTTCCAAGGAGTAAGCGTCTTTTAATTTCATGGCTGCAGTCATCATCTGCAGTGATTTTGGAGCCCAGAAAAATAAAGTCTGACACTGTTTCCACTGTTTCTCCATCTATTTCCCATGTAGTGATGGGACCAGATGCCATGATCTTCGTTTTCTGAATGTTGAGCTTTAAGCCAACCTTTTCACTCTCCACTTTCACTTTCATCAAGAGGCTTTTGAGTTCCTCTTCACTTTCTGCCATAAGGGTGGTATCATCTGCATATCTGAGGTTATTGATATTTCTCCCAGCAATCTTGATTCCAGCTTGTGTTTCCTCCAGTCCAGCATTTCTCATGATGTACTCTGCATATAAGTTAAATAAACATGGTGACAATATACAGCCTTGACGTACTCCTTTTCCTATTTGGAACCAGTCTGTTGTTCCATGACCAGTTCTAACTGTTGCTTCCTGACCTGCATACAGATTTCTCAAGAGGCAGATCAGGTGGTCTGGTATTCCCATCTCTTTCAGAATTTTCCACAGTTTATTGTGATCCACACAGTCAAAGGCTTTGGCATAGTCAATAAAGCAGAAATAGATGTTTTTCTGGAACTCTCTTGCTTTTTCGATAATCCAGCGGATGTTGGCAATTTGATCTCTCATTCCTCTGCCTTTTCTAAATCCAGCTTGAACATCAGGAAGTTCACGGTTCACATATTGCTGAAGCCTGGCTTGGAGAATTTTGAGCATTACTTTACTAGCGTGTGAGATGAGTGCAATTGTGCGGTAGTTTGAGCACTCTTTGGCATTGCCTTTCTTTGGGATCGGGATGAAAACTGACCTTTTCCAATCTTGTGGCCACTGCTGAGTTTTCCAAATTTGCTGGCATATTGAGTGAAGCACTCTCACAGCATCATCTTTCAGGATTTGGAATAGCTCCACTGGAATTCCATCACCTCCACTAGCTTTGTTCCTAGTGATGCTTTCTAAGGCCCACTTGACTTCACATTCCAGGATGTCTGGCTCTAGGTCAGTGATCACACCATCATGATTATCTGGGTCGTGAAGCTCTTTTTTGTACAGTTCTTCTGTGTATTCTTGCCACCTCTTCTTAATATCTTCTGCTTCCGTTAGGTCCACACCATTTCTGTCCTTTATCGAGCCCATTCTTGCATGAAATGTTCCTTTGGTATCTCTGATTTTCTTGAATAGATCCTTAGTCTTTCCCATTCTGTTGTTTTCCTATATTTCTTTGCATTGATCACTGAAGAAGGCTTTCTTATCTCTTCTTGCTATTCTTTGGAACTCTGCATTCAGATGTTTATATCTTTCCTTTTCTCCTTTGCTTTTCGCTTCTCTTCTTTTTGCAGCTATTTGCAAGGCCTCCCCAGACAGCCATTTTGCTTTTTTGCATTTCTTTTTCTTGGGGATGGTCTTGATCTCTATCTCCTGTACAATGTCACGAACCTCATTCCATAGTTCATCAGGCACTCTATCTATCAGATCTAGGCCCTTAAATCTATTTCTCACTTCCACTGTATAATCATAAGGGATTTGATTTAGGTCATACCTGAATGGTCTAGTGGTTTTCCCTCCTTTCTTCAATTTCAGTCTGAATTTGGCAATAAGGAGTTCATGGTCTGAGCCACAGTCAGCTCCTGGTCTTGTTTTTGCTGATTGTATAGAGCTTCTCCATCTTTGGCTGCAAAGAATATAATCGATCTGATTTCGGTGTTGACCATCTGGTGATGTCCATGTATAAAGTCTTCTCTTGTGTTGTTGGAAGAGGGTATTTGCTATGACCAGTGCATTTTCTTGGCAAAACTCTGTTAGTCTTTGCCCTGCTTCATTCCGTATTCCAAGGCCAAATTTGCCTGTTACTCCAGGTGTTTCTTGACTTCCTACTTTTGCATTCCAGTCCCGTATAATGAAAAGGACATCTTTTTTGGGTGTTAGTTCTAAAAGGTCTTGTAGGTCTTCATAGAACCGTTCAACTTCAGCCTCTTCAGCATTACTGGTTGGGGCATAGACTTGGATTACTGTGACATTGAATGGTTTGCCTTGGAAACGAACAGAGATCATTCTGTCGTTTTTGAGATTGCATCCAAGTACCATACTAGATCCTCAGAAAGTACCTATTGGTCATAAAGATGCACCTGAGCTGGAGACTTTTGTTATGAGGTGGTACCTGTAGAGCTGAAATGCACCCTTGTGTTTAATGGGAGCTACTGGTGATATTTCTAACCATCAACAGAATGGTGTCAAGATGGCCATTTAGCCCAGTTATTTATTATGCCAGGGATGCTGTACATGTAGGTTTTAATATATACAGACAAGGTTATATTATGTCAAAATTATTAAGATTTAATGTAAGTTTAAGTGTGTCATAATTTTTTGAAATCTGGATTTAGAGGTGCTAAAAATATATGTTGTTGTTCAGTCGCTAAGTCATGTCTAGCTCTTTGTGACTCCATGGACTGCAGCATGCCAGGCTTCCCTGGCCTTCACTATCTCCCACAGTTTGCTCAAACTTATGTCCATTGAGTTGATGATGCCATCTTCCAACTATCTCATCCTCTGTTGCCCCATTCTCCTCCTGTCTTCAGTCTTTCCCAGCATCAGGGTCTTTTCCAGTGAATCAATAAGATATATTTTAAGGTCTTCAAAAATTGGAAGTGTCCTAGACCTTTGAAGATTACTACCAGACTCTGCTATCAACCAATGGAAGAGTCGCTGAAAGACACCAGGGCTGATGAATAGAGGTCTTTGAGATTCTCAAATGGGCTCTGATCCTCATTCCACTGCTTGCTGGCTGGAATAAGTCACTTGTTGTCCATCAGATTCAATATCCCCATGTAAAATGTAAATAATAATTTGAAGAGTTTTTTGAAGAAAAATTGAGGTAGTATGAGTCCTGACACTGATGATTACTGGGTACAAAATAATCATTGCTGATAAATGTCATTAAGACAAAGATGATATATTGGTAAATTTTTCTATGCACAGAGAATGTCTCTGTATGCAGAGCTTGCTGCCTTTGGTTCTGCCTCCCAGAGACTTTTTCCCTGTGTTTTCTCAGAACCCATTCACTTCTGAAATGTACCTTGGACCACCTTTGTTTGTTAATGCGCTCCTGTAGAGCTGTAGGCATTAATGTTCCACAGGAGCATGGTCGTCATATCCGGCTTGCTCCAGTGTGTGTGCTGTGGCCGCACTGGTAGCTGTTCCAGTCTTATTTTATATCCACTCTTTTTTAAGATTCTTTTCCCATATACATCATTGCAGAGTACTGAATAGAGTTTCCTATGTTATACAGTAGGTCCTTACTAGTTATCTAATTTATGTATAGCAGTGTGTATATGTCAATCCCAATCTCCCAATTTATTCCTCCCTCTCAGTAACCAGAATGGATAATGATATGATGCATATATACAATGGAATGTTAGCCACAAGAGAGAGTGAAATCATTTGCAGGAACATGAGTGGACCTAGAGATTGTCATACCAAGTGAAGTAAGTCAGACAGAGAAAAATAAATGACATATGATAAGGCTTGTATGTAGAATCTAAAAAATGGTACAAATGAACTTATTTACAAAACAGAGATAGAGTAACAGATGTAGAAAATTGATCCATCCTTAATCATGTCCTTAAAAGAAGTCCAAATGGAAATGTTGCATTTGAGAATGGGTATATTTCTAAAGTAAGAGGGTAAAGAAACTGCCTTGAATTAGAACTGGAGGAATAGAATTATAAATATTTGTTTGGAGAGGGGTAGTGGGAAAGAATCATAGAAGGGATGGAAGTCCATGTGTGTACTGAGTAATTAGTAGGTCCTTGTAGACCCTGATGAGGCAGGCAACCAGTGCAGGTAGACAGTGCAAAATGAGTCCATATGGTGTGAAACTGGCTTACTGAGAAATGGCACAGAAATATGATTCAAGAAAAAGTTGATGCTAGAAAGATAGGGAGATAAAATACTCTTAACATTTAACAAACATGTTTATGACTGCACTGTATATAAATGTTTCCTGGAAGCAGTGTTCCTTTCATTAGAAGTGTTTTCTTATATCATATACAAAGACAGTCTGAGTCAGAGTAATTCCTGGTTGGATTACTCTAATTCTAGTCTTTAATCAGCCTGTCTTCTTTAAAAATGAGAGACCTGAAAACTAATTCTCTAAATGTATTTAACAAAGAACATAAAGAATTAAGGTGCATCTCATGATTTTTTCACTTGTATCTCCACTGTTTAAGTTAAATATAGCTTATATTCAAAATAAACATGTTAATGGTATTTTATTTCTGTCAACTATATTCTGTTATTTTCTCTGAGTTCTGAATGAAATGGTTCATGTTAAATTGACTAGATATGTGGCCAAAAATAAACCAGTATTATATTTAAAATTGTGAATTTGGAGAGGCAAATAGTGGGGAAACAATCATAATTTTAGGTCAGAGTTTCTTTTAACAAATAGATTAAACTGTCACAAAATGAAACAAGTAACATCTTTATGTTTGTTCTTACTTCAGGCTTGTATCTGAAAAGCATTATTGCTGTAGCGATTGATTTTCTTGTATTCTAAAATAACAAAGGATTTTATGTAATGTTTTCAGGTAGCCTAAAAAAAAATGGTGATTTATTTTCTGCTAAGTCTTGTTAGCAATCGATGGTAACAAGGACTGTAAAAGTGCCTTAGAGAATGCTTAATTATCTGCTTGAGATGCTGTAAGGACAACCAAAAGAAAGGCATATAAAAAGGAAAAAGTTAATTAACTTGTTCTAAGAACTATATCCACCCAATTAAACTATAACTGACATGTAGTTATCCCATGTCAAAACCCTTTAGATATTTAAGTATATGAGAATCATTTTTAGCAAAAGAAATAAAATAAATAGTAGAAAACTAATGGAGAACCAAATGTTGACTGCATGGTTTTTTCCTCAAAAAGATTCTAATTTGATCATTTCTCTTTATAGTCTCTTCAATTTGCTTGTCCCCAAAAGATAGCCAAGTCACTCAAAATAAGCCATAAAAATTCACAAAGAAGGTCTCTGATATAAAAATACTAAGGGAAATGGAATCATTATGATGGTTCCACAGAAGTCTGAAATTGTCAGACTAGAAATTCCTTTAGAAGTGGTTTTGTTTAATTTCCCAGCTGAGTCCTGCTTTTCCAATCAAGGGAAAACTTAGCCTAAGAGCTCTTTTGTCACTGAAGGAACTTCAGGAAATAGGGAAATTATTTCCTTAGAACTACACAATCATTTTTTCATTATTGGAATATAGTTGCTTTACAATATTGTTTTAGTTTCTGCTGTACAGCAAAGTGTATCAGCCACACATGTACATATATCCCCTCTTCCTTGGATTTCCTTCCCATTTAGGCAGTAGTTTCTCATTATTTATTTATTTTATACATAATACCAATATTGTGGAGCTTCCTAGGTAGCTCATTGGAAGAGAACCTGCCAATGCAGGAGACATGGGTTTGATACCTGGGTTGGGAAGATTCCCTGAAGAAGGAAACAGCAACTTATTCCAGTATTCTTGCCTGGGAAATCCCATGGGCAGAGGAGCTTGATGGGCTATATAGTCCACAGGGTCACAAAGGAATCAGACACAACTTAGTAACTAAACACCATCAATAGTGTGTGTGTATATGTATATATGTCAATCTCAATCTCCCAATTCCTTCCATTGCCCTTTTCTCCCTTTGGTGTCCATATGGTTGTTCTGTACTTCTGTGTCTGTATTTGTACTTTGTGAATATGTTCATCTATACCATTTTTCTAGATTCCAAATACATGCATTAATAAATATTTGTTCTCTTTCTGACTTACTCTGAATGACTGTCTCTAGATACATCCACATCTTTGCAGATGGCACAATTTTGTTCACTTTTTGTGGCTGAGTAATATTCTATTGTATATGCAATTTGATCTCTGGTTCCTCTGCCTTTTCTAAAACCAGCTTGAACATCAGGAAGTTCACAGTTCACATATTGCTGAAGCCTGGCTTGGAGAATTTTGAGCATTACTTTACTAGCGTGTGAGATGAGTGCAACTGTGTGGTAGTTTGAGCATTCTCTGGCATTGCCTTTCTTTGGGATTGGGATGAAAACTGACCTTTTCCAATCCTGTGGCCACTGCTGAGTTTTCCAAATTTGCTGGCATATTGAGTGCAGCACTTTCACAGCATCATCTTTCAGGATTTGGAATAGCTCAACTGGAATTCCATCACCTAGCTGAGCGCCGAAGAATTGATGCTTTTGAACTGTGGTGTTGGAGAAGACTCTTGAGAGTCCCTTGGACTCCAAGGAGATCCAACCAGTCCATTCTGAAGGAGATCAGCCCTGGGTGTTCTTTGGAAGGAATGATGCTAAAGCTGAAACTCCAGTATTTTGGCCACCTCATGCGAAGAGTTGACTCATTGGAGAAGACTCTGATGCTGGGAGGGATTGGGGGCAGGAGGAGAAGGGGACGACAGAGGATGAGATGGCTGGATGGCATCACTGACTTGATGGATGTGAGTCTGAGTGACCTCCGGGAGTTGGTGATGGACAGGGAGGCCTGGCGTGCTGAGGTTCATGGGGTCAAAAAGAGTCAGACACGACTGAGCGACTGATCTGATCTGATCAGACCACATTTTATTTATCCATTCCTCTATTGATGGACATTTAGATTGCATCCATGTCCTGACTGTTGTAAAATAGTGCTGTAATGAACACGGAGGTGCATGTGTCCTTCTGAATTGTGGTTTTCTCTCAGTATATGCTCAGGAATAGGATTGCTGGGTCATGTGTCAGCTCTTTTTTAGTTTTTTAAGGAGCTAGACAATCATTTTAATGAACTACTTCTATGTTAGAGGAGTGGACTGTGGAGTGGTTTAGATCTGTAGTCTAGAAGACCCTTTATGATATTGAAGGACTTAAAGGCCCATGTATCAAATTAATCTGTGACAGAATCTGTACATCACCGTGCTGTTTGATGTCTGTCATAATATCTCACATATATTTTTTCCTGTTGTCTTTGAGCTTTATTGAGGGCTATGACAAGGGAAATAGTTGCTTCTCTCAACTTGAACTTTGGAGAAGGAAATGGCAACCCACTCAGGGTGGTTTGCTGCCTTCTTAATTCCAAACTAAATTAGTTAATTCCTCACTGAATTATTTTGATAGAGCATTTTATATTTTTGAAAATTTAATAAATGTTCTGGCACTTTTAAGAATAACTTAACTATTTGGGGGACTTCTCTATTCAAATACAGTCTTAATTGATTTTTGTTTAGTACAACTGAAAATATAGAGTCATTGATCATTTCCTGCTAAATTTCAGATCACAGGTGTGAGGGCCATCTCTGAGTAGAAGCACCAATTTCTACCAAATGTTCAGTTTATTAGCTCAGGTTATAGACAGTCTCTTGGTAGGAGATAGGGAACAGGAATGATCAGCTCCTAGAATTAGGTTAAGCATGGGAAAAAAATAGGTTAGCAGATGCTGGTAATGTGGGAAACTATGGGTAAGGGCATAAGGGCAAAGGGTAAATGGGAAATCTCTGTACCTTCTCAATTTTGCTGTCCTACAACAATAAAGGATTAAAAATGCAAATGGCAAAGTAATTACAGATGCTAGTAAAATAATAATGCAATTCTAAATATCCATCTCTTAAATTACTAGAAAAAGATGCAGGCAAAGTTGCAGCAAAAACAGTCTTCACGGGTTTGGGTAACTTTATTTGCACTTTAGAGTCATTTCATAATCTCTAAATGCAATAAAACCATTTAAAAAAGCTCTATCAGAAGTGGAAACTTAGATATCTATTATACTTTTTCTTTATGTGATGACAGGTATTTTTCTCTAAGCTAATCCCAAATTTGGCGGTTATTACTTTAAATTTCATTAAATTTAATGAATAAAATTGTTAGATAAGAGGAGTTAAAATTTTCCTTGATGGAAATATCTATAGCTTCTCCCTTTTGTGGCTTTTGAAACTAAATCTTTAGTGAACATAAAAGTCAAGCAAAGGCATGGAACATTGCCCTCAATACCCTGTCATCCTTTTGTGCCTTTGATTTTTAATCTTCAATTCACTCATGTAGCATGTATATATATATATTTTTGAGTACTTACCAAATGCAAGAGTCAATGCTGAGTCCTAGTGATACAGGTAGAAACAAGTCAAATATGCCCTCTGTCTTCATGGAGCTTGTAGTCTGTGTGAGTTCAGTATGGACCACACCAGGGTGACAAGAATAAGATCTAATGAAGGAAATGCACATAAAATACTCCATCAGGCCCTGGGATAAGTCCTCCAGTAGAGATCTGTATTGACACTATAGCAGAGCTCTACTCTTTCTAAGAAAATCAGAGCTGTGTCTTTTGGGAGCTGACACTTGAGCTGAGTCTCAAAACTATCAAGATTTAGACCCTATTGGTATCACTGAGTCATGAGTGTCTTAGCCTTATTTCTTCTCTTATTTGTTATTTATTCAACAATGTTGAAGAGGAATCCAAGATATAAAAGTCATTTTACAGGATGCTAAGAGTGCTACTGGAGTGAATCAATCAAGGACTCTGCTCTCAAATTTCATGAGGAGCGAGAGAGAGAGAGAAAAGAAACCAGAAGGAAAGGCATGGGCAAATTGTGGCATGAAAACACAAATGATGAAGCTCTACTCCCAAGGGGAGCAGTCAGGGAATGCAGTGGATGCAATGACATTGGAAGTAGCTGAAAACGTGGCTCCAAGCTTTTCAGCCCTGCGTAGGTCCTGCTAAGTGGTAGGAGTGTTCTGCTTTATCAGAACTATGGTTTATCTTAAGATAAACATCCAGTGATGCATATTTGGGGAAAATTTTGGAAAGGGACCACTTCTACCCCAAGTCTCTGTCCCTGCACCTGATATAGGTAAATAAAGAAGTTATGATACATCATGATCAAGCCATTCATTCCACAGAGACTCCAAACTCTACCTATAAGGAAATACCACTGCATTTAGGCTTAAGAATTTCAAAATGCCTTTTGGAAAGCATGAGTCCTGAATATGTTTATAATGAAAAGGGTTTCATGATAATTAAATTTAGGAAGCATTCAGTCTATAGACCTTTCTTGAAAATTAATTATATATATGTGTATCTATTTTTTTTAATCCTATGGTTAACAGAATAAATGAGCTAATCATCGAATACCTCTCTTTCCCCCTGTTTTTCATAGAACAGGTATTAACACTGATGGAGCTCTGATACATGTCAATTATTCTTACACATCAAGATATTCTGTCTTTCCCAGTGGCAGACATGAGCCAGGAGAGTGCTTGAAAATACTGAGCTCTGAGCAGCAGATGGCAGGATGGAAGATGGGGACAGGGAGGAAGAAGGGATAAAAAGGGGATGAAAATAAAATGGAGATTTCTGATAAGTTGACAGTTTTCAGTCATTTCTAATGCCTGTAGCTTCTGAAGTGAGACAATTCAGGCTTTGAAATTCTCCCCTAGTGTTTGGTTTCTTTTATGGCCACCTTCCGTTACTGGAAGTGTGGGGACCTTACTGGCCGCCAGGGCTTGGCTTCCTGATGATTCCAAGTGGTTTTTCCCAGGGGCCTAATAACCGGTGTCTGATTCAGAGCAATATCAGAGTCTAACAACTAAAGGTTGTAGACACAATAAAATCTCTCCAGCACAGCTTCCTTTATTTTCACCTTTACCAAAAACCACATGCTGACAGTTATGACATGAGGGGACTGAAATGTTGGACAAATGGGTCCTATAAAAAATAAAAAGAGTTGGGACTTCCCAGGCAGGCCAGTGGTTAAGGCTTCACCTTCCAATTCAAAGGATACAGGTTCCATCCCTGGTTGGGGAGCTAAGAAACCACATGCCTCAGGGCCAAACAACCAAAACATATAACAGAAGCAATATTGTATTATAACAAATTCAATAAAGACTTTTAAAAGTGGTCCCATCAAATATATATATTTTTAAAGTCAAGTAGATATATGACAGGGAAGGCAATGGCACCCCACCCCAGTACTTTTGCCTGGAAAATCCCATGGACGGAGGAGCCTGGTAGGCTCCAGTCCGTGGGGTCGCTAAGAGTCGGACACGACTGAGCAACTTCACTTTGACTTTTCACTTTCATGCATTGGAGAAGGAAATGGCAACCCACTCCAGTGTTCTTGCCTGGAGAATCCCAGGGACAGGGGAGCCTGGTGAGCTTCCGTCTATGGGGTCACACAGAGTCGGACACGACTGAAGCGACTTAGCATAGTATAGCATAGCATAGATATATGAAGTAAAAAAATAATTCCTTACAAATTCCCCCCTATAGAGAGTTATTGCTTAAAATAACAATGTGCTGCCTGTGTGCTAAGTTGCTTCAGTGATGTCCGACTTTTGGCTAATCTGTAGACTATTGCCCGCCAGGCTCCTCTGTCCATGAGATTCTCCAGGCAAGAATACTGGAGTGGGTTGCTATGTCCTTCAGGGGATCTTCCCAACCCAGGGATTGAATCCGTGTTTCTTAGGTCTCCTGCATTGGAAGGCAGGTTCTTTACCATTCAGTTCAGTTCAGTTCAATCACTCAGTCATGTCCAACTCTTTGCAACCCCATGAATCGCAGCATGCCAGGCCTCCCTGTCCATCACCAACTCCCAGAGTTCACTCAAACTCACATACAATAAGTCAGTGATGCCATCCAGCCATCTCATCCTCTGTCATCCCCTTCTCCTCCTGCCCCCAATCCCTCCCAGCATCAGAGTCTTCTCCAATGAGTCAACTCTTCGCGTGAGGTGGCCAAAATACTGGAGTTTCAGCTTTAGCATCATTCCTTCCAAAGAATACCCAGGGCTGATCTCCTTCAGAATGGACTGGTTGGATCTCCTTGTCGTCCAAGGGATTCTCGAGTCTTTTTCAACACCACAGTTCAAAAGCATGAATTCTTCAGCGCTCAGCTTTCTTCACAATCCAACTCTTGCATCCATACATGACCACTGGAAAAACCATAGGTTTGACTAAACGGACCTTTGCTGGCAAAGTAATGTCTCTGCTTTTGAATGTGCTATCTAGGTTGGTCATAACTTTTCTTCCAAGGAGTAAGCCTCTTTTAATTTCATGGCTGCAGTCACCATCTGCAGTGAGTTTGGAGCCCAAAGAGATAAAGTCTTTACCATTAGGGCCCACTAAATTTTAATTGGTTATGTTCATATATAAGTACAACTAAATGGCCCAAAGACAAAGCTCACTCTTTTAACCTCAACATGCTCAGAAATTAATATGTATTATTATCAGAATTGCAAAGTAATATATATTAATTAGAAATGTAGAAAATATAAAAAGTATTTTAAAATATAATAAATCACCTTTCTGGTGAGAAACAATGATATTTTGGTGTATATCATTTCAGGAATTTTTCCTACAATATCCATTAAGGGTAAGTGTTTTAAAATTTCATATTATGCTACAAAAACTATTGTTTAGGCCTTCTTAATTTAAAAATGTATTGACTGTATTTTCCCTAGTCATTAAACACTTTACACAACTTTCCTTTATAAGAACATGCTATTAATATAATTTTTAACATGTAATTTTTCTCTCCTTCATTCTTAATGCTTTGACATTATTTTTTAAAAGCACTGGGATAAATATTTTTAGATGTAAATCTTTTTGCTTGCCCTTGCTTTTTTTTTTCCCTTTGAGATAAATTCCTAAAGGGAATTTTCTGCCTTACGGCATGTATGACCATTTTTAAGCTATAATGTAACAGATTATCAAATTGCCCTTCAAATATTATGTATCTGAATATCTGGTCCACCAGCGGGTATGTGGAAAAGCCAGCATATCCCCATCCTCACTAATAAATGGAGATTTTAAAGTGCCATAAAAAGCTCTTTAAAAGTCTTCTTTCACCCATAATTTACCTCAAGTCTTCCAGCTACATTCTAATTAAGGCAATCGGGTGAAGTTTTATTTTTGCTCGAGTAGAACTGAATTCAGGGTTGTGAACTTTACATAAAGTATTTTCGGAGAGAGTCTAAACTATAGAGACATCTTTTATTTATTTAAATAGTGTTTAATATGGGGATTTCAAATGAGAGAGAATAAAGCCATTACATTACTTCTTGTCAGTTTAAGCAGTTGTAAAACAGCTGTGAATGCCAGCTTAATAAATAAGGAAATTTTACTTAACAATCAATAGATTCTAGTCCTCATGTTTTTGTTATTAGTTATTAAATACACAATAAAGCAATTACAGCTTTTCCAGTAGTCATGTATGGATGTGAGAGTTGGACCATAAAGAAAGCTGAGTGCTAAAGAATTGATGCTTTTGAATTGTGGTGTTGGAGAAGACTCTTGAGAGTCCCTTGGACTGCAAAGAGATCAAACCAGTCAATCCTAAAGGAAGTCAATCCTGAATATTCATTGGAAAGACTGATGCTGAAGCTGAAAATCCAATACTTTGGCCACCTGATGCGAAGAACTGACTCACTGGAAAAGACCCTGATGCTGGGAAAGATTGAGGGCAGGAGGAGAAGGGGACGACAGAGGATGAGATGGTTGGATGGGATCATTGCTTCGATGGAATTGAGTTTGAGCAAGCTCTGGGAGTTGGGGAAGGACAGGGAAGCCTGATGTGCTGCAGTCCATGGAATTGCAAAGAATCAGACATGACTTTGTGACTGAACTGAACTGAAAGCAATTATATTAACACATAGAAATTAGAGACAGTATCCTTTTCCAGAAGTCCTAGTTTGTTCACTTAATTAGGAGTCCTCACACATTGACCATTTTCCTAAAATAACAATGATATAAATGTCAAATAGATTTTCATACAAATAGTAAAGCATCAGAAATCTACTTTATTGTAGAGTGAATGGCAATGTCACAGGCTACTGAACTGATGCCCTTGACCTGGCAGTTAGCATTGTTCACATTTCTCAAAAGTACTAGATTTTGTACAAACTGAATTAAGAAATTAAGATCCCTGTAAAGTGGGAAGAAATGCAATTTGATGTGTGGAACACACCAAAAAGAGGGATACATATTTAAATGAATTAATAATTATCAGATCAGATCAGTCACTCAGTCGTGTCCGACTCTTTGCGACCCCATGAATCGCAGCACGCCAGGACTCCCTGTCCATCTCCAACTCCCGGAGCTCACTGAGACTCAAATCCATCCAGTCAGTGATGCCATCTGCCATCTCATCCTCTGTCGTCCCCTTCTCCTCCTGCCCCCAGTCCCTCCCAGCATCAGAGTCTTCTCCAATGAGTCAACTCTTAGCATGAGGTGGCCAAAGTACTGGAGTTTCAGCTTTAGCATCATTCCTTCCAAAGAAATCCCAGGGCTGATCTCCTTCAGAATGGACTGGTTGGATCTCCTTGCAGTCCAAGGGACTATCAAGAGTCTTCTCCAACACCACAGTTCAAAAGCATCAATTCTTCGGCACTCAGCCTTCTTCACAGTCCAGCTCTCACATCCATACATGACCACAGGAAAGACCATAGCCTTGACTAGGCGAACCTTTGTTGGCAAAGTAATGTCTCTGCTTTTGAATATACTATCTAGGTTGGTCATAACTTTCCTTCCAAGGAGTAAGCATCTTTTAATTTCATGGCTGCAGTCACCATCTGTAGTGATTTTGGAGCCCAGAAAAATAAAATCTGACACTGTTTTCCCATCTATTTCCCATGAAGTGATGGGACCAGATGCCATGATCTTCGTTTTCTGAATGTTGAGCTTTAAGCCAACTTTTTCACTCTGCACTTTCACTTTCATCAAGAGGCTTTTTAGTTCCTCTTCACTTTCTGCCCTAAAGGTGGTGTCATCTGCATATCTGAGGTTATTGATATTTCTCCCAGCAATCTTGATTCCAACTTGTATTTCTTCCAGTCCAGCGTTTCTCATAATGTACTCTGCATAGAAGTTAAATAAACAGGGTGACAATATACAGCCTTGACGTACTCCTTTTCCTATTTGGAACCAGTCTGTTGTTCCATGTCCAGTTCTAACTGTTGCTTCCTGACCTGCATACAAATTTGTCAAGAGGCAGATCAGGTGGTCTGGTATTCCCATCTCTTTCAGAATTTTCCACAGTTTATTGTGATCCACACAGTCAAAGGCTTTGGCATAGTCAATAAAGCAGAAATAGATGTTTTTCTGGAACTTTCTTGCTTTTTCCATGATCCAGCGGATGTTGGCAATTTGATCTCTGGTTCCTCTGCCTTTTCTAAAACCAGCTTGCACATCAGGAAGTTCATGGTTCACATATTGCTGAAGCCTGGCTTGGAGAATTTTGAGCATTACTTTACTAGCGTGTGAGATGAGTGCAATTGTGCAGTAGTTTAGCATTCTTTGGCATTGCCTTTCTTTGGAATGAAAACTGACCTTTTCCAGTCCTGTGGCCACTGCTGAGTTTTCCAAATTTGCTGGCATATTGAGTGCAGCACTTTCACAGCATCATCTTTCAGGATTTGGAATAGCTCCACTGGAATCCCATCACCTCCACTAGCTTTGTTTGTAGTGATGCTTTCTAAGGCCCACTTGACTTCACATTCCAGGATGTCTGGCTCTAGGTCAGTGATCACACCATCGTAGTTTTCTGGGTCATGAAGCTCTTTTTTGTACAGTTCTTCTGTGTATTCTTGCCACCTCTTCTTAATATCTTCTGCTTCTGTGAGGTCCATACCATTTCTGTCCTTTATCGAGCCCATTCTTGCATGAAATGTTCCTTTGGTATCTCTGATTTTCTTGAATAGATCCCTAGTCTTTCCCATTCTGTTCTTTTCCTCTATTTCTTTGCATTGATCACTGAAGAAGGCTTTCTTATCTTTTCTTGCTATTCTTTGGAACTCTGCATTCAGATGTTTATATCTTTCCTTTTCTCCTTTGCTTTTCGCTTCTCTTCTTTTCACAGCTATTTGTAAGGCCTCCCCAATCTAAATAAAATGTGCTAAAATAAACGAAAGATTGTTTTACATTCTTCAGCATGATTTTCCAATCACTGTAAATTTCATTGCTTAATTTTAAAATAGAGGCAAACGAGTTGCTTTTAAAAATTTTTTGTTTTTTTACTTTTTACAACGTTGTGTTGGTTTCTGCTATGTAACAGTGCAAATCAGCCGTAATTATACATATATCCCCTCCCTCTTGAGCCTCCCTCCATTCCTCACATCCCACCCCCTGGGTCATCACAGTGCACCAGACTGGGCTCCCTGTGTTGTAGAGCAACTTTTCACCGACTATCAATTTTACACATGATAGTGCATATATGTTAATACTCCTTTCCCCATTTTTCCCATTCACTCTCTCCCCATTGTGTACAGGTAATCAGGAGGAGAAAAACAAATACATAATATTAAAAAAAAAAGGTATTGATGAACGTATTTGTTGGAAAGAAATGGAGATGCAAATGTAGAGAGGCAAATACATTAGAAAGAAGAGATGTATGATTAGAAATTGCTATTATTAGGTATGAAATTTTCAATATTATTAGCATGGACACATGCAGAATTTCTTTCTTTTGGCAGAAGAGCATAAAAGCATATGAAAAACCATTAGATCATTACTGACCTATAATATCTCATAGGACACACACAAAAACAAGAAAATAGGTATGACTGACTTATTTGAACTTCCCTCAAGGAATCTTCATAAAATTTCTCCTGAGTAGCAAGAAACAAAGCTTTAACACTGTTAGTAAAAGAAAGAAAAGTTTCATTTTCTCTGTGGAAGAAATTCCCCCAGGCCTGCAAGTATACACAGATAAAGGAATATGGAGATGTTTTCTTGATATACAGGCTCCATTTTAGCTGTGAACTTGGACATCCTGCACTGTGGACAGACTCAAATTGACTTATCAAATGCTACGGACTTATCAGTGCTACAGGCTATGTTCTCCTGTCTTCCTCTGCAAGCAAGGGTCTGCGAAATTCTAAGTTATGCGAGTCACTGAAAACAGTTGTCCTTGTTCAGTCACTCAGTCATGTCTGACTCTCTGTGACCCCATGGACTGCAGCACGCCAGGCTTCCCTGTCCTTCACTATCTCCTGGAGTTTGCTCAAACTCATGTCCGTTGAGTCGGTGATGCCTTCCAACTATCTCATCCTCTACCACTCCCTTCTCCTCCTGCCCTCAATCTTTCCCAGCATCGGGGTCTTTTCCAATGAGTCGGCTCTTCACATCAGGTGGCCAAAGTATTGGAGCTTCAACCTCAGCATCAGTCCTTCCAATGAATATTCAGGCTTGATTTCCTTTAGGATTGACTGGTTTGATCGCCTTGCAGTCCAGGGGCCTCTCAAGAGTCTTCTCCAACACCACAGTTTGAAAGCATCAGTTCTTCAGCACTCAGGCTTCTTTATGGTCCAACTCTCACATCTGTACATGACTACTGGAAAAACCATAGCTTTGACTATACGGAGCTTTGTCGGTAAAGTGATATCTCTGCTCTTCAATATGCTGTCTAGGTTTGTGAGAGCAGTAAAGACCACATTTTGGGAGTCCTCTGGTAACTCTTAGATCTTGTGAACTTAAGTATGTATGATGACTATTTTTATATGTAAAGCACTGGAAAGAACTTTAATATTCATGTAGGGTATGTGGGTAAATATACAATGTTCTGTCTTCCTGATGGAATCAATATCATTATTGAAATTGAAGTGTAGGAAGAATATATGATAACTTGGGAAATTGCTGTAAAAGGAGTAAGTTGTCAACTATGTTAAAACCTAAAAATAAATCTAAAAGCTACACATGTCCAAAAAAGGCTAGAAGAAAGCACAGCAGAAGTTTAACATCATTTAGTTTACTTTGCAAGGACCTTGGGTCATTATTTTTAATCTTGCCAACTTTCCACATTTTCTCTGGTAAATGTACACTAATTGTTTGGTATATAGTGCTCCCTAATTTGAAAATACTTCATGGATCCCTTGAGTGGGTGCATAGATTTTATTTTCTTGGGTTCCAAAATCACTGTGAATGGTGACTGCAGCCATGAAATTAAGATGCTTTCTTCTTGGAAGAAAAGCTATGACAAGCCCAGATAGCATATTAAAAGGCAGTGACATCACTTTGCCTACAAGGGTCCTTATAGTCAAAGCTATAGTTTTTCCAGTAGTCATGTACAGATGTGAGAGTTGGACCATAAAGAAGCCTGAGTGCTGAAGAACTGATGCTTTCAAATTGTGCTTCTGGAGGAGACTTTCCAAAGTCTCTCGGACTGCCAGGAGATCAAACCAGTCAATCCCAAAGGAAATAAACCCTGAATATTCTGTGGAAGAACTGATGCTGAAACTGAAGCTCCAATACTTTGGCCATCTGATGTGAAGAGTTGACTCATTGGAAAAGACCCTGATGCTGGGAAAGATTGAAGGGAAAAGGAGACAAGGGCAGCAGAGGATGAGATGGTTAGTTAGCATCACTGACTCAGTGGACATGAATTTGAGCAAGCTCTGGGAGATAGTGAAGGGCCAGGGAGCCTGGCATGCTACAGTCCATGGGGTTGCAAAGAGTCGGACATGACTTAGCAACTGGATAATACCAGCAGGAAAAGTGACCACGCCTAGCTCCAGGCCCTTCCTTTCTTCTACCCTGTCACCCTGCTTCCCTCACCGCTCTTCCTTTCATCCCCTTCTCTGAGCAAGTTTCACATTTGTCTTGTGTATCTTTCCATAGGTAAGTGCCCAATCCTTGGTTGAAGGAATAAATAAAATCAGTTGCTGTTGTCTCTTTCTTTAGCCATACTTTGTGATGGGAATCAGTGTGCTAAGTTCAAATTTGTGTTCACAAATAAAGTGACATTTACACTATGCCCATTACAACAGCAATGAGCCCTCACTTCCCCTTCCTGTGACTTACCCATACACTAGTGAGTCTGGTAGCTGCCATGCAGTCTATCACCCAGAATCATCTCATATCACCTCCCATATTATCTCTCTTCTTTGTGTCCACTTATCAAAGACACCCTTGAGGCCAGGGTCAGGAGCAGCCACC
Source organism: Tragelaphus eurycerus (assembly GCA_935064755.1). NCBI lineage: Eukaryota > Metazoa > Chordata > Mammalia > Artiodactyla > Bovidae > Tragelaphus > Tragelaphus eurycerus. The sequence goes on from CAKXYN010000096.1 coordinate 861,363, forward strand.
ATGAGAATGCCATAGTGCTTGGGATGGCTCAGAGCCCCAAAGTTGCTGATCCTCGGGTGCCAGAGCAGTGACTTGGGGACTGAAAGAGGCCAATGAGGCTGAAGGATGGATACCAGCAGAGATAGGTCCCGGCTTCAGAATGGAGAGGTGGGTGAGGCCAATCATGCATGACCTTCCAGGACAAGTTAAGTCAGGAGACTAAGCTTTATGGGCTTCCCAGGTGATGCTAGTGGCAAAAAATCTGCCTGCCAATGCAGAAGATGTAAGAAACACAGGTTCCATCCCTGGGTCAGGAAGATCCCCTGGAGGAGGGCATGGCAACCCACTCCAGTATTCTTGCCTGGAGAATCCCTTGGACAGAGGAGCCTGGAGAGCTACCATCCATAGGGTGGCAAAGAGTTGGCCATGACTGAAATGACTTAGCATGCATGTATGTACTGGAGAAGGCAATGGCACCCCACTCCTGTACTCTTGCCTGGAAAATCCCACGGGCAGAGGAGCCTGGTAGGCTGCAGTCCATGAGGTCGCAACGAGTCGGAAATGGCTGAGCAACTTCACTTTCATGCATTGGAGAAGGAAATGGCAACCCACTCCAGTGTTCTTGCCTGGAGAATCCCAGGGACAGCAGAGCCTGGTGGGAGCCTGTCGTCTTTGGGGTCACACAGAGTCGGACACGACTGATGCAACTTAGCAGCAGCAGCAGCATGCATGTACTAGGCTTTATCCAAGCCTAGGGAGTGCTTGAAAGATTTTATTCAGGGGAGAATGGTGTGAAAAGTAAATGATGAGTCTGGCTGTGGTCCACATTGGTACGACTGGTGGGTGAGGCACCAGGCTGAGGGCCCAGGTCCTCTGGATTATGAAATGAAGACCCTTTTCACACTGCAAAGAATACTGTTAAGAATAATATTGGTTCAGAAATTTTAAGGGAGATGCATGCTCTTAGGAGACTGTTAAGACAAGTACCATACAGCTTCTGCTTCTCTGTTAGTATAATTTTGATCCTCGCCAGCCCATGCTTTTCAGTTCTTAAAAAGATTAAACTTCGCAGGTGTTTGAGCCTAGAAGCAAATGACAAATACCAGCATTATTTTGGCTAAGGAATAGATTTCCTTCAAGCGTCTCCACATTTCAGCCTTCGTTCTGAGAAGAAAAAGATGCACCCAGCACAGACTGCTCTGCCTCACATCACTCCTCTCTGTGTCAGACTTGGAAGACTCAGTACTCCATTCCATTTAAGGCAGAAGTGTTAACATTTGTACTTAGCTGCACTGGATCCAAACACTGAGTGTTCTGAACATTTGCAGGCAGATGTTATGGAAGATGTTCACATTTCATGGTTTCATTCGTTTATTTGCATAGAACAACCATTGCCACCAACTTGAGCTGCAGTCAACAGAGACACATTTTTGTTTGTTTGTTTGCTGTTGAATTATGAACATGCATTCATACAGGGAAAGCATTTTACTTTTCTGCACAGATCAGCTGTTGTTCCAGTCTTGGTTTATGGTTGTTTTTGTTGTTTTACTTACTCTGTTGGGAAGCAGATATTAATATGAGAAGAAATAGTGTTTTGCGTACACTACAATGCTGATTTTAATGAAAAGAAATTGAGAACCCACTTTTTCATTGAATTTTGCCTCCTCCTTTGTAACTGAGATTGAATACTCTGCCTTCCCTGAAATGTGCATTTTATTTACTCCTTCATGCAAGTCCAAGGTCAGGGCAGTTCTTGAATTAGGAAAACATCATTATCTCCAGTATCGATTTGTTAGTCTTCTTAGTTACCTTCCATACTGCACACCAAAAGGACCCAGAAGGTAAACAGTGGGACAAAATCCAGCCCCAACTAAAGGTGCCCTTCAGGTGTGAATTTTATGATTTCTTTGATCTCACTTAGAAATTAATGTCAATCAAAGGATCCATGTCCAACCTTCACTGAAGATGAAAAGCTAGTCAAGATTCAGACGGGGTTTGCAGCTGACAAGGCAGCATTTTTATCAGTAGATATGGGAGGGACCAGTTGAGCCAATATATTGACAAGAGTGTCACTTTCACTCTGTCTTAGGAAGTAAGATTCCTGCCTCCTGTCCTTGGTCATAGTCTCAAACTGCTCTCGATCCGCCCCTTTCCATCTCACTGTCATCATATCTCCTTTGTCTACAGACTTCTTCTATTGTGAGTTTCCCTACATACATGTCCACACTCAAATATATGAATGTACACTAAGCTTCCTACATACAAACCTTCAACTTGTAAACTTTCAAAGATGCAAACGTGCATTCACATGTCCAAACTCGTAAGGTAGTTTACATGTCTGGTGTGCTTTGTCACATGCGTGCCTCATCTACAAGTGATTTTACTTTTGTGTACTTTACTATACAGTCCTTTGCAGAGAACAGTCATAGAGTATGTTTATTTCAAGCCCAGGATATGTGGAAGCAAGCATAAAGGCAACAGTGATGGGTCTGGTACCACTGTAAGATACTGTACTCTAAGATTAAAAATGTTTTATTTTTTATTTGTTTTTATGTATTATTTGTGTGAAAAGTGTTATAAACATTTTATAGTATAGTACTATGGAGCTAATTGTGTTAGTTAGGTACCTAGGCTAACTTTGTTGGACTAATAAATTGGACTTATGATCTCGCTCTGAGAACAGAACTCTTTTGTATTTAGGGAACTTATATATATATATATACATATATATAATTGTACATATATGGGGCTTCCCAGGTGGTGCTAGTGGTAACTAACAAACCTGCCTGCCAATGCAGGAGTCATAAGAGACGTGGGTTTGGTCCCTGGGTTGGGAAGAACCCCTCGAGGAGGGCGTGGCAAACCTCTCCAGTATTCTTGCCTGGACAATCACACGGATAGAGGAGCCTGGCGGGTTGTAGTCCATATGGTGTCACAGAGAGTTGGACATGACTGAAACAGCTTAACATGTATGCACAACTGTACATATATAACCATATATACAAATAAATTATTATACATAATTATATATAAAAGTATATATAATGTTATATATAACTTTATGTATATGTATATAAAAGTCTCCCTAGCACCTCAGTAACTGTCTAGTGGCTACACTCTCCTTTCTTTTTTGTATCAAGCCAGTAGTAAGGACCATGAAATAAAGGCAGAATGAAATATCTTTCCCCTCAGACATTCTTGCTCTCCTGACACGCAGTGTTCCAGGAAGATTAATTTGACCAGGGGGGTGCCAGAAGCAGGCAGATCAGTTTGTGACTATTACAAGAGTTTATTACCTGCGAGGTGATGAATAAAATTGCACAAAACTCCTTTTCCAAATATCCTTATTTCAGAGCTCCCATGACACACGCACACTTTGCTGTCAGCGTCATCCCTGAGGTGGAGCCTGCCTCTGTTGCCATGCATCCACCTCTATTTCTGAGGCTTCATCTGGTGAGAAGGTGTCAAAACACTCAGCTTTGGTTTGTCTTTTTTGTAGTCTATTTGTGTTTACCTCTTGCTTGTCATTAAGGTTACAGTTTTGAATACAGGTCTCACTGGTTCCAGCAAAGAGCTAAGGTTTTTATTCTTCTTTGAATAAGTAGCACACAGAGATACTGATTTTAACTGGTAATTAAGCTCCGTACTCTTTTTACCACTGCAGCTATGGTATTTTGTTTTATTTTCTTTTTTATTTTCTGTATGTCTTGATATATTAGATGCTGCTGCTACGTCGCTTTAGTCATGTCCGACTCTGTGTGACCCCATAGCAGCCCACTAGGCTCCCCCGTCCCTGGGATTCTCCAGGCAAGAACACTGGAGTGGGTTGTCATTTCCTTCTCCAATGCATGAAAGTGAAAAGTGAAAGTGAAGTCGCTCAGTCGTGTCCGACTCGTAGTGACCCCATGGACTGCAGCCTACCAGGCTCCTCCGTCCATGGGATTTTCTAGGCAAGAGTACTAGAGTGGGGTGCCATTGCCTTCTCCATATATTAGATGAGTCACCCCCTATTTAAAAAAATAATTTTATCTTCCAGTATTATGAGTTGTCTTTGTGTCTTTTTTTTTTTTTTTTTTTTGCCACACCACATGGCTTGCAGGATCTTAGTTCCCCTACCAGGAATCAAACCCCGAGTGAAAGTGCCAAGTCCTAATCACTGAACCACAGCCCTCTTTATTATAAATATACAACAATATTTAATATATTTGCAGTGCAAAGTCATCTATCAGTGAAGAGTTTAACTTTTCATTCATTCAGATCTTTTGTATCTGTCAGTAGAGTGAATAAAGTTTTAAAAGAATAAGTTTTCTCTACAAGGTTGTATGCATTCTTTATACACATGGTTGCAATAATCCCCAGGTATTTTATTGTCACTTTGCTCATTTGAATAATATCTTTATTGTCACTTTGCTCATTTGAATAATTTCCACTTTATTTCTTATGTTCTTATTCCTTGTGTAGAATAAATTTTGAATGTCGATCTCGTATCTGACAACTTTCCATAACGAACTTATTTTTCCGTATTTACCTGTTAATTCTATTGGAGTTTGTCTGTAGGTGAACGTATATTGGTTAATAATGGCACTGGGTTGTGATCATCTCATATATAGGATTTAAGTTTTGTGAAAGATCCTATTAAAATTTTATACTAGAGATCCACAGTTTCTCATCCAAACAGCTTAGGATGAGATGGGTTTAAGAATTCAGAACTTTCTAGGTTTCAAAAATGTGACGACACACACACTATAAATTTTGTATAAACCCCAGTGGAGTCTTCAAATTCCATAATCAAACACATTAGTATTTCTGCAGCAAACTGTCTCAGAATTCTCACAAGGAGGATAAAAGCTTTACCTAGTTTCTTTCTGGGTTAGGTTGGATTATGCCACCAAATGAAGGAGTCCTCAAATTAAGAAAACCTTTGGTTATTATAAGGGATATGACATAGTATGGATTTTTTTTAATGCACAGAAAATCTCCAAACTCCATTTTGTCAGTTTTTACACTTTTCTTTCTTCTTTGTCACTACTGACGATGAGAACACAGTCCCTCGTCTGACCTTAAAATTGTCCTATGCTATGTCTGTTGAAGGAGCAGATGTTATCTTGGAATTTTCAAATTATGTGAGTTGTCTTTATTCTTTTATAGAGTTTATACTTCCTAATGCAAATATTTACCATGTGAGGATGTTCGTAACGCGATCTTTGTGAAAAACTGAATATTTGAAGCCTGTCGGAAGTCACAAAATGCTTTTCTTATCAGGGGTCAGACAGCTTCATTTAAGTGAAAAGCAACTGGTCTTTAGAAGCAGTGCTTAAAAAATTATGGGATCCGCTCTTCTTCATCCTTTTTCAAGATTGCACAGGGATGTGTTGACAAATACGTCATGAAATTCTTAGTGAATGAAAACCAGCCTAAGATTAGAAGCCAGGCTTACTCTATCTATAGTCTATTAAATCTGCATCTGACTCCCAGGCATCAGCCTGCTGTATCACTCTCTATCTGTATTTGACTGGAAGCATTCACAAATAGGGAGGACATAAAATATTTAGAGCCCATGAAGCACTCAGGACTGTCAAAAATGATCTATTTCACATACATGGCCATGTGCTGGCGCTTTTAGGGCAAATTTGTCCATTTATGTTGAATATACCTACAGTCTTTGCTTTCTTGAATTTCATTGAGTTCTGTCGTAAAACTAACAATAAGTTTTGAGATGCACTTGAGTTCTGTTCTTTTTCCTTTCTTTTTTCCCCCTAGCCTTTGAGTCATGTATATGTGATTGAGAGAGGCAGATTGTGTTTTCAGAATGAGTGAGTTTTAAGTATTTAAATACTGTAAGCTTTGTCTATGGTGGCTCAGACGGTAAAGCATCTACCTACAATGGAGGAGACCTGGGTTCCATCCCTGGGTTGGGAAGATCTCCTGGAGAAGGATATAGCACCCTACTCCAGTATTCTTGCCTGGAAAATCCCATGGATGGAGGAGCCTGGTGGGCTACAGTCTGTGAGGTCGCAAAGAGTCAGACATGACTGAGCAACTTCACTTTCTTTTTTTCACTTTCTTTTGTCTATAGTTTAGAAAAGGAATGACTGCCAGGAGTCCCCCACCTCCTCCCTTTATGTCTTCATGAGTTTATGTCTTACTGAATTGTCAGAAAAGCTTGTCTTTACTGAAATTTAATAAAGCATAGTAAGCCATCACTTGACACAGACCACCAAGGAGCGCCACCCTCACGTGGCCCTTCCTTACTGGGTTTATTACCCATCAGATGCTGTTCATTCACTCAGTTGTGTCTGACTCCTTGTGACCCCATAGACTGCAGCATGTGAGGCTTTCCTGTCCTTCACCATCTCCTGGAGTTTGCTTAAACTCATGTCCATTGAGTCCGTGATGTCATCCAACCGTCTCATCCTCTATTGCCCCCTTCTCTTCCTGCTCTCAATCTTTCCCAGCATCAGGGTCTTTTCCAGTGAGACAGCTCTCCATCAATAGTGGATATAAATGGTTTTGAGTGAAGAGAATCTTAGCAGGAAGATATTAATAAATGTGTGCTGCTGCTAAGTCACGTCAGTCGTGTCCAACTCTGTGCGACCCCATACATGGCAGCCCACCAGGCTCCCCTGTTCCTGGGATTCTCCAGGCAAGAACACTGGAGTGGGTTGCCATTTCCTTCTCCAATAATATGTGTATCCACACTAATACCACAGCCTAAAGCAAAGAATTGACTCATTTGAAAAGACCCCGATGCTGGGCGGTATTGGGGGCAGGAGGAGAAGGGGAAGACAGAGGATGAGATGGCTGGATGGCATCACTGACTCGATGGACATGAGTTTGAATAAACTCTGGGAGTTGGTGATGGATAGGGAGGCCTGGAGTGCTGATTCATGGGGTCACAAAGAGTCAGACACGACTGAGCAACTGAACTGAACTGAAAGCAAAACAAAATAATGTGTTTTAAATTTCAATATTCTTTGTATTCAGGTTACTGTTGAGTTTTAGTGCTTTCTTATTGTCCCCTGTATCCTTGATGGGGTAGGCAGGATAATTCTACTGTGCTTTTGATCAATTTGTTGTTCTGTCTTTTTTTTTTAAACTTTACAATATTGTATTGATTTTGCCATATATCAAAATGAATCCACCACAGTTATACATGTGTTCCCCATCCTGAACCCTCCTCCCTCCTCCCTCCCCACACCATCCCTCTGGGTCATGTTGTTCTGTCTTTATTTCATTCATTTCTTTCCCTCCACTTGGCCGTCCTTGGTTAGTTCATGAAGAATGCTGTAATCTTACAAATCAAAAATGGGGACTAAAACTTTCTTTAGTGTATCAAATTGTACTTTAAAACTTCATTAAATCTGCAGTGTCAGCGTCTTCATAAATTATATGACCAAGGTGTATTGTTATTATTCAAAGCATTGCAATCTTTAGTTGGAACAAAGAGCCTTTTACTACTACTAGGATTGAGTGAGCTAATGAAATTCTAGTTCACCTTCACTATTTGCTAGAACATGTATATTGCTACTACGTGAAGGAAATACATATTTCTAAGCAGTGTTTGAAAAAGACACTGAGTTTTGTGTGTTTTCCTCACCAGTCCCACCCTGAACACATTTTATACTCTCTCTCTTTCTCTATCTCATATATAATACATTTCCAGACCCAGAATAACATTAACAATTCCCTCCTTCAAAGTGACCTTTAGCCATTTCGGTCACTACTTATATCTGATAATTTACAAAGAAAGGTTAAAACACTTGAAGCTAGGCAGAAAGTTAAGGTAAATGTTATTGAGTTTGCAAAATAAAATTTGGGTTCAAACAAATGTCAAAGTGATGCATGATGAAATCCCAATACCCATGTCATCTGCCGTTTTTCGTTATTGATTAACACTCTCAGAACATTTCAAGCAGCAGTTAACTTAGCTAGTTGGCCAGCAGCTCATCCAGAAAATGCAAAGTGGTAATAAGCACCATGTGAGCAATCTGCTTCTAGACTCATGCTATTCAGTAGATGTTTGATGGAGAGATCTGTGCTAAAATCTACCATAAAAACATTTTGTAGAATCCTAAAAACAGTGTTTCAAACAGTGGAAATAGATTACTCAGCATCATTCATGGTCAAGTATTCTTGAGTCTTCAGAAAATGTGTGTGTGTGTATTTTTTTAATATATTTTGGTAAGTCTCTTAATAACCAAAGGGGTTCTTTTCTATACTTTATAGACATGGTTATAGAAAAGTATTTGAAACTTAATTAAACAGTATTCAGTCCATTTTAGTTCGCTGATTCCTAGAATGTCGACATTCACTCTTGCCATCTCTTGTGTGACCACTTCCAATTTGCCTTGATTCATGGACCTGACATTCTAGGTTCCTATGCAATATTGCTCTTTACAGCATCGGATTTTGCTTCTATCACCAGATACATCCACAGCTGGGTATTCTTTTTGCTTCGGCTCCATCCCTTCATTCTTTCTGGAGTTATTTCTCCACTGATCTCCAGTAGCATATTGGGCCCCTACTGACCTGGGGAGTTTCTCTTTCCGTATCCTATCATTTTGCCTTTTAATACTGTTCATGGGGTTGTCAAGGCAAGAATACTGAAGTGGTTTGCCATTCCCTTCTCCAGCGGACTACATCCTGTCAGATCTCTCCACCATGACCCGCCCATCCTGGGTTGCCCCCTGGGCATGGCTTAGTTTCATTGAGTTAGACAAGGCTGTGGTCCTAGTGTGATTAGATTGACTAGTTTTCTGTGAGTATGGTTTCAATGTGTTTGCCCTCTGATGCCCTCTTGCAACACCTACCATCTTACTTGGTTTTCTCTTACCTTAGACGTGGGGTATCTCTTCCCCGCGACTCCAGCAAAGCACAGCCATTGCACCTTACCTTGGACGAGGGGTCTCTCCTCACCGCCGCCCTTCCTGACCTTGAAGGAGGGTTATCTCCTCACCTCCGCCCTTCCTGACCTCGATTGTGGGGTAGCTCCTCTCGGCTGCGCTTAGCAGCCACCGAGGCGCTTCCAGTCGCAGCCGCCGAGGAACTTAGTGCGCTGGTCGCACTAATGAATCCCTCAGAAGATATGGAGTGGAATCCCTCAGAAGAAATGGAGTGGCCATCATGGTCAACAAAAGAGTCCGAAATGCAGTACTTGGATGCAGTCTCAAAGATGACAGAATGATCTGTCGTTTTTGAGACAGGAATCCCTCAGAAGAAATGGGGTGGCAGGAAGCCCTCAGAAGGAATCTGAGGAAGAAACGGAGGAATCCCTCAGAAGGAATGGAGTGGCCAGAATGGTCAACAAAAGAGTCCGAAATGCAGTACTTGGATGCAATCTCAAAAACGACAGAATGATCTCTGTTTGTTTCCAAGGCAAACCATTCAATGTCACAGTAATCCAAGTCTATGCCCCAACCAGTAACGCTGAAGAAGCTGAAGCTGAACGGTTCTATGAAGACCTACAAGACCTTTTAGAACTAACACCCAAAAAAGATGTCCTTTTCATTATAGGGGACTGGAATGCAAAAGTAGGAAGTCAAGAAACACCTGGAGTAACAGGCAAATTTGGCCTTGGAATACAGAATGAAGCAGGGCAAAGACTAATAGAGTTTTGCCAAGAAAATGCACTGGTCATAGCAAATACCCTCTTCCAACAACACAAGAGAAGACTCTATACATGGACATCACCAGATGGTCAACATCGAAATCAGATGGATTATATTCTTTGCAGCCAAAGATGGAGAAGCTCTATTCAATCAGCAAAAACAAGACCAGGAGCTGACTGTGGCTCAGACCACAAACTCCTTATTGCCAAATTCAGACTGAAATTGAAGAAAGTAGGGAAAACCACTAGACCATTCAGGTATGACCTAAATCAAATCCCTTATGATTATATACAGTGGAAGTGAGAAATAGATTTAAGAGCCTAGAACTGATAGAGGGACTGCCTGATGAACGATGGAATGAGGTTCGTGACATTGTACAGGAGACAGGGATCAAGACTATCCCCGTGGAAAAGAAATGCAAAAAAGCAAAATGGCTGTCTGGGGAGGCCTTACAAATAGCTGTGAAAAGAAGAGAAGCGAAAAGCAAAGGAGAAAAGGAAAGATATAAGCATCTGAATGCAGAGATCCAAAGAATAGCAAGAAGAGATAAGAAAGCCTTCTTCAGCCATCAATGCAAAGAAATAGAGGAAAACAACAGAATGGGAAAGACTAGGGATCTCTTCAAGAAAATCAGAGATACCAAAGGAACATTTCATGCAAAGATGGTCTCGATAAAGGACAGAAATGGTATGGACCTAACAGAAGCAGAAGATATTAAGAAGAGGTGGCAAGAATACACAGAAGAACTGTACAAAAAAGAGCTTCATGACCCAGATAATCATGATGGTGTGATCACTGACCTAGAGCCAGACATCCTGGAATGTGAAGTCAAGTGGCCTTAGAAAGCATCACTACGAACAAAGCTGGTGGAGGTGATGGAATTCCAGTTGAGCTATTCCAAATCCTGAAATATGATGCTGTGAAAGTGCTGCACTCAATATGCCAGCACATTTGGAAAACTCAGCAGTGGCCACAAGATTGGAAAAGGTCAGTTTTCATCCCAATCCCAAAGAAAGGCAATGCCAAAGAATGCTCAAACTACCTCACAATTGCACTAATCTCACACGCTAGTAAAGTAATGCTCAAAATTCTCCAAGCCAGGCTTCAGCAATACGTGAACCATGAACTTCCTGATGTGCAAGCTGGTTTTCGAAAAGGCAGAGGAACCAGAGATCAAATTGCCAACATCTGCTGGATCATGGAAAAAGCAAGAGAGTTCCAGAAAAACATCTATTTCTGCTTGATTGACTATGCCAAAGCCTTTGACTGTGTAGATCACAATAAACTGTGGAAAATTCTCAAAGAGATAGGAATACCAGACCACCTGATCTGCCTCTTGACAAATTTGTATGCAGGTCAGGAAGCAACAGTTAGAACTGGACATGGAACAACAGACTGGTTCCAAATAGGAAAAGGTGTACGTCAAGGCTGTATATTGTCACCCTGTTTATTTAACTTATATGCAGAGTACATCATGAGAAATGCTGGACTGGAAGAAACACAAGTTGGAATCAAGATTGCTGGGAAAAATATCAATAACCTCAGATATGCAGATGACACCACCCTTATGGCAGAAAGTGAAGAGAAACTAAAAAGCCTCTTGATGAAAGTGAAAGTGGAGAGTGAAAAGGTTGGCTTAAAGCTCAACATTCAGAAAACGAAGATCATGGCATCTGGTCCCATCACTTCATGAGAAATAGATGGGGAAACAGTGGAAACAGTGTCAGACTTTATTTTTCTGGGCTCCAAAATCACTGCAGATGATGACTGCAGCCATGAAATTAGAAGACGCTTACTCCTTGGAAGGAAAGTTATGACCAACCTAGATAGCATATTCAAAAGCAGAGACATTACTTTGCCAACAAAGGTTCGCCTAGTCAAGGCTATGGTCTTTCCTGTGGTCATGTATGGGTTTGAGAGCTGGACTGTGAAGAAGGCTGAGCGCCAAAGAATTGATGCTTTTGAACTGTGGTGTTGGAGAAGACTCTTGAGAGTCCCTTGGACTGCAAGGAGATGCAACCAGTCCATTCTGAAGGAGATCAGCCCTGGGATTTCTTTGGAAGGGATGATGCTAAAGCTGAAACTCCAGTATTTTGGCCACCTCATTCGGAGTGTTGACTCATTGGAGAAGACTCTGATGCTGGGAGGCATTGGGGGCAGGAGGAGAAGGGGACGACAGAGGATGAGATGGCTGGATGGCATCACTGACTCGATGAATATGAGTCTGAGTGACCTCTGAGGGCTGGTGATGGACAGGGAGTCCTGGTGTGCTGCGATTCATGGTGTCGCAAAGAGTCAGACATGACTGAGCGACTGATGTGATCTAAACAGTATTCAGATTCATGGGATATCACAACTGGAAGCAAGATAGAAAGCTTCAGAAATGACCTCTCATTTGCCAGGAAAAATATCTGAAGTTGAAAAAGCTAAAGGGGCGTGAAGCTGATACTGCTGTTCAGTTGAACACTACTTATTATGCATACTATTTACACATACACATGCTTGCTTTATTTTCCAGGATATCTCAATTACTAATTAAGCATGTTGAATAGCTATGTGGTCCACTCTTTACCATCTGAGACAAAGGGAATGGGAACCCACTCTAGAATCTTTGGGGCTTCCCTGGTGGCTCAGACAGTAAAGATTTGCCTGCCATATGGGAGACCTAGGTTTGATCCCTACATCAGGAAGATCCCTGGAGAATTCTTGCCTGGCAAATCCCCATGGACAAAGGAGTATGGCAGACTACAGTCCATGGAGTTGCAAACAGTTGGACATGACTGAGTGACTAATATTACTTATTGTCTACTCAGTAGAATAATGCAACTCATTCATCATGTTCAGAAGGATATAGCAAAATCACACAGAAGTTGAGATCTACATCTGGAAAGGAGGACTTAAAATTAAATTAGAATGTTTACACAGAGTGAAATCCCATGCAAAATCCCATGCAGTATCAAGTTCTCTGATACTGGACTCAGAGCTGAGATAATCCATTTGCATGATGGGCGATAGAGCAGGTTCTTTCAATGAGCATGCTAACTTTGAAGGCCACTTCAACTGTGACCGTGTGACTTTTTCAGGGGATGAAGGGGTTTACCTAGTGTTTCTCTTTTTAAATTTCAACTTTGCAGAGGTATGTGAGTAATTGTCTTTAATGTAATTGAGTACACAGTGATTTCCACTTACGGTTTATAATTTTTTCTAATATTTATTTATTTATTTGGCTGAACCAGGTCTTAGTTGCAGCAGGTGGGATCTTCCATCTTTTTTGCGATATGTGGCATCTATTTTTAGTTGTGACGTGTGATCTGTAGTTTCCTGACAAGGGATCGAACCCAGGCTGCACCAGGAGTGTGGAGTCTTAGCCACTGGCCCACCAGGGAAATTCCTATAGTTCTTACTTTTCTTCAAGACAACTCCTCAGTTCATATCAGTTCAATTCAGTTCAGTCACTCAGTCAGTGTCCGACTGTTTGCGACCCCATGAATTGCAGCACGCCAAGCCTCCCTGTCCATCACCAACTCCCGGAGTTCTCCTAATTTCATTCAAAAGCTTCTTCTAGGTCAATAGCTATTGCTAAAATGTATTGAGTAAAGCATGATTTAAGCACACTTTACCATTGATTCAAATTTGTAACATGGCTTTTAGCATATTAAATTAGTCATATATAGGCATACTTTGAAATAACTTGGATCTGCCTTGTACTGTAAGTTACTTTTTCTTACCATGGTCATTCACATCAGATCAGATCAGTCGTTCAGTCATGTCCGACTCTTTGCGACCCCATGAATCACAGCACTCCAGGCCTCCCTGTCCATCACCAGCTCCTGGAGTTCACTGAGACCCACGTCCATCGAGTCAGTGATGCCATCCAGCCATCTCATCCTCTGTCGTCCCCTTCTCCTCCTGCCCCCAATGCCTCCCAGCATCAGAGTCTTCTCCAATGAGTCAACTCTTCGCATCAGGTGGCCAAAATACTGGAGTTTCAGCTTTAGCATCATTCCTTCCAAAGAAATCCCAGGGCTGATCTCCTTCAGAATGGACTGATTGCATCTCCTTGCAGTCCAAGGGACTCTCAAGAGTCTTCTCCAACATCACAGTTCAAAACCATCAATTCTTCAGCACTCAGCCTTCTTCACAGTCCAACTTTCACATCCATACATGACCACAGGTAAAACCATAGCCTTGACTAGGCAAACCTTTGTTGGCAAAGTGATGTCTCTGCTTTTGAAGATGCTATCTAGGTTGGTCATAACTTTCCTTCCAAGGACTAAGCGTCTTTTAATTTCATGGCTGCAGTCACCATCTGCAGTGATTTTGGAGCCCAGAAAAATAAAGTCTGACAGTTTCCACTGTTTCCCCATCTATTTCCCATGAAGTGATGGGACCGGATGCCATGATCTTGGTTTTCTGAATGTTGATCTTTAAGCCAACCTTTTCACTCTCCACTTTCACTTTCATCAAGAGGCTTTTTAGTTTCTCTTCACTTTCTGCCATAAGGGTGGTGTCATCTGCATATCTGAGGTTATTGATATTTTTCCCAGCAATCTTGATTCCAACTTGTGTTTCTTCCAGTCCAGCGTTTCTCATGATGTACTCTGCATATAAGTTAAATAAACAGGGTGACAATATACAGCCTTGACGTACTCCTTTTCCTATTTGGAACCAGTCTGTTGTTCCATGTCCAGTTCTAACTGTTACTTCCTGACCTGCATACAAATTTCTCAAGAGGCAGATCAGGTGGTCTGGTATTCCTATCTCTTTGAGAATTTTCCACAGTTTATTGTTATCCACACAGTCAAAGGCTTTGGCATAGTCAATAAAGCAGAAATAAATTCTTTTATGGAACTCTCTTGCTTTTTCCATGATCCAGCGGATGTTGGCAATTTGATCTCTGGTTCCTCTGCCTTTTCTAAAACCAGCTTGAACATCAGGAAGTTCATGGTTCACATATTGCTGAAGCCTGGCTTGGAGAATTTTGAGCATTACTTTACTAGTTCCTGCTTATACCCAATTCAAGGCTGCAGTCCACGGGGTCGCTGAGGGTTGGACATGACTGAGCGACTTCAGTTTCACTTTTCACTTTCATGCATTGGAGAAGGAAATGGCAGCCCACTCCAGTGTTCTTGCCTGGAGAATCCCAGGAACAGGGCATCCTGGTGGGCTGCCATCTATGGGGTCGCACAGAGTCGGACATGACTGAAGTGACTCAGCAGCAGCAGCAGCAGCAGCAGTATACCCAATTCATTATTTTTCAGGGAAGATTTATTCACATCTTTCTCAAGTGGATAGAATAGACACTTGGCCAAGATTACCTAAGCCACCATGCCGTCAGAAGCTCACTATTGATTACCTATAGATTTCTGTCTCTCTGACTTGGGTTGTGTCTATCGGTGGGTCCCACAGGGCAGTGGTTAGTGTGTTAGTCCAGTTTAATCTGATCTTTAAATGCTCTAGTTTTGTTTCTCGTCTAGAAACAAAAACTATAATACTACTGTAGACAACTTCAAGTATATTGCCATCTCCCTGTCTAAGTATTTTCAAGTCTGACTCTGTCAAGATTAATCTCTGTGTGTTCTTCAGCTACTTAGTGGAGGCTGCTGTTTGTGACAGGGAAGGCAATGGCACCCCACCCCAGTACTTTTGCCTGGAAAATCCCATGGACGGAGGAGCCTGGTAGGCTCCAGTCCATGGGGTCGCTAAGAGTCGGACACGACTGAGCGACTTCACTTTCCCTTTTCACTTTCATGCATTGGAGAAAGAAATGGCAACCCACTCCAGTATTCTTGCCTGGAGAATCCCAGGGACGGGGGAGCCTGGTGAGCTTCCGTCTATGGGGTCGCACAGAGTCGGACACGACTGAAGCGACTTAGCAGCAGCAGGAGCTGTTTGTGAAAGAGCCCATGTCTTTTATTCAGCCCTTTTACTTGATTGCATGCTCCTACTCCTATCTCAACAAAAACATTTGCCAGACCTAAGGAGTCAGAAAAAGTATGGAGAGGAAGTGTGTGTACAAGATCTTGTTAAGAGGAATCATGTTTATCACAAAAAAATAAGGCTTTTAAGAAATACAAACATGTCCAAACATATCTGCTGGTGGAAATGGAGCATGATAGGTGGCTGCCCTGGAGTGTGATGGGTGGAGCATGGTGGGTGGCTGGATTTAGAGGTCATTGACCCAGCCCTTCGGAGAAGGCAATGGCACCCCAGTACTCTTGCCTGGAAGATCCCATGGATGGAGGAGCCTGGTAGGCTGCAGTCCATGGGGTCGCTAAGAATTGGACATGACTGAGCGACTTCACTTTCACTTTTCACTTTTATGCATTGGAGAAAGAAATGGCAACCAACTCCAGTATTCTTGCCTGGAGAATCCCAGGGACGGGGGAGCCTGTTGGGCTGCCGTCTTTGGGGTCGCACAGAGTCCGACACGATTGAAGCGACTTAGCAGCAGCAGCAGCAGACCCAGCCCTTCACAGTGTGAATAATGGCTGTTGGTATTTGAGCAGCAGATCCTGAACTAGCTGTCCCTAGGAAGGTCAGAAAGAATGTATGTTCTGCTGGTCATCTTGATTTGGAAAAAGCAGCTAAGGTGGATGATATTCCAGGTCTTTGCCTTTGTAGAACAGCATGCATTTGTCAAGTGGAACATCTTTGATGCTTCTAAGATATTGTCCATCCATTTGACAACTAGCCTCTTCATAGGACACAGGCATTCTGTAGGCCAGCTTTGCAAACCTTGCTTCATAAGTTTTTCTTAGATTTTGTTTATGTGGACCATTTTTTAAAAGTCTTTATTGAATTTTACAATATTTCTTCTGTTTTATGTTTTTGGTTCTTTGGCTGCAAGGCATGTGGAATCCTAGCTTTCTGACCAGGGATCAAATCCGCATACCCTGCATTGAAAGTTGAAGTCTTAACCACTGGACCACCAGGGAAGCCCCCATACCTTTTTCTTTTCATGCAACCACCTTCTCCCATATTACTGAGTACCCAGAACATTCTAAGTGCTCTCAGAGTCTAACAACTGCTTTTTTCAACTGCATGTCTTCTCAAAGCTCCCACAGCCTTTTATGGGCTCAACTCTTAACGGTGCATCTCGTATTAGGTCTTTTATTGAATCTCTTGTCCTTCTTTTCTGTTTCTCCTTGTAGATTTTGAGCTCCTTCAAGGGAAAACTAGCATTTTTATTTATTTTTGTAAATCTACTCAGAGCTAATAAATGTTTCCTTATAAGTAGGAACAACCAATTGTGCAATAAAAGTGAGTTTGCTCCATTAAAATTCAGTTTAATAGAATCCAGCAAATTTAAAATCTATTTTAGGCATAGTATAAGGCTTATTAGCAATTAGCATTGGTATTACCTTGGAAAATGTTGAGAATCAATGCAATCCGTCTTACAAAGCAGAGCTACTTAACAGAAACACAACATTCCTATTACAACCTATATTATGGAAGCTAGAGTGTGCATTCATGCTCAGTCTTGTCCAACTTTTGTGACCCCCATGGACTGTAGCATGGGATTTCCCAGGCAATACTGGAGCAGGTTGCCATTTCCTCCTTCAGGGGATCAAACTCTTGCATCTCCTACACTGGCAGCTGGATTCTTTACCACTGAGCCACCTGGGAAGCCCCACATATCCTAAAATATACCAAGGGCCTGTTGAATGAAAATTTGTTATTAAAGTTCATGTCCTTGGACTAAATTTTGTGATAGCTAAAGCCTGGAAAATCCCATGGACAGAGGATCCTGGTAGGCTCCAGTCCATGGGGTCGCTAAGAGTCGGACATGACTGAGCGACTTCACTTTCACTTTTCACTTTCATGCATTGGAGAAGGAAATGGCAACCCACTCCGGTGTTCTTGCCTGGAGAATCCCAGGGACGGGGGAGCCTGGTGAGCTTCTGTCTATGGGGTCGCACAGAGTCGGACACGACTGAAGCGACTTAGCATAGCATAGCATGTCATAATATGGAAACTATATTAACTCTTGGTGATTTGCTCATTCTCTTTGTCCCTTAAAGATGATTTTTTGCCTCTAAATAATTTTATTTATATGTGATCATTCCCTAGTGTTGGGTGTGTTTGTGTCTATCTATCTAAATCTATCTAACTATAGAGATCTAGCAATCTAGTTACCCATCTATGTCTCCATATCCCGGTACAAAAATCAAAAAGTAAGGGGTATACGGGAACTCTCTGTGGTATTTTTCTGACCTTTCTGTAAATCTTCAATTATTCTAAATTAAATTGTATTAAAAAATAAATGAGAGCTGCGGTATTTAGAAAGGATTCTCAAATTTAAAACGGCAAAGCTGGTATATCCCTTGATTCCTCTTACATTATGAAGTCAATAAAATTATTCTTGATAATAGCACATTTTATCAAATAATTATTACTATATAGTCTCTCTAGGTATAGATGTACATGTATGTGTGTATTTGGATTCACACAGAAAATAGTTAAAAAGAGTAATCACTAGTATTTGATTCATAAAGTAACATTTAAAAAAATCAGTCACTACATGGGCCTTCCATTTTTACTTTCTTCAAAAACATTTTGAAGATGGCGGATGAGTAAGACAGGGAGAATACTTTCTCCTCCACAAATGCATTAAAAGAACATTTGAATGCTGAATAAATTCTATAAAACAACTTCTGAATGCCGGCAGAGGACATCAGGCACTTAGAAAGACAACTCATTGTCTTCAAAACGAGAAAACGAGCCCTGCGGTAACTCCTTTTGTGGAGAAGTGGCGCGGACACCTGCATTTGCTATTGGCAAGCAGGGGCTGGGCTAGGAGGAGCGGCGAGGCCTGCATTGCTTTGAGAAAAGATTTGGCCTGGCTATCTCGGGCGCTATCTGAGCGAAATAACCAGACTGTCGGTTATCTACTACATCAAAAGCCAGCCCTAACTTAAGACACAACCAGGACTACCTACGGAACAAAGGGCTGCACAGAGTTGGCCGGCTGCAGGCCGTCCCACTCCGGTGACAAGCAGCCAGGGCCAGAGGCGGGCAATTACAGCCCTAGAGAGACACTGTCTAACGGAACTGTGAGTAGGTTTCTGTGCTGACTCACGCTTTTTGGGGCTCTGGATGGTCAACATCTGCCTGAGAAAGTGCGCTGTTTGTATACCCAGAAAACTGAGCGGTGGGGAGGCGATAAGTCGCAGCAGCTGCGCTCGCTGAACATTTCATCTAACTGTGCTACTCGGATCTGGGAAGGGCATAAAACGCAGACTCAACCAAGTCTGTGCTTCTGAGGATTATTCGAGTGCCTGAACCTGGCCAGTTTAGATTTGGGTGTTCATCTCCGCCCCCTCTGTAACAAGGCAGAGATCAGATGTTGAAAAGACCTGTAAACCGCCTCAATAAAGAGAATTCAACAAACTACCAGAATATAGTAAGGACACTCTAAACTTGGCAATTTTAACGAAATGAAGAGACAAAAGAATACCCAGCAGCTAAAGGAACAGGATAGATGCCCACCAAACCAAACCAAAGAGGAAGAGATAGGGAATCTACCTGATAAAGAATTCCGAATAATGATAGTGAAATTAATTCAAAATCTCGAAATCAAAATGGAATCACAGTTAAAGAGTCTGGAGACAAGGATTGAGAAGATGCAAGAAAGGTTTAACAAGGACCTAGAAGAAATAAAAAAGAGTCAACACATAATGAATAATGCAATAAATGAGATCCAAAACACCCTGGAGGCAACAAATAGTAGAATAACAGAGGCAGAAGATAGGATTAGTGAATTAGAAGATAGAATCCTAGAAATAAATGAATCAGATGAGAAAAAAGAAAAACGCATCAAAAGAAATGAGGACAATTTCAGAAACCTCCAGGATAACATCAAACGCTACAACATTCGAATCATAGGAGTTCCAGAAGAAGAAGATAAAAAGAAAGATCATGAGGAAATACTTGAGGAGATAATAGTTGAAAACTTCCCTAAAATGGAGAAGGAAATTACCACTCAAGTTCAAGAAATTCAGAGAGTCCCTAACAGGATAAACCCAAGGGGAAACACCCCAAGACACATATTAATCAAATTAACAAAGATTAAATATAAAGAACAAATATTAAAAGCAGCTAGGGAAAAACATCAAATAACTCACAAGGGAACTCCCATAAGGATAACAGCTGATCTTTCAATAGAAACTCTCCAAGCCAGGAGGGAATGGCAAGACATAATTAAAGTGATGAAAGAAAATAACTTACAGCCTAGATTATTGTATCCAGCAAGGATCTCATTCAAATATGAAGGAGAAATCAAAAGCTTCACAAATAAGCAAAAGTTGAGAGAATTTTGCACCACTAAACCATTTCTTCAACAAAAACTAAAGGACATTCTCTAGATAGGAATCACTAAAAGGGTGTATAAATTCGAACCCAAAACAATAAAGTAAATCTTATTTATCAATAATTGCTTTAAACGTTTATGGGCTGAATGCCCTAATCAACAGATAAAGACTGGCCGAATCGATACAAAAACAAGACCCTTACATACCTTGTCTACAAGAGACAACCAAAAGACTAAAATGGGTCAAATGGATACAAAAACTAGACCCCCATATATGTTGTCTACAAGAGAACCACCTTAAAATACGGGATATATACTGACTGAAAATGAAGGCCTGAAAAAAGATTTTCTATGCAAATATGGACCATAAGAAAACAGGAGTAGCAATACTTATATCAGATAAAAATGACTTTAAAGATCCTGAAAAGGAGACAATGAAGGTTACACATAACGACTTAAAGGAACAATCCAAAAAGAAGTTATAACAATTATATATGCACCCAACATTGGAGCATTTATATATCTAAGACAAACATTAATTAATATGATAGAAGAAATATGCAGCAATACAATAATAGTGGGAGACTTTAATACCCCACTCATATAATCTGGCTGTAATAGACAAAGTTAAGAGCAAAACATATTTACTTATGAGCCTCAAAAAATTCAGTTCATTCAGGAGAGTTTAAAAAAAAAAAAAGACTTATTTGTTCACTCTGTAAAGGTTTATTGACTATTTTATGGGTTTGGTATAACTTTGGGTAGTAGGGAGGAAGAGGTGACAAATGTGATCCTGTCCTAAATAATATATTGTGGTAAAGATAGACCTACCAATATAAAATACCAAGATGTGCCTAAAGATGAGGACACCCAAACTGGACTTTTTGTTTCCTGGACTTTTCATTTCGAGAACAAACCTCCTAATATAGGATGAATTCAACATGATTTTTTTTAAGTGTTCTTTGTGATTATAAACAGAAAGCCATTGGTTAAGAAATTACATATACTTCTCCCCACCATCACTCCCCTTCTTTCTTCCCATTTCCCTCCCACCCTCATTGATCCTTTCCTTTGTCCATTAACAAAAAAAAATAAATGAAAAAAAAAAAAACATTTTGACATTTGTTCGACATGTAATGCTAATTAGAATGTTATATTTAAAGATGTTCATAGATATATCCTAATGATGTTCTAAATGCTATTAGAAAAGTCCTCCATGATGGGTCAGGAGGATCTTCAGGTATAACTTATTTTGGGAAAGCAAATTAGCTTATGGTCAACTAAACTTAGCAGCGATTCAGTGTTGACTGAAAAATGCCACAAGTAGGTTCTTTCTTGATATCGATGAGACTCCACATGCCTAAATGTACTTGAAATAAAGATATACCTGTGAATTATTTATCATAGCACTTTTTAATAGTGCAGCTTGCAATTTGTTTGCAAAATTACCTGAGGCTGTAGCTCAGATGTGAAGATGAAATGGTCATTTCAATACAGTGAGTTTCATATGTAGAAGGAATTTACATTTTCTAATGTAGTTTTCTAATTAACTTTCTTCCTCTTGGAAACAATTTTAAAGACAAATACAACATAGCATTTTCAACTGTAAAATAGGAATTTTTTTTATAGACTAAAAATTTTTTTATAGACTAAAAATTTATAGTCCAGTCTATTCAAATGCAAATAGTTTGTAGACTAAATAGATTGCTTAAGTCAACAGTATCCTGGGCTCTTAACATCTTTCTTAAATTTCCATTATCATATTCATTGCAAATTATATACCATCATTAGATTTATACTCCAAATTGCAAATGTATAATTACTAGAATTTAACCTCTCCCAATTGATGTAATTCAACCTAATTATCCTGGCTACATAAATGCATGCTAATCAACAAGAACACACTTAAATAAAACAAGAATGTTAACACAACAACCACAGAATAAACAAACTTTTGAAACAGGGAAAAAATTCAGGGGCTACTTACATCTTCAACAATAAATCATAAATGTATACTATTTTAAAGTGTTTTCCTAGCCACTCAGACTTACATTGTGGCCAGAATTATTTCAGGGTGTGTTTTGAACTCTGTCCACATTCATGGTTCTTCCTGTATATTCATTTCTTCATTCAGCAAGCCATCTTATTCATTTTGTAAACATTTATTCTTAGCCTGTTATGAATCAGATGATATGGAGGTGTCAGAGCTGAATCAGAAACAATTCCTGTCTTGAGTTTAGTTACATGATTTACTTAAATAAAACTAATTCAAAGAGAAAAGATACTATCACTTTAAAAGTTGTTGTTGCTGTTCAACTGCTCAGTTGTGTCTGACTCTTTGTGACCTCATGGACTGCAGCACATCAGGCTTCCTTGTCTATCACAATCTCTTGGAGTTTGTTCAAATTCATGTCCATTGAGTCAGTGATGCTATCCAACCATTTCAACCTCTTGCTGTCCCCTTCTCCTTTTACCCTCATTCTTTCCCAGCATCAGAGTCTTTTCCAGTGAGTGGGCTCTTCACATCAGGTGGCCAAAGTATTGGAGCTTCAGCTTCAGCATCAATCCTTCCAATGAATATTTTCAGGGTTGATTTCCTGTAACTTTAAAAGGTTAATCAAATAATTCATTTTCTTGCTTCATGTGGTTGTTCAGTCACTAAGGCATGTCTGGCTCTTTGTGGACATGAATTCATGAACTACAGCATCCCAGGCTTCCCTGTCCTTTGGTATAGTTCAGTTCAGTTGCTCAGTCATGTCTGACTCTTTGTGACTCCATGTACTGCAGCACACCAGGCTTCCCTGTCCATCACCAATTCCTAGAGCTTACTCAAACTTATGTCCATCAAGGCAGTGATGCCATCCAACCATGTCTTCCTCTGTTGTCCCCTCTCCTCCTGCCCTCAATCTTTCCCAGCATCAGGGTCTTTTCCAAAGAGTGGAAAAGGTTCTTCACATCCCTGTCCTTAAGTCTCCCTAAATGACTTCCCATGGGACTTAAATTCCAGCTTAACTCCTAACCTGTAAGACCCCACTTGACCTGGCTCTAACCTCTCTCCTGCTCTCCAGGTCTACAGTGCAGCAGTCGTGGGAGGTATATTTCTGTTCCTAAAAGGTGCCTAACTCATTGCTGCCTCAGGACCTTGGAACTTGCTTATTGCTTCTGTCTGGAAAGATAGCTTTTGTTTCCTCATACCTCAGCCTCATCCAAGTCAGATTCTAGGCAGTGCTTTCTTATTACCTCTGTGTGTTTCTTAGAAACTGTATCAGAAAAAAAAGTCATATACTTTCCTAGAAAGAAAAAAATGAGAGATTTCCTAACCAGGGATTTTATACCAGAGAAATCACAGCCATAGTCAACAATCTTATGAAAACAAAAGCGCTCTCCTGTACGCAATTTAAATTATCCTGAAGCCTTACACATTGGTGTTTCCTTTTGAACTGTGTGGGACTTCCCATGTGGCTTTAGTGGTAAAGAAGCTTCCTGTCAATGCAGGACGCATAAGCAACAGGGGTTCAATCCCTGGGTCATAAAGATCCCCTGGAAGAGAGCGTGACAACCCACTCCAGTACCTTTGCCTGGAGAATCCCATGGACAGAGGAGCCTAGCAGGCTACAGTCCATGGAATCACAAAGAGTCAAATACAACTGAGCGACTAACACTTACACTTACTTTGAATTCTGTCTCTAATAAGTACTTGATACGAAAGTACAATTGTCCCTAGGGTGTCACAAATTTATCTGAAGTCCATATGGAAATTACAATAAGGCATTACCAATTTCATTAACTATTTTTTAAAACGTACTTTCTTGTGCCAAGCCTTAGTTGCGGCATGTGGGGTCTAGTTCCCTGATCAGAGATAGAACCCAGGCCCCCTTCCTTGAGAGCCTGGTGTCTTAGGCACTGGACTGCCAGGGAAGTCCCCTTTAACTATTATTTTACTGTTTATAATTTATAGGACTTTGAGGGCAGATAATTTGGATGCTCCAGATCTCTCTTAAAAGCTGCTAAAGTAGGTTGTGTTTATGTCCTTTTATTTTCATGACTTTGTTTACATCAGGGAGAGTCCCTGTGATGCACAAATATTATGTCTCCTTCATTGAAAAGAACTTTTATTTTTGAGTTTACTCTATATTTGCCCCCATTTACCTTTTCTTACATGGTCAGTGGATTCAGCCACAGGCACTTAGTATTTTCCCAGAGTACTGGCTCTATGAAAAACTAGTCATCTGATTTCTGGAAAGATCATCTAATTAATTATTTAATTTAATATCTGATACTTTGCCTAAGTTTATTTTATATAAAAACAAGGTTTTCTGTGTAAAAATAAGATGTCCGACTCTTTGTGACTCCATGGACTGTAGCCTGCCAGGCTCCTCTGTCCATGGGATTTCCCAGGCAACAATACTGGAGTGTGTTGCCATTCCCTTCTCCAGGGGATCTTCTCAACCCAGGGACCAAACCTGTGTCTTCTGCATTTGCAGGCAGATTCGTTTAAGCCTCCTGGGAAGCCCCAAAATAAGGTTGCTGCTACTGCTGCTAAGTCGCTTCAGTCGTGTCCGACTCTGTGTGACCCCATAGACGGCAGCCCACTAGGCTCCTCTGTCCCTGGGATTCTCCAGGCAAGAACACTGGAGTGGGTTGCCATTTCCTTCTCCAATGCATGAAAGTGAAAAGTGAAAGTGAAGTCGACCAGTCATGCCCGACTCTAGCGACCCCATGGACTGCAGCCCACCAGGCTCCTCCGTCCATGGGATTTTCCAGGCAAGAGTACTGGAGTGGGTTGCGGTTAATTGAATATAAATAGAAATGAGGATCATGGATAGACTATATATATATATATATATATATATATATATATATATATATATGAAATATACTAATCAGGAGAGGTGCAACAGTGGACTTTGGGATTTTAAGAAGAAAGTGGTTTCAACTCATTGGCCTCCAGTTTTCTCATTTCAGAGCTGAGGGATTAATGTAGATCAGGGAAGGCAAGTAGGTTCTCTCTTTCTTGCCAAACCACATTGGTTGGGAGAGGCCAGTGCTCTATATTGAGAATCTTGAGGCACATGTGGGGTCACCAGAGAACACAGCGATTACACCTTTAGGTTGGTCAGGAACACATAATTTTGAAGTGCCAGCAGATATTACATTTTTTACAACTTAAGATTTGTGGCAATCTTGTATCAAACAAGTCTATCAGCTCTATTTTGCCAACAGTATCTCTTCACTTTGTATCTCTGCATCAAATTTTAGTGATTCTCATAATAGTCCAAAGTTTTTCATTATTATTGTATTTATTATGATGGTGCATGACCAGTGATCTTTGATGTTACTGTTTTAATTGTTTTGGGGCTCCACAAACATCACTGTCTTATTTCAAGAAATTGCTACAACCATCAATTGCTACAGCCATCAACAACCACCACCTGACCAGTTAGCAGCCATCAGCATCGCAGCAAGGTCTTCTTCCACCAGCAAAAAGCTGTCTGACTCACTAAAGCCCATATGATGGCTCATATTAAGGTATACACATTGTGTTTTTTAGACATAATGCCATTGCACATGTAAGACTACAGCATAGTATAAATATAATTTTTATATGCACTGGGAAACCAAAAAAAGAAGTGTGACTCATTTTATTGGGATATTTGCTTTATTGTGGTGGTCTGGAACCAAACCTATAATATCTTTGAGGTATGCCTGTGTTTATCCACACCGATTCTACTTTGTTGTGATTTAATTTAAATAAATGGATAATAAACATATGGTCACTCCCCTTTCCAATGTCCTTCAAAGTTCAGTTCTGCTTAAATGTTATATTTATGTCTCTAAATAACCTTTCCTATAGTAATTGGCACCACCAGAATGAATTTGTCAGCTCCTGACTTGTTTTCTCTCTCTTTGCCAGTGTCTCAAAATTGAATCATTAATTTGGAATAAGGCAGCCCTAATCCCCAAATCTAGTGGATATCTGTTGGGTTTCTACATTCTTCCCAATAATCAAACTTATTCTCATCCAACCCAGGGTTCTGTTGCTTACTCAAGCCATCAAGACCTAGAATGTCATCATTCTCTCACGGTCCATCACCTCTGTATAGGTCTTGACCATAAATCTGGGTTATTTTCTGAAATATGCTAGTGATTCCATCTGAGACTTCATGTCCCTGAGTCTGGAGTGCCATCCTAAACCAGTACCAATGACTGGATGTTGTGTCATGCCCTCTTATTCCTATCAGTCCTCATTCCTTTCCAGTGAATTCTCATCTTAAATAATAATGGTAATTATAGAAATCATGTTTTGAGCAGGTACTATCCTGGATTATCTCATTCTTAAAAACAATGTATAAAAACCACATCTTGCAGATGGGGAAGTGGAGACTTAAGAAAGCTAAGTCACTTGCTCAAAGTCACACAGCTTGTGAATACTACCATTGAACATGAACTGAATGGCCTGAAGCCAGACCTGTTTTCTGAACTCCACTCTGGGGCTCCCCTGGAATCACTGATTCACAGCTTCTGCTGGACTGCTCAGAGGTGGAATGCAGGAACAAAGAAGACCTGCCTTTTCTACACTGGGCCCCTTCCCCTCATACCCCTTTAACTATTTTTTATGACTATATTATTATGTGTTCAGAGAACCTTTGCTTGGCACTGGGGTTATGTAAAAGACAAGAGAGGCACAATCCTTTCTATCCAACTAAGCATCTGGCAGGAGAAAGAAACCTTAATCACCTAATTTTACAAAGAATTGCAAGTCTACTGTTGTCATAAGCTCACTAAGGAAGATCGCTGTGCACATGAAAAGCCAACAGGACGACGTGACCTATTCTAGCAGGTCAGAGATATTTTGCCTCATCAACTCAATCAGATGGCTCAGTACTTGCTGTCTGACTCACACCCCACTTCCTTTCTAGATTCAGCCACAAGAAAGTTTGCAGCAGAATTCTAGCTCTGCACAGGTCCCAGCATGCTTTGTGGCTCTCCCAGTTCACAGCAGGCTCATCTTCATTAATAGAGGTTTTACTAAATATATTTGTTAACATATTTCAGGCTACCATTACCTTATCAAGCCTCTGCTCTGCTGAAATATGGAGCAATATTGTTTTATTGATTGGGTACCTACTGACGGTAGCAATATGCACACACGCATTATTCTCATACCACTATAGCTTTAATAGTCTGGAGGTAATATCAAAAGTAATTTACTGTCATCTGTATATGGCAGTTCCAATGTTGTGGTCGTTAGAGCTGCCAGTTTGGAAATTCTGGTCTGCATACCAATGAGTCATCTAAAGTCTTTTTGGAACTAACTTGATCAGACCAGATAGCAACAAAGACCAGTCCTCTGAACAGCATCACTGATCTAATTGCTATACACAAGTACAGTGAATGCAACTGATTTACTAGGAATGAGAGACTTACTTTATCCTGAGCTTACAGTGGAGTCAGTGACAAGAACTGAATGAGAAGTTGGTAACATGTTGACTTAATTTAGTGTCAAAATCCTGCAACTTTCTGCTATCTGCATTGCAGGCTTAAACCCATGAGCTGAAGATAGCAGAGGTATAGGGCTTCCCAGGTGGCACTAATGGTACTGCTAATGCAGGAGTCATGGATTTGATCTCTGGGTAGGGAAGGTCACCTGGAGAAGAAAATGGCACCCCACTCCAGTATTCCCACTCCAGTATTCTTTTATGGAAAATTCCATGGACAGAGAAGCCTGGCAGGCTACCATCCATGGGGTCGCAAAAAGTCAGATACGACTGAGCAAACGAGCACACATGTTAGATAAAGAAAATACTGAAACAGTTTTTGTTTCCCCTCACCAGTGATAACACTAAGAATTTTTATGTACTAAGTCCTTCAATATTTTATATTACCAAGGGCTCAATCTTAAGCAGAAGCAAACAAAATCCTACTATTGTAAAAACTCACTTTATGTTCATTGCTTTGCTTGGCCTAAATGCATTTTGAGAAATGAAAAAATAGAACTTAAGTTCCATAAAGTGGTGTAGATCTTATGGATCCACTTTAACTCTTGGATATCTTTGATGGCATCCCATTCCATAAATCACATTTATGTAAACATTGAACAGGAGAGAAACAATTACATTGTTTTCATTTTTTGTTT
Source organism: Tragelaphus eurycerus (assembly GCA_935064755.1). Taxonomy (NCBI): domain Eukaryota; kingdom Metazoa; phylum Chordata; class Mammalia; order Artiodactyla; family Bovidae; genus Tragelaphus; species Tragelaphus eurycerus. The sequence continues at coordinate 889,399 of CAKXYN010000096.1, forward strand.
TACTAGCATACAGTGATTAAGTGAAAATCCTCATACATATCTCCTTTAGCTCATTTAGCTGCCCTTAGATAGACATCTATAAAAAGTGGGAGAAAAACAAGCTATTAAAAATATGTGCAGTTGGATTTCAATTACATAAATCTTAAAAACACACATATTATTTATAGATAAATTTATTTATATTGTAGAAATTCAAAACCATGCATAGGAAGACCACACCAACTTGTAGAAGATATTTCTAGAGATAAAGGCAGTATAGGATGAAAGTAACATTTTAGCAATGTCTGTAACATTATATTTCTTTAAAAAAATGATCTGGAACAAATTGCAGTATGTTAACATCTGTTCAGTCTTGGTGATAATTATGTAGATGTTTTATTTTTCTTATACCTTTAAATATGCTTGGAATATTTCATAAGTTCTGTTAAAATTAAGTTTCATAAGAAGTTTCAGGATATTACTTAGGAGAGAAATTCTCTCGTGTATCATAAAACATTCAAGTTATAAATCTTTGATATATACACTCAAATTCATGTCCATTGAGTCAATGATGCTATCTAACCATTTTATCCTCTGCCACCCCCTTCTCATCCTGCCCTCAATCTTTCCCAGCATCAGGGTCTTTTCCAACGAGTAGGCTCTTTGCATCAGGTGGCCAAATACTGGAGCTTCAACTTCAGCATCAGTCTTTCCAAAGAATATTCAGGATTGATTTCCTTTAGGATTGACTGGTTTGATCTTCTTGCTGTCCAAGGAACTCTCAAGAGTCTTCTCCAACACCACAGTCTAAAAGCAGCAATCTTTTGGCTCTCAGTCTTCTTTATGGTCCAGCTCTCACATCCAAACACGACTACTGGAAAAACTATAGCTTTGACTATGCAGACCTTTGTTGGCAAAGTGATGTCTCTGCTTTTTAATACACTGTCTAGGTTTGTCATAGCTTTTCTTCCAAGAAGCAAATGTCTTTTAATGTCATGGCTGCAGTCACTGTCCTCAGTGACTTTGAAGTCCAAGAAAATAAAAGCTGCACCAACACAAAGTCACTGTCTTCTTCTGTCACTTGCTGTCTGCTAGGGAGGGCTGGCTCACACTTTAAAGCATTCATCCTGATATAAATTTCCAGGGGATGCTTTTGAAGCCAGACAAGAATCTTAATATAGGCATTCTCTATCTGCTACCACTCTTACTCACTGCTGCTTTAAAATTCTCCTTTTATTCAAATTAAATACCTTACAGTCATTCAGAAACTGTTCCTTATGTTGCCACATCTTCCCACCGTCAGAGCAGTTAATTAGTTCTTGGCAGGTCTGAGATTCTGAAGAGCTTGAAAGGATGATTTGCAGTTGTGCGCTGAAGTACAGCAAGATGCTTCAAATAAACATGGTTACAAGTCCATTGTTTGGCATTTGTCAATTTCTACACCATCTAGATTTTCATTTATTTGGCAGACATAGAAAGCCTTATTTATTTCACATTTCTGAAGGTAGAGCCGTCATCATTTCTAATACCTGAACAAATGAAGGCTGTAAAAAAACCTAAGGAAAAGCATTAAAGAAAAATGGGATCTTATTGAAGTAAAAAGCCCTATAAAATCTGAAAAGGGCTTTGCTATGGAAGACCTATACTGTAAAATTGATTCTTATTACTACTGTTACCTTTGAAGAGGTCAACAATGAGAGACATACAGAGAATCTTTTTTTATTCATCTTTGCCAGCAAAATAGGGTCCTTTCTTCTGAGACTGGCATTCAGAATCTTCAGAGGTTTGAACCTAGCACATTTCTCTGATTATTTCTTCCAGTGTTTATCTGTACATGTGCTACATGGTAATTTTTCATCATTTCAGCCCTTCTTAACAGCCTGACTCAATTTTTACTTGCTTCCAGAGCCTTTTTTTCTTCTACTGGGGGTTCTTCCCTCCTAAGGACAAATTATGAAAAATATAGGATGTCCAGTTAAATTTGAGTTTCAGATAAACAAGGGATATTTTTCAGTCTAATAATGGAATATGCAATATTTGGGCTATACTTGTACTAAAAATTTAAATCTTGCATATATGAAGTTCAAGTTTAACTGGCTGTCCTGTACTGTATCTGGCAACCCTACTTCCTCTGAACTCTTGGGGGACTGACTATTCTTCAGTTCAGTTCAGTTCAGTCGCTCAGTCGTGTCCAACTCTTTGCGACCCCATGAATCGCAGCACACCAGGCCTCCCTGTCCATCACCAACTCCCGGAGCTCACTGAGACTCACGTCCATCAAGTCAGTGATGCCATCCAGCCATCTCATCCTCTGTCATTCCCTTTTCCTCCTGCCCCCAATGTCTCCCAGCATCAGAATCTTTTCCAATGAGTCAACTCTTCGCATGAGGTGGCCAAAGTACTGGAGTTTCAGCTTCAGCATCATTCCCTCCAAAGAAATCCCAGGGCTGATCTCCTTCAGAATGGACTGGTTGGATCTCCTTGCAGTCCAAGGGACTCTCAAGAGTCTTCTCCAACACCATAGTTCAAAAGCATCAATTCTTCAGCACTCAGCCTTCTTCACAGTCCAACTCTCACATCCATACATGACCACAGGAAAGACCATAGCCTTGACTAGGCGAACCTTTGTTGGCAAAGTAATGTCTCTGCTTTTGAATATGCTATCTATGTCAGTCATAACCTTTTTTCCAAGGAGTAAGTGTCTTTTAATTTCATGACTACAGTCATCATCTGCAGTGATTTTGGAGCCCAGAAAAATAAAGTCTGACACTGTTTCCACTGTTTCCCCATGTATTTCCCATGAAGTGATAGGACCAGATGCCCAGATCTTTGTTTTCTGAATGTTGAGCTTTAAGCCAACTTTTTCACTCTCCACTTTCACTTTCATCAAGAGGCTCTTTAGTTCTTCACTTTCTGCCATAAGGGTGGTGTCATCTGCGTATCTGAGGTTATTGATCTTTCTCCCAGCAATCTTGATTCCAGCTTATGCTTCTTCCAGTCCAGCATTTCTCATGATGTACTCTGCATATAAGTTATCATTCACTTATTGCATGGTATTCCCTACCCAGTCCTATCATACCCCTTTAGTCAGATTTTCAGCTCCATGGAAACAGAGAGGAGTTCCATTTCCAGTTTGGATGCAAAAGGATAAGCAAGATCTTCTTTCATGTGATAAAACTCAGAGATCACCAGGCCAACATACAAACAAAAACAATTATATATTTTTTAAGACATGAAAGAATTGTGAGTACAAAGAAATGTTAAAGATATAATACCAGAGAAGCTGATAGACGTGAGATGAGTTTCTGTGGCTAGTCAAGAAGCATAAAGGAGTCAGCCAAAGAAGGTCTGTCTTTGCTGGGACTAGGAGAAACCAGTCCATGCTGGACAGTTCTTGGACTGGCATGTTATATTTTAATCTAATGTCATTCCAAACACTAATCCTCTGTACCTAATAATTCCCTCTCTGGGAGTTTTGCTGAGTAAGCAGAGGCTGGGAGCTGGGATGGGAAGTGAAAAAAGACAGTGTGATCTTGGAGCCAGAAAAAAAGAAAGATCAATACCTGCAGGGAATAATAATAAATATGACATTGTAAGAAACAATGGAGGTGAAAAAAATAAAACAAAACCTTTGAGGTGCTGAAACACAAAAACTATATAATACTGTCTATCTAAAATTCTATATTGGAGAAGGAAATGGCAACCCACTCCAGTGTTCTCGCCTGGGAAATCCCATGGTCAGAGGAGCTTGGGTGGCTACAGTCCCTGGGGTTGCAAAAGAGTCATACATGACTCTTGCAAAAGAGTCAGATTAAACAAGAAATTTTATGAAAAAAATAAAAGAAATCACTAAAATTATGGTTATATAAAAATATTTTCAGATAAACAAAAGATAAGAGAAATGATTGTTGGCAGATTCACACTATCAAATATGCTAAAGAGAGTTTTTCAGACTGAAATGAAATGATGCCAGATGGATATTTATATCTACAATAAGGAGTAAATAGCCTTGATACAGGGAAGAATAAAGGGTTAATATAAAAGATTATCTTCTCTCTTAAATTTTTAAAAAGTCAATTAAAATTTTTTACATTATATGTAATATGAATTCAAGGTTGATCATGATAAGTTGTAATCCCTAGAGGGCTGATTATAAAAATAATAAAAATAGGCATAGCTAAAAAAGCCAGTAGACAAGATACTAAAACATGCTCATTTATTCCACTCCTCTCCAGATAAAAAAGTAGAAAGAAGGAACAAAGAATTAAAAGAAACAAAAAGAGAATAAAGACCCTGTTTCCTTTGGATATTTCTATCTTTGTCATGAACTAATATTTTTTAATTGAAGTATAGTTGCTTACAATATATGATAGTTTCAGGTGTACAGCAAAGTGACTCAATTGTACATGTATATGTATGTCTGTGAATATATAATATATTTTTTCTCTTTTGCAGATTCTTTTTCCTTATACGTTATTATAAAATTGCATATAGTTCCCTGTACTATACAGTAATTCTTTGTAGTATGTCTGCTTTATATATAGTAGTAGTTTGTTATTAATTGCAAACTCCTAATTTATTCTTCTCCCTCCCTTTCTCCTGTGGTCATGGTAAATTTATTTTCTATGTTTTTCTAAGTTCGTTTTCTAAATATGTTCTCTGTCTTTGTCATAAACTACTTTACTTTTCTGAAATGAATGAGAAAACCACACCTCTTCCAGCTCAGAGAATCAGTGCATCCTAACCCTGTTCTTTGTGGGCCTCTGTGAGCTGTAGTCAGAGGGGCTTGCCTGGAATGCTGTATCTGTGTGGTCAGTTCTTCATGTGAGTTTTGTTTTTCAAAAGCTTTCATGAGATGCAATTTATGTGTAATAGGGTTCACCCTTTTAAAGGATACAGTTTAATGTTTTTATGATGTTTACAGAGATTTGCAATAATCATGGTAACCTAATTTAAAATATTGCATGAATATTTTATACATGCAATATTTCGGGAAACTATGATCAATTTTGCTAATTATTAGAGAAATGCAAATCAAAACTACAGTGAGGTATCACCTCACACCAGTTAGAATGGCCATCCTCAAAAAGTCTGGAGTCAGTAAACAACTGGAGAGACTGTGCAAAAACCTTCAACACTGTTGGTGGGAATATAAATTTATATAGCCACTATGGAGAACAGTATGTAGATTCCATAAAAACCTAAAAATAGAACTATCATATGATCCAGCAATCCCATTCCTTGGCATATATATGAGAAAATTATAATTCAAAGATACATGTACCCAAGTGCTCGTTGCAGCACTGTTTACAATAGCCAGGACATGGAACCAACCTAAATGTCCATCATCAGAGGAATGGATAAAGATGCTGTGGTTAATGTAGACGATGGAATGTTACTGAGCCATAAAAAGAAGGAAATAATGCCATTTGCAGTGATATGAATGGACCTAGAGATTGTCACACTAAATGAAGTAAGTCAGACAGAGAAAGACCAGTATCATATGATATCACTCATATGGGGATCTTTTTAATATGTTGTTGGATTCTGTTTGCTAGAATTTTGTTGAAGATTTTTGCATCTATGTTCATCAGTGATACTGGCCTTTAGTTTTCTTTTTTTGTGGCATCTTTGTCTAATTTTAGTGTTAGGGTGATGGTGGCCTCATAGAGTGAGTTTGAAAGTTTGCCCTCCTTTGAAATTTTCTGGAAGAGTTTGAGTAGGGTAGATGTTAGCTCTTCTCTAAATTTTTGGTAGAATTTACCTGTGAAGCCATCTGGTCCTGGGCTTTTGTTTGTTGGAAGATTTTTGATTACAGCTTCAATTTCCATGTTTTTGATGGGTCTGGTAAGATTTTCTATTACTTCCTGGTTCACTTTTGGAAGGTTATATTTTTCTAAGAATTTGCCCATTTCTTCCAAGTTGTCCTTTTTATTTGCATATAATTGCTGATAGTAGTCTCTTATGATCTTTTGTATTTCTGTGTTGTCTGTTGTGATTTCTCCATTTATGTTTCTAATTTTTTTTTATTATTCTCTCTTTTTTTCTTAATGAGTCTGGCTAATTGTTTGTCTGTCTGTCTTCTCAAAGAACCAGCTTTTAGTTTTGTTGATTTTTGCTATAGTCTCCATTTCTTTTTCAGTTATTTATGCTCTGATTTTTATGATTTCTTTCCTTCTACTAACTTTGGGGATCTTCTTTTCTTCTTTTTCTAGTTACTTCAGATGTAAAGTTAGGTTGTTTATTTGATGTTTCTCTTGTTTCTTGTATTTCTTGTAAGCTTGTATTGCTATGAATCTCCCTCTTAGCACTGCCTTTAGTGAATTTCATAGGTTTCGGGTTGTCATGTTTCATTTTCATGTTTCTACACATATTTTTATTTCCTCTTTTTATTTCTTCTATGATTTGTTGATTATTCAGAAGCATGTTGTTTAGCCTCCATATGTTTGTATTTTTAATAGTTTTTTTCCCTGTTCAGTTCAGTCACTCAGTCGTGTCTGACTCTTTGCGACCCCGTGAATTGCAGCATGCCAGGCCTCCCTGTCCATCACCAACTCCCGGAGTTCACTCAAACTCACGTCCATCGAGTCAGTGATGCCATCCAGCCATCTCATCCTCTGTTGTCCCCTTCTCCTCCTGCCCCCAATCCCTCCCAGCATCAGAGTCTTTTCCAATGAGTCAGCTCTTCACATGAGGTGGCCAAAGTACTGGAGTTTCAGCTTTAGCATCAGTCCTTCCAAAGAAATCCCAGGGCTGATCTCCTTTAGAATGGACTGGCTGGATCTCCTTGCAGTCCATGGGTTGACATCTAATCTTATTGAATTGTATTTGGAAAAGATGCTTGAAATGATTTCAAGTTTTTTGAATTTTCCAAGGCTAGATTTATGGCCCAGTATATGATCAGTCCTAGAGAATGTTCCATGTGCACTTGAGAAAAAAGGTGAATTCTGTTGTTTTTAGGTGAAATGCCCTATAGATACCAATTAGGTCTAACTGGTCCATTGTATCATTTAGACCTTGTGTTTTGTTGCTAGTTTTATGTTTGGTTGATCTATCCATAGGTGTGAGTGGGGTATTAAAGTGCCCCACTATTAATGTGTTACTGTTAATTTCCCCTTTCATACTTGGTAGCATTCGCCCTACATATTGAGGTGCTCCTATGTTGGGTGCATACATATTTATAATTGTTGTATCTTCTTCTTGAATTGATCCTTTGATCATTACGTAGTTTCCTTCTTTGTCTCTTATCACAGTCTTTATTTCAAAGTCTATTTGTCTGATATAAGTATTGCTACTCCTGCTTTCTTTGGGGCCCCATTTGCATTCTAAAAAATGGTACAAATGAACTTATTTATAAAACAGAAATAGACTTATAGATATAGAAAACAAATTTATGGTTACTAAGGGGCAAAGGAGGGGGATGAATTGGGAGATTCATCTACACTGCTGCTGCTGCTACTGCTAAGTCGCTTCAGTCGTGTCCGACTCTGTGCGACCCCATAGATGGCAGCCCACCAGGCTCTCCCATCCCTGGGATTCTCCAGGCAAGAACACTGGAGTGGGTTGCCATTTCCTTCTCCAATGCATGAAAGTGAAAAGTGAAAGTGAAGTTGCTCAGTCTTGTCCGACTCTTAGCGACCCCATGGACTGCGGCCTACCAGGCTCCTCTGTCCATGGGATTTTCTAGGCAAGAGTACTGGAGTGGCGTGCCATTGCCTTCTCCGTCATCTACACTACTACTAACTAAAAATAAGGACCTACTGTGTAGCACAGGGAACTCTGCTCAATATTCTGTAATGACCTCTATGGGTAAAGAATCTAAAAAAGAGTGGGTATATACATATGTACAGCTGATTCACTTTTCTGTAAATCTGAAACTAACATATTATGAATAAACTATGCTCTAATAAAAATTAATTTAAAATACAAATCAAAAATAAAAGTAATTAAAAAAGGAAAAAGTATGTTTCATCATCTCCAAAGAAACCTTCTACTCATCTGCCCCTTTCATGTAGCCACTCGGCTTGTTAAATTTTGGAATCCCAGGCTCTACCTTAAAGACTCCGAAACCACATGCCTTGGGGTAGATAGGAACACATGTGTGTTTTACGAGCTTCTGCAGATGCTTTGGGGGAACACAAACAGTTGACAACCACATCAGTAATTGTTATTCTCCTCTCCTTAAACCTATTTCACTTTGTCTTTTGTTGCATCCTGGAAGTTCACAAACATCTTGTACTCCATGGTGAGATTGAGCTTGTGCCCTCTTCCAGCACTGCCTGACCCCAGAGGCTCATCTTCCAGTGCCTTGTTTGTGATGGGTTCCCCCAGTTGATGCTGTCTGAGGGCCCTATGAAAACTCACATAGATTTAAAAGGAAAAAAGAATAATGCTAAAGAATACAAGCAAACCTTTTAACTGATCAATATAAATCACAGTAGACAGTAGTGGTTAAGAACAAGAGCATGAAGTGAGATCAGGTCCAATCAAAGGGGTCTCTGTGAAGTTGAGCAAATCACTCCAACTCACAGCAAGTTCTACTCTGGAATAACACCTTCTTCTTGAATTTAGGATTAGGATAAAATGAAACAAAAGAAGTCAGTTATCTGGAAGAATGCCTGGGACATGATAAGCATTCAATAGATATTAATTATTATCATTATAGTTTATGGCTCACAGTTTCAGGCTAGGCTTGTTGTTGTTGTTTAGTCATGAAGTCGTGTCTGACTCTTGTGTGACCCCGTGGACTGTAATCCTCAAGGCTCCTCTGTCTGTGGAATTTCCCAGGCAAGAATACTGGAGTAGGTTGCCATTTCCTTCTCCAAGGAATCTTCCTGATCCAGGGATTAAACCTGAGTCTTCTGCTTTGGCAGGCAGATTCTTTACCACTGAGCCACCTGGGAAGCTCTTATTAAGACCAATTTGAAGAAGCATTTTGCTGCTGTGTCCCACTATCAAGTTAAGAGGCTTGAAATTTTATAACCACGTCTTGTTTCATGGCATGTTGTCACTAAGAAATAGATATATGAAGACACAGAAGGAAGTGGCAGGGTAGTAGATTGTCTACCTTATTCAGATGGAATTTAGAAAAGTTGAGTCTGCACATTTTTTGCAACTATTATCATGGAAGCATAGAGTACAATCATGTATCTTTGCTGGTGAAAGATGGTTAGAAAGCCTCACATGTTGTATAGTTCCTATTTTTTCTATAGTAATTCAAAAGCCATCGTACCCTCTCTCTATATAAAACATTTGGGGTAATTAATTTTTTTTTTACATATATCTGTCTGTCCTTGTTTCTTGTTTCATGAATAATATTCTATGTTCTCTGACACTCTAAAGTAATCACAGGAATTCTGAAATTAATCAGTCCACCAAGACAAGGGAAAGGAGAGGGGAGGGAGTGTGCTGTTACTTTAGGGTGGAAAGCTGTGTGTTGTTTGACTGCAAATACAGAGGCAGCTTTGATTGGGGCAACATAGGAGAGATACAAGAGCAATCAGAGGAATCTATTAAAGATCTCCCGGGCAGAGGGAAATGTCAGCGTAGGAAATATTCATGTGGGGAGGAAACAGCTGGTTAAAAATACTGAGTATCCATCATGTGGAGAAATAAACATGGAGATGAGCACCATGAGAGCACAGGCTTCTTGCCAGGACTGGGATGAGGGCAGGGATGGGCTTAGAATACATACCCACACACACGCGCATGCACACACACACACACACACACACACATGCACACACTCCAGTATCTTCGGACTGCTTGCCAAGGACAGTGACAAGAGCCTATCCTTTGCCTGGTGATGGGAAGAATGAGAGCTGTGGGCTGACTCAAGTTACCTTGAGAAGGAATATCTCGGGCTGTTATTTTCATTGATTTCATAGCTCTTGAGGCCACAGCAGCTCTCCCATCACAGCCACAGAGCCCAGGAGACAGTTCTCCCAACAGGACAGCTCTTATACCCCTTCCTTGTATACTTTCATCTATTGAGCTTCCTTTGGGGGAAAAATATTTCTGGGAGATAAGGGTGCTTGCCTTATTGTGTGCAGGGAACTCCTGAGAGGTATATACTTTAGAACTTAGAGAGTCTGACAGAGAAAAAAATTGAGAAAGAGGAGTTCAGCAGTAAAACAAAAACAATCATGACTCCCATGAAATACTGAGTTGGCCAAAAATTTTGTTTTCCATAACACCTTATGGAGAAACCCAAACAAACTTTTTGGCCAATGTAACATAATGCAGGCTGGCGGTTGCAGAAAAGAGGAATAACATTCTAAGAATGAGGGCAGAGAGACAGACTCAAATAAAGGAGATCAAGGAAATATTAGAAAAATATGTATATTAAATAGTTTTCAGAACCTAATTCATACTTAGGACACTAACTTCTGTGAGCTAAGACTGATAAATGACAGATTATTTTTATAATAGAGGCATCTTAAATAGAAAACACAGAATAAAAAATAAACATGAACATCATATTTTTATTGTACTGACAAAATCTGAAATTGATAAACAGGAAGGATAAGTGGAGGCATGTTCTATGCTTTCTTGTACTTTGTGGATGATATAATAAGAGAAAGGATGGGAAATAATCAAGTTTTTGTGATCATCCTCTCTTAGACCTAAGATGCTCCTGAGATCTGAAACAAAAATTGTTCTGTAGGGAAAAAAGATAAATTGTAAAATGCATCCATATACTGTGTGGTTCAGGGAAAGAAAAAAGTGCTTTTGTAAAAAGTGAAGCACAAGGACAGTGGGTGAAAGTATAGCAAACAGAGAGTAATGTTACCACCTGGGGAAGAAAATGTCACTTCAAATCAGAAGTAGGAAAACTCCTGAGATGTTTGAAAAGAGCATTTCATATTCATTCCAATTAAAAGTGCAGACAGGTCAAAGCCAGATGTCTAGAGTTTCAGAGAGAATCACATACAGGTAAATATCACCACTGAAGGAACAACGCAAGTCAAAGACATAGATGTTAGAAGTGTTGCATTTTTGAGTGTGTACTTTTGCTTTATCTTTATCATAAAGTGTTAGTTCTTCAGTCGTGTCCGATTCTTTGTGACACTATGGACTGTAGCTTGCCAGGCTCCTCCATCCCTAGGATTCTTCAGGCAAGAATACTGGAGTGGTAAACTCTGAGAGATCTTGACATGAAAAGGTAAGAGTGCATTATATAAATTAGAAGGACACGTCAAAAACATAAAATCAGTTTGTGCTAATACTTCTAAAAACAGGTTTCTTTTCTTAAAAAGGAGAAAGCTGAGGCCATATTTTTTCTTGTCATTTATCTCCTTTCTTTGCTTGCTCTCCAGTCCAAGACTGTTTTTCACACCAGCTTCATCCTCATCACTGTGGTTAGAACGGCATTACATGTTTGTCAATTTTTCATTTATGGATCTTTCACCATATTTTTAATCTTAAAAGAAAAATCATACAGTTACTATTACAGCAGCATTTTTAAAATCCATGTTTGTTTTACTTTTATATTTTTACTCCTTGTTCATAAGATTATATATTCTGACACAACAGTAATTATACCAGAATGTTTTTTTAAGTGTGTCCTGCCTACAGCCTTGGACCTGAATTGCTAGACTAAATATTGTGTGGGGGATCTTCATACTCAACCCCTGAATTCCACTGGCTGCCACGTGTACTCTACAAATAGCCTCTGTCTGCGTTTGTTTTCTAGTTTAAAGGAAACTTGCTGTTGTCCTTTTCTCTCTGACTTTATGATAAAACCTTTTATAGAAAACCTTTTATATACCGTCACCCTGGACTGTGTCCTGCTTCCTCAATGTTCCTCCATAGAATGTTGCTGCCATTTGGGGGGGCGCCCTCTCTTGTGTGCAGTGTGAAATGATCATAGTTTTCAGCCACTATCCATGAGTAGGCTTCCCCTTTCCTTGGGACAAGTAAAAATGCACTACACACACATTCCAAAATTCTTGTTAGAAAATAGCACCAACCCCCATCCCTCTGAGAACTGCTAAGACACGTCACTCACTGTGTGAACTAAAACTTCAGAACCAAATAACCACAAATGTAGCGTGATCCTAGAAATGTGGCAAAGAGCTAGCCGTCCAAAGTGTCTCCACAGCAGGCTTCCATGATTCCTGGAATCCCCACCATTGAGCACTTCCTCAGTTAGGTATATATAATGATGTTGTTGTTGTTCAGCTGCTGAGTCATGTCCAACTCTTTACAACCCCATGGTCTATAGCACACTAGGCTCCTCTGTCCTTTACCATCTCCCGGGGCTTGCTCAAACTCGTGTCCATTGAGTCAGTGATGCCATCCAACTATCTCATCCTCTGTCATCCCTTTCTCCTTCTGCCTTCAGTCTTTCCCAGCATCAGGGCCTTTTCCAATGAGTCAGCTCTTCACATCAGGTGGCCAAAGTATTGGAGATTCAGCTTCAGCATTGGTCCTTCCAATGAATATAATGATGAAAAAAACCCAAAATGTGTATAGCTCTTATGCCAGACTCTGTTCTAAGCACTATTCACGTGTAGTAATTTAATGAAATCTGTAAGGTACTATTATTATTCTTCTTCCCATTTAACTGATGAGAAAACTGAGGAACAGAGACGTTAGGCAAAGGGTAACTAGTAGAATCAGCTGTTCAGCTGGTTAGAGGTAGGGCCTTGCACCAAGGCCGTCCAGGCCCAGAGTTCACTCATGCATGCTTTTAGCCATGCACTTTCCAGGTGGTGCTAGTTAGAGAACCCCCCTGCCAATGCAGGAGACATAAGAGATGTGGGTTCGAGCCCTGGGTTAAGAATATTCCTTGGAGGAGGGAATGGCAACCCACTCCAGTATTCTTGCCTGGAGAATCCCATGGACAGAGGAAACTGGCGATCTATAGTCCTTGGGGTCTTAAAGAGTCAGACGTGAGTGAAACGACTTAGCACGCACCCACTATGACACTTTATACAATACAAAGTCAAGGTCACAAACTCAAGTGGCCACCCACTGCTCAGATAACTGTACCTTATCATGAAATGTAAAGAAAGTAAAGCCCAACAGTGTGCTAATTTTTATGTATTCTATATAGTGAAAGTGAAAGTCACTCAGTTGTGTCTGACTTTCTGCCACCCCATGAACTATACAGCCCATGGAATTCTCCAAGCCAGGATGCTGGAGTGGGTAGCTGTTCCCTTCTTCAGGGGATCTTCCCAACCCAGGGACTGAACCCAGTTCTCCCACATTGCAGGCAGATTCTTTACCAGCTGAGCCATAAGGGAAGCCCATAATATACGGATGGCCCATCAGATATAAAATTAACACAAGGCACATATGTGGTTACATACCTTGAAGCTGCTCAGACCTGCCTTCCCATCCTAATCTACCACCACGAATTGTGTAACCATGAACTTAGCATTGTGAGCAGCATGAAGTAAACCTTCAATACATACTACTGTTAGTGTTATCATCTTTATTATGAAACATCTGTATTAGTAGGAGAAAAGTAGCATTTTTCCACAATGCTTCTCAACCTGGTAGTTCTTTAAAATCAATGGGAAAGGTTTTAAAAACGACTTAGACTTTGGGATTTCCAAACATCCCTCAGTGAGAGGAAAAGTCAAGACACTTTTAAAACAGTCCCAGAGGAGAGATGCCTCAGGGCTTGTTGAGAAAAGCCCTAGGTTTCTATTTAAAGGACAGCTCTGAACTGAACCCAGAAAAACCATTTCTTGAATAACTTTGGGACTTTCTTTGAAGCTACACACCAAAGTCATGGACTTCTGGAGTCCTGAATAGCGATGAGAAATAGACTCCCGGGGCAGGAGGGAGCGAGCATCGTGGATGCTTTTTCTCAGTGGCTATAGAGTACAGAACTTACAGAGACAAAACTGAGGAGTGAGCAGAATAGAATAACTCCCCAGGGACTTGGAAAGAGATAGGGAAGGGGACCTAAGAGAAGAGAACTCGCTAATCCCAGGAGAACATGAGCCACCCTCTTCTCCTGGATTGATGGTTACTATACAATCTGGATGCCTGGCCACAATGATTTAAAACCCAACCTCTGTCATGCTTTTCATATTTATGATCATGATATCACTGCCATTTCATTTTTATTGATTGATTTTTGTGACAGATAATTTTAAATTCTTCCTTGATGTAGATGTTCATATGCACTTTATTTTTAATATTTATTTATTTTGTTGGCTGCATTTGGTCTTAGTTTTGGCATGCAGGATCTTCACTGTGGTGCACGGGCTTCTCTAGTTGTGACTCAGGGGCTTAATAGCTGTGACATGTGGGTTTAGTGGCCCCAACAGCATGTGGTATATTAGTTCCCTAACCAGGGATCGAACTCATGTCCTTGCAGTGGAAACACAGAATCTTAACCACTGGACCAATGATGTTAATAATTCCTTGAAATATCCTCCACAACTGTTCCTCCTCTCGTACCTGACGCTGCATCAACACTCAGTCACTTGCAATCACTTGGCATGCACCACACTGCTTATGACCTCCATGTTCTCTCCCATTTCCTCCTCCCTTTTTGTAGCCACCTCTTACTCATCCACTAAGATCCTTTTTCAGCTGGCACTTTCTCTAAGAAGGCCCCAGGTTACGGGATGTATTCATCTCATATAGACATAATTTTGGTGCATGACTCTGTCACTGGACTTTACCCATTCTATATTAACTATCCATCTCTGCCACCCCAGACACAACCATAAGCTGCTTGAAATCCAAACTTTACATGTGCATCCACTAGAACAGAGGCAGTTTCATGGCAGCATTTGGAAAATGTCCATTGATTTGATAACTGATGGAATAAAAAGGAATGAAAATGTTTGGGGTAGCTTTACTACAGTTCATCTAGAAATCCATAGAAATAGCCAAAGCTGTGGGACCTCCAGTCATAGGCAACCAGGCCCAGCTATTGCGTGGGCAATGGCCCTGGCACGGGGACTGCATGTTAGTGTGGAGTGGCCTTTACTGGGCTGTGGACTGAGTGACAACAGCCCCTCCCGTCCATCCAGGATAAATCCTGTGCATAATGCTATCATTGGACTCACCAAATTACATATTAATTAACTATTTCTGTGGACCCAACATGAACCGATGGTCCCTACCAGCAGAGCCATTGAGTCAGCAGGAGACAGGGTCTTGACCGCCCCAGGGTAAGGTCCTTTGTCATAACAGATGCACAGTCTGGCAACTCCTGCTTGCCCATCTGCCCTCACAACATCAGAATGCAGACCAAAACTCTACAGAACCATTGGTAATGATGGAAGTTAGAATCCGTGGGTCAGCTCTCAGATGTATTTTCCTAAAATCCATTCTTAAGAGGCTGTGGAAATCTACATGGGGTGTGTACGTATAATTTCAAGTCAAACAGATTATTTTTGTTTTTACCACGTACAGAGGAAATAACATTTTTTTTCAATTGAAGTATAGTTGATTTACAATATTGTTTTCATTTCAGGTATATAGCAGAACGATTTAGTTACACATGTATATCTTTTCTTATTCTTTTCCATTATAGGTTATTACAAGATATTGAGTATAGTCCCTGTCCTATATAGTAAACCTTTGTTGTTTATTTTATATATAGTGGTGTGTATCTGTTAATCCCATAGTCCTAATTTGTCTCTCTCTCCTCCTTTCCCCCTTGGTAACTGTGAGTTTGTTTTCTATGTCTGTGAGTTCATTTGTATTATTTTTTTAGATTCCACATATAAGTGATATCATATAATATTTGTCTTTCTCTGTCTCACTTGCTTCTCTTAGTATGATAACCTCCAGGTGCACCTGCCTGCGTGCTTAGTTGCTCAGTTGTGTCCGAGTGTTTATGACCCCAAGGACTGTGGCCCACCAGGCTCCTCTGCCCATGGAATTCTCCATGCAAGGATACTGGAGTGGGTTGCCACCTTCTCCTCCAGGGGATCTTCCCAAGCCAGTGATCGAACCTTAGTCTTCCGCATTTCCTGCATTGGCAGGTGGATTCTTTACTACTGAGCCGCCTGGAAAGCCCCAGATCCCTCTATGTCGCTGCAGATGGCATTATTTCATTCTTTTTTGGGGCTAAATATACAATATTCCATTGTATACGTGTACCACATCTTTCTGAATGTACCACATACATCCATCTATTGATGAACGCTTAGCTTGCTTCCATGTCTTTGCTATCATACATAGTGCTGTTGGTGTGCATGTATCTTTTCGAATTAGTTGTTTTTTCCCCAGATATATGCCAAGGAGAGGGATTGCTTGGTGAATTTGTAGTTCTGTTTTTAGTTTTTTTAAAGGAATATCCATACTGTTTTCCATAGTGGCCACACCAACTTACATTCCCACCAAGACTGTAGGATGGTTCTCATTCTCCACACTGAGAGGAAATAACCTTTTTATATCACAGATGTGTCAGATCCTGTTTAAAGATCATTCATTCATCAGGCAGATATTTATTGTGTGCTCACTATATGTGTTGTCTGCCAAATTAGATGGTTGGCAATAGGGGTTAAGTTTTACATACTGGGGTCAGCTTTCTAGGGACCTTTGCATTCTACATCAAGAAGTTTGAGTCTTATTCAGCAAAAGCATTGAGCCAAGAACACAGTGGACCTACGGGAACATCACTTTGTGACTCTTTACCATACAGAGCAGCAATATAGAAGATGGCCAGAAGGGACGTGAGTGTAGAACAGGAAAGATCAAGAGACTATAGCATTTATTCAGGAAGAAGAGACTAAAATCTAAACAAGGAGATGGCCTTGGGGAAAAGAGAAGAGAAAATGGATTTGAGCGTGATTCTGGAGGTCGACTTGAGAGATTTAATGACAGATCTGATCTGGAGTCTAAAAGAAAGAGTTTTAGCTTGAGTGAACAGGAGATTGATAATGATTTAATTGATTTATGAAATATGGGTAGAGGGCAGGGCTGAGTGATGACAATAAGTCAATGTTAATTAGGAAGTAGTTGTAGGCTTTTTAGCCAAAAATATGCAGTACAAATGAGAGTGTCAGCTTAGGGGTGAGGCCAGGGATGGAGATGAAAGAAAATTTAGGAAATTGTTAATATATGGTTAAACCTGGGAGAGAGGATTCTATCACCCAAGATAAGCAAAGAAGAAAGTAAAAAATACTAAGGATGGAGTTGTAGGGACACCAACATTGAAGGGGCAGAATAAAATGAAGCAGCAGAGGAGACTGAGAAAGTCATGCAGGCAGAGACTCAGCCGAGACTGATGAAAGGATGCTGTGAGAGAAGAGACTTGCAGGAAGGGGAGGTTGACATTGGAGGCAAGAAGAAAGGAAACCTCTGTAAGTTAGAATCTGTTGATCTCAAAGATGAAAAGTTGTGTAAGGAGTCAGCTCATTGCATGCTCAGCACAGGGTCATAGGTTTTCCTCCTTTCTTCATCTTACTCCTATCCTCTTCCTCCTCCTCCTTCTTCCTTTAGATTTTTTTTTTTGTGTGTAAATTCTTTCATCTGAATACGTGGTGCTTTGGCAGATATTGTATTAAATATTTGGAGCATCCTCTTATGGTAATTTGAAATACTGCATCAAATTAAGCTTGGATGCTGGTTTCATCTCTGGTAGAGCTCCCCACAAGCTGAGTGAGGTGTCTTGCTCATTTGCATTTGATTTTTGACATGGTGTCATTGACCTCAGGCCATGTGAAAAAGTAATATCCTTTTGTTACAGTTTCACAAACACGCATAGAGGAAAGTGAGAAGGACATTGTTAATCTTCCCATGGCAGTTCTCCAGCGCTTATTGCTCCTTGTGATTGTCTTAAGGCTTAGTAAACAGTGACTGGCATTTGAGTGGGGAGGGGAACCAGTTAAAATACAGTTGTTCAGTTGCTAAGTCCTGTCAACTCTTTCTGACCCCATGAACTGCGGCATGCCAGGCTTCCCCGTCCTGCACTATCTCCCAGAGTTTCTCAAACTCATGTCCATTGAGTTGGTAATGCCATTCAACCATCTCATCCTCTGTTGTCACTTTCTCTCTTGCCCTCAGTCTTTCCTGGCATCAGGGTCATTTCCAATGAGTCAGCTTTTCATATCAGGTGGCCAAAGTGTTAGAACTTCAGCTTCTACATCAGTTCTTCCAATGAATATTTGAGGTTGATTTCCTTTAAGATCGACTGGTTTGATCTCCTTGCAGTCCAAGGGACTCTCAAGAGTCTTCTGCAGCACCACAACTCAAAGCATTAATACTTCAACGCTAAGCCTTCTTTATGGTCCAACTTTCACATCCATACATGACTACTGGAAAAACCATAGCTTTGACTAGATGGATCTTTGTTGGGAAAGTGATGTCTCTGCTTTTTAATACAGTGCCTAGGTTTGCCATAGCTTTTTCTCCCAAGGAGCAGCTTTTCTTCTTTTAATTTAGTGGCTGCAGTCACCGTCCACAGTGATTTTGGAGCCCAAGAAAACAAAATCAATCACTGGTTCCATTGTTTCCCCATCTATTTGCCATGGAGTGATGGGACTGAATGCCATGATCTTCATTTTTTGAATGCTGAGTTTTGAGCTATCTTTTGCACTCTCTACTTTCACCTTCATGAAGAGGCTCTTTAGTTCCTCTAAGTTTTCTGCCATAAGGGTGCAGTCCTCTTCATATCTGAGGTTTTGATATTTCTCCCAGCAATCTTATTTCTAGCTTGTGATTCATCCAGTCTGGCATTTCTCATGATATACTCTTCATATAAGTTAAATAAACAGGGTGACAATATACGGCATTGACATACTCCTTTCCCAATTTTGAGCCAATCTGTTGCTCCATATCCAGTTTAGACCTATTAGATCGTTGCTTGTTGACCTGCATACAAGTTTCTCAGGAGGCAAGTAAGGCGATCTGGTATTCCTGTCTCTTTAAGAATTTTCCACAGTTTGTTGTGATCCACACAGTCAAAGGCTTTGGTGTACTCAATGAAGCAGATGTTTTTCTGGAATTCCTTTGCTTTTTTCTGTGATCCAGTGGATGTTGGTAACTTGATCTCTGGTTCCTCTGCCTTTTCTAAATCCAGATTGTACATCTGGAAGTTTGCAGTTCATGTGCTGTTGAAGCCTAGCTTGAAGGGTTTTGAGCATTACTTTGATAACATGTGAAATGAGCACAGTTGTGCAGTAGTTTGAACATTCTTTGGCAATGCCCTTCTTTGGGATTGGAATGAAAACTGACCTTTTCCAGTCCTGTGGCCACAGGTGAGCTTTCCAAATTTGCTAGCATGTTGAGTGCAGCACTTTAACAGCATCATCTTTTAGGATTTTTAGTATAATAAATATAGTCTGCTGCTCTGATAGTCTTTTCCTTGTGTCAGTTTGACAAGGTATAGTCTGTAGTTATTCAAACACTGATCTTGGTGTTACTGTGGTGGTGTTTTATAGATGTAATTAGAGTTCATCATCAGTTGACTTGAAGTTAGGGAGATTATCCTGAATAATCTGGATGAGCCTCATTTGATCAGTTGAAAGCCCTTAGAAACAGAGCTGGGCTTCCCCAAAGAGAAGAAATTCCACTTTTCCCCTTGCCCATCCATGGTTTATAACTTCCCTTTCATGATGGCCTAGTCCTAATGATTTCAGGTTTACTGATCTGAACCTCACGATGGTATAAGCCAGTTGCTTGCATTGCATCTCTTAATATGTTTTTTCCTACTGGTTCTAGTTCTCTAGTTGATACAGTGGCAATTTACATGACTGTGCTCTTTGAGAGGAAGGCATGATAATGAAGACAGGTGACAATGAGGGATCAAGCAATCATATTGTGCATGATTAAGAGTAACTTTTTTCAGAAGATCAGGTGGGAAAAAGGGCAATGGGGAGTAGTAAGAATAAGTCCTCATGCAGAAATTTAGGAATATGGGAATGTGTTAGCTCACTGAAAAACAGAAATCTGAACGTTTACATGTGCCTCGTAAAGTATAAAATCGACCCACGGGTCCAAAGGAATGCCCAGTCCATCAATCAGTTCACAGCAATATCATGGGAGAGGCAGTGTATCAGGTCATGGTAGAAAGAAGAAGGGTACAGAAGTCAAACAGACCTGAATAAAAATCATGCCTCAGGGAGTCATTGCTAGTTGCCTGACCTTGGAAAAGTTATTTAAACTCGCTGAAGCTCATTTTTATTACTTTTTAATGAAAATGTCAGATAATAATACTTTGTCTCAGGGATGTTATAAGAATCAAGAGGGAGACTTCCATGGTGGTCCAGTGGTTAAGACTCTATGCTCCAAGTGTGGGGACTCCAGTTCAATCCCTGGTCAGGGAACTAGATCACCCATGCTGCAACTAAAAGTTCTCATGTGCCTCGATGAATATCTTGTGTGCCACAGCTGAGACTCAAAGTAGCCAAGTAAATAAATAAATATTTTAAAAATAAAGATGCATGTGTAGGGCCAGCATAAAATAAACACAGGATAAATAGTGGCTAATAGTATGACATTGAAACTGTGGATTTTCAACACACTATGCCCTTTCTCATTTTCTGAACTTCTTAAGAACCAACCTTGATGAACTAGCATCTTTAGAGGGTAATTGAGCACTCACATATTCCCTACTATGTCACAAGGGAAAATAAATAGTAAATATCCAAAGAAAAGTCATCAGTTCATGTTTCCTAAATTGTGTGAATGTGGAACTGATGTCTCTCCATCATGTCCGACTCTTTGCAACTCCATGGACTGTAGCCTGCCAGGCTATTATAAATGTCACCATCAGATCAGATCAGATCAGATCAGTCGTTCAGTCGTGTCCGACTCTTTGCGACCCCATGAACCGCAGCATGCCAGGCCTCCCTGTCCATCACCAGCTCCCGGAGGTCACTCAGACTCGCATCCATCGAGTCAGTGATGCCATCCAGCCATCTCATCCTCTGTCGTCCCCTTCTCCTCCTGCCCTCAATCCCTCCCAGCATCAGAGTCTTCTCCAATGAGTCAACTCTTCGCATGAGGTGGCCAAAATACTGGAGTTTCAGCTTTAGCATCATTCCTTCCAAAGAAATTCCAGGATTGATCTCCTTCAGAATGGACTGGTTGGATCTTCTTGCAGTCCAAGGGACTCTCAAGAGTCTTCTCCAACACCACAGTTCAAAAGCATCAATTCTTCGGCGCTCAGCCTTCTTCACAGTCCAGCTCTCACATCCATACATGACCACAGGAAAGACCATAGCCTTGACTAGGCGAACCTTTGTTGGTAAAGTAATGTCTCTGCTTTTGAATATGCTATCTAGGTTGGTCATAACTTTCCTTCCAAGGAGCAAGCGTCTTTTAATTTCATGGCTGCAGTCACCATCTGCAGTGATTTTGGAGCCCAGAAAAACAAAGTCTGACACTGTTTCCACTGTTTCCCCATCTATTTCCCATGCAGTGATGGGACCAGATGCCATGATCTTCGTTTTCTGAATGTTGAGCTTTAAGCCAACCTTTTCACTCTCCACTTTCACTTTCATCAAGAGGCTTTTTAGCCCCTCTTCACTTTCTGCCATAAGAGTGGTATCATCTGCATATCTGAGGTTATTGATATTTCTCCCGGCAATCTTGATTCCAACTTGTGTTTCTTCTAGTCCAGCATTTCTCATGATGTACTCTGCATATAAGTTAAATAAACATGGTGACAATTATGCAGCCTTGACGTACTCCTTTTCCTATTTGGAACCAGTCTGTTGTTCCATGACCAGTTCTAACTGTTGCTTCCTGACCTGCATACAGATTTCTTAAGAGGCAGATCAGGTGGTCTGGTATTCCCATCTCTTTCAGAATTTTCCACAGTTTATTGTGATCTACACAGTCAAAGGCTTTGGCATAGTCAATCAAGCAGAAATAGATGTTTTTCTGGAACTCTCTTGCTTTTTCCATGATCCAGCGGATGTTGGCAATTTGATCTCTGGTTCCTCTGCCTTTTCTAAAACCAGCTTGAACGTCAGGAAGTTCACGGTTCACATATTGCTGAAGCCTGGCTTGGAGAATTTTGAGCATTACTTTACTAGCGTGTGAGATGAGTGCAATTGTGCGGTAGTTTGAGCACTCCTTGGCATTGCCTTTCTTTGGAATTGGGATGAAAACTGACCTTTTCCAATCTTGTGGCCACTGCTGAGTTTTCCAAATTTGCTGGCATATTGAGTGCAGCACTTTCACAGCATCATCATTCAGGATTTGGAATAGCTCCACTGGAATTCCATCACCTCCACTAGCTTTGTTCGTAGTGATGCTTTCTAAGGCCCATTTGACTTCACATTCCAAGATGTCTGGCTCTAGGTCAGTGATCACATCATCATGATTAGGTCTTAAAGCTCTTTTTTGGACAGTTCTTCTGTGTATTCTTGCCACCTCTTCTTAATATCTTCTGCTTCTGTTAGGTCCACACCATCTCTGTCCTTTATCGTGCCCATCTTTGCATGAAATGTTCCTTTGGTATCTCTGATTTTCTTGAAGCGATCCCTAGTCTTTCCCTACCTAGCCTATGCTCTGGCAATGTATGATTTCCTCTAAACATTACCAGACAATTGAAAGCACAGGCACAGCACAGAGGATCCTACAGGCCAATGGTCAACTATTGGTCTAGTCTTTGCCCATGTGGTCTCTTTTTTTATCATGCCTAGATTACTTTTTTCCCTACCTATTCGTGAGTTAGATGTTCTGGAAATAACTAAATATAAGAACTTCTCTTGCCTTCTCAAACTAACCGTTGCATCTGAATTGTCTTTTGAAAGGCATCCTAGACTTTTTTCCTTTTTCAATTTCTTATTTGAGGCAAACATAAATAATGGCCTCTAAGCTTTAATGGGTCTTTTATGTGGTACAGTGTTGAAGAATCTGCCTGCCAATACAGGAGATGCGGATTTGATCTCTGGGTGGGGAAGATCCCCTGGAGGAAGAAATGGCAAACCACTCCAGTATGCTTGCCTGGGAAATCCCATGGACAGAGGAGCCTGGCAAGCTATAGTCCTTGGGGTCATAATAGAGTTGGATACGACTTGGCAATTAAACAACAACAAGGGATTTAGTTACACTGATATTAGCAATTTCCTGCAATCTGCATAAAATTTAAAAAGCATTAAAAATCACTAAAATAGAGGAAAAGCAGAGCAGATGTAATGTGTGGGAGGGAAAAGATGGTGGAATAATTCTATCTTGGATATTAAGTCCTATTTGAGTGACTGTAGGAAATAAAATCTAGGCTAATGAGAATTTTATGAGCATTATTCCCATTTCCTTGATCAGTCAGGAAAAGCATCTACAGTTGGAAGATAAGGGGGCTAAGAATAGAGCCCTGGGTACCACATACTAAACTGCAGAAAAAGAAAGAGAAGTTCCTGGAGTAAGCCAAAAGGAGAGATAAATGAACGTGGTTGTTTTAAAGAGTGGAATCAATAATGTCAGTTACTTCTAAGGGAAGAAGCCAAAGCATTGGGGACTAAAAACTTTCATTCCGTTTATTCATTAAGAAAGTCATGAATGATTTTAATGAGACCAGTGTAACTGGAGTTGTGAATATAGACCATGCATTGCAATAGCTTGAGTAGGTGAAGAGAAGACATAAAAAATTGTAGAAAACTTTCCCAAGAAGTTAAGCCAAGAAGGAAAGAATAAAGATGTGTCAGGGATGTTAGTAGATCCTAGTGGTCAATGATGGGCTTCAACAAAAAAATGTGATGAGTTGCTTCTCTCCAGCAGTGGAGTGTGGTAATTGTTTAGTAAGTGTAATGATGGAGTTTGGTACCACTTGGCTTTATACCTGAATTACCTGTGACACTTTATAAAGATAAATGCCCAAGTCCTACCTCAAATCTGTGAACCAGTGTCTCAGGGAAGGAATGAGTCTTCTGTAGTCCTGGTTTTCTTCTTGTCTTACCATGTACTCTATATATATCCATGCTCTACCATATTGTTTTCTTCTTGGTATCAGAGTTGACATAATAACTTCAAGATGTTACTCAACTCCATCTGCAGTTTCTTAAACTGTAGTCTGAACGCATATCTTCCAACTCTTTTTCTTTTGTGGTAACTAGTTCAAATGTTCTGACTTGTTACTTTACAAATCTGTAAAAATGTCAGAAGTACAATCTTCAACCAATTTTTGCAATTATGCTTTTTGCAGCTGCCTGTGAATAGCAGAAAATGCTATCAGTAATTTAATTGGTAGCAATTTTGGAGGGAAAGAGCAAGTCTGGCTGAGGTTTACTTGAAAATCTCTCCCTCCGTTATGTTATCCAAAACCCTTTATTCTATTGATACTTCCCATCTCTCACAATCCATTAACATATTTTGCTACAGCAGCTGTAGTTAAAACTGTTTGCTTGCTGCACTGCAGTTTTCCTGTAACTATTTCATGACCAATTATATGTGAGCTATGTAAATCTTTAGTAAATATTTTTGAATCAAAAACTGAGGTTTTAGCTTTGAATGACAGATTGAAATTAATAGACTAAGAGCATTGATACGTAGTCAGAAAAATAGACACTATACCAGCACAAGGGGTTTCCCTGGTGACTCAGTGGTAAAGAATCTGTCTGCCAATGCAGGAGACACAGGAGACTGGGGTTTGATCCCTGGGTCAGGGAGATCCCCTGGAGAAGGAAATGGCAACCTACTCCAGTATTCTTGCCTGGAGAATCCCATGGACAGAGGAGCCTTGAGGGCTACAGTCCATGGGGTAGCAAAAGAGTTGGGCACAACTTAGTGACTAAACAACAACAAATACCTGCGGAAGGAAAGGAAGTCTATAATTAAGCACTAGAAATAAATAAATGAGCATGAACTTTAATTAAATATTTTTTAAAAAACAGCACTATTGTTTGAGAATTACACAGGTACATATCTTTAGTGCTGAATTAGCTTTTTTCAATAAATTCATTTGATCAATAATGCAAGTGTTACAGGGGGTGGCAAAGTAGGGACTAATTAAATAGAGAATATATAAAAATATACTTAAAATATATTCTTGTGGGACAAAAATGTGCTTTAGATTTTTTTAATAAATGGAAAAAAAGTTAGCTGAAGCACTCAAAGAGTATATTTTTCCTATCATTTACTGACTGACCTTGCACTATACTAAGCTATTTACCCACATTGCTTAATATCTCAACAGTTCTATAAACTAAGAGTCCTAACTTGTAGATAGGAGAACTGAGATTCATAAGGGTGAGGTAATTCACCCAAGGTCACACAACTAACAACGTAACCAAAGGGCTGACTCCCAGGCCTGGGAGCTCTTTAACAGTGGAGTCCCAGCTCAGGGCTCACTGTACAGCACGGTTAAGTCCAGGTTGGACCCATTAATTTGGTCTAAGCAAGGAATTGTCAGTGTAGTAACTGAACAATGAGCCTGGGGACACCTTTTCTTTGTATCATTTGTGGTTATATGCTTCTATGAAAATAATCACGCCTGTTTAACCACTTTTAATGTTGTGCATACTGCTTATAATCTGTAAATATAAAAGGAAAGGAAGAAAACTATAAATACACAAACGAAGAAATAAGCTGTTTTAAATTAGGCTACTGATAATGCTTCTCTTATGCGCCCTCCCAAGGGGCACAAAAATCTGATATAGCCAGCATTTTTATTGTGAAAGTGAAAGTGTTAGTGGCTCAGTCGAGTCCGATTTTTTGCAACCCCATGGACTGTAGCCCGCCAGGCTCCTCTAGTCCATGGAATTCTCCAGGCAAGAATACTGGAGTGGATAGGCATTCCCTTCTCCAGGGAATCTTCTCGATCCAGGAATCAATCCCCAGTCTCCTGCATGCAGGCAGATTCTTTACCATCTAGACAGCCACCAGGAAAGCCCATTCTTACCTTAGCTTCACGGTATATATGGGAGAAAGTCACATGTTTTAATAATTCTGGTGAGTTTCAGCTCTCTACCTCAGTTCTGCCTGAATGATGTTGAAAGTGCTGGATGTCAAGCTTGTCCAGAGCCTCCTTGCTGGGTGATTAGAGATGAAGAGAGCTCCAGCGGAAGGAGAGTACCGTAGAGAAAGGAATTCCCTAGACCACCATCTTGCCAACTGGTTCCGGCTGAAACATGTTTAGTGGGAAGTCTGTTTGTGATGCTTTTTCCAAACTCGTGTTCATCCATTCATGCATTTACTCCCACATGCATTTACTCAAGAGATGGCATCACTGACTCAGTGGACATGAGTTTGAGCAAACGCCAGGAGACAGTGAAGGACACGGAAACTTGGCTTGTTGCAGTCCATAGGGTCACAAAGAGTCAGACACAGCTTAGTGAGACTGAACGACAACAGGAGAGAGAGCGTGAAGAGTGGCTTTCACTGGTGTCAGGGAGGATGGGGAGACTTCTGAAAGGCTACTGGAGACCTTCCTTCAGAAAAACCGCTAAGATAAGTTGTCCAACTTGATTAGACTAGATTAGACTGACTTTTGCTCCATTTTGGTGGGAGCAGAAGTTTCATTTGCTCTATATTGTTTATGCAATTATTTTCTAAGTGGAAATGTTTTCATTTTGTTCTGGCCCCCTACTTTCCTGGTTCCTCACCGGTGCAGTGATTCCCTGGAATCTTAATAGCTACAGTGGGTATGCTCTGCTTAATGGGTATGAGCTTTAGAGAATAATGTCATTTCTGAACACTTAATGAGTTTCACAATTAAGAAGGCATTGAAGTTCAAGGTCTTAAAAAAAAAAAAAAAAAAAGACATTTCCCTAATGATACAGCTGCCAACTAAGGAGTTGATAATCTGAAAAAGAAGTTGTTTTTTCTGCTTCAGGCTAAAATAAATTCCTTCTATCTTACCATGACAAAATTCTAAGTGTTTGAAGTGCTTTTTGACAGCTACTACAAAAAGAAAAAGACTTCCAAAATATGTAATTTAATCATTCTTAGTTATAAAAATGTAGAATTTGAGGGAAAGACAAGAGAATGACAAATTGTAGCAAAATGAACTACTAAACATAGAATGTCTGTTTCACTTGTAGACTTATACCTGATAATGGAAGACAGGATATATATTCCATTTTCACAATAAAAACAAGTAATAATTATTGATGCAGAGTTCTGTGGGATATAAGGTATATGGGCAGTGATTTCTAGGTATTCCTTGAATTTTGTTTTCGAGCTCCTAGCAGAAGTTTTAAAATCATAGTTGTTGTTTGTTGCCTTGCAGGCAATTTAATTTAGAATAAACTCTTACAATAGGAGTAGAAAATGGTCTCCTAACCCTATAATTTACTTCCAACCCCCTAGTCCCTTCTTGGTTCCAGGCTTGTTTTCAATGGAAACACACTATAGACTATCATCTTATTTCACAGAGACCAATTCCAGTTAGGAGAGGACCCTCTGTATCTAGCATAGGCCCAAAGTATCCCTGATAAAATACACTAAGAGCCAAATTTGAACTTGATGTTGAAATCCAGGAGCCTTGTGCTGTGCAGTTGGGGTTCTGATTCCAGTGCCCCGGGATATTTATGTTTCTCTGAGTTCCCAGCCCTAGGGAATTTAGTCTACTGATTTCTGCAGACTGAATTTCTGTCATTGCCAACTTGGGCTTATTAACTACAAAATCTTAGGATTAGCATCAATAAGCCTGCTGGTAACTACTGTTGAAGTGGCTGAGTGATTAAGGGGAAGGTGGGAAAGCTACTTTACTTGGTATTCATGCACTTGAGTCCTCTCATGTTGCTTAGTTCCTTTTATTTGTTTTTTAGAACATTGCCAGGTTTGTGTGTGTGTGTGTGTGTGTGTGTGTGTGTGTGTGTGTGTGTATAACAGATGTGCACTGATTATGACTATAGATTACCATCACAAGTAAGGAAGGCTAGTGATTATCAAGCCTTTGGGCTGAATAGAGAATAATATTTAGCCAGGGTTGTTATATAACACATTGTAAAATAAGGTCCATTGTTGCTTTGTCAAAAAAATAGCACAGGATAACATACTTCATTTCATTTCTTATTAGAATATAACTACTTTACAATATTCTGTTAGTTTCTGCTGTACAACAAAGTGAACCAGCTGTGAGTATACATATGCCTCTCTCGCACCCCTCCATTACCCCATCCCGCCCCTCTAGGTCATCACAGGGCACCGAGCTGGGCTCCCTGTGCCCTACAGCAGCTTCCCCCTAGCCATCTGTTTCACACATGGTAGTGTATACATGTCAGTGCTGTGCTCTCAGTTCACCCCACCCTCTCCTTCCCCCACTGTGTCTACAAGTCTGTTCTCTACATCTGTGTCTCAATTCCTGTGTTGCAAACAGTTTCATGTATGAAAGAATAAAAAAAAATCCTGTGATTAAACCATAATGGAAAAGAATATGATATATATATATATATATATATATATATATCCATATCTCTGAACCACTTTGCTGTACAGCAGATATTAACATAGCATTGCAAATTATGTGGCATGACATATGCTAAGTCACTTCAATCATGTTTGACTCTTTGCTACCCTATGGACTGTAGCCTGCCAGGCTCCTCTGTCCATGGGGTTTCTCTAGGCAAGAATACTGGAGTGGGTTGCCATGCCCTCCTCCAGGGGGATCTTCTCAACCCAGGGATTGAACCCGTGTCTCTTATGTCTCCTGCGTGTTGGCAGGTGGGTTCTTTACCACTAGCGCCACCAAATCACCTATACTTCAACAAAAAAAGTTTTTTTTAATAAAATAAAAGATAGCAGATTTCAACACTTTTCACTGAACAAGGCAGAATTGGTCTGAAGAATGCTTTATTTAGTTTTTGATTTATCTTAACTCCATTGTAAAGATTGGATAATACAATTGCTTTTCTCCTCAGACTTCCTCTTGAAATGTAAACTTTTCAATTTAATTATCCCTCAACTGCTCTGTCTTCATTTTATTCATACTTCCAACTCTACTCTCAAACATGTGCAGCACCATAATGCTTCAAATTACATGAGTTATATTAGTCTGTCTAACTACCTGTCCAGCCCTTGCATTCTACCATCTGAAGCTCTGTGTTACCTGTTTCTTGTGGTATCAGCAGAAGCATGAGGGACAAAGCAAGTACATTTCAATCCTCTGCTTGCATCAACCTGGTTTAATCTCACTGGACAAAGCAAATCACATGACTAGGTCCACAGTCATGAGTGTGTCTTAGTCAACACAGGATGCTGTAACAAAATACCATAGCGTGAATGGCTTAAACAACAGATTTATTTATTTATGTTTATTTCTCTTGGGTCTAGAGCCCAGGAAGTCCAAGATCAAGGCATAAGCAGATTCAGATCCTCATCAGAGCTCTCTTCCTTGCTCGTAGGTAGCATCCTTCTCACTGTGTACTCACAGGACATTTCCTCCTCGGTTGTGCCTGAAAAGAGAGAGCTCCCTGTTCATGGAAGGTCACTAATTACATCACAAGGGTCCTACCTTCATGACCTGAAATTAATTGTATTACTTCCCAAAGGCATCACCTCCAGATACCATCATGTTAAAGGTTAGGGGGTCAACATATGAATTTGGGGGAACACAGTCATTCAGTCCATAACAGAATGGCAAAATATACTCTGCCATTTTAGGGATGAACTGAAAAGTTATGTGGCAAAGGTCTTTATGATGAATATAGAATTGGGCCAGTAACTCAGTCTACTAAGTGATACATGCATTTCCTTTTATTAAACTTCTATTACTATATCCTAGGACTTGAAATTGTAGCTGGAAGCAAGGCAGAGCCTCAGAGTTGATACATCTTACGCAGAGTGGGGACAACTGACAGGGATCAGTCCTAGTACAACTGTGATCATTACTGTGATAGGGCTTTTCTCGTCTTTTTTTTTTTTTTTCTGGAATGTTCTTCCCACTTAATATCATTTATTTATACCCAATAACAATTTTAAGACTGAGTCAAATGTCTCCTTTTGTAGAAAGTGGATTTCCTCCTGTAATCCTCTTTATTCTGTGTTCTCCCACTTTTTATCAATTCTGATTCTCTACTGAACCCCAGGAAAGGAATCCTTGTTAATACATATCCTGTAGCAGATGTCAGATTATGCCATGTAATTGTCCTGAGCACAACTAAGATGGAAGTATTAGGGTGTCTACATGGAGGACTACAGTAAGTACGGAAAGGCCTTCCCTGGCACACGATGAGACCTTGGTGAAAGTCAGCTGCAAGTGTCACACTTTTTGAAGATAGAAGCTGGAGCTTCTGTTCTTTTTGCTGCTTCTCTAGGACAGAATGCCACTGAATGATTCCCAAATCTAACTTTTCAATACTCATGGTATCTCAAATTTATTTGAGAGGTGTTTCATTTAATGTCTTAAAGCAGAATTCAATTTTATTCATGTTGACTTAATATAAATAGAAAAAAATGATGTTTCATGTATCACTGGGAGGGCAGATAAAGTGGCAAAGGTTATAGCATTGTATCTCCTAGGAAGTTGAAAGTCACTATAAATAGATGCTTTAATCAAAGTCAGTTAATGGCCAGAGTAGGACTTATATATTTCTCTGTTAACAATTTAGTCAGTATATTTTTAAGAATGTCAACTTGTCATCCCACTAATAAAACCGTGAAACTTGAGATCAACAAGGACTGTGAAAGAAAGCAATGTCCTATCTCTGGTCTTTTTGTTCCCCTCTGTCTTTTTTTTTTTTTTTTTTCCTTTTTGTGTCCTTGTCACGGCAAGGATTTTTCAGTTCACCAATTAATCTTTCTTTTTATTATGTCTTGTCATGGTTGAAGCATCTTCTAAGAACTGATAACAGGAGGGGGGAACTGATGATTTATTTCAAGAGGAAGATCAGACCTAACGTTTGAAGGTTGACACTAACATCAGTGAACGCTTCACAGAAGTGTTTGAATGGGTCTGAATGTGTGTACCACTTGTCTCCAAAGAAGGTTGCAGAGCCTGGGGATTTCAGAGTGCCAGGGAACACTGTCATCCTCAACCCTGTATTTTGCATATAAGCCATCTGAGCCCTGGCAAAGGTAATTCCTGGTGCCAGAATCTGGATTTGAACACAGATATGCTGCTTCTCTAATCCTGTGCTCTTTGAAGCGTATCAGCTTTTTTGGAGGTTTATTTCAGCAATGGAAAGCTCTTTTATCATGCCTTCCTTAACTGAGGACAAATGCTACATGGGTTTCGATCCTAAGAGAAAATGTCAGGCCTTATTCAGAAATGTAAGAAATGATCAGAAGACAATTAGATATTACCCCTGTGGCACCTTGATGAGAGTGAAAGAGAAGAGTAAAACACAGGGCTTAAAACTCAACATTAAAGAAAGCTAAGATCACGGCACCTGGTCCTATCGTGCTGGGCGTGCATGCTCAGTCACTTCAGTGGTGTCCGAATCTTTGCAACCGTATGACTACAGCCAGCCAGTCTCCTCTGTCCATGGGATTTCCCAGGCAAGAATACTGGAGTGGGTAGCCATGCCCTCCTCCAGGTGATCTTCCTGACCCAAGGATTGAACTGGTTCTCCTCTGTAGCCTGCACTGCAGGCAGATTCTTTATTGCCAAACCACCGGAGAGGCCCTATAGTTCCATCACTTCATGGCAAACAGAAAAGGAAAAAAGTGGAAGCAGTGACAGCCTCTGGGGTCACAAAGAGTTAGGCATGACTTCAAGACTGAACAAGTGCCGCACCGTGTAGCAGCAGGAAGGATGAAAGAGAAAGACACAGCAGTCGGGAGGATTTGGTCAAGGAAATGACCCTGTATTTGAGCCTTGATGAATAGGCTGTGTTTGATGTCAGGGTGGAGGCAGATGAGTTTGGATGAAGTAGGAGAGGGATGTCATCAGAGAGAACCAGAGAAGGCAGAAGCCCAAAGACACCAGGAAGGGAACATCCAGATCAGAGTTCATCCTGGGAGCAGGGAGGAAATGGTGTTTGCTGCGCCAAATTGGACTGCTAGACAAAAGCAAAATGCTTCAGCTTTTCAGAAAATCTGAGAGTATATCAGTTGTTCTCTTATGCTGATTTCATGCATATAAACAGATTCTTACACATGTTCCTTTTTCTGGTGTTAGTCAGTCGTGTCCAACTCTTTGTGACCCCATGGACTGTATCCTGCCAGGCTCCTCTGTCCATGCAGTTCTCCAGGCTAGAATACCAGAGTGGGTTGCCATTCCCTTCTCCAGGGGTTCCTGACCCTGGGGTTGAACCTGAGTCTCCTGCATTGCAGGCAGATTCTTTACCATCTGAGCCACCAGGGAAACCCTCCTTTTTCTAATTATTCCATTTATTGTATTTTTTTTTACTGTTTTCCAACTAGGGAAGGCAAAGATCATTTATGACATAACTGTATTATTCGCAAATTTCCTAGTCTTTTTTTATGAATATAGGATGAAAATGTATTGAATACATGAAAGAAGGGGATGCAGTGTAAGAAATCACACCCTGACTTTCCAAGAGTGGCCCTTGAAGGTCCCACCACCTACCCCGACCCCCATTGCCCTACTGAATCCTCCTAAGACTTGTCTCTTCTCTCCTTATAAAATCGATCTTCTGGGGACAGAGTAGTCTAGGGTGCTGCCTGGATTGTGTTCCTTTGGGGCTTTCTCTTCAAGGTTGATAAGTTTCTTTTGCTAAACTTTATTTGCTTTCTCAATTCCCTCCAAGTTACAATGCTTTCTACTAACTTGTGTCTTTTCCTGGTCTCCCATTTCTCTTGTTTGTTGCTGATTCTAAACTTTTATTGCTCTGGTAGCTCCTTTTCTTTTTTTAATATTTATTTATTGATTTGATTAAATAGGGTCTTATTTGCAGCATGCGAACTCATAGTGGTGGCAGGTGGGATCTGGTTCCCTGACCAGGGATGGAACCCTGGCCCCTTCTGGAGTCAAACTATATTCTATGCTTTCCACCCGTGATGGCTGGCCATGATGCAAAATGTGCATTCTTGCTGTTGTGTATTCTGTACGATGAGACTAAACCTCAGCAGATACTCTTCCTCTAGTACTCTAAATATTTGTCTTATGATTGCTCACTTAAAGCTGAAATCAATTTCTGTAGCAAACAGAAGCTGCTGGGTTTACACTTCCTGTATGTAAGTATTCAAATCAGTGCTACTATATGTATGCAAAATAAAACCATAAACTTGAGCAACTATCCCTGGTATTTGCTAATGATATCGCTATGCTAAGTGATGATGAGTCATGTCTGACAGACAGCATTTTTCTCAGTGTATGCATTTTACATACCAATATGTGGAAAGTGAAAGTGTTAGTTGCTCATTTGTGTCCGACTCTTTGCGACTCCATGGACTGTAGCCCACCGGGCTCCTCTGGGATTCTCCAGGTAAGAATACTGCAATGGGTAGCCATTCCCTTCTCCAGGGGATCTTCCCACCGCAGGGATCAAACCTGGTTCTCCTGCATTGCACACAGATTCTTGACCATTAGAACCAACAGGGAAGCCCACATACCAAATAACCTAGTTGGATATCATGTTTGAGTTAAAGAGGATTTAAATATCTCAACACGCCATAGATACAGACAGTTCAGTTCAGTTCAGTTACTCAGTCGTGTCTGACTCTTTGCGACCCCATGAACCGTAGCATGCCAGGCCTCCCTGTCCATCACCAACTCCCGGAGTCCACGCAAACCCATGTCCATTGTGTCGGTGATGCCATCCAACCATCTCATCCTCTGTCGTCCCCTTCTCCTCCTTCCTTCAATCTTTCGCAGCATCAGGGTCTTTTCAAATGAGTCAGCTCTCTGCACCAGGTAGCCATAGTATTGGAGTTTCAGCTTCAACATTAGTCCTTCCAATGAACACCCAGGACTGATCTCCTTTAGGATGGACTGGTTGGATCTCCTTGCAGTCTAAGGGACTCTCAAGAGTCTTCTCCAACAACACAGTTCAAAAGCATCAATGCTTCAGCACTCAGCTTTCCTTATAGTCCAACTCTCTCATCCATACATGACCACTGGAAAAACCATAGCCTTGACTAGATGAACTTTAGTCAGCAAAGTAATGTCTCTGCTTTTTAATATGCTGTCTAGGTTGGTCATAACTTTCCTTCCAAGGAGCAAGCATCTTTTAATTTCATGGCTACAATCACTATCCGCAGTGATTTTGGATTTTTTGATTTTTTTCCCTAAAAAATTAAGTCTGACACTGTTTCCACTGTTTCCCCATCTATTTGCCATGAAGTGATTGGACCAGATGCCATGATCTTAGTTTTCTGAATGTTGAGCTTTAAGCTAACTTTTTCACTCTCCTCTTTCACTTTTATCAAGAGGCTCTTTAGTTCTTCTTCACTTTCTGCCATAAGAGTGATATTATCTGCATATCTGAGGTTATTGGTATTTCTCCCTGCAATCTTGATTCCAGCTTGTGCTTCTTTCAGCCGAGCATTTCTCATGATGTACTCTGCATATAAGTTAAATAAGCAGGGTGACAATATACAGCCTTGACGTACTCCTTTTCCTATTTGGAACCAGTCTGTTGTTCCATGTCCAGTTCTAACTGTTGCTTCCTGACCTGCATACAGATTTCTCAAGAGGCAGATCAGGTGTTCTGGTATTCCCATCTCTTTGAGAATTTTCCACAGTTTATTGTGATCCACACAGTTAAAGGCTTTGGCATAGTCAATAAAGCAGAAATAGATGTTTTTCTGGAACTCTCTTGCTTTTTCCATGATCCAGCAGATGTTTGCAATTTGATCTCTGGTTCCTCTGCCTTTTCAAAAACCAGCTTGAACATCTGGAAGTGCAGACATAGACACGACATACAGACATAGACATGACATAGACACGTCCATCCTGTAGCAACTGCTGCAGTCCCACAGGTGGCCTCCAGAGGGATATAATCCAGCAGTAAGCATCATCCTTCCCATTGCATCCCACCAAGTGATCCCCTGAGACAATGAGGAAAATCCATCTCTTTCTCGTACGTTCATAGTCTTCCCTCTCCACTGCCTCATTATACCCAAAGAAGCCTTCCTATAGATATGAAAATATACAGAAAAAAGTCTCCTTGTTTCTACATCCTCTGTCCCATGTCTAGTCTTCCTGTCACTGCTAAATGTCATGAAGAACAGGCTTTATGTCTCTACTACTCCTCACCGCCCAACCCAGGCTCTCCCGGTACTTGATGATTGCCAGAGCCTCTGATGGATTCTCCTTTGCAAAATTCAGTGGCCTCTTGTTTTTTTCCTCCTCCTGTAATTTTCTAGTTTATTCTAGCTGACTACTCACTCCTTGACATGCCCCCTCTTGACTTCTGTGACACTACGCTCTCCCTGTTCATGTCTCACTTTTTCTACTCTCAGTTTCCCCTCTGACATTTGCTTTCTCCATCTACCTAAAGGAGTAACATTCTTGGTCTTCTCTGTTCTCCTGGGTCCTCCTGAAATTCCATCAGATGCTTCCCCAGCTACCATTTACCACCATCATTTCAAGATGACTTGAAATCTTGAGTTATCATTACTCTCCTGGGCACCCCAAAAACATTGACAACAGCTTTCTAGGCATGGACATTCTGGCTTTCAAGTTCAATGTGTCCAAAGTGAACCTGGACTGTGAAGAACAGCTTAAAGACCATGACCTTTGTACGTGAATAGACTAGGGTTTGATTTCTGACTCTTAATTGCTGCAGGACCTTGGAGAAGATACTGAAAGTTTTTGTGTAACAATAAAAAGAAGACTATAAAACTGACTTTGTAGAATAACCCTCTACATAAAACGTCTAAAACGGAACTTGGCAAATGGTTGTCACTCAATACATTGGAGATATTCAGCATGATTATCTTCTCTTCAGCACCTCTTTCTCTTGTATTCCTATTACTTTTTACTCAAAATGTAATCACACTGTCATCATGTTCTCTTCTCCTCTGTCCCAGTCCTCAGTTCCAATCACTGATTGTGTCTTGCTGATTCTATTTCTTTAGTTTCCCTGGACCCAATTGCTAGCTAGCTATGTTTTGGTGCTTACTGTTTGTTTCCTGGATTATTGTGATAATATTCAAATTGATGCCTCTGCTATCTACTTCCCATTTCTCAAAACTGTCCATTATGTTGTCATAAGAGTTTTATGTTCCTTTGTTTTGTTTTCCTGAAACACGGAAATAAATAGGTTAGTCTTCTCAAGACCCTTCAGTAGCTCCTGTTGCCTATATCATAATCCCCGAGTGTAGCTGGCATCGCCCTTTACATTGGTATTCCACTGTCTTTTCCAGATTCTTCTCCCACTAGCTAATGTTTCAACAACACCAGATTCAGTGTCCCCCAAATAGCTGTCTATGTTAATGACACTCCTTCTCTTTATTTTTTCTATATTTATTTATTTACGTGGCTGTGTTGGGTCTTAGTTGTAGCACATGGGATCTTTCACTGTGGCATGTGGGCTCTCTAGTTGTGGCCCAGGGGCTCAGTAGTTGTGGCGCGTGGGCGTGATTGTTCCTTGGCATGTGGGATCTTAGTTCCCTGACAAGGGATCAAACCTGAGTCCTCTGCATTGCAAGGCAGATTCTTAACCACTGGACCCCCAGGGAAGTCACACGCTCCTTCTCTTTAGAAGCCCTCTTCTCTGAATAGTTACTTTTAGCCACTTCTTCCTTTAGCTTCCTGTAACACTTGACTATCTGTCGGTGCTTCTTCCTTCTATCATAGTTAGTATGCAAGTATTCTTTTCCCCCACAATCTAAATCCTTTGAGAGCAGACAAGACAAATGTAGTGCAGCTGGAAACAAGAAATTTTAAAATGGCCAAGAAAGAAAAACAAGAATAAAGCCAATACAGCAACAAAGGCCCTTGCTATGACTGTGCACAAAACTTATTCAAGAGTTAGTCTTTGATTCACTCCCTTCACAAATAATTTTGAGTGAATCCCTTTTACCCAGCACAAAGTATTGAAAGGCAACCAATAACAAGATAGATCTGACTCCTACTTAGAAAATATATGTGGGAATAAGTCATATACTTGAAATGATCTTAGAAGAATAGATGCAACAGTTCATTATGAGAAACATTTCTCCAAGAGAAATTTCCCACTTGGTGTATCATTTAGGATATATTGAGGAAAATAAAGGGTAATGCTCTCAACAATGCTTTCATAATTAAAACAGAAGCTTTATATGACTGTCAGTTACCACTGAAAAGCAATGAATATTCCCTACCCTGTAGTAGGCACCTGCTAAAATGGTTTTGAAATCAAGTGCTATGACCTCATTTTAACAATCTTTTTGCCAAATATACCCAGACACACCTCCAGTAGTATCATTGACATCTTAGTCAAAACGGCTGTGTGCAATTTATTTGAGATATTAGCACCAAGACACCCTTATTTGCCAGCTCATATGTATTAATTTTCTATTGCTGCTGTAACAAATTATCACAAAACAACTGCTTGAAATAACCAAATTTATTTTGTTAACAGCTCTGTAGGTTTGAAGTCACTTATAGTTCTCACTGGCCTAAAACCTAGGTACCACCAGACTTGGTTCCTTTATGGAGACTCCAGGGCAGAATTTGTTCCATTGCTTTTTCCAGTTTCTAGAGGCCATCCATATTCCCTGGCTTGTGCCCTCCTCTTTAAAGCCCCATCTCTCTGGCCATCATTACATAGTCACATCTCCCCTCGATGACGGCTGGCAGAGCTCCTCTGCTTTGAGACTCGGCACACCTGGATGATCCAAGCCACTCTTCTCATTTTAAAATCTTCAATCACATCTGCAAAGAATTTTTTTGTTATACAAATAATCCATCCCAATAATCTGAGGATTAGTGTGAGAATATTTGGTGGGAGGTTTAATTCAGCTTTCATACCATCTTACTGACCCGTGTTATTTCCAATGGAGATTGTGACTCATCAGCTACTGGTTGGAAGGAGAAAACCGCATGATGTAATTAATTCTGGATGCTTTCCCTATAGCTCAGGTGGGAAAGAATCCACCTGCAATGTAGGAGACCCTGGTTTGATTCCTGGGTCAGAAAGATCCCCTGGAGAAAGGATAGGCTACCCACTCCAACATTCTAGGGCTTCCCTTGTGGCTCAGCTGGTAAGAATCCGCCTGCAGTGTGGGAGACCTGGGTTCAATCCCTGGGTTGGGAAGATCCCCTGGAGAAGGGAACGGCTACCTACTCCAGTATTCTGGCCTGGAGAATTCCATGGACTATGTAGTCCATGTAGTCACAAAGAGTCAGACACGACTAAGCGACTTTCACTTTCACTTCAACAGCAACTGAAGTTGCACTTCCTGAGAATCCACAGGCAGTTGCATCAGGATGTGTGTGCATGTGTGACTTAAGACATACACATTTCTCTCTGTTTTATAAGGTTAGAAATTAAAGATGGTGTCTGGTTTGGCCATGTCTGAATCTACTTCATTTTTAGGGAATACTGGAGGTCCCTCTGACCTCTTTCTAATGCTTTGCATTTCCCTTTCCTACACCTCATGTGGAATTGATAATAGGTTAAAACCATCTCTTCCATTTCTTTGACAGAAGCAAAATGAAGCAATAAAAATATCTACCAACCCGGCAGAGCTCCTGCATAAATGACTGGTGTTTATTGCAAATGTAAAACGTTTTTGATTGTGAACATGCTGCTTGATGTGATCTTCTGAATAAAGATAATTTTGCACTGTGTGAATAATTTCCCATTGTTTTCCAAAGTGTGTGAGTGGTTAGAAAAAATATTTCTACAATGTGTTTGTCGGCTTCACTTTACAAAATTGAAACAATCTTGGATAGAGTGGATACAAGCA
This sequence comes from Tragelaphus eurycerus, assembly GCA_935064755.1. Taxonomy (NCBI): domain Eukaryota; kingdom Metazoa; phylum Chordata; class Mammalia; order Artiodactyla; family Bovidae; genus Tragelaphus; species Tragelaphus eurycerus. The sequence continues at coordinate 927,994 of CAKXYN010000096.1, forward strand.
GATGGATGAGGATTTCTGATTTGAGTCTGGAATGTGAACAAAGTAGAAAACACTGCTTGTGGATTCTGGATTACTCGCTGGGACTTATGGAAACCTAATATAATCAGTGGGCTTCCCAGGTGGCGCTAGTTGTAAAGAACCCGCCTGCCAGTGCAGGAGACATAAGAGAAGTGGGTTCAATCCCTGGGTCAGGAAGATCCCCTAGAGGAGGGCATGGCAACCCCACTCCAGTATTTTTGTCTGGAGAATCCCATGAACAGAGGAACCTGGTGGGCTACAGCCAATAGCATCGCAAAGAGTCCGACATGACCGAGCAACTGAGCACAAGCATAGCACAACATAACAAGTATCTCGGTAACTATCTTGTTCTGTGCACAGTAGACAGTTGATACATACTGTTTGCATAGGAGAATAATCATGTTTCACTTTTCCCCTGTAGCCAATAGTCATTTGATGGTATTCTTCCCAGTCAATTTCCTGTAAAGCAGGCAGAAATGATTGACATGCCTGTCAGATGAGTTCCTCCTACCACTGTGGTCCACATGATGCCCGCTCCCAGGTCTTTATAAGGCTTTCTACTGAATGTCATCACCCTCCCAGAATTGTTAGCATTATTCCCACTAGTTGAGAATAACAAAGTCCCCATCACTTATTTCCTTCTTTGTCTCCTTTTTAAAAGAATAGTATGTATTTGTAGAGATGTAGTTGGACCTAGAGTCTGTCATACAGCGTGAAGTAAATCAGAAGGAGAAAAACAAATATCATATATTAATGCATATATGTGGAAACTAGAAAAATGATACAGATGGACCTATTGCAGTGCGGAAATAGAAATGCAGACATGCATAATTGGGTGGAGAGGGTGGGATAAGCTGAGAGAGTAGGATTGATATATATACACCACCGTGTGTAAAATAGATAGCTAGTGTAAAGCTTCTGTATAGTACAGGGATCTCAGTTCAGTGCTCCTAGAGGAGTGGGGATGGGCATCAGAGGAGGTCCAAGAGGGAGGGAATATATATATATATATATAGCTGATTCACTTCATTGTACAGCAGACATTAACCCAACATTGTAAAGCAATTATACTCCAATTAAAAAAATGAACAATAAAAAAGTGCCCCAGGATAGATGGAGGAGACATTATTAATGACCCTCTCTTCCTTTCTCTTACAAACCTGCTTCCACATCCACCAGTTTTACCAAATGATCAGCTGTTTGATCTGAAATCTGTAAAAGTAACCGTGCCTATACAGGGCTGCCCACTGCCAGGACTGGTGACAGAGTAAGGGCTTGCTGAAAGGACAAGTAGAAGAAGAGGGATGAGAGTCTATCCAGTGACCTTTGGGGAGATTCTGCGGGCTCATCATTGGTGCTCATCATCAAAGACGCATGTTTTCATTCCATGGTGTTAAAAGTGCTGAAAAACATCTTGGTGTGTTGTTTTTCAGGATCAGCTAAAACAGACATCTGTCCTAATGTAGTGATAGGGCTTCCACAGGGAATGTGTTATGTTATTATTTCTAGGAAATCATTCCTTTTATGCCTTTTTCTCTAGATGATCATTGATGGTTGTGTGTTGGGCTGGGGAGAAAGCAGGTCTTAAAAACATGGGGAGATTTTGGTTAGAGAGTAGGTAGGCCATGCTACAAATGCAAAGAGGAAGCATAAGGACGAGAAAGTGATCCTCAAAGATAGAAAAGCTGAATCATTCTAGCCATGCTTCATGGCTGAAGGACTTTTTTTTTTGCTGTTTTCAGTTCTTTGCTCTTGAGTTTCTCTGCCCCTCCTTCCTCCAACTTGGGCATTGCTTCTGGAGTCTTCCTTTACTTTCTAGCTCCCTCAAGCTGAGGCATGACCACCAGTTTTCCTTCATGCACCTCACAAATGTCCCATCCACTCTCTGTCTGGGCTGTGGGCTCCTGCAACTACAGGTGGACCCACATGCCAGGCTGCTCCTATGCTGGGGACCAGCTCGGCATGCCTCTTGCTTGGGTTTGTCAGGAGAACCCCAAAATCTTGTGCTCCCAATGCTTCACCCACTCCAGAGCATTCTTCCAAGATGATGTGGTCCATATTCTACCACACTGAAGAGCTAGTTCCCCATGGTTCTCACCACTCGGTTGAGACCTCATATTCACATGAACTTTGTTATGGGTTTATTTTCAGATTAGAGATATTTTAGCATTAACTTTTCAGTAAGATTTTTTAAAGTTTATGTTTTATTGAAGTATAGCATACATTCAGAAATATATACCGATTACAATCTTACAGGTGTGCAATGGAATAAACTTTCACAAAGTAACCACACTAATGGGCTTCCCTGGTGGCTCAGACAGTAAAGAATCTGCCTGCAATACGGGAGACCCAGGTTTGATCCCTGAGTTGGGAAGATTCCCTGGAGAAGGGCATGGCTATGCCCTCCAGTATTCTTGCCTGGAAAATCCCATGGACAAAGGAGCCTGGTGGGTACAGTCATGGGGTTGCAAAGAGTCAGACACGACTGAGTGACCTGCACTTTCAATTTTTTTCAAACCACACTAATGTAACAAACACCAGAAGAAGAGAGAGAACTTTATTACTATCAGTACCTCAGGGCACCCTCATGCCTCTGCACAATTCGATAGGCTTTTTTTTATGGAAGTTTGTTTTTTTGTAGTAGACATTTTTTATTTCCATGCTTAATGCAAAGTATTCAACACCTGAAAACTGAACTTTACTATAAAACTCACATATATTTACACAAGTAGATAATAAGTATGTATTAAACAGCATCAAGTTTTAAATTATATGAGCTCTTTGACTGGAGGAGGAAGAAGGCCACTAGAAAATAAAACAAAATCATGTCACACTCCACTTCAGGAGTCATAAAACTTGAATTCTATGCATTAAGCTTTATGAAAACTTTTTTTTATTTGTTCAGTCACTCAGTCGTGTACGACCCTGTGACCCCATGGACTGCAGCATACCAGGCTTTTCTGTCCTTCACTATCTCCCAGAGTTTGCTCAAACTCACGTCCAGTGAGTTGGTGGTGCCATCCAACCATCTTATCTTCTGTTGCCCGCTTCTGCTGCCCTCAGTCTTTCCCAGCATCAGGGTCTGTTCCAGTGAGTCAGCTCTTCACATCAGGTGGCCAGCGTATTGGAGCTTCAGCATTAGTCCTTCCAATGAGTATTCAAGACTGATTTCCTTGGGATTGATTGGTTTGATCTTCTTGCAGTCCAAGGGACTCTCAAGAGTCTTCTCCGACACCACAGCTCAAAAGCATCAATTCTCCACAAGTATAAATGTGTTGTGGCGGATCCATCTTGATGTATGGCAAAAGCAATACAATATTGTAAAGTTAAGCAAAATAAAATTTAATTTAAAAACAAAAACAAAAGCATCAATTCTTTGCCACTGTTACAGCCAGTTAACAATGTTGTAATAGTTTCAGGTGGACAGCAAATGAACTCAGCCAGGTATATACATTTTAAAGAAGGGTTTTTTGGCGGGGGAATCTTCCCACAATCAGGCATGGTTCCCTCTGAGAATGTTAAGTTCTGTCCTGTCTGTGGGGAAGGGGTGGCTTTCTCTGTAGGGTCTCCCTTAGAGACTTGTCAAGGGAGCAAAAGGACTCAGCACAAGGAAAGGACAACTGAAGGACTTTGCTGAAATGAGTGTGATGAGCATGAAGAAGAGAGTGCTGATCAAAGGGAACAGGGGAAGGGAGTGAGCAGATTATTGTCAAGAAAAGCTTCCTCAAGGCTGAGAAAAGCACTCAGAGACTCATCTCATCTTATCCTTCACCTCACTTTATCATTTGTACCCCAGACCCTGCTTTACTGTCTCAATTAACTGCAACCACCCACGGTGCCATCTGTCCCGGTGAAGGGTCCCCTCCAGCAAGATCTGTGGCCCTTGTTCTCGCCATCCTTTATCTGTCACTTTCATTTCTGTCTGTGCTCCATATGCTTTCTTCCTTTGTTGCCAGTGTTGCGTGACCCTGGCTTGACAAAGTCAGCCTTCGATTTGGTCTTCCTGACTGTGTATGTGATCACTCATTCATTTCCGACTCTTTGCCACCCTTTGAACTATAGCCCACCAAGCTCTTCTGTCCATGAGACTTTTCAGGCAAGAATACTGGAATGGGTTGCCATATCCTTCTCCAGGGTCTCTTCCCAACCCAGGGATCGAACCTGCATTTCCTGTGTCTCCTGCTTTCCAGGCAGATTCTTCACCCAGAGAGCCATCAGGGAAGCCTTCTTCCTGATCTTTGGTCTCTTAATGAATCACAGCAGTGGTTGTATTCGTATTTCTAAGCACCACAAGCCTCCAGGTGCCAGAAATGTAAGATCCCTACTACACTGCCCTGAGATTTTGGTCCACTATTCCAGAAATATGCCATTTTCCATGAAGCTGTGTCTGAAAATTGCCATTAACTCTCTCCTCTGGTGTTGATTATTCTACTAGGCATTTTCTTTCTTATCGTAACACCCCTAAATATTACATTACCCATCAATCTCTATTACTAGATTCATTCATATTGAACTCTTACACATTTTATTAAGTCACTTCTAAGGAACTTATATGGGAAAAACCATGTATCAGGTATTAGAAAATAAAAATAATGTGAACGTGAATCTTGCCCTTGAGTAAACTAAGGTCCAGTAAGGGACCCCAGGTTGTGATAGTGGTAAAGAATCTGCCTGCCAATGCAGGAGATGTAAGGGACTTGGGTTCAATCCCTGGGTTTGGAAGATCCCCTGAAGGAGGGCATGGCAACTCACTCCAGTATTCTTGCGTGGAGATTCCCATGGACAGAGAAGCCTGGCAGGCTACAGTCCACGGGGTCTCAGAGTCAGACACAACTGAGCAGCTAACACTTTCACTTGCTCATGGTTAAGTTGCCAGTGTCTTGCACGGTGCCTGGCAAAGGTCTAATGCTCAGTAGATATAACTCTCCTAGTCGAAATGAATGAGTGAATCAACTTTCTTTTTTACACCATAAAGCTCTGGGGAACTGAGACCATCCTGATTTGACATGATATGCCCAGGATCTTAAAGAGTTCTTATCTGTGAGAGTCACTAAAATGATCAATGGATGATCGTTTTAATGAATGAACTATTGTAACTGTCAGGCTGATGAATGTGTAGCTATCAACAGGAGATTGTAGGCTTGGAAGGAGTCCATTGCCCTAGCCAACTAACCCCTGATATTCCTAACCAGCTCATCCCTCTAATGCTCTTAGCTCATTTCTTTTACACAATCTTCTCTTTCAAATATTTAATGAAAACCTGGAAGCATGTTCTCATCTCTCCCTCCTGGGATCAGGTCACAGAAACAGGACCCAATATGTGGCAATGTTTCCCTTGGTTTTAAAGGATTTGGGGTATTAGATTCCTCTGACTTCTTTTTCAACTTTACTGTCAATTTTGTTTCAGGTTGATATTCATTTCTGACTTTTAATCCCCCAAATCGCCTCCCTTGATGTCAAATTCTAGTCTTAGACTTGCTTATCCTTTCATCTGGAAGAGACACTGAGGGAATAGGTACTTCGCAGGACTCCCACAGAGGCAGGTCCTAAAGGGTGGTGTCCACACTGCAGAGACAGATGCTGGGAAATCTCCTTCAGGTGCAGTGAGCACACTGACTGCTCATACTATTACTTGCATCTGAGCTGCTGTTACATTTAAGACCATTCCTCTCACCTAGGGTGTCCATTTATGTAACTGCCTGTGTAAACGCAGGTAATTCCTGAGTTTCAGCCTCCTCTTGGCTTTCCTTTCTGATCAGGAAAACTTTTATTTTTCATGTATTTCATTTTCGCTGAACAGATGGTACATTATCAGCAAGTGACAACTAGCTTCCCAATAAGTGTTGAGAAACAAGTAAGTTTAACCACACACACATGCACACACACACACAAAAGCCATGGCAGCAGAGTGTATGGGAAACTCACTAAGTAAAAGACTTTATCACAGTATTTGCTTTCCTACTGGTATTGTAAAGTTCATTTTGAAAAAAAAAAAAAAAATATATATATATATATACATATATAAAATATTGAAAGAAACTGAACTAGACAGCTGACTTAGCATCAAGTACATTTCCTGTGGAACACAATTATTGGGGAAAATGTTGTCGTTTAGTCACTAAGTCATGTCTGACTCTGCAACCCCATGGACTGCTGCACACCAGGCTTCCCTGTCCTTCAACATCTCCTGAAACTTACTCAAACTCATGTCCATTGAGCCAGTGATGCCATCCAACCATCTCATCCATCCTCTGTCGTCCTGCCTTCTCCTGCCTTCTATCTTGCCCAGCATAAGAGTCTTTTCCAGTGAATGGGCTCTTTGCATCAGGTGGCCAAAGTATTGGAGCTTCAGCTTCAACATTAGTCCTTCCAATTCAGGGTTGATTTCCTTTGGGATTGATTGGTTTGATCTCCTTGCTGTCCAAGGGACTCTCAACAGTCTTCTCCAGCACCACAGTTCAAAAGCACCAATTCTTTGGCATTCAGCCTTCTTTATGGTCCAACTCTCACATTTGTAAATGACTACTGGAAAAATTATAGCTTCGACCATACAGACCTTCATCAGCAAAATGATGTCTCTGCTTTTTAATACACTGTCTAGGTTTATCATAGCTTTTTCCCCCAAGGAGCAAGCATCTTTTCATTTCATGGCTGCAGTCACCATCCACAGTGATTTTGGAACCCAAGAAAATAAAGTCTGTCACTGCTTCCACTACACCCCCCACCCCACCCCCGCCACTATTTGCCATGAAGTAATGGGACTGGACTTTTTAAAACACAGTTCTTTAAAACTAAAATGAGAGATTTTAAAATAGTTTTGTTTGTGTATTTGAGTTGCTCTTAAATGTCCACCTAAATTATCTCCACTGTTGCTAAAACAGCATAAAGAAGCAAATCTTCTAGTGACCTAGATTCTGGCTATAGTTGTCTGCTAACTAGATACAGGATTTAGAAGTGACACTGATGCTTGGCTCCCAGCTTTGTCCATTCTACCATGACAGGATTTCCTAGTTAATCTTTCAGATTCATTTTAGCATCCAAATTCTAATATTTAACAGCTTTAACAATGTGCAAGGTCAATGTATTTTTCCTAAGGGTAAAAAAAAAAAACAAAAAACGCACTGTGCAATATTTCATGTAGTGCTTTGTACCAAAACTTAGAAAACACAAGAAAAGTTGAGGACACAGTCCCCGCCCTCAGGAAGCCTCTAATATTAATATTAATTAGATAGATGAAATTGATGGCAGTGTTAGCATATTAAAAGCAAGTGCAGAAACAAAAGTTAGTATTGCATAATGTCGAGGAAAAGTTGGAGAAGAAAGGTGACTTGCTAAAATTCTCAGGATGATTCATTAAAAGGTCTGGAAGTAGAAATCTCATGTCTTCTGCTTTCATCCTCCTGGGAGTTTCTCTGTTAAAACAGACCAGATTCACTTTCCTGACCCATAAAATGGTACTGTCATGAATACACATCACATCAAAGAAAAACTGCTAGTCATTACACACTTTATTTTCTTAGAAGATCAGAATCCATGAGAGCACGTACAATATTAATGCCTACAGTCACAGGGGGTACACAAAAAGCATGTTCTTTGGGTATCATTAAAGGACACCAGAGAGGGGTTCCAGGAGGAAATGAAAAGTGGCTTTTAATATAAGGTGAAAGAAAGGAGCATCGATCACCCCACATCCACCTTTTGTGGGTATCTGTGCATGGTCATCTCCCCTCCTGAACAGAGCTGGGTCTGATGATGGTCCCCTTCTCAGCACTAATGCTACTAAATCCAGGTAATCCTTTAAAAAATCATTTGCAAGTCTTATATGTGTGTGCTTTGTTGTGTCTGCAACTATTTGCGACCCCATGGACTCTAGCCCGTCAGGCTTCTCTGTCCATGGGATTCTCCAGGCAAGAATACTGGAGTGGGTTGCCATGCCCTCCTCCAGGGGATCTTCCTGACCCCCTGCATCTCTTACATCTCCTATGTTGGCAGGCGGACTCTTTACCAATGGCACCACCTAATAATGCTGCTCGTCTTTTCACAGCCAGTTGCATTCAAAATAGCTTCCTAAAGCTTCAAATTGCCAAGACCTCTTCCCTTTGTGACTTTGCCTCTTGTCTCCAGCCCCATCCTTGTGCACACACTTCCAACCCGTGTTATGCAGCCCTTTGCACTTGAGCCGTTCAAGGCCTTCCCAGACCAGCCAGATGACTGTGGACTCATAACACGCCTTTGTCAGCTTTTCCCCTTTTTTTGCAGACTCCCATTTTACATCTGTCATAGGCAAAATTTGAAATAAGACTAACAGAAACAAAAACAAAAAAAAACACCTTCACACCAACTTATTTGTGTATATTAGATATTCTTTGATTTGTCACTTGCTGGAGCATTGAGACCATGGTTTTTGTTGTTGCCCAGTGGCTCAATCATTCCTGACTCTTTTGTGACCCCTTGGACTATAGCCCACTAGGATTCTCTGTTCAGGGGATTCTCCAGGAAAGAATACTGAAGTGAGTTGCCATTTCCTTCTCCTGGGGATTTTCCTGACTAAGGGATCCAACACACGTCTCCTGCATTGCAGACAGATTCTTTATCACTGAGCCACCAGGGAAGCAGCCTGCGAACATGAAGACAACCTTAAAATCTCTTCCTCTGGCCACTTCTCATCATGACTTTGCGACACAACATCTAAAATCCTGCTGTTCCAACTTCCTTCCTTTCCTCTCTCTACCTTTCAGTCCTGCAGATTCATGAAGCTTATGAGAGGAAATAAAATCAGAGATAGAACACTTGTTAAGGAATTCTTTTCAGGATGGTGATTTAGTTAGATTAAAAAATAGTAAAAAAAAAAAAAAAAAAAGATAAAATTAACTTTGATAATGTATTTTATTTAACCCAGTGTCCTAAGACGGCTCTGGCTGCCATGACAAATACCATATACTGAGTCACCTAGACAACATTCATTTATTTGTCACTGTTCTGGAGGCAGGAAGTCTGAGATCAGAGTGCTGGCCAGGTTGGTTCATGGTGAAGGCTCCATCCTTATGACCTGATTACCTCCCACAAGCTCCACCTCTAGATACTGTAACATTGAAGATCAAGCCTTCACCATGTGAAATTTTGGGGCTGGAGCACAGATATTCAGGCTATAACATCCAGTATAGCCAAAACATTTTAATTTTCGCATGTAATCAATATAAAAATATTAATGAAATGCTTAAATTCTTTTTATTTGAAGTCTCCAAAAGTCCTCGCTGTATTATACACTAAAAGATATCACAAAGCAGGTGCTGAATTTTCATCAGCAATACTTGAATGTTATTTACGTCATAAAACTTACATTTGAAAAGTGAGATTGACAAACCAAAGTTGTTCCAAATATACTTCAAGTCTTCCAAACATTGTAGCCAGTCTTTAAATCTAAACTTTTAATCTAAACTTAAATAAACTACAACTAAATGAAATTAAATATTACATTTCTCAGTCACACTCACCACATTTCACATACCCATGTGACTAGGAGTGACCATTCTGGGCAACACAGAGACTTTGTATTTTATTCAGGTCTAGTTAGACTTTCTTGGGCTCCAAAATCACTATGGATGGTAACTATAGCTATGAAATTAAAAGACACTTGCTCTTTGGAAGAAAAGCTTTGACAAACTTTGATTGCATATTAAAATGCAGAGACATCACTCTGCTAACGAAGGTCTGTACGGTAAAAGCTATGATTTTTCCAGTAGTCATGTACAAATGTGAGAGTTAGACCACAAAGAAGGCTGAAAGCCGAAGAACTGATGCTTTTGAAGTGTAGTGCTGGGTAAGACTCTTGAGAGTCCCTTGGACTGCAAGGAGATCCAATCAGTCCATCCTAATGGAAATCAGTCCTGAATATTCATTGGAAGGCCTGATGCTAAAGCTGAAGTTCCAATACCTTGGCCACCTGATACGAAGAGCCCACACATTGGAAAAGAGCATGATGCTGGGAAAGACAGAAAGCAAGAGAAGGGGACGACAGAGGATGAGATGGTTACATGGTATCACTGACTCAATGGACATGAGTTTCAGCAAGCTCTGGGAGATGTTGAAGGACAGGGATGCCTGGCATGCTGCAGTCCATGGGGTTGCAGAGTCAGACATGACTTACTGACTGAACAAGAACAAGTTGACTTTATATGAAAATAATATCTAAATCTGGATTTAAGAACTAAGAAGAAATAGAGAAAACTTTGAGAAGCAAGTGAAAGTCATAAAGTGATTTTAATATTTCAGAAGCTTGGGGAAACTAGAGTCCTCAAGGAGGAAGCTGATTTCCATTTGTGTGGAGTGTGAGGTATAAAGATTGTTAGAGAGACCCTTCTGCATCTCAAAAGGCAGCCAGATATGATGAATAGACTTCAGCTCTAAAGGGAGATATTGTTTAGCCATAAGAAAGGCTTTATCTCAATTCAGACTAGAAAGTCATGAGAGCTCTGTCCCTGGAGCTCCTTGAAATTAGGGCAAATGTACTTCTGTCTGGGATGACTTAGCTGTAGTCTACCTGAAGGGCAGAGGGATTGTTCTCTCAATGTCCCCTCCTGCTCTGATTTCATGATTCCTAGATAACCTGTGGGTAGAGAGGCCACACACCAGCTGTTTTTAAATGTTGTGTTTGGAAGAACAATTAATCTTTGTGATTACATAGTTATGTAATCTGTAGAGTTTTCTAACTTTTGTTACCTGTGAGCCTGTGGATCATTGAGCAAGGGCTTAGCAGTGAGAGCAGGAAAATTCTGGAGCCATAAAGGAGTCCTTCTATGGCCATATGTGTGATCACAGTGAATGGACAGTAAATCCCATGTGTATCTAAGAGACACACAGACATCCCCTTAAATGACCCTGCAAAAAACGGCTGAGGCCACCTATATATCCATGTTGAATTAAACGCAGTTAGCAAGTCTGTTGACCCCACTTGCAAGTCATCTTGAGTTGCTTTAATTGTTGGCAGTGTAGCTGAATGATGGGCAAAAATAGCATACAGGATCTGGACCTGGATTGCAGCCTCTGATTCTCCACATCAGTTCCAATTTATCTCAGAAGACTCATTAACACAGAGTACTTAGGGGTTGTCAGTTCAAGAAAGAAGGATTCTATAAACCAGAAAACATCTCCAGCTGATGTCATCAGCATCTTTATTCCTAGATGAGATTTGAGTTACAGTTTTCTATAACATTTTCTCTCTTGGTCCTGGGATATCTGAATTCTTCAATGCCATAATTGCTGTTAAAACATATTGAATGTGTGATGAGAAGTTCTCCATGTTTTGGTTGAGATTATGCATGTGTTCCCTGGATCAGGCAGTTGTCAGGAAGCAAGTGATGGCAATGACATTCAAGTTGCATGGCTACCCTTGTCCTCTTGTGGGGCTGAGAGTGAATAGGAAGCAAAGAGCCCAGAAAGGCAGCAGTCTAGGTTTTGTTCAGTGGTGAGATCTCTTCATATTCAGACACGAGACCTGTAATCATCTCCACACTTGCTCAGTGAGAGAGGGCTGGGGAACGCAGGTCCTTGGATCCCAGCAGAAGAGTGGCCATATTTCTCCGTATTGACTGTGTTTCTCAATATCCACTGTTGTTTAGTCGCTAAGTCGTGTCCAACTCTTTTGAAACCCCATGGACTATAGCCCATCAGGTTCCTCTATTCATGGGATTTCTCAGGGACGAATACCTCAGTGGGTTGCCATTTCCTTCTCCAAGGGATCTTCTCAACCCTTGTCTCCTGCATTGGCAGGCAGATTCTTTACCATTGAGCCACCAGGAAACCCCCCAATATCCATTAGACTCACCAAAACAGGTACAAAGTAGGCAGTGCAGTGAGCAAAGAACAGCTAGCAAATTGTGAAAGAGAGTAATTATTAATAAATAACCCACCGGTGTGGACTGTTGCCTTCTAAAAATCAAAACCTTTAGGACTGGGAGATATTTTCCTGATACAGGGAAAGGGAAATGGGAAGGCTCACTCCCTAAGGGGTCATAGCATTCCCATGAGATCTTTGGGTTACAACAAAGGCACTAGAGTTCTGCGTATCCTATTGGCGGAGGGTAAGGAAGTGATACATCAATAGTACTTTGTTTCCTACATGTGTGTGTACTGTCAGCTGAACTGGATGTACAGTGGGCAAGAATTTGAAGAATCATTTTTGTGTATGGTGTTAGAAAGTGCTCTAGTTCCATTCTTTTACAAGTGGTTGACCAGTTTTCCCAGCACCACTTGTTAAAGAGATTGTCTTTAATCCATTGTATATTCTTGCCTCCTTTGTCAAAGATAAGATGTCCATGTGTGCGTGGATTTATTTCTGGGCTTTCTATTTTGTTTCATTGATCTATATTTCTGTCTTTGTGCCAGTACCATACTGTCTTGATGACTGTGGCTTTGTAGTAGAGCCTGAAGTGAGGCAGGTTGATTCTTCCAGTTCCATTCTTCTTTCTAAAGATAGCTTTGGCTATTCGAGGTTTTTTGTATTTCCATACAAATTGAGAAATTATTTGTTCTAGCTCTGTGAAGAATACCATTGGTAGCTTGACAGGAATTGCATTGAATCTATAAATTTCTTTGGGTAATATACTCATTTTCACTATATTGATTCTTCCAATCCATGAACATGGTATATTTCTCCATCTGTTAGTGTCCTCTTTGATTTCTTTCACCAGTGTTTTATAGTTTTCTATATATAGGTCTTTAGTTTCTTTAGGTAGATATATTCCTAAGTATTTTATTCTTTTCGTTGCAGTGGTGAATGGAATTGTTCCCTTAATTTCTCTTTCTATTTTCTCATTATTAGTGTATAGGAATGCAAGGGATTTCTGTGTGTTGATTTTATATCCTGCAACTTTACTATAATCATTGATTAGTTCTAGTAATTTTCTAGTGGAGTCTTAGGGTTTTCTATGTAGAGGAGCATGTCATCTGCATACAGTGAGAGTTTTACTTCTTTTCCAATTTGGATTCCTTTTATTTCTTTTTCTGCTTTGATTGCTATGGCCAAAACTTCTGGAGCCTATTATACAGAGTGAAGTAAGCCAGAAAGAGAAACACCAATACAGTATACTAACACGATGGCACCCCACTCCAGTACTCTTGCCTGGAAAATCCCATGGACGGAGGAGCCCGGTAGGCTGCAATCCATGGGGTCGCTCAGAGTTGGACAGGACTGAGCCACTTCCCTTTCACTTTTCACTTTCATGCATTGGAGAAGGAAATGGCAACCCACTCCAGTATTCTTGCCTGGAGAATCCCAGGGACAGGGGAGCCTTGTGGGCTGCCGTCTATGGGGTCTCACAGAGTCGGACACGACTGAGGTGACTTAGCAGCAGCAGTGGCAGCAGCAACGCATATATACGGAATTTAGAAAGATGGTAACAATAACCCTGTATACGGGACAGCAAAAGAGACACTGATGTATAGAGTAGTCTTTTGGACTCTGTGGGAGAGGGAGAGGGTGGGATGATTTGGAAGAATGGCATTGAAATATGTATAATATCATATATGAAACGAGTCACCAGTCCAGGTTCAATGCACGGTACTGGATGCTTGGGGCTGGTGCACTGGGACGACCCAGAGGGATGGTATGGGGAGGGAAGGGGGAGGAGTGTTCAGGATGCGGAACACATGTATACCTGTGGCGGATTCATTTCAATATATGGCAAAACCAATACAATATTGTAAAGTTAAAAAATTAAATTAAATTAAAACAAAGAATTTGAAGAATCAATGTGATACAGTAACACTTCTCTAGAGTCTGAGACTTCTCCAAGCCTCACAAAGAGGAGGACAAGTTAGAGATTCAGCTGGCTTAGCCAGCCCTACCATTTTATAGTCTGTATTTTCTAGAGTTTCAACAGTCCAGGGAATTTCTCCTGTATGGCTTTGGTCCTTGAGCGTGATGCTCTGGCCTGAAAGTGACAATAGTTGCTTTCATATAATATTCCCTCTAACATACAATTGATGACAAGACCTTTTATGTCAGTGACATTGATAAATCCTACTATTCTAGAATAGTCACTGTGGATGTGTATGAAAAGCAAGGATAAATGGATGGAAGAAATATTCAATTTATCACATCAGACTCCTCAAAAATCTAGCTAATATATCTTGACCACGATTTTTAAGCCAAGATTCAATGGGTTTTAAGAATAACAAACATGCTGTATGTCTGATTTGTCTTCAGACTCATGTCATCATTTCCAGAGTTTTCCACCACAGAGATTTATGCTGTCATTGGATCTAATTATGAATTAGTGATTGATTCATTTAGGGAATAACTCAACCAAATGGCAGTGGATTGAAAAATGAGCAGGCCCTGAAGGGACACATGGGCAGAGATAACTAATTCTGTCTGCTGATGGGAATCAGCCCAGGTCATTCAGAAAATAGCCCTGAATGGAACAAATTATTCATCTTCCATCCACAGTGAGTGGTTTTCTCAGCCTTGCACTACTGACATCAATTAACCCCTGTGGCATTCTTCAGTTATTTGAAATCTCCAGGCTCACCCCATCCTTCTAAGGGAGCTATCCAGAACTTTTCAAGTTTGTTTTGGTTCTTTGCACAGGTTTGACACTCACCAATTGTACTATTTTTCACTTTTCACTCTTAAGAGTACTCTGTCCATCCCATGCATGTTATTTGTTTACTGTCAATCCTTGGTATATCTTGAGATTTTATGAAATGAATACAGGCCTTCAGAGAATTATTAAGATACCCTGGTTTAAGAGCTGCATTTGTTTGGTGATGTAAATGGTTGTATTAAAGATGTGTTCATTATGCATAAAGACTGATCTTACTGAAAGGTCCGTAAGTAATAGCCCACATAGAACCATCTCTTGCTCTGTCATCTCATTCTTTCCAGAGACTACTATATGTGTGTGTGTGTGTGGTGGGGGGGGGGGGGGGGGGGGTGGAGGGGGATGTTGTAGACAGATCCTCAGAGGGTAAATGATTCCATATAAATTTCTTTGATTAGCAATAGCTGTATTCCTACTGCGAGCCCCCAGCTACACTGAGATTAGCTTTTGTGGGGAGCCATGTATCAAAGATTTTGCTTCACAACCCCTTCATAAGAGCTGATTACATTCCTTTTCAAATACTTTCTCAGGGAGGCATACTTAAGAGTGAATTGTAACCTTTTCAAAATTGACATTTCAAGGGAAACAGATACTGAGTGGTGGGAGGAGGAGGCAGTGGTAGAAGAGGCAGTTTTATAACTGGAGGAAAAGACAACATCAGAAGGAGCTCTTGTTCCTGGTCAACCTGCCAAGTCATCCCCTCGGGGTGATCCCCTCCTTCTCTTCTGCTTGGTACACCTGCCACTTGCTCCTCTTTGGAAAGGGCTGGGATTTGATGCTAGAGAGATTTATGGGGGAAGGCAATGGCACCCCACCCCAGTACTTTAGCCTGGAAAATCCCATGGACGGAGGATCCTGGTAGGCTCTGGTCCATGGGGTCACTAACAGTCGGACATGACTGAGTGACTTCACTTTCACTTTTCACTTTCATGCATTGGAGAAGGAAATGGCAACCCACTCCAATGTTCTTGCCTGGAGAATCCCTGGGACAGGGGAGCCTGGTGAGCTTCTGTCTATGGGGTCGCACAGAGTCGGACACGACTGAAGCGACTTAGCAGCAGCAGCAGCAGCAGAGAAATTTATGGGCTCACTCCAGTACTTTGGCCACCTCATGAGAGGAGTTGACTCATTGGAAAAGACTCTGATGCTGGGAGGGATTGGAGGCAGGAGGAGAAGGGGACAACAGAGGATGAGATAGCTGGATGGCATCACTGACTCGATGGACATGAGTCTGAGTGAACTCCAGGAGTTGGTGATGGAAAGGGAGGCCTGGCGTGCTGCGATTCATGGGGTCGCAAAGAGTTGGACACGACTGAGCAACTGAACTGAACTAACTGATTGATGGACTCCCCAGGTGGCACTAGTGGTAAAGAACCTGCCTGCCAATGCAGGAGACATAAGAGATGCGGCTTCGACCCCTGGGTTGGGAAGATCCCCTGGAGGAGGGCATGACAACTCACTCCAGTATTCTTGCCTGGAGAATCCTATGGACACAGGGCGATGGTCCATGGGGTGGCACAGAGTTAGACACAACTGAAGTGACTTAACACACAGCACGCACACAGAGGGATTTATATCAAAGTTTCATTGGAAGAGCTCCTCCATCTTGACCATATAAATAATTGTAAGTTATATTTAATCTATCTTCCAGCCCATATTTTCTTGTTTATCCTTATACCTCTCACTTCATTCCAAAAGGGATTTGAAGCATCTCCTAAAATATTAGTATTATCACTACATGAATTTGTTGTGATATTTGTTGGAATATTTGGTTGGAGAGAGGACATGAATTTGTTGGAATATTTGGTTGAAATATTTGTTGGGCTATTTAGTTGGAGAGAGGACATGCATAGGAAAAGAAAACAGCACCAAGCTCAGATTTTTTTCTGCCATTTTTTCTTACAGTGTAGTCACATGCCTGGTTGTGTGATCATAGCTTCCAGTGGTCAAAGCAAAAGGAAAATATTAACAGTTATAAAGTATACACAGTATGGTGGATAAAGTAAACTCGAATGTCCGAAGTACAATCTCCACAAAGGAATCTCTCCCATAACATCTTCAGGAGTCATTATGTAACACAATAGACAATAATTACAAGAGCATTTGTTCCTGTCTAACTGCAGTAGAGAATTTCATAAACACACACTTTCCTTATAGTGTGTGTTCATGGGCTTCCCAGGTGGCACAGTTGATAAAGAATCTGGCTTCAATACAGGAGACACAAGAGATATTGGGTCAGTCCCTGGGTCAGGAAGATCCCCTGGAGGAGGAAATGGCAACCCACTCCAGCATTCTTGTTTGGATAATCCCACAGACAGAGGAGCCTGGTGGGATAGAGTCCATGGGATCGCAATGAGTTGGACATGACTGAGCGTGAGCACACATGTGTGCATTTGACCAAATAGTATCTTTACTAAATAACAATGGTGATATACTATCCCATTTGAAACAGCAAGGCAAGGTTTTTGAATCCGTGACTGTTCTGAACATTTCAGGGTACACAATCCCTGTATAGTTAGCAGATCATTTACTATGTATTTGGGATTTAATTCACTGACCCTTAGTTTTCTTTCCTATATTTCAAATGTGAAGAATATTTTCTCTTTGGCAAATGCTATGGACAGGTTAAGAACTCATGTTTTAGAAGATGTATTAATATGTGTACCTCTCCAATCCAGTCAGGATCCAATAATAAACATTAGTCAGGAGTGTTCATGCTTCAAGTATGAAACTGCTTCAGAAATGTCAAGAGCATAATGAATCCTCAGGATTCTTGCTGGGTCTGAGACTTCACTTGATGATATCAATATGAAATTGGTTGTTTATGAAGGATTTAACAATGGGGTTTTTGGTGGTGGTGGTGGTAGTATGTATGTGTTCATGTGTTAGTGAAGAAAATAAATCTATTCTTCCTTGGCCATTATATCTATCTGTGTGATTTTATGCAAAGAAGAAAGCAACTGGATTAAATCAAATGGATTCTAAAGGTAAGATAAAGACCCTTCCTGAATCCCACACTTCTCATCCAAGAGGTTATGGAACTGCACCTATGACTTCTCCTCCTTCTCCTTGTACTAACATCTCTCTCCCAGTATAATGTGTATATATAGATATATGAATAAATGTAAATATTTTTCATAGAATAAATGTAACGTGGAAAGTTTCTATAAGGGCTCTATATTGCCAGTGTTACTGTTCCTGTAGTGGACTTTTGGTTGCCTCCCTGGCATCTAGTCTATACCATCGCTTTTCCTCTGTAGCATCCATATTGTTTGAGTGATATTGACATACTGATACCTCTCTCTCCCTTTCTCTCTCTCCCAAAGCTCATTCTCCTGCAGCCTCTTATAATAAAAGGGCACTTAGCCCCTACTGAAGGCAGACTTAAGGGATGCCCAGTAACAATCTCCTGGTGACCACCCTAGTCAAAAGATGGTAACATCTGTGAAGGCTGACCATCTTAATTTTTCAGTTATGGGGCCAGTACATTCCACGTGGTCTACGCCAGTTAGAGTTGGCTTTTCTGTTATTTGCAACCACTTTCTAGTTTGTACACGGATTGGTCTGCATACTTCAGGAACGAAGAGGCAGTAAGTCATAGAAAGAGTGCCTACACTTTTTATCATTTTATTCCCCCAAATGGTATATACTGTCTTTCCAATTTTCAAATAAGAAAAACAAGGTATGTAGAAGTGAGTAATTTGACCAAAGTCACAGTGGCAGTGAAAGAATTAGAATCAGGGCTGTCTGATAGTGAGATATTCTGCTAGACCCGCAGGTGTAACCTAGTTCTCCTTTATCACACACAACTAAACACACTCCAACAGGCTACCTGGGGTTGAGTGCAATCCCTGGCCTCTTCCTGTAATTCAACTCTTTTCTCTCCTATTCAAGAAAGCAAATCAGGATGCAGTGAGGGTGGCATTTTTACATGATCACCTTGAAGTGTCTTTAATTTAAAAGGAAAAAACATTACCCAAAACCCACTAAGACCTTCGGTAGTTAAACTTCAAATTATTCTAGCAAATCTTACTGACATGTTCCTCCTTTCTACCTCCTGTGTGAGTGCTAAGTTGCCTCAGTCACGTCCGACTCTTTGCGACCCACTGGCGGACTGTAGCCCACCAGGCTCCTCTGTCCATGGGATTATCCAGGCAAGAATACTGGAGTGGTTTGCCGTGCTCTCCTCCAGGGGATCTTCCCTACCCAGGGATTGAACTTAGTCCCCTTCGTTTCCTGCATTGCAGGAGGATTCTTTATCACTGAGCCACCAGGCAAGCCCTTCCTGTCTCCTACTATAAAGTAGACACATCCTTTTACACTTTCAGCACAGGCTGGAGAGATAATGAGATTTATAAGTCATGTACAGAACAAGCACTGGAGTCAGAACTGTCAAGCTGAGCTCCTGATATTTTCACATGCAGCAAACAAATCTCTCAGTACCTTGGTCATGATGCTAGAAGCTTCCTCTACAAGTTCTAGCAGCAGCCAGTCCGGGTTTCACCTGGCTTGGCTGTAGTCCTGCTCTGATGACATTGCACTGACAAGTTTGCTTTTATTAACTGCATTGACTACAATAAAGTCACAGAATTTAGGACTGCAAACCGATGGAACAATGCTGGAAGGATTTGAGCAAGGAAATGGGGGGAAGGAATCATTAGGCATGTTGAAGGGAACCAGTTACTCTTGTACAGGAGATACCTCTGAAATGTGAGCTGCAGTAACCAACCCCCCATCCACACCCACAGCTCACCAGAGACCTGACAGTTCTTCATGTCCCTTTAGTAAGTCATGAACATTGGGTGATTATGAATAATAAGTGCCTTTTGTCTTTCCATCTCTTTCTGTTTTCAGTCACCATACTCAATCTGCCTAACATACCTCATACTGTGGTACTTATGTCTCTCTCCTCAAAGCATCATATGAATTCTGTCCATGCTTCTCTCATATGTTATTTCTTTCCATACTTAAAAAAGCCTTAGTTGCTCCCTCCTTGCACCCCCCAGGCCACTGGATCTTTTTTATTCATTTATTTATTTTTAAGTGAAGGATAATTGCTTTACAATATTGGTTTGATTTCTACAACATTGGTTTGTCTTCAACATGAATTCTAGAACCTCCCTCCCCCTTCCCACCCTTTCCCACCCCTCTAGGTTGTTACAGAGCCCTGCCACTGGGTCTTTTATTTTTAATTTTTTAATCACAGTGGCAGCACTCTCACCATGTACTGTCAGGAGGTAATCACACATCAGTTTCCCCAACAAATCAGGCATCTTGAGCTTCTGCACCCCCAGCCCACTGGATGATGCAGAGTAGGCACATGTGTGCATGCTCAGTCACTCAGTTATGTCCGACTCTGTGTGGCCCCATGGACTGTAGCCCACCAGGCTCCTCTGTCCATGGGATTCTCCAGGCCAGAAGACTGGAGTGGGTAGCCTTTCCCTTCTGTAGGATATCTTCCCAATTCAGGGACTGAACCCATTTTCCCTGTGTTGGCAAGTGGATTCTTTACCACTGAGCCATCAACAAAGTCCACAGAGTAGGTGGTATAATACTTTTTTTCCTCAGTAAAGCAATAAAGGAATAAAAGCACCCACCATGTAGTTTAAGATGCACTGACACAGAGATGATGTGAAGTTAATGACTGGCTGATGGTGTTTTTCTCCCAACACCCTGCTCAGATGGTGCCTGGTCTGATTGCAGAGGAACAGACAGATTGAAGGAAAATGGCCAGACTCTGGACCTCTGGGCATGTGCATCGCTGCCCACCTTCCTGGGGGAAATGCTGCTCTCAGCTGCACAATCACGCTCCCCCTTGGAAGTCTGGCTGAGCCCCAGGTGCTGCGCTTCCTGCCAAGTGTCATCATGACCGCCCCGTCCTCTCAGATGACAGTAATGAAGCAGGAACTTAATATACCTCACCTCCGCGTGTCTGGGGAAACCCTCTGTCATTTAGAATTTACTTGTGAGCCCCCATGGACACGTTCTTCTGTCTCTGGCATCTGTTCTTTGGTTAAAGCCCCTGGTGTGATGCTTTCTATCATGATCTCTGCTTGGCTTGCTCTATTAGGCTCTGGTTTTTTTAGTGACATTGTGAGAAATGAGATGGTCGTCTTGCATGTACCTTGTCATCATACTGATTGTGACTGTGAGCTGAAAGTGAAGGTGAGCCTCATGGCACCTGGAGGCGACATAGAAGCCTGGCAGAAAGAGCTGTTCACCCATGCCAAGGCTATGATCTGGTTTTGCCAGGCATCCCCTGCTTAACTACGCAGACTGAGGCTCCATGCCTTCATGATCCAGTCCAAAGTGTAATGTCTATATTTGTACTGAAGCCCCAAGGGGGGAAACTGCATTATAATAAATGTGTGCTTTGTTAGCTACAGCATAATAAACATGATGCTCTAATTATCCATGTTTTCATAGAGCTAGGAAGCTAATCTCTTGAAGAATTAGTGTCCCTGGCAGACAGGCTCAGCATTTTGCATTGGTTTTGTGATGATACATAGCTTTGTAGGGTGCGTGTTTATGTCAGCATTTCAGCATCTCCAGATAGGCACCATATTGGAACTATTTTGGTACTGAGTCCAATTAGAAGTCTATAGATTGTAATAGGGCTTCCTCGGTGGCTCAGTGGTAAAGAATCTACCTGCAATTATGGAGACGTAGGAGATGAAGCTTCAATCCCTGGGTCAGGAAGATTCCCTGAGGAGGGCATGGCAATCCACTCCAGTATTTCTTGCCTGGAGAATTCCAGGGACAGGGGAGCCTGGCAGGCTACAGCCCATGGAGTCACAGAGAGCCGAACATACGTGGTTGTAATCACTTGGTGATCTGGTTCTGCCTTTCAATTTCATTATGAGAAAGTTCACTAAAGTAGCCTAAGATGGCGAGAGCTCTCCCCATTGGCTTCTGGAATCTCCTCCTCAGTCTAGGTAGAGTGTCCAGGTTGATGGAGGTAGTGAGATTTGAGGGCCTGTGTATGAAAACTCTTCCACATCCCATATCGCTGTTGGATTTCATGCTTTACTTTCCAGCATGGGTGAGTCAGCATTTTGATTCTAGGAAATATCACCTTGTGGAATAGTCATTTATTTATTCCTTTGACAAATCATTCAGAGTCTTCCCTGTGTCACTGACTGTTCTAGCTACCTTGGATACAACAGTTGGCTAAACAAAAACCTGATGTTCTAAGTGGGGCAGAGAAAATAAATCAAATAAATACATAAAATATATAATTTGGGAATGAAAAAATGTACCACAGAAGAAAAGAAACAGGAAATAAAAAGGGAGTTTAGGCAGGGAGCTGTAATTTATAGTTTGTTTGGGAAAGTCTTCCCAGAAAATGTGACTTTACTTACTCCTAGTTCAAGTCTGATTATCTCAAGGGGAAAAATGTAAAAAGATGGACTCTTCATCTGTAATAATTAAAGCTGTTAACAACTGGTATCTTTGGGAGAGTATGTATAGCATTGCCCAGGTTCAGTGGAACAAATTGGAGAAATTAGACTGGAATTCCATATGGTGACAGCCCTCTCCAAATTCTCCTATTTTATCATATGACTTGGGGTCACCTTAGTGCCTGAGTCAGGGGCCCCAATGTGGTCATCTTCAGATTCTATCTCCCAAACCAGTTTCAGGCACTTGGGTGGGGAGAATCGGTCTCCGAGGAACATGAGTACCTTTGGGGGACAGAGTTTCTCCATTTTGAAACCTCAGTTAAAGCTCTGCCTTCTCTCCACTGCTTCTTTCCTTTAGAGATGATTTTTTTTTTGGGCTTCTTAAACTTGTAATTGTTCTCCCTTTTCTTTGAGACCCTGATCATTACTTATAAAGACAGGAAAAGTCCACATGTATAAATTTGTAGTTCACATTATATTCCTAGAAATCTTAATTATGCCTAGATTTTAAAAATATTTATTTTATTGATATATAGTTGAGGGACTTCCATGGTACACTTCCAATGCAGGTGGCACAGGTTCAATCCCTGGTCAGGGAGCCAAGATCCCACATGCTTCACAGTCAAAAAGCCAAAACATAAAACAGAAGCAATATTGTAATGAATTCAATAAAGACTTTAAAAATGGTCCACATCAATAAAGTTATTTTAAAAGAAATATAATTGATTAATAATCTTGTGTTAATTTCTGCTGTACAGTAGTGATTCAGCTGTACATATATACATATGTATATATATACATATATATTCTCTTCCATTATGGTTTATTATAAGATGTTGAATATAGTTCCCTGTGCCATTCACTAGGAACTTGTTCTTTATCTATTCTCTACAAAATAACTTGCATCCTAATCTCAAACTCCCAATCCATCTTTCCCCCACCCCCTCCTTCTTATGCCTAGATTTTTGAAGTCTTTTCTCTCTGGACTCTGCGCAAACAGAACTCCACTATGAAACCATGGAAAACAAAGTTATGATAATAGCTATTCTGCAGTATCATCTAAATTTACAAGGTTTTAGACATGAAAGAAAGGTGGCAGATTGAAAGTGAGACTGGGAGAGCACTGGAAAATGAAGGGTCCACAGAGGGTCATGCTGGCCTCCTGGTAATGCTGGTCCCTACCTTCAGGTGCATCATTGTTGCCATGGCAACTTCATGGCACTAAGGAAGGTGGGCGGAGCTTGGCCCCAATTCCTGAGTTTTCTGGACTCTCATTATCCTCTGATGACTTTCTTGCCTTGGATCTGCCACTCTGTATTAAAGATGAAAGCTTTTCTCCCTTAGCAGACTGATTCCAATGTCTGTTCAAATGGGTGAGCTCAGGATACCTAGCTCTGAGCTAAACAGCAACCTAATGTGGAAAGAATTTCTTCCTTTGAAGGTTAGTGAGTGATGAAACACTGAATGGAGATAAGAACAGCCAACAGGGACACTAGTGAATAGAACAGCTCCCCCTCTGGCAGAACTCTGTAGTGGAACTTCTCTTTCACAATGTGGATATTGCTGAGTTATGAAATCACCCAACCCACACTTCATTTCATAGTTGGTAATTGTACCACTTTGGGCTTCCCTGGTGGCTCAGCAGTGAAAGAATCCGCTTGCAGTGCAGGAGACCTGGGTTTGATCCTTGGTTCGGAAAGCCCAACTACTCGATTTCCTGGAGTAGTAAATGGCTACTCACTCCAGTATTCTTACCTGGAAAAGCCCACAGACAGAGGAGCCTGGTCTGCTACAGTCTATGGGTTCGGACATGACTGAGTGACTGAACAACAATGACAACAGAATGACCTGGAGGGCTTGCTAAAATGGGGTGCTGGGCCCCACTCCAGTATTGAGTGGATATTTCTTTTTCTAACAGAAGTTGGAAGAATTTCCATCTATTGACACTGTGTCTCCTGGACCACACTTTGAGAACCTCTGGCTCAACAGATGCCTGTTTTCCACTTCCACCTGGCTGTCACTCCTTGGTCAGGAAAATGCTTCTTTCTTTGTGTCAGAAATGTAGTAACATTCCGTTTGTTGTTTCTTTCTTTGTATGTTTTCTGATTTTTCTGAAAGTACCACAGAATGGTCCCGGAGGAAATATTTATAAGCAGCTTCTTGTGAAACACAGCTAGACAAATAACATTCTGCTCATTGCAGCTGTATATTGAAATTCAAATTGATTTGTGTGCATGCTTTGTTTATGAGTAGCATTATTTATAAAACTTGGAATTGGACTGTCTTTGTGGAGTCATTATAACCGTTCAGCTAACACCAAGTGATTCCTCTTTGCATCCAAAATTGACGGAGCTCACAGATGAGCACTGAGTTAAATCCACATACTGCTCATCCTACTGAAGCTCCAGTATTGTATGCATTACTCATCTACGTGTCATATGATATATGTCATATGTATAAATACATGTGTGTGAGTGCTCAGTCGCTCAGTTGTATTCACTCTTTGCAACCCCATGGACTATAACTCACCAGGCTTTGCTGTCCATGGAATTTCCCAGGCAAGAATACTGGAGTGGGTTGCCATTTCCTTCTCCAGGGGAATCTTCCTGAATGGATTGAACCCACATGTCCTGGTTGGCAGGTGGGTTCTTTAGCACTGAGCCACCTGGGAAGCTCACCTTATGCCTTTACTTTAGAATAAATTCTGAGTGTGGGGCACATTTAGAATGAAGACAAAATGCTAATACTTCCTGGAAGTCAGACTTAGAAGGAACTCATTCTGTAATTGATTGTTTTTAACTGAGCAGGGGCTGCTCCCCAATTTCTAGATAAGTGGGTCCCAGGACAGCAATCTAGTTGGAAGAAAGAGATAAGGAATTTGTTCTGAAGTTGTGTTTGTTAAGTAAATATGCTGACTTTACTTAGGGTGTACTGGCAAAGTTTTTTTTTTTTTTAAGACAACTTTGTATTTTATTTGTTTTTTTCTCCACCTACACACTTCTCTGTTTATTTTGCCTAGAAGAGGAAACCCAATAGAAGTTCTTGGGGTTCTAAAGCACTTCACCCTTGTTGCTGCCATTGTTATAAAGTGCCCAGCATCTCTTTAATGTGCCATTAAGTATTAAAAAGCAGAGACATCACTTTGCTGACAAAGGTCCATATCATCAAAGCTATGGCTTTCCAGTAGTCATGTACGGATGTGAGAGTTGAACCATAAAGAAGGCTGAGCACTGAAGAATTGATGCTTTTGAGTTGTGGTGCTAGAGAACACCCTTAAGAGTCCCTTGGACTGCAAGGAGATCAAAACAGTCAATCCTAAAGGAAATCAACCCTGAATATTCATTGGAAGGACTGATGCTAAAGCTGAAGCTCTAATACTTTGGTCACCTGACTAGAAGAGCCAGATCAGATCATATCAGATCAGTCACTCAGTCGTGTCCCACTCTTTGCGACCCCATGAATCGCAGCACACCAGGCCTCCCTGTCCATCACCAACTCCCGGAGGTCACTCAGACTCACATCCATCGAGTCAGTGATGCCATCCAGCCATCTCATCCTCTGTCGTCCCCTTCTCCTCCTGCCCTCAATCCCTCCCAGCATCAGAGTCTTCTTCAATGAGTCAACTCTTCACATGAGGTGGCCAAAATACTGGAGTTTCAGCTTTAGCATCATTCCTTCCAAAGAAATCCCAGGGCTGATCTCCTTCAGAATGGACTGGTTGCATCTCCTTGCAGTCCAAGGGACTCTCAAGAGTCTTCTCCAACACCACAGTTCAAAAGCATCAATTCTTCGGCACTCAGCCTTCTTCACAGTCCAGCTCTCACAACCATACATGACCACAGGAAAGACCATAGCCTTGACTAGGCGAACCTTTGTTGGCAAAGTAATGTCTCTGCTTTTGAATATGCTATCTAGGGTGGTCATAACTTTCCTTCCAAGGAGTAAGCGTCTTTTAATTTCATGGCTGCAATCACGATCTGTAGTGATTTTGGAGCCCAGAAAAATAAAGTCTGACACTGTTTCCACTGTTTCCCCATCTATTTCCCATGCAGTGATGGGACCAGATGCCATGATCTTTGTTTTCTGAATGTTGAGCTTTAAGCCAACCTTTTCACTCTCCACTTTCACTTTCATCAAGAGGCTTTTGAGTTCCTCTTCACTTTCTGCCATAAGGGTGGTGTCATCTGCATATCTGAGGTTATTGATATATCTCCCAGCAATCTTGATTCCAACTTGTGTTTCTTCCAGTCCAGCGTTTCTCATGATGTCCTCTGCATATAAGTTAAATAAACAGGGTGACAATATACAGCCTTGACGTACTCCTTTTCCTATTTGGAACCAGTCTGTTGTTCCATGTCCAGTTCTAACTGTTGCTTCTTGAACTGCATACAGATTTCTCAAGAGGCAGATCAAGTGGTCTGGTATTCCCATCTCTTTCAGAATGAGGTTCGTGACATTGTACAGGAGACAGGGATCAAGACCATCCCCATGGAAAAGAAATGCAAAAAAGCAAAATGGCTATTTGAGAGGCCTTACAAATAGCTGTGAAAAGAAGAAAAGTGAAAAGCAAAGGAGAAAAGTAAAGATATAAGCATCTGAATGCAGAGTTCCAAAGAATAGCAAGAAGAGATAAGAAAGCCTTCCTCAGCAATCAATGCAAAGAAATAGAGGAAAACAACAGAATGGGAAAGACTAGGGATCTATTCAAGAAAATCAGAGATACCAAAGGAACATTTCATGCAAAGATGGGCTCGATAAAGGACAGAAATGGTATGGACCTAACAGAAGCAGAAGATATTAAGAAGAAGTGGCAAGAATACACAGAAGAACTGTACAAAAAAGATCTTCAGGACCCAGATAATCATGATGGTGTGATCACTGACCTAGAGCCAGACATCCTGGAAAGTGAACTCAAGTGGGCCTTAGAAAGCATCACTATGAACAAAGCTAGTGGAGGTGATGGAATTCCAGTGGAGCTGTTCCAAATCCTGAAAGATGATGCTGTGAAAGTGCTGCACTCAATATGCCAGCAAATTTGGAAAACTCAGCAGTGGCCACAAGATTGGAAAAGGTCAGTTTTCATTCCAATCTCAAAGAAAGGAAATGCCAAAGAATGCTCAAACTACTGCACAATTGCACTCATCTCAGATGCTAGTAAAGTAATGCTCAAAATTCTCCAAGCCAGGCTTCAGCAATACGTGAACCGTTGAACTTCCTGATGTTCAAGCTGGTTTTAGAAAAGGCAGAGGAACCAGAGATCAAATTGCCAACATCCGATGGATCATGGAAAAAGCAAGAGAGTTCCAGAAAAACATCTATTTCTGCTTTATTGACTATGCCAAAGCCTTTGACTGTGTAGATCACAATAAACTGTGCTCAGTGAAAAAGACCCTGATGCTGGGAAAGATTGATGGCAGGAGGAGAAGGGGGCAACAGAAGATGAGATGGCTGGGTGGCATCACTGACTCAATGGATATGAATTTGAGCAAACTCCGGAAGATGGTGAAGGACAGGGAAGTCTGATGTGCTGCACTCCACTGGGTCACAAAAAAAGTCAGACATGACGTAGCAACTGAACACGACGTAGCAACAAAAACAGAGGGATTGAAAAAGATTTCAGTAAGAAACAAAATATTCCCAGGAGGATTCTCCTTTTCTTAGTTTGGTTTCATTACTCCTGGCCACTTCTCCTTAACTACATCTTGTATCTTGTTACAGCTAGCAATTCTCTCATCAGTTTCCCTATTTTATATTTTTCATCCAACAGTTCTCAATCAGCAATTCCTTTGCATGTTAGTGTGTAGTTTCATAGAGGCTCAACTGACCCTTGAACTCTTTGGGTTTGAACTGTGTGGGTTCACTTATAGGTGGATTTATTTTCAATAGATACTACAGTGCTGCCTGATCCGATGGGCGGGGGCCCTGGAATCAATCCCCCTTGGATACTGAGGAACAACTCTAGGTAAGACTTTTTTTTAGGACTCTCAGAAGATACATTCTGTTTGAAAATGTATAAGAGCCTTGCCGCTATGCAGTGAAGATGGTGACTTTTGAGAGCAGACTTCTGCTTTCTGGGGCATCTTTGATCAGGTTGCTTTTGAAAGATACTCAGGAAGTGCAGGGTAATTTTCACTCTTAGACACAACCTCAGAGAAGCCGAGTTCAAGGACAGAGCAGTGTGGTCTTTTTACTGCCCCTCGTAGTGATGGCAACTGTGATTACAGCCCAGCGTCTCTGAGTCCAGGGTCTCTGCCAGGAGTCACCTCCCCTGACGAAGAGCAGGTGTCAGAGCACCAGGGGAAGCGGCAGAAAACAGAGCCCCAAGGAACTTCAGGAAATTGTATGTCTGGCTTGATCGTTAAACATGTCATTGGCAAAGGTAGTTCTTGTTATGATGTAGCCTAATAGTTGTTTTTTTGTTTGTTTGTTTGTTTTTTGTAAAATAAATCTTAAACAGAGTTCCTAAAGAAAGTGGTTTCAGAATGTGTATTGCTATAAATTCACATTACTAATTTTCAGCCATAAAACAGATAGTGTTGAAGTTCATGTTTTAGGAGGATTTTTCTGTGAGTGGCAAATTTCATATATTCCAAAGCACTAACTATAATTTCAGCTTCTGTAGTCTCAGTTAAAATTACTGTTGTTTTCTGCCTTTTTGTGCCAACAATATGTTCCTCTACATGACATAGCACATTTTCTGTGAAGAGTTTTTCCTACTACCTCGATTTCTAGTAGATCTCTAATTATATTAATTTTGAAAGATTGAACTGATGCATATTATATTTAAGCTAGCAATGAAATAGCAGCATCTCCTTAGCCACTTTATCCCATACCCTCTTTCATCTGTTGTGCATATTAAATATTTGTTCATCTACTCCCACTATATCCGCCCAGCACCCAGAACACTGTGGGTCCTCCTGAGAGACATTCAGTGGATGTTCAGCAAATGATGTTAGCAGGGCTCCTTGTTCTTTCTACCTACTGACTTCTGTGTCTGTGTGCTAAACTGTGTACATCATTCTTACATTGGTTCCAGAACTATCCAAACTGATCACTAATTCCTTTTGAGCTTACATGCAGTTAGTAACATCACTTCACAAACATGACATTCTGAAGAATTAATTTCTTGAATTATAACTCAGTACGAACAATTGAATCATCAAAGATAAAGTTATGGGGACAGCAAAATGTAAATATCCCAAACTGAAGGAAAGCTAAAGGCTTTACCTGAAACATCTAGAAAGTCAATTGTAAAACTAGCAGAAAACAACTATAAGCATTCATTTCAGCTTTTCTGCAGTATGAAACGGGCCTATTATCATACTCTCCCTATAAATCACCAAGATTAGAGGTATATTATGTGCATATATTAAAAAGATTCAAAGGATTTCTTTTGATCAATCACAGGAAAACTTTGAACAACCTGAATGCATTTTTCAAATTTTTTAAAATTAGCTTTCTAATGTATGTTGTGAACCATGAACATCCTGACGTTCAAGCTGGTTTTAGAAAAGGCAGAGGAACCAGAGATCAAATTGCCAACATCCGCTGGATCATGGAAAAAGCAAGAGAGTTTCAGAAAAGCATCTATTTCTGCTTTATTGACTATGCCAAAGCCTTTGACTGTGTGGATCACAATAAGCTGTGGAAAATTCTGAAAGAGATGGGACTACCAGACCACCTGATCTGCCTCTTGAGAAATTTGTATGCAGGTCAGGAAGCAACAGTTAGAATGGGACATGGAACAACAGACTGGTTCCAAATAGGAAAAGGAGTACCTCAAGGCTGTATATTGTCACCCTATTTATTTAACTTATATGCAGAGTACATCATGAGAAATGCTGGACTGGAAGAAACACAAGTTGGAATCAAGATTGCTGGGAGAAATCAATAACCTCAGATATGCAGATGACACCACCCTTATGGCAGAAAGTGAAGAGGAACTCAAAAGCCTCTTGATGAAAGTGAAAGAGGAGAGTGAGAGTGAAAAAGTTGGCTTAAAGCTCAACATTCAGAAAACAAAGATCATGGCATCTGGTCCCATCACTTCATGGGAAATAGATGGGGAAACAGTGGAAACAGTGTCAGACTTTATTTTTCTGGGCTCCAAATTCACTACAGATCGTGACTGCAGCCATGAAATTAAAAGATGCTTACTCTTTGGAAGGAAAGTTATGACCAACCTAGATAGCATATTCAAAAGCAGAGACATTACTTTGCCAACAAAGGTTCATCTAGTCAAGGCTACAGTTTTTCCTGTGGTCATGTATGGATGTGAGAGTTGGACTATGAAGTAAGCTGAGGGCCGAAGAATTGATGCTTTTGAACTGTGGTGTTGGAGAAGACTCTTGAGAGTCCCTTGGACTGCAAGGAGATCCAACCGGTCCATTCTGAAGGAGATCAGCCCTGGAATTTCTTTGGAAGGAATGATGCTAAAGCTGAAATTCCAGTACCTTGGCCACCTCATGCGAAGAGTTGACTCATTGGCGAAGACTCTGATGCTGGGAGGGATTGGGGGCAGGAGGAGAAGGGGACGACAGAGGATGAAATGGCTGGATGGCATCACTGACTCAATGGACGTGAGTCTGAGTGACCTCCGGAAGTTGGTGATGAACAGGGAGGCCTGGTGTGCTGCGATTCATGGGATCGCCAAGAGTCGGACATGACTGAGCAACTGATCTGATCTGAGTATATGTTGTATATGTCAATCACATTCAAAAGAAAAGGCAAAAAAAAAAAAAAAAAAAGTAAAGGCAACAAATTGTGTATGCATTGCCTCATTTTGTGTTAATAAATGTGTCAGCTTTTAGTTAAGAACTATAAATCCTATTATTATGTATATAACAACTGCTCAGTCATGTCCGACTGTTTGTGACCCCATGAACTACCGCACACCAGGCCTCCCTGTCCATCACCAGCTCCCGGAGTTCACTCAAACTCATGTCCATTGAGTCCGTGATGCCATCCAACCATCTCATCCTGTCGTCCCCTTCTCTTCCTGCCTTCAATCTTTCCCAGCATCAGGGTCTTTTCAAATGAGTCAGTTCTTCGCATCAGGTGGCCAAAGTATTGGAGTTTCAGCTTCAGCATAAGTCCTTCCAATGAATATTCATAACAACTCTTATGGCTTTTAAAAAATATTTATCAAAGGTATACATTTATAACTTTTTATATACACATATAAATATGTGTATATAATCTATAAATGAATATATAATATTTGTATGGTATATAATATAATGTATAATATATGTACAATATATATATAAGGTATATATGTATAATACATACATTTATAAAATTTAACCAACTAATTCAACAACATTAAAAATATTCATCTCTTGCCTGATTCCTAATTCTTAATTCCTGCTCTCAAAAGGAAAGTTTATAAATCTTCTAATTGTTTCTTTTGGTGTTTATTTCCAAATCAGTCAATAACATGCTTGAGTTACTTCTGGCTGGGTTTTTTTTTTTTTTTTTTAGCTTTATGCAATTAGCAATTAATATCCACCATAAGAAAGTTGGATTTAATATTTTTCATTTTCTCCCATCATTCTCAACCCAATCCTCACCTGCATAATTACGTCTAACCATTTGCCAGTTGTTAAAAATCGTAATCTTTTGATGGATCATTATTCAGTGTCTACATCATTATACAAGCACTATTCATAACTGAGCCATGTGATATTCTCCAGTTAGATTCCATTCTTAAAATCTTATCTTTTTGCTTATAAATTTTCTCTATATCGGCCTCTACCTCCCCAACTTTCCCTCATCGTGTAAATCCATCAATATATTCTAAATGTTGGCTATTCTATCACATTTATGTTGGAGACAACTCTTTCAAAACCTCCAGCTTGGGTGTTCTCTGGGTTTTCTCTTCTGCTGTCATCTGAAGAGACCCCTCAACCATCAATTTGAGTGTTTGGGTTTTTTGTCATTTTTCTATATGGAATCTCCTATTGTCTAAATGTCTGTTATATTTTTGTTTATTCTTCTTTATGGGAGAGCACTTCGTCCAGTGGTTTCCTGAAAAGCAGAGTGCAAGAAGTAATCATATATGTTTATGCTGCTACTGCTGCTAAGTCACTTCAGTTGGGTCCAGCTCTGTGAGACCCTGGAGTTGGCAGCCCACCAGGCTCCCCCATCCCTGGGATTCTCCAGGCAAGAACACTGGAGTGGGTTGCTGTTTCCTTCTCCAATGCATGAAAGTGAAAAGTGAAAGTGAAGTTGCTCAGTCATGTCCAACTCTTAGCGACCCCATGGACTGCAGCCTACCAGGCTTCTCCACCCATGGGATTCTCCAGGCAAGAGTACTGGAGTGGGGTGCCATTGCCTTATCCATATATATATATATATATATATATATATATAGAGAGAGAGAGAGAAAGAGAGATATTGGGGAAGGAAATGGTGACCCACTCCAGTATTCTTGCCTGGAGAATCCTATGGACAGAGGAGCTTAGCAGGCTACAGTCCATAGGGTCACAAAGAGACAGACACGACTGAAGTAACTTAGAATATACATAGATGTGTGTGTGTGTGTGTGTGTGTGTGTGTGTGTGTGTGTGTGTGCTTCCCAGATGGCACTAGTGGTAAAGAACCTGCCTGTCAGTGCAGGAGACGTAGGAGACACAGGATTGATCCTTAGATTGGGAAGATCCCCTTGAGGAGGGCATGGCCACCCACTCTCGTATTCTTGCCTGGAGAATCCCATATACAGAGGAGCCTTGTGGGCTATCTCCATAGGGTTGCAAAGAGTTGGACACAACTGAAACAAGTGAGCACACACACACACACACACACACACACACGTGTGTGTGTATTTTATATATGTATAATTATATATATGCTGTTGCTGCTGCTGCTAAGTCGCTTCAGTCGTGTCCGACTCTGTGCGACCCCATAGACGGCAGCCCAGTAGGCTCCTCTGTCCCTGGGATTCTCCAGGCAAGAATACTGGAGTGGGTTGCCATTTCCCTATCCAGTGCATGAAAGTGAAAAGTGAAAGTGAAGTCGCTCACTCGTGCCCGACTCTTAGCGACCCCATGGACTGCAGCCCACCAGGCTCCTCCATCCATGGGATCTTCCAGGCAAGAGTACTGGAGTGGGTTGCCATTGCCTTCTCTAATTATATATGATTATGTATAAATATATATAAGTGTGTGCTCAGTCACTCATTTGTGTTTGACTCTCTCTATATATATACATATATATATACACACACACATATATATATATATACACATATATATATCATCAAACGCTACCTAGCCTTTAAAGGAATTCCTTTCATTTGTGACACCATGAATGAACTTGAAGTCCAGTGCATTGTGAGTTTACATCCTTTGTATATTTATATAATCTCCAACTCCTCAAAAGCAAGGATAGCTTCTTCTTCTTCTATGCCCTGAAACATCAAAATGATGGAGCTTGTGAGGGTGACTTTCACCCATCTTGCTGAGCCCTTGGTTGAAGAGGAGGAACTCTAATCTAGAAGTTTATTCTTGAGCTCTGAGAAATTTTATTAAATTATTTGGGTTTTTTTTATTGTTGCTTCTTTAGGAACTCTTATTATTTAGTTATTATATCTCTCATCCTTTTTCTCCTATTGTCCTATTTTTAATTATATTTTCTGAAATATTTTCTCAAGTTTATTCTACTTAATGAGTTTTCTATTATTGCTATATTTTTAAATTTCTGAAAGTTCATTACTGTGTTTGTAGTTCTTCTTTAGAGCATCCTATTCTTGCTTTATAAATGTTGTCTTCTCTAAGGTTGTAAATGATAGGGTTTGGATTGTTTCATATTTCATATTGGCTGTGGAATTTTCTTCTCTACTTTTTCTGCAGCAAGCCATCTTCTACCTGAGACTACCAGCGATGCTGCTAGCTCCTCACTCAAGTCATTTTTCTGAATCAGTTTGTCACCTACTGGCTTTTGCTAGCATTCCAGGCTATTTGCCTTGCTTTGGTCCACCTGGCTTGTTTAATGTCTAGAGAATTAAGCCATCATTTATTTTCCTTCCATGTCCCTTCCAGAAGGAACATGTAAGGGAGTTCTGGAAACTTAGCTTTATCGATCATGCCTTCAGTTTCTGTGTAGGCAGTGGTTCAGAGGTGGCACGGAAGGCCCCATAGGAGACTGTCCATCAGGTTGCAGGGCCCCACTGAGATTAGTGTAATCACAGAAAGGGTTTGAGCACACATGACCATAGATGCTAGAATTGCCTGTCACATTGGTCTAGAATGTGACAGTTCCTGGGCACCATACTTTTAGCACCCAGAGAAAATGCTGATCTTTAATCTGCTTTAGATAGACCCTTTAATAGGTACTTTGGCAAAATCTTTGCCAATATTTAACACCCTTGGTACATAGGAAACTGAAATTCTCAAACTAATTTCCTGAATTTAATTCTTTCACCATTTTAACGTTCCTTCTATTTTAGATGTTTGGTAATATATAACTGTTTTGGCCAACATGTCCCAGAGTTTTGAAGGTTTTCGTTTATTTTTTTGTATCTATTGTTTATAGTGCAAAATTATAACATATAGAAAATTTCTCAAGTGCAGTGAAATAGGAGAACACCAAAATAGTAATATTATCTGAGAATGTCATCAACCAAACAGAATTCCTGTTAATATTTGTGTGTGTCTATGCAAGTTATGTTTTCTTCTTTACTATGATGTTAGGAACAAAATTGCATGCTGAATTTAAAAGATAATTTTTTATGATTATGATGATATTATATCTTTATTATAGAACATTGGGAAATACAGAAATATTATAAGAAACTTAAATCCAGAATCTGAACATTCAGACATAACCGGTTTAAAGCTTTATACTTTTATATATCCTTAAGGCCTTATTTTTTTTTTTTTACTTTTCCTCACAAAAGTATTAAATAGTTATTTCAAAACTACAGATAACATAGAGTTATACAGCACAAATAATTAGGATTCCACTTTAGCCTTATTTTCCTTGAAATAAGGTTCCTCAAGGTTTAACTTCTTTAAAGTTGCTTGTACATTTTCCCAGATCTCCACTATGCATCACATTATTTATAGCCTTTATATAAAGTGCATATTTCCTAAAGTCCAAAGATGCATGTATATTATGCACACTAAAATAAATAGATATATACACCAGCCTTTAAATTTTCTTACTTGAATAAAGTACAGAATGCATACTGTTCCACAGCTTACTTTTTAAATCTGGTCTTTTACAATGAGCACATCTCTTATCTTAGTGAATATAAATCTATCGCATTCTTTCTAATAACCTCATGGGACTGATATGCAATAATTTATGTGAAAATTTTC
This sequence comes from Tragelaphus eurycerus, assembly GCA_935064755.1. NCBI lineage: Eukaryota > Metazoa > Chordata > Mammalia > Artiodactyla > Bovidae > Tragelaphus > Tragelaphus eurycerus. Next base: position 963,337 of record CAKXYN010000096.1, read on the forward strand.
TCAACAATCTTTCTTTTTTTTCCTTTCCTTTTTTTAATTGAAGGATAATTGCTTTACACTATTGTGTTGGTTTCTGCCATACATCAACATGAGTCAGCCGCAGGTATACATGTCTCCTCCTTCCTAAATCTCTCTCTCACACTTAATTTTCTTTCTAGTTTTTTTTTACTATTATGCTGAACACTGCTCTGTGTATCTTTATACACAGAGCCCTTCACATGCTATGCTATGCTATGCTATGCTAAGTCACTTCAGTCGTGTCCGACTCTGTGTGACCCCATAGACAGCAGCCCACCAGGCTTCCCCGTCCCTGGGATTCTCCAGGCAAGAATACTGGAGTGGGTTGCCATTTCCTTCTAGAGATCTCTTCAAGAAAATTAGAGATACCAAGGGAACATTTCATGCAAAGATATGCTCAATAAAGGACAGAAATGGTATGAACCTAACAGAAGCAGAAGATATTAAGAAGAGGTGGCAAAAATATACAGAAGAACTATACAAAAAAGATCTTCATGACCCAGATAATCATGATGGTGTGATCACTCACCTAGACCAGACATCCTGGAATGTGAAGTCAAGTGGGCCTTGGAAAGCATCACTACTAACAAAGCTAGTGGAGGTGATGGGATTCCAGCTGAGCTATTTCAAATCCTGAAAGATCATCCTGTGAAAGTACTACACTCAATATGCCAGCAAATTTGGAAAACTCAGCAGTGGCCACAGGACTGGAAAAGGTCAGTTTTCATCCCAATCCCAAAGAAAGGCAATGCCAAAGAATGCTCAAACTAATGCACAATTGCACTCATCTCACACGCTAGTAAAGTAATGCTCAAAATTCTCCAAGCCAGGCTTCAACAGTACATGAACCGTGAACTTCCTGATGTTCAAGCTGGTTTTAGAAAAGGCAGAGGCACCAGAGATCAAATTGCCAACATCTGCTGGATCATGGAAAAAGCAAGAGAGTTCCAGAAAAACATCTATTTCTGCTTTATTGACTATGCCAAAGCCTTTGACTGTGTGGATCACAATAAACTGTGGAAAATTCTGAAAGAGATGGGAATACCAGACCACCTGACCTGCGTCTTGAGAAACCCGTATGCAGGTCAGGAAGTAACAATTAGAACTAGATATGGAACAATAGACTTGTTTCAATAGGGAAAGGAGTACATCAAGGCTATATATGGTCACCCAGCTTATTTAACTTATATGCAGAGTACATCATGAGAAACGCTGGGCTGAAAGAAGCACAAGCTGGAATCAAGATTGCTGGGAGAAATATCAATAAGCTCAGATATGCAGAAGGCACCACATTTATGGTGGAAAGTGAAGAAGAACTAAAGAGCCTCTTAATGAAAGTGAAAGAGGAGAGTGAAAAAGTTGGCTTAAAGTTCAACAATCAGAAAACTAAGATCATGGCATCTGTCCCATCACTTCATGGGAAATAGATGGGGAAACAATGGAAACAGTGACAGGCTTTATTTTGGGGGACTCAAAAATCACTGCAGATAGTGACCGCAGCCATGAAATTGAAAGATGCTTACTCCTTGGAAGAAAAGTTATGACCAACCTAGACAGCATATTAAAAAGCAGAGACATTACTTTGTCAACAAAGATCCATCTAGTCAAGGCTATGGTTTTTCCAGTGGTCATGTATGGGTGTGAGAGTTCAACTATAAAGAAAGCTGAACACCAAAGAATTGATGATTTATTTCAAATAAAATTAATTTATTTAATTGGAGGCTAATTACTTTACAATACTCTAGTGGTTTTTGCCATACATTGATATGAATCAGTCATGGATGTACATGTGTTTCCCATCTTGAACCCCCCTCCCACCTCACTCCCATCCCATCCCTCAGAGTCATCCCAGTGAACCAGCACTGAGCACCCTGGAACTGATGCTTTTGAACTGTGGTTTTGGAGAAGATTCTTGAGAGTCCCTTGGACTGCGAGGAGATCCAGCCAGTCCATCCTAAAGGAAATCAGTCCTGAATATTCTTTGGAAGGACTGATGATGAAGCTGAAACTCTAATCCTTTGGACACCTAGTGAGAAGAACCAACTCATTAGAAAAGACCCTGATGCTGGGAAAGGTTGAAGGCGGGAGGAGAAGGGGATGACGGAGGATGAGATGGTTGGATGGCATCACTGACTCAATGGACATGAGTTTGAGTAAATTCCAGGAGTTGGTGATGGACAGGGAGGCCTGGCGAGCTACCGTCCATGGGGTCACAAAGAGTCAGACACGACAGAGCTACTGAACTGAACTGAGAGGTCATGCGATATAGAAAAACTACATTCCCCCGGATGCACTGCTTCCAGGGCTGCTTCTGTTCCTACTTGTATCTACAGTAGGTTAATGCATTACTCTCATGCCCATATCCATATCAGAATTAGTAAGATTCACGACCTTCATCAGGCCACTCATCTTGCAATCCCACCCATTTTCTGAGCTTCCTAGTTGGAATGGATATAGGAAAAAGCATTCATGGGGGCAAAGCTGATGTTTTCCATAGGCTTATACCTAAGCAAGCAGAAGCTAGTTTTAGAGATGCTATGAATCTTACGCTTCTGATCTCAGGCGCACATGGTGAGATACCTAAGTGAGGGTCGTGGGGGCACCTGGGTATCTATATTCACAATTGCAGGTTTGTGTGGTTTCCAAACAACCAAGTACAAATGGGTGTTAGTTGTGCTTTTGGACCCAGTCCTATCGGTGATTATTTCTCCCAGGTTCTGCCCTGGGCCCTTGGCCTGTGATGCCATTCTCTGAATTTTCACTGTTTTGGTGTCTTCTTCATTATCATTGGGTGAATTCGGAAAGGCCATGTCATGAATATTGAACTAGACACTGTTTTAAATCAGAAGTCTCTAGATTGCTCTGGATGAAATATTTTATATTTATTTCATTCTATTTAAGCGTAAGCTTACAAAATGTTGCAAAGGTAACAAAAAGAAACATGAAGTAACGGTTCAGTCTTGCCATTCCACTCAGCACACCATCCCTGGTATTTTCTGACAGCGGGTATCAGGAGATCCACCTTGGCTTTAAATATTAAATGATGGGATTTGTGCCAATGGAGCATATGGTTTTAAATGAACAATGAATATTTTATTTTCTGGGGTGTGATGCCAGGGAGGAAAGTGGATTTGTGAGTATCTGGCACAGCTGAGCCTACATCAGAGACAACCCTTTTCATCCTTGTTGTCTAAGGTCTAAAAACAGATTGAGGGACACATGCAAAGAAGTCAGATGAGGGTGAGGTTGTTAATGAGGTACAGTTGTGCCCACAATGGCACCAGCAGCTGCTATGACTAGATACATTTTGAGTGACTTGCTCGTGTCCCCAGTGATCAGAGCTACCTAAATCTTCTACTATTGGTAGAATGGTGACTTCATCCCTGTCCTTGGAGAGGTCTCCCCATGGTTCATCTCCCTCTGGTAGCTCCTGATAGGTTATTAACACAGGACCGTATCTCCTTGCTTCCAGCCCTCAGAGGTTCAATTTTCTCCTGTATGAGTTTGTCAGAGGCAAAGATAACTAAAAGAACATTGTGTCAGGAGGAATATCATCAATAATTAGTCAAAATGAGGCCCTGGCTTATGGCAGCTTCAGTTGACAATCAGGGACTTTTTCCTGTTTATTCATTTCTCATCGAAAGGAAAAACTCAAGAGGTCACTAGGCTAGTGCTGATGAGAAACAGAAGGCTGTATCCCGTGATTTTAGTGATTACATTTCTATTGTTTGAATTGGCTTTAAAATGCTTGTAGAATTTCAAGGCCATTACTTAATTGGCCCCTAGCCACCAGCTCAATGATGGTCTAAACATGTGATAAAACTGCTTCTCTGATCACCCGCAAGCAAACACAATATAAAGGGTCAGCTCTCACTGGGCTCTAGGCTGTAAGGAGGGTCCTGGGTTTACTGTTTCCATAACCACAAGGATTGGCACTCTGCATGGCATGTTGTCACAATGGAGCTGGTCTCTGAGGCACTGCTTCTCAGATTTGAATGAGCACACAAGTCACTTGGGAATCACGTTAAAATACGGGTTCAGACTCTGTAGTTCTCCGTGGGGCATGGCATTCTGTGCACTAACCACTACTCACCAGCTCACAGGTCCGTATTCCACACTTTGAATGTATGAAGTCTTAGTTTCTAAACCTTTTACTTAGAGCTGAAGGTAAAAACACAACCTCTGTTGGTTTGTGATCCCTTGGGTTGTTCATCCTGCACCGCCTGTCTGTACCATCTGCCCACTCTTTTGCTCTTTCCTGGACATAAGTGAACAGAAATTCAGTTTCTGCAGTGACAAAATGGTGATGAATATTTTTTCTGATAATCCCATTAATTCCTCCTGAGTATGCAAAGTAAACCTGCTATTGTTAAAGTTGAGCTTTTGTAAATAAATTGAAAATACGTTCAAGTATTTTACTGTTTGAAACATAGTTCACAGTTTGCCAAATATGAATACAGGACTTAGGAACATTGGTTAAGAAGGATAGTAATGTTAAAGAAGTAGATTCGGTTTCCAATCTGTTACCTCCCTGTCAAGACTCAGTTCAGCCCTTCTCCAGCTAGGGTCCCTGCCATCAGAACACCTTGCTGCCCCTCTGGGTGGGTCCTCACACCACTCCAGGGCCAGCTCTGATTCTCATTTGTCCCTGAGTCCACGTGCCACCCACAGCCCACCTGGCACTTGTAAATTCTCAGTGCATGTTACTGAAAAAAGTCCCCACTGAAATAAAAATATTAGGTAAATTATGGCATAGGGCTTCCCTGGTGGATCAGTGGTAAAGATCCTGCCAATGCAGGAGACATAGGTCCAATCCCTGATCCGGGAAGAGACTGTGGAGAAGAAAATTGCAACCCACTCCAGTGTTCTTGCTTGGGAAGTCACATGGAAAGAGTGGCCTGGCATGCTAGAGTCCATAGGGTCACAAAGAGTCAGACATGACTTAGCAACTGAGCACACACACACACACATTATGGCATGTCACCCTGGAGAAATAGAATGTACCTCAGTAAATTACACATCAATTCAGTTGCTCAGTCGTGTCCAACTCTTTGCGACCCTATGAATCGCAGCATGCCAGTCCTCCCTGTCCATCACCAACTCCCGGACTTCACTCAGACTCATGTCCATTGAGTCAGTGATGCCATCCAGCCATCTCATCCTCTGTCGACCCCTTCTCCTCCTGCCTCCAATCCCTCCCAGCATCAGAGTCTTGTCCAATGAGTCAACTCTTCACAAGAGATGGCCAAAGTACTGGAGTTTCAGCTTTAGCATCAGTACTTTTAAAGAACACCCAGGACTGATCTCCTTCTCCTTGCAGTCCAAGGGACTCTCAAGAGTCTTCTCCAATACCACAGTTCAAAAGCATCAATTCTTCGGCACTCAGCTTTCTTCACAGTCCAACTCTCACATCCATACATGACCACTGGAAAAACCATAGCCTTGACTAGACGGATCTTTGTTGGCAAAGTAATGTCTCTGCTTTGAATATGCTATCTAGGTTGGTCACAACCTTCTTCCAAGGAGTAAAAGCCTTTTAATTTCATGGCTGCAGTCACCATCTGCAGTGATTTTGGAGCCCCCAAAAATAAAGTCTGACACTGTTTCCACTGTTTCCCCATCTATTTCCCATGAAATGATGGGACCGGATGCCATGATCTTCGTTTTCTGAATGTTGAGCTTTAAGCCAACTTTTTCACTCTCCTCTTTCACTTTCATCAAGAGGCTTTTGAGTTTCTCTTCACTTTCTGCCATAAGGGTGGTGTCATCTGCATATCTGAGGTTATTGATATTTCTCCCAGCAATCTTGATTCCAAATTGTGCTTCTTCCAGCCCAGCGTTTCTCATGATGTACTCTGCATGTAAGTTAAATAAGCAGGGTGACAATATACAGCCTTGACGTACTCCTTTTCCTATTTGGAACCAGTCTGTTGTTCCATGTCCCATTCTAACTGTTGCTTCCTGACCTGCATACGCGTTTCTCAAGAGGCAGATCAGGTGGTCTGGTATTCCCATCTCTTTCAGAATTTTCTACAGTTTATTGTGATCCACACAGTCAAAGGCTTTGGCATAGTCAATAAAGCAGAAATAGATGTTTTTCTGGAACTCTCTTGCTTTTTCCATGATCCAGCGGATGTTGGCAATTTGATCTCTGGTTCCTCTGCCTTTTCTAAAACCAGCTTGAACATCTGGAAGTTCACGGTTTATGTACTGCTGAATCCTGGCTTGGAGAATTTTGAGCATTACTTTACTAGCATCTGAGATGAGTGCAATTGTGCAGTAGTTTGAGCATTCTTTGGCATTGCCTTTCTTTGGGATTGGGATGAAAACTGACCTTTTCCAGTTCTGTGGCCACTGCTGAGTTTCCAAACTTGCTGGCATATTTAGTGTAGCACTTTCATAGCATCATCTTCCAGGATTTGAAATAGCTCAACTGGAATTCCATCACCTCCACTAGCTTTGTTCATAGTGATGCTTTCTAAGGCCCACTTGACTTCCCATTCCAGGATGTCTGGCTCTAGGTCAGTGATCACACCATTGTGATTATCTGGGTCATGAAAATCTTTTTTGTACAGTTGTTCTGTGTATTCTTGCCGCCTCTTCTTAATATCTTCTGCTTCTATTAGGTCGATCCCATTTCTGTCCTTTATTGAGCCCATCTTTCCATGAAATGTTCCCATGGTATCTCTAATTTTCTTGAAGAGATCTCTAGTCTTTCCCATTCTATTGTTTTCCTGTATTTCTTTGCATTGATCACTGAGGAAGGCTTTCTTATCTCTCCTTGCTATTCTTTGGAACTCTGCATTCAGATGCTTATATCTTTCCTTTTCTCCTTTGCTTTTTGCTTCTTTTCTTTTCACAGCTATTTGTAAGGCCTCCCCAGACAGTTACAACAACTCTAATAACACGAAATTTTATATCATGTTAAGTGAAAAAGTCAGATGCAGCGATGCATTTTCTTTGTTTATAATTTTTAATATACACAAAAGATATACAAAAAAAATTTGGGAAAGAGAACTGTAAGCTAGTCAAAGTGTTGAGTATAGATGATTTAACTTCCTCTTAGAAAATACCTCTTTTTTATAATACAATTTTCAATAAATCACAGGAAAACAAGAAACCTCAATAGTAAAAAAGCATGCAGTCATTCATGCTTCTCTCCACATATTTAATTGCAAAAGTCCACTCTACCTAAGACTCCCTTTAGAGAAATTAAGCAGGTTTTGCAAACATTTCATTGACTGTAAGAATGAATACATTTTTACAGAGTTGGTTAATACTTTCATTTTTCATGCAAACTCTGTAGTGAAGCTGTTAGTTGCTTAGTTGTGTCTGACTTTTTGTGACTCCATGGATTGTAACCTGCCAGGCTCCTCTGTCCATGGAAATCTCCAGGCAAAAATACTGGAGTCAGGGGCCATTCCCTTCTCCAGGGGATCTTCCTGACCCAGGGATCGAACACGGGTCTCCCGCATAGCAGGCAGAATTTTACCATCTGAGCCACTAGGGAAGCCAAAAGCTCCATAATGTTTCCTAAAATCTGATTCATCAGATTCACAGGGCCCTTCAGGAACAGCTCTTGTCCTCATCAGACACTCAGTAAAAAGTTTTGTTAGAAAATTCCTTTATCAAGTGACCTCCACTTCTTGAAATCCAATTGGGTAGTCTGTTCACCACTGTACCCCTTTTCTTCTGGCCTCTCTACTACCCAAGTTATTTTCTTTTCTAATTGAAAATCCTGTCTTTATTTGCATCTTGTATGAAATCTAGCTTCAGCAACAGGTATGTCCCTTTATCTTTCTGCCTACAGCCCTTAAGTTTGTAAAGGATATTACTAGGTCAAATCAGCTATGCGCTGATATGGACATTTCAACATTTTGTATTTTCACCTGAGAAGGAAAAATTCTGCTCAGAAATCTGACAACATGAGTCCATGTTGCAATCGTTTGACTGATGGCAAACAAATTCTTTTTCTTACGCTGACTTGTTGATTCCTTTCCTTTATCCAGATGGGCCCTCTTCCCATCTCTCTCCCAGTCCCCCCACCCCCTGCCCCTTCCAGGTTTCTCTCCCTCTCTGTCTCTGACTCTTTTCTCTCTTAGAAGTGATCTTTACTTTTAGATAAGTGTCTTTGAATTAATTTTATTCAAATACTTGAGAGGTTATATTTACATGTACAAATATATACATATACTCGCATCTGCATGCTTGTCTTGTGGCAGCCTCATGTTTCCAGAAATGCAAGATTCATGAAAAGAGTGTCCTTTCACTCACCTTGTACCTCGAGAGTCTAGCAGATCACTCAGTATGTTGTTTAGTGAAAGAAAGAATACACAAATTAAACCAGGAGGAAATGCTATTACTAGTGAGGTAAGGACTAGTGTGGCAGACCAACTAGTTATTAGAAAACTCTTAGGATTATAGTTTGTATGTGTACATGCATTGCCCTTCTGCGCATATCTCCAATCATGTCATTTTTGTTGATAAATATTTCTCTTTTGCTTCAGTATTTGCTGTCAATCCATGGCCTTTACAAGGCGTTTACTCTTTCATTTTCATACCAGTTTTCCCTTTTCCTTTGAAAAATGTGGACAGTACTCAAAAAGCTGTAATTTCGTCTCCTCCCTGAGCTAGGACAGCACTTGGTTTTCACTTCTTTTATGCCAGTCATCTCATTCTGCTCCATCATTTAGGAACCTGACTCTATGGCTCCTACTAGGTTTTCAAGTCCTTTTAAGAAAATACTGATTTCTTTCCTTTTGTATTTTCATCTCTGGCATTGCCTAGATTGATTCCTGGAACATCATGGATGTTGGATGAATTGAACTTTATAATTTGAGACCTTCTGTACAAGTAGTGAGACAGTTACTTTAAACAATGCTTGTCCAGAGATGAAGAGTACAAATAATTTTTAAAGAGAAGGTTCTCAAGGTAAACATCCTATTTATTAAACTTCTCTGAGGCAAAAAGGAGAGTTGCATTTTATACAAATAAAAAGACTTTGGTGCGTTTAATGTGTTTGTCTAAAATTAGATGTGCTATACATTGTAAGGGATTTTTAAAGATTCTTAGAATAGGATCTCCTTTGTACGGAAGATGAGGAGGAGAATGAGTATACCCAAGAAGAACAGGTCAAATGTGTCTTTGGCTGGCCAAGGAAAACGATGTAAATTCCTTATTTCACTTATAAATCCTGCCTCCGTTGCCCAGAAGCACTTCAGAGCTACTAATGATCTTTTGGAGGTTTCTGATGTTGCCTCTGTCATGCTCTTATCTCCTTCCTTCACTGCTCTTCAGTATTTGTATGGCTGATGTTTTGTCCATCTCTTGAACTTGACTGTTGGCTTTGGGTGGTGGTCCCATACTTAGTCCTTGACTAAATATATAACACAGTGTTATATATGTGTGTGTGTGTGTGTGTGTGTGTGTGATATAACACACATGACACAGTGTTATATGGTCATAGGGGTTTTGTTTTGTTGTTATTTAAGCCAGGGACTAGTTGGTTTGAAATATCAGTGCAACTGAACTATGACAAAGAGTAAAATCAAAACAGCTGTGGAAACGATGCCTATCTGTGCCTTAGTAATTATTATAGAAGAGAAAATAAGAGAAGGATCTTAAAAGCCAAGACAAATTAGCATTACATTGCCTGAGTGTTTGGTGCTGGAACAGGGCTTGTTTCTGACATGAGCTTTTAGCTCAACCTACAAAGATCAGAGAGGACAGAAAGCTATTACATTTGAACAGGTGTTTTGAACTCTTTGGAAATAAATTTGTAATTTGATTTGCAGAAACAAAAGAGATACTTCATTGTAAAAACCAAACCATCACTTTCCCAAGTCAGGTGGAAAATGTGCAAAATATGTTTATTCCTGAAATATTGTTAGCCAAATCTTGAGATCCGAGATATTGCTTGTCATGTCCATTTTATTTGATCCTGAACCATTGGCTTGAGTAACATCTCTCTTGTGAAAGACTTGGAATACCTTTACTCTATTTGGGTGGAAAAGCGATCTTTTAATCACGTTTCTTTGCAAATGTTTTCAATAAGTCTTACTACCTGCAAAATACCTAAGTAGTTGAGGATGTGGGTCTTTCCATTGAGTTCCCTGTGCTTTAATCCAGAGTGTAATTCATTTACCCAATATACAGTTGCTGAATTCAACACATGCTAAATAGTATAGAGCCACAGATACAGTTGTTGAGAAAGTACAGAGTTAAGACCTTGCTGAACTTAGTTTGGGCTACTTTTACATATCACAATCAGTTCTAATTTCTGTTTTACTTTCTAAGTATTAATATGTCTTCCTTTTCTTGCTTCCTTGAAGATTTGTTCTAATTGATTTAGTACTTATGAGAATAAAAAGAATATTCTAACTCCAGATTTCCACTGGAAAAATACCAGTTTATAATTTTGCCAAGCTGCTCACAACATGCATCAGATAATTTCTTGATGGATTCAGTGGTTTCCTTGCATTGGCTGTCTGTCACAATGCAACACCTGCAAGCTCTTCTTAGTTCAACCACAAGGATGAAAGAAAGTCCAGTCTTGATGAGCAATTCATTCACATTTCTGTTGTGCTGGATGGCACTATTCAATGACCAAAGAAGCATCCAGGTCTCATTAAATCATCGTACCAGTCAGGAATGGCACAACATGGGCCCAATGGAAATGGAACGTGCCATTTTTTAACTTAATGCCAGCTTTCTGGCATCTCTTTTGTCTGGTTTGATACATTGAGATCTCAGTTAATGCTGTTGACAAGTATGTACACTTTTAGTTGCCAGCCAGGTCTTAACTTTCACAAAATAACTGCTGGAGACATTTTGGCTCTGAGATAGCTGCTGGGATAAAAGGCACCTTTCACTAAAAAACACTGCTCTCCCCTCTGTGTAGAGTGCCCTAAAATGCAGCAACACAGTCACTGGAGGGTGACTGTGAAAACCAAGGTAGAAAAAGAGAATTGCTGGATTCATGGTTGGCAGTACAGAGTTACATAAAGTTGGCCATACAGTTGCAATCTTGCTGGTAAATCGATACATGTTGCCATGGAGAGATGGCTATAAGAGGAAAACAGATGGTGCTGGTTGTACTGGAGACAAAGAAATAAAAACTCCAAGTCTCCTTCCCTGTACAAGTTATGTAGCAGTCAATAACTGAGGGGAGAATAATCAGGCTCGTATTACCATTTTTATCACATTAATGCAGAAATATACCATGAAAATTATTCTATTATTCATGTCCTTGTTTCCCAGCTCAGGAGTTACCTCTCTCACTTCACTTGTCAAACCACTTGCCTTATTTCCTCCAACTCATGTAAATGCCCATTTTATTTACTCAGTCTATCATGATTTAAACCAAGATGTCCCACCAAATATTTTCACAGCAATTTCTCTTTGTCAAAGAGAAAAGAGAATCTTGTTTGACAGATATTTATTGTAGAGCTACAATATGCAAAATACTGCTATACTCTTTGTATGTGTGCTGTCTGATACAAATATAAGCTGACCCAAGCCCTGGATTATTAAATATTATATTTTATGCTTCAGACTGTTTTGCCCTCTAACATTTGCATGATGACAAACAGCATGCGTTAGTTTTTTGACTTAACATAGGCTGATTCCTGAGTTTCTAAAAATGCATAATTCAGTAATGAAAAATCAAATTTCAATCACTATTTTCAAAGATTTCTTCTTTTATTTGTTCCAATGTTTAACATTAAACAGTAATACTGCTTGATGGAAATGAAATGTGTTCAAGTTCCTACTTTGCCTCGGAATAGAGAGGACCTATGTCATTAGTTCCCTAATAAAGCATATCAGTGGAATTTTGTTTCCTTGAAATAAGACTTCTTTAAATTCCATAAGAGGAACACATAATAGAGGCAATATATTATTTGAGATCAGAAATATCTTTGGAAGATGTATTTCTGATAGAATGGTAAAATAATTTCCCTGAACATCACTGCTGTTAAAAAACAACTGTGAGTGTCAGATTTAAAAGATGTTTTAGTTGCATCAGTGAGTTAACAAGAAACTAAGTTCTTCTAAACTTGAACCTCATTTTCAAAACTCAGAGAATGGAGAAAAATAGACAAATTCCAAATGACTCTCCAATCTGGGAGTCTAACAGAAGACTCTTCTCATAAAACTAGAAGCCCACTCAGATATAACCTCAAAGTGAAGGTGAGAGGTAGAGCAAAACCTGTTCCCAACAGACAAGCAAAACTGTCTGCCTCTAGCCTTAGTCTCGGGCTTTGCAGGTGGCTCAGTGGTAAAGAACCCATCTGCCAATACAGGCGACCTGGGCTCAATCCCTGGGTTGAGAAGACTCCCTGGAGTAGGAAATGGCAACCCATTCCAGTATTCCTGCCTGAGAAATTCCAGGGATAGAGGAACCTAATCGGTTACAGTCCATGGGGTTACGAAAGAGTCAGACAGAACATAAGGACCAAACAACAACAACCTTAGTCCTAGGTGGAAAAAAAATTAAAACAGCTCCTCAATATTCATTAAAATAAATTAGTCCTCACATGGATTTGTAAACTAAATTCACACTACTTGAGAGATGCAAATACAAGTAAAAATCCAAAAGAAAAGAAAATCCTTTGGGTTGGGAGAGGGGTTAATATGTCTTCAAAATAAATCACAAAATTTCCCAAAGATAAAGTCCCAAGGCACTAGATTCACAGTAAACAATTCAGAATATACAAAGAACCAAGGGGCCATACCTGTAAATCAGGATTAATCAAATAACTGAATCAAAACCACAAAGATTAAACTCACAATGACTAATCAAATATCTGAATCAAACTCACAAACTCCTGTCAGGCACAGAACACAAAAGAAGCATAAACTAAAATGCTCCAAGAAATAAAAGAGAGGTTTGAGCTAAGGAAAGAGCAAAATGACTAAGTGTATTTGAAAAAAATCAAATAGAATGAATAGAAACATATACATAATATTGGGGCTTCCCTGGTGGCTCAGACAGTAAAGAATCTGCCTACAATGCAGGAGACTGGGTTTGATCCCTGGGTTGGGAAGATCCTCTGGAGAAGGGAATGGCTACCCACTCCAGGATGCTGCCTGAAGAATTCCATGGATAGAGGAGCCTGGTGGGCTACAGTCTCAGTTCAGTTCAGTCGCTCAGTAGTGTCCAACTCTTTGTGACGCCATGAATCACAGCACACCAGGCCTCCCTGTCCATCACCAACTCCCAGAGTTCACTCAAACTCACGTCCATCGAGTCAGTGATGCCATCCAGCCATTCTATCCTCTGTCATCCCCTTCTCCTCCTACCCCCAATCCCGCCCAGCATCAGAGTCTCTTCCAATGAGTCAACTGTTTGCATGAGGTGGCCAAAGTACTGGAGTTTCAGCTTCAGCATCATTCCCTCCAAAGAAATCCCAGGGCTGATCTCCTTCAGAATGGACTGGTTGCATCTCCTTGCAGTCCAAGGGACTCTCAAGAGTCTTCTCCAACATCACAGTTCAAAAGCATCAATTCTTTGGCACTCAGCTTTCTTCACAGTCCAACTCTCACATCCATACATGACCACTGGAAAAACCATAGCCTTGACTAGACGGATCTTTGTTGGCAAAGTAATGTCTCTGTTTTTCAATATGCTATCTAGGTTAGTCTTAACTTTTCTTCCAAGGAGTAAAAGTCTTTTAATTTCATGGCTGCAGTCACCATCTGCAGTGATTTTGGAGCCCAAAAAATAAAATCTGACACTGTTTCCACAATTTACCCATCTATTTCCCATGAAGTGATGGGACCAGATGCCATGATCTTTGTTTTCTGAATGTTGAGCTTTAAGCCAACATTTTCACTCTCCACTTTCACTTTCATCAAGAGGCTTTTTAGTTTCTCTTCACTTTTTGCCATAAGGGTGGTGTCATCTGCATATCTGAGGTTATTGATATTTCTCCCAGCAATCTTGATTCCAGCTTGTGCTTCTTCCAGTCCAGCGTTTCTCATGATGTACTCTGCATGTAAGTTAAATAAGCAGGGTGACAATATACAGCCTTGACGTACTCCTTTTCCTATTTGGAACCAGTCTGTTGTTCCATGTCCAGTTCTAACTGTTGTTTCCTGACCTGCATATAGGTTTCTCAAGACGCAGGTCAGGTGGTATGGTATTCCCTTCTCCTTCAGAATTGTCCACAGTTTATTTTGATCCGCACAGTCAAAGGCTTTGGCATAGTCAATAAAGCAGAAATAGATGTTTTTCTGGAACTCTCTTGCTTTTTCCATGATCCATCGGATGTTGGCAATTTGATCTCTGCTTCCTGCCTTTTCTAAAACCAGCTTGAACATCTGGAAGTTCACGGTTCACATATTGCTTAAGCCTGGCTTGTAGAATTTTGAGCATTACTTTACTAGCGTGTGAGATGAGTGCAATTGTGTGGTAGTTTGAGCATTCTTTGGCATTTCCTTTCTTTGGGATTGGAATGAAAACTGACCTTTTCCAGTCCTGTGGCCACTGCTGAGTTTTCCAAATTTGCTGGCATATGGAGTGCAGCACTTTCATAGCATCATCTCCCAGGATTTGGAATAGCTCAACTGGAATTCCATCACCTCCACTAGCTTTGTTCGTAGTGATGCTTTCTAAGGCCCACTTGACTTCACATTCCAGGATGTCTGGCTCTAGGTCAGTGATCACACCATCATGATTATCTGGGTCATGAAAATCTTTTTTGTACGGTTCTTCTGTGTATTCTTGCCACCTCTTCTTAATATCTTCTGCTTCTGTGAGGTCCATACCATTTCTGTCCTTTATCAAGCCCATCTTTGTATAAAATGTTCCCTTGGTATCTCTAATTTTCTTGAAGAGATCTCTAGTCTTTCCCATTCTGTTGTTTTCCTCTATTTCTTTGCATTGATTGCTGAGGAAGGCTTTCTTATCTCTTCTTGCTATTCTTTGGAACTCTGCATTCAGATGCTTATATCTTTACTTTTCTCCTTTGCTTTTCACTTTTCTTCTTTTCACAGCTATTTGTAAGGCCTCTCAAATAGCCATTTTGCTTTTTTGCATTTCTTTTCCATGGGGATGATCCCTGTCTCCTGTACAGTGTCATGAACCTCTGTCCATAGTTCATCAGACACTCTGTCTATCAGATCTAGTCCCTTAAAATATTTCTCACTTCCACTGTATAATCATAAGGGATTTGATTTAGGTCATACCTGAATGGTCTAGTGGTTTTCCCTCCTTTCTTCAATTTAAGTCTGAATTTGGCAATAAGGAGTTCATGATCTGAGCCACAGTCAGCTCCTGGTCTTGTTTTTGCTGATTGTATAGAGCTTCTCCATCTTTGGCTTATAATCAATCTGATTTCGGTGTTGACCATCTGGTGATGTCCATGTGTAGAGTCTTCTCTTGTGTTGCTGGATGAGGGTGTTTGCTATGACCGGTGCATTTTCTTGGCAAAACTCTATTAGTCTTTGCCCTGCTTCATTCCGTATTCCAAGGCCAAATCTACCTGTTACTCCAGGTGTTTCTTGACTTCCTACTTTTGCATTCCAGTCCCCTATAAAGAAAAGGACATCTTTTTTGGGTGTTAGTTCTAAAAGGTCTTATAGGTCTTCATAGAACCGTTCAACTTCAGCTTCTTCAGCATTACTGGTTGGGACATAGTCTTGGATTACTGTGATATTGAATGGTTTGCCTTGGAAACGAACAGATCATTCTGTCATTTTTGAGACTGCATCCAAGTACTGCATTTTGGACTCTTGTTGACCATGATGGCTACTCCATTTCTTCTGAGGGATTCCTGCTCTCAGTAGTAGATATAATGGTCAATCCGAGTTAAATTCACCCATTCCAGTCCATTGTAGTTCGCTGATTCCTAGAATGTCAACATTCACTCTTGCCATCTCCTGTTTGAGTACTTCCAATTTGCCTTTATTCATGGGCCTGACATTCCAGGTTCCTATGCAATATTGCTCTTTACAGCATCAGACCTTGCTTCTATCACCAGTCACATCCACAACTGGGTATTTTTGCTTTGGCTCCATCCATTCATTCTTTCTGGAGTTATTTCTCCACTGATCTCCAGTAGCGTATTGGGCACCTACTGACCTGGGGAGTTCCTCTTTCAGTATCCTATCATTTTGCCTTTTCATACTGTTCATGGGGTTCGCAAGGCAAGAATACTGAAGTGGTTTGCCATTCCCTTCTCCAGTGGACCACATTGTGTCAGACCTCTCCACCATGACCCGCCAGTCTTGGTTTGCCCCCATGGGCATGGCTTAGTTTCATTACAGTCTACAGGGTCACAAAAAGTCAGACGTGACTGAAGGGACTTTGCATACATGCATATATAACATTAAGTTTTTAAAAGCTCAGTGAGTGGGTTTACCAGATTTAAAAGAGTGGAGAAAAAAATAATGAATGGGAAAATAATTTGTGAAGATATTATACAGAATGCAATTCAGAAAAACAAGAGTTAGAAAATGTAGAAGATTAAAGGACAGGAAGATGGAGTGAGAAATTCTATGTTCCTGAATAGAGTTCTGGAAGGGAAAAAAAGAGAGGCAGAATACAAGTGTAACTATTTAGAGAGGATTTTAACTGAGAATTTCCCAGAACTGATGCAAAACATCACATCAATCATCACGTTATGGAAGACCAAAATTTACTGAGAAAGATAGATGAAAAGATACAAAAATACATCAGAGTCAATCCTCAAAGCTTCAAGAATGTAGAGAGATTTTTAAATCTATTGGAGAAGTATGGAGGAGACATTGCCTTCAGAGGAAACATGATTAAACAATAGCTCATTTCTAAGTAGCACCTTTGGGATCCAACATACTTTCATTATGCAGAAAGTAAAATAAATTTAATGGGAAATGTTTTTAAATGTTGGAATGAAATAAAGATACTTTCAAATGAATAAAAATGGAAAGAGTTTGCCACCAACAGACTCTCAATTTAACAAATTTAAAGTATATCCTTCAGGGACTTTTCTGGCAGTACAGTGGTTAAGACTTTGCAACCACTGTGATTAAAACTTCACTTTCCAGTGCAGGGGGTGTGGGTTTGATCCCTGGTCAGGAGACTGATATCACATATGCCTCACCGCCAAAAATCCAGAACATAAAACAGAAGCAATATTGTAACAAATTCAATAAAGACAGGTAAAATGGTCCACATCAAAAAAATGTTTTCAAAAAATATAAATAAATAAAAGTATATTCTTCAGGAAAGAGAAGTTTTCCCATAGAGAATGTCTGAGAAATGAGGCACAAGAAGCAGGTATATATATGGGTAAATCAGACTTAAATATTGATTAAATAAAATAATAACAATAACAATGTCAAGATATAAAGCTGTATGCAAAAATACTGATTGGGGAAATTATAGTGTTCTAAGATTGTATTGTTTGAGAAAAAGGAACAGATGATTATTAACTTCAGACAATGATAATTTATGTATATATGCTAAAAAATTCTAGGTTGATTATTTGTATAAAAGAAAGCCTTGAAACTAATAAGGGGATGAAATGAAATGGGAAAAAACCTGAAATTTCAAAAGAAGGGATGAAAGTAAAATCCTAGAAAATGGTAAGAAACAGAAATACAAAGCAAGGATAATAGAAACAAATCCAAATAATAGAAACAAATCCAAATATATCATTAATCACAATAAATATAATTGGACAATAAAAGACAAAGATCCTCAGGCTACACTGAAAATAGGGAGCCATATGCTTATGTCATGCATTTAGAGTGAGTTGCTTATTGATGCCATAAAGACAGTCATGGTTTGTAATCCACTTTTCTCATTTCTCTCTTTTAATTTGCATATGTAGACTGTTTATCTTTAATGTAGTTCTTGATATATTAAGGATTAAAATCTAAAATTTTATTTTGTGTTTTCTGTTCACATTATTTTTTATTTTTATTTTTCTCCCTTCCTGTGGGTTATTTGAACATAGCTGATGAAGATGATTTCATCAATTAAACCAGAGCTATTGGCTAGTGATAACTGTGAAGAAGAAAACGAAATACAAGTGTACATCAGAAACGCCTCAGTCGTTGTCTAGGGTTTTCAGTAGTTCCGTAGTTAGGGAAATGGGCCACGGTCAGTGGGTTGCTGCATCTTTCCCAGGATATGAACAGCAATGGGACACTCAGCAGCTGCTACATAGTAACTAAGAGTGGCAGGAGAAAAACAAAGAGAACTATCAAAAGGAAAATGAACAGTTGAAGTTCACCTGCTTTAACACCATCAGCTGATTATCACTTAAAGGTCTGTTGTACTTTCTAATTTTCAGGTGAGAATGGCTTCTGTATAGCGTAAATACTTAGACATATTCAAGTTTTTTCCCATATTATTTTCTAAAGAAGAAACATTTAATTTCCTTTCCAAATGAAATGTATACCTTAAAAGAATTCTTTTTAAAAAGGAATTTTACAGGTGGTCGCCACAACAAATAAAAATGTGAAAAGGCCTTTAGGGAAACTTTCCACCCATAACCTTCTCTCTGTCTTCTTATGCTGGGTTGCCATTTCAGCCAAACCTCCGTGGGAGTCTTAAATGCCACAGCAGGCATGTTCCCGCCAGCTGTTTGTGGGCTTGTATAGGTCACCCAGCCTAGGGGTTCAACTTTAGTGTTCTTGGATCCATTATGGCTCCACTGGAGGGTTGAAATTTAATCTTCAATCGCTGTTCTGTAACAAATTGGTACTTTGGGCTTTTGCTAAAATAGTTGCCTTCTCCCTGGCTTGAGCTATTCATGAACTGCATCTGTGTTTTTTAAGGTCAGCTTCAACCTGGCAAAGTTGGAGGAGTTAGGCTGCAGGATAATTTCTGGCAGGGGAAGGATGCTTAGAAGCTTAATCAAATGATGTAATCATCCTCTTTAGAGATCAAGGGACATCTTCAAACAAATACTGACAGATGATTCCCTCCTGCCTAATTTTTGTGAAATTCTTACCCAGAGCATCACTGACTCGGTATGAAAAAAGGAAGCAGAGTGCTCATCACCTGGTTTCTTCATGACATGTTTCATGTCACTATCGGTATCTTCAGGCTAGCAAAGAAGTATGAAAATGCCTCTCTGGACAAGAACCTGTTGGTAAAATGTAAGAATCTTTTTTTCAAACTGTGTGCTACCAAAAGAGATATTTTTAAAGTTTTCTCAATTTTAAGAGCCTCATTTCACAAACTTAAACCCTACAGTTTGAAACTTTGCATATTTAGTTAAGCTAACTGGGTTGATATGAGAAGTTGTTAATATAATCCCTAACAGTCAATCAGTTTAGTTCAGTCGCTCAGTTGTGTCCGACTCTTTGCGATCCTATGGACTGCAGCATGCCAGGCCTCTCTGTCCATCACCAACTCCCGGAGTTTACTCAAACTCATGTACACTGAGTCAGTGATGCCATCCAAACATCTTATCCTCTGTCGTCCCCTTCTCCTGCCTTCAACCTTTCCCAAAATCAGGGTCCTTTCAAATGAGTCAGTACTTTGTGTCCAGTGCCCAAAGGATTGGAGTTTTAGCTTCAATATCAGTTCTTCCAATGAATATTCAGGACTGATTTTTTTTTTTTAGGATTGACTGGTTCAATCTCCTTGATGTCCAAGGGACTCTCAAGAGTCTTTTCCAACACCATAGTTCAAAAACATCAATTCTTCGGTGCTCAGTTTTCTTTATAGTTCAGCTCTCATATCCATATATGACTATACTGGAAAAAACCATAGCTTTGACTAGATGGACCTTTGCTGGCAAAGTAATGCTTCTGCTTTTTAATATGCTGTCTAGATTGGTTATAACTATTCTTCCAAGGAGCAAGCGTCTTTGAATTTCATGGCTGCAGTCAGTATCTGCAGTATCTGCAGAAGCCCAAGAAAATTAAGACTGCCTCTGTTTCCATTGTTTCCCCATCTATTTGCCATGAAGTGATGGGACAAGGTGCCATGATCTTTGTTTTCTGAATGTTGAGCTTTAAGCCAACTTTTTCACTCTCCTTTTTCACTTTCATCAAGAGGCTCTTTTGTTCTCCACTTTCTGCCATAAGGGTGGTGTCATCTGCATATCTGAGGTTATTGATATCTTGATTCCAGCTTGTTCTTCATCCAGCCCAGCATTTCTCATGATGTACTTTGCATATAAGTTAAATAAGCAGGGTGACAATATACAGCCTTGATGCACTCCTTTTCCTATTTGGAACAACAACCATTCTATTGTTCCATGTCCAGTTCTAACTGTTGCTTCCTGACCTGCATATGGATTTCTCAAAAGGCAGGTCAGGTGGTCTGGTATTCCCATCTCTTTGAGAATTTTCCACAGTTTGTTGTGATCCACACAGTCAAAGGCTTTGGCGTAGTCAATAAAGCAGAAATAGATGTTTTTCTGTAACTCTCTTGCTTTTTCAATGATCCAACAGATGTTGGCAATTTGATCTCTGGTTCCTCTGCCTTTTCTAAATCCAGAACATCTGGAAGTTCATGGTTCACATACTGTTGAAGCCTGACTTAGAGAATTTTGAGCATTACTTTACTAGGGTGTAACATGAGTGCAATTGTGCGGTAGTTTGAGCATTCTTTGGCATTGCCTTTCTTTGGGATTGAAATGAAAACTGACCTTTTCCAGTCCTGTGGCCACTGCTGAGTTTTCCAAATTTGCTGGCATATTGAGTGCAGCACTTTTAGGATTTGCTTCACATTAGGATTTTAGCATCCTCTTCTAGGATTTGAAATAGCTCTGCTGGAATACCATCACCTCCATTAGCTTTGTTCATAGTGAGGCTTCCTAAGGCCCACTTGACTTCGCATTCCAGGATGTCTGGCTCTAGGTGAGTGATCACACCATCATGATTTCCTGGGTCATGAAGATCTTTTTTGTATAATTCTGTGTATTCTTGCCACCTCTTCTTAACATTTTCTGCTTCTGTTAGGCCCATACAATTTCTGTCCTTTATTGTGCCCATCTTTGCATGAAATGTTCCATTGGTATTTCTAATTTTCTTGAAGAGATTGCTAGTCTTTCTCATTCTACTGTTTTCCTCTATTTCTGTGCATTGATCACTGAGGAAGGTTTTCTTATCTTTTCTTGGTATTCTTTGGAATTCTGCATTTAAATGGGTATATCTTTCCTTTTCTCTTTTGCTTTTTGCTTCTATTCTTTTCACAGTATTTGTAAGGCTTCCTCAGAGAGCCATTTTGCTTTTTTGCGTTTCTTTTTCTTGGGATGGTCTTGATTCCTGTCTCCTGTACAATGTCATGAACCTCTGTCCATACTTCATCAGGCACTCTGTCTATCAGATCTAATCCCTTGAATCTATTTGTCACTTCCACTGTATAAATGTAAGTGATTTGATTTAGGTCATACCTGAATGGTCTAGTGGTTTTCCTAACTTTCTTCAGTTTGAGTCTGAATTTGGCAATAAAGAGTTCATGGTCTGAGCCACAGTCAGCTTCTGGTCTTGTTTTTGCTGACTGTATAGAGCTTCTCCATCTTTGGCTGCAAAGAATAGAATCAATCTGATTTTGGTATTGACCATCTGGTGATGTCCATGTGTAGTCTTCTCTTGTGCTGTTGGAAGAGGGTGTTTGCTATGACCAGTGTGTTCTTTTGGCAAAATTCTAATAGGCTTTGACTGGCTTCCTTTTATACTCCAAGGCCAAATTTGACAGTTACTCCAAGTATCTCTTGACTTCCTACTTTTTCATTCCAGTCCCATATAATGAAAAGGACATCTTTTTTGGGTGTTAGTTCTAGAAGTCTTGTAGGTCTTTATAGAACTGTTCAACTTCAGCTTCTTCAGCATTACTAGTTGGGGCATAAGCTTGGATTACTTTGATATTGAATGGTTTGCCTTGGAAATGAACAGAGATCATTCTGTCATTTTTGACACTGCATCTATGTACTGCATTTTGAACTCTTTTGTTGACTGTGATGGCTATTCCATTTCTTCTAAGGGATTCTTGCCCACAGTAGTCGATATAATGATCATCTGAGTTATCAACATTCACTCTTGCCATCTCCTGATTGACCAGGAGCTCACCTTTCTCACTGAGGCGGGGATAAAACCCGCTTCCAGTGTGCCTTGACTCATGGACCTAACGTTCCAGGTTCCTGTGCAGTATTATTCTTATAGCATCGGACTTTACTTCCATCACCAGTCATATCCATAACTGGGTGTTGTCTTTGCTTTGGCTCCATCTCTTCAATCTTTCTGGAGTTATTTCTACTCTGATCTCCAGTAGCATATTGGCCATGTACCAACCTGGGGAGTTCATCTTTCAGTGTCCTAATCGTTTTGCCTTTTCATACTGTTCATGGGGTTCTCAAGGCAAGAATACTGAAGTGGTTTGCCATTCCCTTCTCCAGTGGACCACATTTTGTCAGACCTATCCACCATGACCTGTCCATCTTGGGTGGCCCTACATGGCATGGCTCATAGTTTCATTGAATTAGACAAGGCTGTTATTGTTGTGTGTGTGTGTGTGTGTGTGTTAGTCACTCAGTCGTGTCTGACTCTTTGCGACCCCATGAATTGTTGCCAGCAAGGCTTCTCTGTCCATGGGATTTTACAGGCAAGAAAACTGAAGTGAGTTGCCAAGTCCTCCTCCAGGGGATCTTCCCAACCCAGGGATCAAGCTAATGTCTTAGGTCTCCTGTGTTATTTCTCTCTTGTGAGAGAGCTCATTTCAAAATTTAACCTCATTAAACAGTGTATATCTTGTTGCATGATTTCAGAGTATTATGGGAGAAAGGATGTAGGATCAGGGCATAAAGACGCTAGACTGCTCTCTGATGCTTATCAGCTGACTGTTCCAAGTTTCTTCATATAAGGATAATGATGTTTATCCTATTTTGTTAGCATCAAATTTGATTAATGAATATGGAAAAATGTAAGCTTTAAATACTGTCCCACTCATAGTATTACTATTCTTTCAGGCTTTAGAGCACTTTTTTTCAATTAGGTGACTTCTCTGCCACACTGAGAAATTGGTGAAATAGTCATCACTCAACCAGTTGGCATGCTGAGTCAGTGCATGAGATACACTAAAGAATTTTCCTGACTGAATTTGTGGTTCATAAATGCCCTTCACATGAATCTTTCAGCTCATTGGCCTCCATAAATCCATCCATGGGCAGTGCAATATCTGTTCCTTTTTAAACAGGAAACTTGGCATGTTACCCACAGTTTCTTATTTCTTAAAAAAAGTAGACTTTTTTGCAACACAACACGTGGTTGTTTTCTGATTTCTCAAAATTGCTTACTTGACCAACTAGTTTATATCTTTCTGATTGAATTATAAGAGTAGAAAGTGCTCATCCATTTCCTTGACATACAGGGATTCAAAATATATTGACAGAATTCAAGAAGCCTTTTCAGATGTTCTGGAGACAGCACCCGAATAAAGCTAATTGAACGAACAAATTTCAACAGACACTTGACGTTAAGAAAATACTCTTCCTCTGAGCTCTCATGGTTCCGCCTCCCCTAGCTGCAAATGCATTAGTAGACATTCGGGCCATTGCAACTTGATTTTACTTTATTCATTTCACTAAATTATTGGTTTCTGGTTTCACTGGAATAATAGCCCTTGCCCTCTAACTGCTACCAAAAATAATACTAAATCATATAGAAACTGTGAAGCCCTTAACACAGTTGCTCTCCTCATTGGGTAAACCAAATCATGAACAGGCTATATCTGAAATTCCTAGGTCCATCACAGTCTGTGCACATCCTAAGCCTTGGTTACTTGTCTATAGGCAAGAGAATCCTCTCCAAAACAGCACCTGCTTTGACATAGTGGTAAATCTGCAGGTTATTAGGACTTTTGTGACACATGTCTATAAGTAGGCTCATGATAAAAATGCTACTGACCTTTCTATTTATGTTTTTTTAGAGCCAGGAAAAAGTATTCTCAGATTATGGCTTAAAACATAAACTTGTAATTTGGTCTAGGCCAGGTCTATGAACATAGAAGTTTTGAATCATCAATCTTGAGCATGAAAAGTCCATTGAGATTGAGTAGCTATGAGATTCTAGAACAAACGAAGCAAGGATGATGGTGGTAGAGCTGAGGGCTACACTGACCTTCCAGACAGAGATGAACCTCTTCTAATACCAAAAGTTATTTGAAATGGTCTGGAATGTATCAATTTAGCTAATGCATACATGCTCAGTCGTGTCTGACTCTTTGCAACTCCATGGACTATATATCCTGTCAGGATCCTCTGTCCATGCGATTTCTCAGCAAGAATATTAGAGTGGGTTGCCATTTCCTCTTCCAAGGAATCTTCCCAACATGGGGTTCAAACCTGCTTCTCTTGCATCTCCTGCATTGGCAGGTGGTCTTTTCACCACTGCGCCACCTGGGAAGCCCCAACTTAGCTAGTAGGAGTGTTAATTAGAGCTTTTGCATTCTCCCTTTTTATGAAAGATGAACTTCCTGAATTCCTAGACTACAGGTTATATAGAAGAGAGTATCAGTCATACAATAAGCTTTAATTTTGGTGTTTTAGGAAACCATTGTTTGATTAAATACCTTCCTATAATTTGACTAACATGAGGAACACTGGTTTGATCTAATTTATTGTGTCTGACTCTGTTGAGCAGGGAAAGTCCAAGAGAAGTGGAAGTTAAAGGGAGCTCACCTTTCTCACTGAAGTTCAGCCTCCAAGGGTATTCACTTCTAAAGAATGAGCATTCCTACCTAGGTTTTGTTTAGATAGAAGCATATTATGTAGATCCAACTAGGAAATGCCTAGGAAAATATCTGTTAACCTGGAGTTTTTATAGCTGTTTAATTAAATATAAATACATTTTCACAATTTATAATAATTATGAGCTATTAAGCAAAACACTGTGTTAAACATAATATATGGATATATGGATCAATAAGAAAGTTACTATATTTTAGAGTGAACTAAGTCAGACAGAAAAAAGCAAGTATCATATATTAACACATGTACATGGAATCTAGAAAGACAGTGTAGATGATCATATTTGTAAACCAGAAATAGAGACACAGAGGTAGAGAACAAATGTATGAATAACAAGAGCTGGGGGCTGGGGTACTGTGGGAGACATTGGGAGACTGGTATTGACATATATACACTATTGATACTATAAAGTCAGGAACAAGACAAGGGTGCCCACTTTGACCACTACTATTCAACATAGTTTTGGAAGTTCTGGCCACAGCAATCAGAGCAGAAAAAAAAAAGGAATCCAAATTGGAAAAGAAGAAGTAAAACTCTCACTATTTGCAGATGACATGATCCTCTACATAGAAAACCCTAAAGACTCCACCAGAAAATTACTAGAGCTAATCAATGAATATAGTAAAGTTGCAGGATATAAAATCAACACACAGAAATACCTTGCATTCTTATACACTAATAATGAGAAAATAGAGAAATTAAGGAAACAATCCCATTCACCATTGCAAAGAAAAGAATAAAATATTTAGGAATATATCTACCTAAAGAAACTAAAGACCTATATATAGAAAACTGTAAAACACTGATGAAAGAAATCAAAGGGGACACTAATGGAGAAATATACCATGTTCATGGATTGGAAGAATCAATATAGTGAAAATGACTTTACTACCCAAAGCAATCTATAGATTCAATGCAATCCCTATCAAGCTACCAATGGTAAATAGAACAAACAATTTCACAGTTTTTATGGAAATACAAAAAAAACTCAAATAGCCAAAGCAATCTTGAGAAAGAAGAATGGAAGTGGAGGAATCAACCTGCCTGACTTCAGGCTCTACTACAAAGCCACAGTCATCAAGCTAGTATGGTACTGGCACAAAGACAGAAATATAGATCAATGGAACAAAATAGAAAGCCCAGAGATAAACCCATGCACTTATGGATACCTTA
The DNA here is from genome assembly GCA_935064755.1 of Tragelaphus eurycerus. Lineage (NCBI taxonomy): Eukaryota > Metazoa > Chordata > Mammalia > Artiodactyla > Bovidae > Tragelaphus > Tragelaphus eurycerus. The sequence continues at coordinate 989,220 of CAKXYN010000096.1, forward strand.
TCTTTGACAAAGGAGGCAAGAATATACAATGGAGAAAAGAAAATCTCTTTAACAAGTGGTGCTGGGAAAACTGGTCAACCACTTGTAAAATAATAAAACTGGAACACTTTCTAACACCATACACAAAAATAAACTCAAAATGGATTAAAGATCTAAACATAAGACCAGAAACTATAAAACTCTTAGAGGAGAACATAGGCAAAACACTCACCGACATAAATCACAGCAGGATCCTCTATGACCCACCTCCCAGAATATTGTAAATAAAAGCAAAAATAAACAAATGGGACCTAATTAAAATTAAAAGCTTTCTGCACAACAAATGAAACTATAAGCAAGGTGAAAAGACAGCCTTCACAATGGAAGAAAATAATAGCAAATGAAGGAACAGACAAACAACTAATCTCAAAAATATACAAGCAACTCCTGCAGCTCAATTCCAGAAAAATAAACGACCCAATCAAAAAATGGGCCAAAGAACTAAAAAGACATTTATCCAAAGAAGAAATACAGATGGCTAACAAACACATGAAAAGATGCTCAACATCACTCATTATCAGAGAAATGCAAATCAAAACCACAATGAGGTACCATTTCATGCCAGTCAGAATGGCTATGATCCAAAAGTCTATAAGCAATAAATGCTGGAGAGGGTGTGGAGAAAAGGGAACCCTCTTACACTGTTGGTGGGAATGCAAACTAGTACAGCCACTATGGAGAACAGTGTGGAGATTCCTTAAAAAAAACCTGAAAATAGAACTGCCATATGACCCAGCAATCCCACTGCTGGGCATACACACCGAGGAAACCAGAATTGAAAGAGACACGTGTACCCCAATGTTCATTGCAGCACTGTTTGTAATAGCCAGGACATGGAAGCAACCTAGATGTCCATTAGCAGATGAATGGATAAGAAAGCTGTGGTACATATACACGATGGAGTATTACTCAGCCATTAAAAAGAATACATTTGAATCAGTTCTAATGAGGTAGTTGAAACTGGAGCCGATTATACAGAGTAAAGTAAGCCAGAAAGAAAAACACCAATACAATATACTAACGCATATATATGGAATTTAGAAAGATGATAATGATAACCTTGTATGCGAGATAGCAAAAGAGACACAGATGTATAGAACAGTCTTTTGGACTCTTTAGGAGACTGGCATTGAAGCATGTATAATATCATATAAGAAACGAATCTCCAGTCCAGGTTTGATGCAGGATACTGGATGCTTGGGGCTGATGCACTGGGATGACTCAGAGGGATGGTATGGGGAGGGAGGTGGGAGAGGGGTTCAGGATTGGGAACACATGTACACCCGTGGTGGATTCATGTTGATGTATGGCAAAACCAATACAATATTGTAAAGTAATTAGCCTCTAATTAAAATAAAAAAATAAACAGAAAAAAAAAAAAAGATAACTAATTGGAACCTACTGTGCAGCCCAGGGAACTCTACTCAATGCTCTGCTGCTGCTGCTGCTGCTAGATCACTTCAGTCGTGTCCGACTCTGTGTGACCCCAGAGACAGCAGCCCACCAGGCTCCTCCGTCCCTGGGATTCTCCAGGCAAGAACACTGGAGTGGGTTGCCGTTTCCTTCTCCACTCAATGCTCTGAGGTGACCTAAATGGGAAGGAAATGCAAAAAAGAGGGGATATATGTATATGTAAGGCTGATTCATTTTGCTGTACAGCAGAAACTGACACAGCACTGTAAAGGAACTATACTCAAAAAAAAAAAAAAAAAAAGAAGAAAAATTGCTGTATTTTACATGTGCCCCTGTTTGTCTCTATCTACATTGTCTGGGCGTAATAAGGAAATAGGGACCTTTATTGTGCTATTAGCGAACTAAAATGGACTAGAATGGGTGAATTTAACTCGGATGACCATTATATCTACTACTGTGGGCAGGAATCCCTCAGAAGAAATGGAGTGGCCATCATGGTCAACAAAAGAGTCCGAAATGCAGTACTTGGATGCAATCTCAAAAATGACAGAATGATTTCTGTTCGTTTCCAAGGCAAACCATTCAATGTCACAGTAATCCAAATCTATGCCCCAACCAGTAACGCCGAAGAAGCTGAAGCTGAAAGGTTCTATGAAGACCTACAAGACCTTTTAGAACTAACACCCAAAAAAGATGTCCTTTTCATTATAGGGGACTGGAATGCAAAAGTAGGAAGTCAAGAAACACCTGGAGTAACAGGCAAATTTGGCCTGGGAATACAGAATGAAGCAGGGCAAAGACTAATAGAGTTTTGCCAAGAAAATGCACTGGTCATAGCAAATACCCTCTTCCAACAACACAAGAGAAGACTCTATACATGGACATCACCAGATGGTCAACACCGAAATCAGATCGATTATATTCTTTGCAGCCAAAGATGGAGAAGCTCTATACAATCAGCAAAAACAAGACCAGGAGCTGACTGTGGCTCGGACCATGAACTCCTTATTGCCAAATTCAGACTGAAATTGAAGAAAGTAGAGAAGACTACTAGACCATTCAGGTATGACCTAAATCAAATCCCTTATGATTATACAGTGGAAGTGAGAAATAGATTTAAGGGCCTAGATCTGATAGATAGAGTGCCTGATGAACTATGGAATGAGGTTCGTGACATTGTACAGGAGACAGGGATCAAGACCATCCCCATGGAAAAGAAATGCAAAAAAGCAAAATGGCTGTCTGGGGAGGCCTTACAAATAGCTGTGAAAAGAAGAGAAGCGAAAAGCAAAGGAGAAAAGGAAAGATATAAACATCTGAATGCAGAGTTCCAAAGAATAGCAAGAAGAGATAAGAAAGCCTTCTTCAGTGATCAATGCAAAGAAATAGAGGAAAACAACAGAATGGGAAAGACTAGGGATCTCTTCAAGAAAATCAGAGATACCAAAGGAACATTTCATGCAAAGATGGGCACGATAAAGGACAGAGATGGTGTGGACCTAACAGAAGCAGAAGATATTAAGAAGAGGTGGCAAGAATACACAGAAGAACTGTACAAAAAAGAGCTTCAAGACCTAGATAATCATGATGATGTGATCACTGACCTAGAGCCAGACATCTTGGAATGTGAAGTCAAATGGGCCTTAGAAAGCATCACTACGAACAAAGCTAGTGGAGGTGATGGAATTCCAGTGGAGCTATTCCAAGTCCTGAATGATGATGCTGTGAAAGTGCTACACTCAATATGCCAGCAAATTTGGAAAACTCAGCAGTGGCCACAAGATTGGAAAAGGTCAGTTTTCATCCCAATCCCAAAGAAAGGCAATGCCAAGGAGTGCTCAAACTACCGAACAATTGCACTCATCTCACACGCTAGTAAAGTAATGCTCAAAATTCTCCAAGCCAGGCTTCAGCAATATGTGAACCGTGAACTTCCTGATGTTCAAGCTGGTTTTAGAAAAGGCAGAGGAACCAGAGATCAAATTGCCAACATCCGCTGGATCATGGAAAAAGCAAGAGAGTTCCAGAAAAACATCTATTTCTGCTTTATTGACTATGCCAAAGCCTTTGACTGTGTGGATCACAATAAACTATGGAAAATTCTGAAAGAGATGGGAATACCAGACCACCTGATCTGCCTCTTAAGAAATCTGTATGCAGGTCAGGAAGCAACAGTTAGAACTGGTCATGGAACAACAGACTGGTTCCAAATAGGAAAAGGAGTACGTCAAGGCTGCATATTGTCACCATGTTTATTTAACTTAAATGCAGAGTACATCATGAGAAATGCTGGACTGGAAGAAACAGAAGTTGGAATCAAGATTGCCGGGAGAAATATCAATAACCTCAGATATGCAGATGACACCACTCTTATGGCAGAAAGTGAGGAGGGGCTAAAAAGCCTCTTGATGAAAGTGAAAGTGGAGAGTGAAAAGGTTGGCTTAAAGCTCAACATTCAGAAAACGAAGATCATGGCATCTGGTCCCATCACTGCATGGGAAATAGATGGGGAAACAGTGGAAACAGTGTCAGACTTTGTTTTTCTGGGCTCCAAAATCACTGCAGATGGTGACTGCAGCCATGAAATTAAAAGACGCTTGCTCCTTGGAAGGAAAGTTATGACCAACCTAGATAGCATATTCAAAAGCAGAGACATTACTTTACCAACAAAGGTTCGCCTAGTCAAGGCTATGGTCTTTCCTGCGGTCATGTATGGATGTGAGAGCTGGACTGTGAAGAAGGCTGAGCGCCGAAGAATTGATGCTTTTGAACTGTGGTGTTGGAGAAGACTCTTGAGAGTCCCTTGGACTGCAAGAAGATCCAACCAGTCCATTCTGAAGGAGATCAATCCTGGAATTTCTTTAGAAGGAATGATGCTGAAGCTGAAACTCCAATATTTTGGCCACCTCATGCGAAGAGTTGACTCATTGGAGAAGACTCTGATGCTGGGAGGGATTGAGGGCAGGAGGAGAAGGGGACGACAGAGGATGAGATGGCTGGATGGCATCACTGACTCGATGGATGCGAGTCTGAGTGACCTCCGGGAGCTGGTGATGGACAGGGAGGCCTGGCGTGCTGCGGTTCATGGGGTCGCAAAGAGTCGGACACGACTGAGCGACTGATCTGATCTGATTGTGCTATTGGGAGTATTTGTGGTTAATTTGAGGTGCAGTTAATGATTCATATATTTACAGGAAACATTTTCACCTTGGAGCCTGACAGAAGGAAATTCCTGACCTGCAGGAAGAATTTTAAAACATACCCCTTCCCTTTGATGTATACACAGCGTTTACATAGAATATTCAGCCCCTTCTCAGTTCTGTTATACTTTATAGGGTCAAATTACACTTATATTTTCATAATCATAATGAAGGCTCCTGAGCTTTCTACAATTGGATTCTGAAAGTTACAAGCCAAGTTACATTTTTATTATAATGAGTATGAGATAATTCCCACACCATCCCAAGTATGACGTAGGGTTACATTTCTTTCCTTATAGTTCCAGTGTTGCCATCCAAGGAGAATGTTTCAATGATTTCTTCATCTTTACATTCAAAACCATGCCCAGTTTTAATTTTCTTGGTACTTTTGAACCAAACTTCCTTTGCATCACTTCCATTTGCATCACCTTCCATTCCTTCCTTCCTTCCTTCCATCTTATTCACATTCTGTCTGCCTTTATTTTTTTAACTGGTTAGGAATAGATCATATTCTCTTCCATCACATTCTTGGAATTTCCAGAGTTTTACCCACTTGACCTGTCCCCTAGCAAAGCTCTCTACGCCACTGCTTCCTGTTCTGTTTTTAAACTGGGGACCAGATAGTTTTGCTTTCCTCTGGATTGTTTGTTCCCTTTCTAGTTCTTGAATTCTCTATCTTGGTTTAAAACTCAGGTTCTTCCAGGGTCTCATTCATTCTCTTCTTTGCTATGGCGTCTCTACAGAGCTCTCCACCCTCTGCTGTCATCTGGGCCAGATGGTTCCTCTTGATGCTGCATCACACATTTGATGACTTCCTTCCGCTGTTCTGAGTCAGAACCACTGTTTTCTAAGTGCCATGTGCAGTGGTGCAGAGGTAACTATTTAACCGTAGGCTCTCATTACAAATAAACAAGACCTTGATTTCTTAGTGCTTCCTGATGTCCATGTTGTGGGTAGCCTGTCCTTCTCCAGCAGATCTTCCTGACCCAGGAATCGAACCCAGGGTCTCCTGCATTGCAGGTGGATTCTTTACCAACTGAGCTCTCAGGGAAGTCCATGTTGCACATATACTGGGCAAAGTCAGGTTTCCAAAGCAACATCATTGATAGAGGAGTTGGGAAGAGATATACCTGATCTACCCTCCCCAGCCTGCACCAGCAGCTTAAGCATAGTATTGATGAGACCATTTTGACAGACATGTTTCTAAAATATATACGTTTTGGAGTTAACAAAGCAACAATGATATCATTTAGTTTTATTCTGTGGCTCTCAGTCATCATTATTAATATCAAGCTCTAAGGCAAAAAATGCTGTCTCTAAAGATGGTGACAGTAAGAGAACATGTGAGAAAGTCTTAGTTGTGTCTGACTCTGCGACCCCATGGACTGTAGCCTGCCAGGCTCTTCTGTCCCTGGAATTCTCAAGGCAAGAATAGTGAAGTGGGTAGCTGTTTTCACTTTTCCAGGGTATCTTCCCAAGCCAGGGATTGAACCTGAGGTCCCCTACATTGCAGGTGGATTCTTTACCATCTGAGCCACCAGGGAAGCCCAAAGAGAATGTATTTGCCTCTAAACTAAATGGCTTAATAGCCGAACATGGAAATTAGATAAAATAAGTAATACAGAATGCAACGGTATTTAGTTTACCTTTAGAGGACTTTTTGTCTTTGTTAGTTGACTTTTTCAAACACAATACTCAAATCTAATTTTCATGATTTGTATAGTTGTTTTAGCTGTCTCTCGCCTGGTTCTTGATATGACCTCCTTATTTGTTTGTTGTTTGTTTATGACCTTTTGTGCCTTGATTTCAAATCACTGTAAATCCATTTTAAGTTATCAGAAAATAAGTATTAATAAGTAGAGAAACAGGGTGTCTTCATAAAGAGTGCAGATTTTCTAATGACTGGTGTTAATTTGGCTTCCCTTTCACTGTGTATTTTCTTTAATATCATAAAAGAGAATGCTATTCATGTGTCTTCTAACAGAAAAGAAAATGGGTTTTTCTGTTTGAAAAGTTCACTTTAAAGGTATTTGTGACGCACGATGGCTTTAAAATCAGGTTGCTTTTCATGATGAATTGCCTGTGGCTGCTCTTCAGGATTTTGTGGTTTTTTCTGAGCATATCCATCCTGTTTGGATACAAAATCCCACATATTTACATCACTGATGGGCCAATAAGTAGGATGCTGCATTTTTAGGGGAAGATTCTTGGGAACTATTTACAGTCAGGAGCAGAAAAGCAGGGGATGGAAAACACGGTGCTGCTTCTTACCTTGCTCTGATTATTTTGAGTTTTAGCCATTCCTGTACATCCTCCCGTTTGTGAGTGCAAGGGTTGGTGACAAATCACTTGATGATCAGGAAATACCCATGAAATGAATGTGGTTCTGGTGTGGTTGTCTTGAGGTATTTGCTCGTTTCTCTTTCTCCTCCACATCTTATTGAAGGTGAATCTAAACCAAGGTAAATTCAGCTTCCTGGATAGAGGACATTTCTTTATGTCCAAGGAAATTAAAGTTATTCAGGCATACACCTGCCACATAACTAAAAAAAAAAAAAAAATGCCTAGGGTACCATTTTCTTTTCAAACCTGCAGTTTCTAGTGCCAGCAGCATGGTTGATCAGTGGGTCGTTTTCTCAGAATTACTATTTTATCAAAGTTAATGTAGAAGAATGCTTCAAATGTATTAAGATCCGTGTCCAAACACAGCAGGTGGGATTATAAAATTTCTAGATATAAAGCATAATAAATATTATTTGTACATGATAATGACATTGTTGACATTCACTGGACTATGTGAAATTCATCTGTTTCATCACAAAGAGTATAAGTGAATACTTTAGTATATTTTAGAATTGCTTAAAAATGTAATTGTATCTAATGCAAATATAATTAACTGTGACACGTCTAAAATTTTCATTACCCTATGATTTTTATCTGGGTATTTAGAAAAACCTAGATAGCATATTCAAAAGCAGAGACATTACTTTGCCAACAAAGTTTCGCCTAGTCAAGGCTATGGTGTTTCCTGTGGTCATGTATGGATGTGAGAGCTGGACTGTGAAGAAGGCTGAGTGCCGAAGAATTGATGCTTTTGAACTGTGGTGTTGGAGAAGACTCTTGAGAGTCCCTTGGATTGCAAGGAGATCCAAGCAGTCCATTCTGAAGGAGATCAGCCCTGGGATTTCTTTGGAAGGCATGATGCTAAAGCTGAAACTCCAGTATTTTGGCCACCTCATGCGAAGAGTTGACTCATGCTGGGAGGGATTGGGGGCAGGAGGAGAAGGGGACGGTGGAGGATGAGATGGCTGGATGGCATCACTGACTCGATGGATGTGAGTCTGAGTGATCTCCGGGAGTTGGTGATGGACAGGGAGGCCTGGCGTGCTGCGATTCATGGGGTCGCAAAGAGTCAGACACGACTGAGCTGATCTGATTTAGAAAAGATTATACCAAAGGTAATCACACCCCACTCCAGTACTCTTGCCTGGAAAATCCCATGGACAGAGGAGCCTGGTAGGCTGCAGTCCATGAGGTCACTAGGAGTCGGACACGACTGAGCAAATTCACTTTCACTTTTCACTTTCATGCATTGGAGAAGGAAATGGCAACCCACTCCAGTATTCTTGCCTGGAGAATCCCAGGGACAGGGGAGCCTGGTGGGCTGCCGTCTATGGGGTCGCACAGAGTCGGACACGACTGAAGCGACTTAGCAGCAGCAGCAGCAGTAGTTCAAATGGAGAAGGAAATGGCAACCCACTCCAGTATTCTTGCCTAGAGAATCCCATGGACAGAGGAACCTGATGAGCTGCTGTCCATAGTGTTGCAGAGTCAGACACGACTGAAGCACATTTGCATGCGTGCATGCATTGAAGAAGGAAATGGCAACCCACTCCAGTATTCTCGCCTGGAGAATCCCAGGGACAGAGGAGCCTGGTGGGCTGCCATCTATGAGGTCTCAGAGTTGGACACAACTGAAGCAACTTAGCAGCAGCAGCAACAGTAGCTCAAATGGTAAAGAATCTGCCTGCAATGCAGGAGACCAGAGTTCGATCCCTGGGTTGGGAAGTTCCTCTGGAGAAGGGAATGGCAATCCACTCCAGTATTATTGCCTGGAGAATTCCATGGACAGAGAAACCTGCTGGGCTACAGTTCATGGGGTCACAAAGAGTTAGACACGACTGAGCAATGAGCACACACACACACACACACCTAATTGAACATGAATTTTCATGTAAATATATTAACTCAATAAAACGTCATTCAAAGGAACTATGACACTCCAGTGTTAGGAACTAAAGTAGATAAATAAGCTCATTTTGAAAAAGTAGTTATCATCATTAATGTAAATAAGTCAAAAGTAAATAAATAAGCTTCATTTTGAAAAAGTGACTAGTCATTATAATCAATGACAATCTAAAGAAAGAAAAAAAAGATTTGATAATTGAAATGGGGATAGTTTTTGTTATTTTTGTTTGTTTTCCCAAATATTAATAGTATTGGCATTGAAGCCTAGAGTTACTGTTCTAAGTATGCCAGTCATTTTACTAAAAATAGTGATAGGTTAATATTAGAAAATACAAAATACGATATCATAAAAGATTTGCTACTATAGCAAAGGATTTCAGGAATATATCTCTAGCGCTCCAGAAAGGCTTTAAATCTATTTATAGTTGAAGTCCTGATATTCAAAGTAATTTTAGTATATTTTCTGAGAGACGTTGCATAAAGCGGTACATGAAATGGGGGTCACAATCTTAGTGATAACAGTGTCCATCAGTGCAATTGAAATTGACTTTGCTGCCTTCTCCAACTGTGAAGCCAACATTAATGTGGTCTGATGGTGCACAGGTTACGTACTCATGGACTCTCTTTGCTTTGTTGCAGCTCTCAGCATTAGAGAGGCAGATCTTTGACTTCCTTGGCTTCCAGTGGGCGCCCATTCTTGGCAATTTTCTACATATAATTGTCGTCATATTGGGTTTGTTTGGAACCATTCAGTACAGACCTCGATATATTGTGGTGGTAAGTCTTATTTTTAACTTGTGTTTTCATATAAACACTGCAAAACTGTTAGGAGAAGAAGAAAATTATTTCAGTTGTTCTTTCAGATATAATATGGCTTGGCTGTACTGGCCTTGGTTACTGAATTCTGTGGAGAGATGATTATCTGTAGGGAAGAAGGCTCAGTGAATGTTTACAATGAAAGCAAACAACGTGACTATGAATGTGAGATGCATAGTGTAACTGAGATCAAGATTCACAAGGAAATTTAAGATGAGTTTCAGTAGAGGATGACCTGTGGTCTTGATGTTAGATGATATGTAAACGTGCATTAACTATCATTTCAATTATGTGTGTCACTAACACTAAAAAGCAAACTTGCCTAGCCATAACTATTTACTAACTGATAAAAAGCAGTTTAGTTTTAACTGATGTAATAAATGCATGTGCATTTATTTCATGAAGTGAAATGAAAGTCATTCAGTCATGTCTGACTCTTTGCAACTCCATGGACTACAGAGTCCATGGAATTCTCCAGGCCAGAATACTGGAGTGGTAGCTATTCCTGTTTCCAGGGGATCTTCCCAACCCAAGGATCGAACCCAGGTTTCCTGCATTGCAGGCAGATTCTTTACCATCTGAGCCACCTTTATTTCATACTTATCCCCTAATTTACAGCATACTATATATTGCTAAACATTTCTCAACTTTGTGAAGATAAATTTGAAACAAACCCATGCTCCAAACTATCACATACATGGTCAGCACACCCTCCATTGTAGGAAAATTTAATGAGGAATATTCTGTGCTCCACATTTGATTGGAAGTGATTTTCAGTAATTAGTTCTCTTTTCTAGAAGGGAATATTTTAGGCTACATGTATATATAAGTAGCTTATGAGAAATATCAAGCAAATGTAAGGAATTGTAATGAGGAGTAACACACTCTAAAATGCTCACTGAACCTGAATAAATATACAGTGTTCAGTAGAATTAGTGAATATTTTCTTGCAATGTGAGTGATTGTGTCACTAGAAGAAAACCAAAAGACTTAGCAGCATGCCATCTTCCTGTTTTGGTTTAATTCAATCACTCCTATCAAAAATAAAAAAGTTATAATTTTTTCTATAAATGCATCAACTCTCTGAGTCTCAAAATTCACTTTGGGAGTATCTTTCATCGCATCACACAGAGGTGAAGGTAGCCAGCTCACAGCAAACTCTACTCGAACTTGCTGCCCCGGGTACAGGAGAGCATTTCTGTCGCTCGGCTGACTGCAAGGGCTAAACAGTTCCTGCTTTCTTCTTCTTCTCTGAAAGAGAACCTCTGCAAAGCCACCGTATGATCTACTAGAAAGATGTTTCACAGAGTTGGACTTGCAGCATGAAAGACTTTAGTATGCATAATATTAAACTCTTATTGGAGTCTGTGTGTGCTCAGTCGCTCAACTGTGTCTGACTCTTTGTGACCCCATAGACTGTAGCCCACCAGGCTCCTCTGTCCATGGAATTCTCCAGGCAAGAATACTGGAGTGGCTTGCCATTTCCTCCTCCAGGGGATCTTCCTGTCCCAAGGATCAAACACATGTCTCTTGCCTCTCCTGCATTGGCAAATGTGTTCTTTTGCACTAGCGCCACCTGGGAAGCCCCAAGATTCTGCCCTAGAATTATTTAAATCTTTATTATTTCAAGGATAATAACTTAATCAAGAAGTTTTATATTATTTTAAAGGCAGAAATGTTAGCTAACTTGATATTTTTTGAATACAGATTAACACTGGAATTAACTGCTAAGCTACTGCTACTGCTAAGTCGCTTCAGTCATGTCCGAGTCTGTGCGACCCCATAAACGGCAGCCCACTAGGCTCCCCCGTCCCTGGGTTTCTGCAGGCAAGAACACTGGAGTGGATTGCCATTTCCTTCTCCAGTGCATGAAAGTGAAAAAAGGGAAGTCGTTCAGTCGTGTCTGACTCAGCGACCCCATGGACTGCAGCCTACCAGGCTCCTCCGTCTGTGGGATTTTCCAGGCAAGAGTACTGGAGTGGGGTGCCATTGCCTTCTCCAAACACTGAAATTAAAAGTTACCCCAAACTTCCTCTAAAAATTAAAAAAAAAAAAAAAAGGAAATAAAAGAAAGCCAAGTAAGTATGCTATATCCATAAGTTAGTTCTTTGGACTTTTATACAAAGGTCCACATCCAAAGAACTGCAACTTGCTTTCATTTGAATAATTATACAGTGAAATATGGGGTTTCCCAGATGACTCAGCGGGTAAAGAATCTGCTTTCCAATGCAGGAGACACAGGAGACATGGGTTCAATCCCCGGGTCAGAAAAATACCCAGGAGAAAGAAATGGCAATCCACTCCAGTATTCTTGCCTAGGAGATCCCATGGACAGAGGTACCTAGCAGGCTATAGTCCAAAGGGTCACAAAGAGTCAGACATGACTGAACACACATGCACTCTGTACATAGGGAAATATCACTATTATGTCATCATAAATCTTCCACCAGTGTTACTGTTCAGAATGGCAATTAAGAGTATTAGGCTCATATTCAATGGTCTCAGATTTAAATCCCCTTCGACATGAATACTAAACTCCAAAAACTGTTAGAACAATCAGTGAGCAAGAAACAGATCCTTTTTAAAAAATAAGCATAACATATTGTGTATACTGCTGTATCTAATTGATACACATGTAAATAAATTAATGAATGGTCTTCTTGGTAATTGAAAAACAAGCTAGGGAAGTAAAAAATAATTTATGTTATAGACTAATTGCTCAATGAGAAAAAAATATACTGGGAGACTTCTAAAGTTCATTTCAATTAAAAAATGCTGAAATATCCTCATAAAACTATGCAATATCTTGGAAGCCACATAGAACAACATAAATGGTTTTTCATCTTTATAGGCACTGTCTAATTAAATTAGGATTTAAAGTATGTGTACTGAACATAAGCAAAGTAGGACAGATACATAGTTGATAGATGATAGAGAGATGATGGGTAAATACATGGGTAAATAATTATGCAGAGTGAATTTTTCTTTACTTTGAGAAGTTACATCTTCTATACTGCAGGTATATCTATGTGACTGTCTGAGTTTGTAGGCATACTCCATGATGATCAAAAGATACTTAAAAATGGAATGTATCTCTTTTTTAAAAATTCTAGTTTCAATTGCATAAATAAGTTTGTTGTTGTTGTGACCTACTCTTTGCAACCCCATGAACTCTAGCCCACCAGGCTCCTCTGTCCATGAGATTTCCAGGCAAGAATACTGGAGTAGGTTGCAATTTCTTTCTCCAGGGGATCTTCTGGGACCAGGGATCAAACCTGTGTCTCCATTAGCAGGCAGATTCTTTACCACTGAGCCACCAGGAAAGTCCTAAAAAGAAATTAATCCTCATCAAAAAGATGACAAGAAGGATAGCCAGTATCTTATACCATATGTTGTCCTGATACTTTCTACCTCAGCAAAATTCCTTTGGATATGTTATTAGTGCCACTAGAAATCCTTCTTTTTTCCCTATGTACAGATTTGGGTCTCAGATGCACACTGAGGTATGAAGTTTCCATCTCAAAGCAATCCAAAATTCAACCATACAGAGATATTCTTTGTTCTCAACAGGCCAATGTATTAGAATAAAGAAACTTACAATATTACTTTTAAAAATCCCAATGTCTATATAATGCATGACACATTAATAGCAAAATAAAACATTTCAAAAATATAACATTATAAAATACATATAAATGAAGTAAATTTTTGATAAATTGGTGAATTGATCATTTGATAAAATGGAAAATTTGGGAAAGTGTTAACTTGCAAATTAACCTGTAGTCCTTTTCCTAAAATGTTTTCAAATGAAGCTTATCATTTGATGCCAAAGCACTCCAGCTCTTGCCAGAGTGCCTGTCCCAAGTCTGACACTAACTACATGATCAAATGATTACCTCTCTACCTTGGTCTTAGTGTGATGACTGAATGACTTAGTCTATGTAAAGTACTTGGAAAGAAACAATAGAAAGCAGCTCAGTAATAACTGTTGTTATTGTTAGGAATTTCAGAGCTGACAGTTGGAATCTATAGTACTCAGCCTGATCAATTTATCTTTGAATGTTCAGAAGTGACATCAATAGTACAACTTGTGGTGTATCAGAATACACTTTCATCATGAAGTTTGTGCCTTGACTTTAAATAGATTTGCCTAGATTTGCCTCAATATTCTGGAGAAGGCAATGGCACCCCACTCCAGTACTCCTGCCTGGAAAATCCCACGGACGGAAGAGCCTGGTAGGCTGCAGTCCATGGGGTCGCTGAGGGTCGGACTCTACTGAGCAACTTCACTTTCACTTTTCACTTTCATGCATTGGAGAAGGAAATGGCAACCCACTCCAGTGTTCTTGCCTGGAGAATCCCAGGGAAGGGGGAGCCTGGTGGGCTTCCGTCTCTGAGGTCGCACAGAGTCGGACACGACGGAAGCGACTTAGCAGCAGCAGCAGCAGCAGCCTCAATATTCATTTTCTGTAACTCTGAGTTGATTTACTTTTCTAAAAGAATACTTGGGGTGTAGGTTTGCAGTCCTAATAATTAAGAACTATGTGGTTTTGCAGTTAATTTGGTTCATTTTCTTAACTTTAGTCCTGCATTATTTTATGTCCTCTGCTTAACCTTTGTCCCTAGATTTTTCCTCATGACTTAGTGGTCCGCACTGCTCTTTTACTCAATTATCTCCATAATTAGACTTATGTAGAATGAAAAATGTCCAATACCAGATGCCATCTTATTAGTAACATCTTTAAAAATTTGTTGTAGTTTTATGACTTTATCTGTTTGCAAAAAGCAAACCTACATTGAGGATGTAGGTTAGCTATTTTAAGTTTTCACAAGAATATTTTGTGGGTCAGAAAAGTGCATTTCAATGCATTTGGTGCATTTCTAAGAAAGCATCTACTACCCACTCACACTGGAAGACTCTTTAACAGAAAATATCAGCAGATCAATAGTATCTGCAAAAACCGATAAGCCTCAATGTATATTTTAACTGATGTTAACTTTTTGGCGTATTTTCCAACTTCTCTATAGTTCTAGTGATTTTGGAGCCTTAACTCATTATTATAAATGTATTACTCTTTAAAAACCATAAATGATAAAGATAAAAAATGTAAATTGAATTTTAGAAAAAATTTAAAAGCTTCTGATAAGGTTTCTAGTAAGGATATGGCTGTTTTATAGTGTTTAAAATTCATGAGCCTATTATTTGGCAGAACATAGAAGAAACTAATATTAATAAATTATTTTAATACTCAGTTTAATATTAACAATAAGTTATTTCACCACTTATCATGATTTAACAGTAGAAAGCAATAATTGAATTAGTATGTCTATTTAAGAATTCATAGATTTTTGTAAAATCTATGTAAAATAAAATGAGCAACCCATTGTGTTTGGTGTATTCATTGTGCTGCTGTGGCAAATTCCTTCCTCATTCAAGCTGTCCTGTATGTCAATTTTCCAGACCTTAGTGTCTTTGTCTGCTTGAGAAAGTGACTGGATGCAGAAAGAGAAAAACAAATATCATATATCAATGCATGTATATGAATCTAGAAGAATGGTACAGATGAACCTATATACAGGGCAGGAATAAAGACGCAGATGAAGAGAACAGACTTGTGAACACAGTGGGGAAGAAGAGGGTGGGACGAACTGAGAGAGGAGCATTGACGTGTCTGCACCACCATGTGTAAACAGCTAATGTTAAGCTGCTGTATGACGCGGGGCACTCAGCTCAGTGCTCTGTGATGACCTAGAAGGGTAGGACGGGTGGTGAGTAGGAGGGAGGCTAAGGAGGGAGGGGATATATGTATACTTATAGCTGCTTCACGTTGTTGTACAGCAGAAACCAACACAACATTGTAAAGCAATTATCCTCCGATTAAAAATAAAAAATTAAAAAAAGAAAAAGAAAGTGACTGGATGAATTGAACCCTAAGACCATCTCCTTTGATGACTCTTGATCTGAGGCTACCTGAATTCAGTCTGACTAATACTCTTGAGAAAGGCATTTCCTAATACACAATACATTCATAAAACCAATTAATCAATAAGACTGGCATGTTTCGAGAGTTTGGGGATGTAATTGGAAGGTATTTTCTCATTATGGAAATATGTTACTTATTTGCTCATCCTTAATCCTAGTTATTAATTTCTATGCTTTTAAAAAGTATTTTACATGCTCATGTTATAGCCTATCGTTATATTAGGGGCATACATTCCATTCAATAGAAGAAGGCAATGGCACCCACTCCAGTACTCTTGCCTGGAAAATCCCATGGATGGAGGAGCCTGGTAGGCTGCAGTCTATGGGGTCGCACAGAGTCGGACACGACTGAGCGACTTCACTTTCACTTTACACTTTCATGCATTGGAGAAGGAAATGGCAACCCATTCCAGTGTTCTTGCCTGGAGAATCCCAGGGACGGGGGAGCCTGGTGGGCTGCTGTCCATGGGGTTGCACAGAGTCGGACACTACTGAAGTGACTTAGCAGCATTCCATTCAATAAAATAGTCCAGTAGTTGAAAGTTGGTTAATTTTACTCCACATATCCATTTTTCCACATGATTCTCATTCAGTGATATGGAAGTGAAGGGTTTTGACTAATATTCCTAAAACCGTGATGATTTTATATTGTAACGAAAAGCTAGCTAGCTAATTAGATGGGCTTCCTTGATTGCTGAGGTGGTAAAGAATCTGCCTGCAATGAGGGAGACTCAGGTTTGATCCCTGGATTGGGAAGATCCCCTGGATGAGGGAGCGGCAACCCACTCCAGTATTCTTGCCTGGAGAATCCCACGAACAGATCCTGGTGGGCTACAGTCCATGGGGTCACAAAAAGTTGAACACGACTGACTAGCTGACTAGATAGCCCATAGAAAATTTGTGTAATTGTAACCCTTGGAAAAGTTAGTACTCAGAAAACAGAAATCAAATCAGCACTTGGATTTCACTTGCATCTGCAAGCCAGCAAAGCACTTTCAAAATAAATCTAGTTTTATTGACATCTACTGAAAGCAGTAGAAACTATTGGATTTTTAATTTCTAGAAATCTTAGGGGACCCCATAAGGAGCACTCTTCTGAGCATGCCCTGTTTCATCCCAGAAGACAGATTTATTGACCTTTTTTTTAATCGACTTATTGAGTATACATTCCTTTCATCTCCACATTTTTCTTCTTTTTCTCTCCCCTCCCCACCCTTTCTTTCTAGTATACAGTATGGACTGCCCTCTGGGTCACCTGGAATGTGTTTATTATCTGCTTCTATTTGGAAGTAGGTGGGCTCTCTAAGGTAAGTTCATGATGGTTTTAAAGTACAGTTTTTAAAAGAGTACACTAATAAATAATCTAAGTAACATTACAAATGGAATACTAATATATATATACATGTTTACAGTGTACATATATCACAAATGAAATACTAAGTATATATAACAATCTAAATAACATTAAAAATGGAATACTAATATATATGCACATATACAGAAACTTAAGCAGCATTACAAATGGAATACTAAGTATATATAGTAATCAGAGCAACATTACAAATGGCATACTAATAAATATGCATATATACAGTAACCTAAGCAGCATTACAAATGGAATACTAACTATATATAGTAATCAAAACAATGTTACAAATGGAATACTATTCAAAAAAGAGTTTGGATATCATTTAGAAAAGAATGACGTTGGGAGCATGTTAATAACAATGAAACTCCAAAACAATAGCCTTATAATTTATTTTGCTAAGCTGCAGTGGGACTCAGCTTCCAGTATATAATCATGTCCAGTTTTAAAAAGCCTCTCATCCCAGTGACCACAAGCCCCAAATGTTAAGTGAACAAATGGCTTTAAACATTCTTGTGTTTAAAGTGGGGAAAGGGATTGACCAAAACGTAACAGATAGGAATAGCAAATTGCCATCTTTGCTTGAATGTCAATTCTGAGAAAAAAGTTTAACAGAGAAGGAAATACTCATTATATTTAAAGGAAGCATATGTTTCCTAACAACTATGTACATCAGTATGTTGACTTCTCTGTGAATCCTGATCAGAGTTGTCTTTATGCAACATGATACAAAAGTTATTTCTGTCTGTCTAGAACTCATGTCAGCAAAGCACACAATTTTCATTATGAATCTTGCAGAACTATCTTTTGATTACCACCCAAATGGAAGAGCACATTAGGTTAAACTTCTCATTATGTTTCTTAAGTATTTTTCTCATAAACCAGTGCAGTTGTCATTTGAAATTGTAGAGAAGAAACTTAACAGTATAATTACAAAAAGAATAAGAAAGTTTTAACCTATTTTTCTAGGTTTCTTGTTTTCAACTATCTTTGTGCCAACTTATTCTACTGTTGCATAATAATGTTAGATTTTCTTTAAGTAGCATTGCCTTGACCAGTACAGAGACTTTTAGAATTGTTAGGCTCCATTGAAGTCCATAGGGTAATAAAGAATTTTTGATGTAGCTAAGAGCAAAGATCCCTGAAGGGTTTTCTCTAGAACCTTCAGAGTTGATTGTTCTACACTATAATAATTTTATAATTAGAACTTGTCATCATTTTCTTACATTGGCAAATGTATTCAGGAACCAGAAATGACATTCCTAAAACGGAGTTACATAGAAATGCACCAACATCTACCTTTAGTATTTGTGCTATTAATTGCATTTCACCACTAATTTCTAAGACAGAAAAAAGGACTTAAATCAGTACTCAGTTATCATCTGTAACATGCAGATTATAAAGTAATTTAAAAATGCAAATATTGTGAATAATAAGCATAGCATTTTTCAACCCATAACGTTTTCTGTTTCTTGTTTTGAATGGTCAGTTTAAATCATGTTTTTATTTCACTGGACAGAAATCATCTTTTATTTTCTTCTCTGTTAACTGGTTTGGAATAAATTAGACCAGAGGAAATTTGTTCTATGGAATTGGCATCATAGTGTGTTGAAAAAGACTAAATTTCAAATCATAAGCCTTTCATTCTAATTTTGTCTGAAATTAGACATGAAAATTTCTAATGTAACATTAGACATTAGAAATGTAAATGTCTTTTGTAAACCATGGGCCCTTAGGCAAATCGCTGAATCCCGAAAGTCTGTGTGAAATATAAAAACAGGACCAGATAGTAATCAGTGTTTGTTTGGTGTTTAGCATTGTTACCAAATAGAAACTCAGGTAAACTTCAAATGTGATGTGATTTTTAAAAAAAATTTTTAAATTAAAATAATAGTATCAGTGATCTGTTCACAAAAGCTGATTTTGCTCTACTGCCCAAGATGACCTGTGTGAACTGTTTCTTGTAACTGGCTTTCTAACATCCATGTGAATGATCTGAATGTGAATTTCACGTGAATTTCAATGTGAATCCTTGAAAAACATCAGGGATTTTTTGCCCCTCATTTCTTTGGGTTCAGAGTTTAAAATGTGGGTATAAGGTCCCAGTTACTCATTTTATGACCCATGCAAATGCCATTAAGCAGCCCACCAAGTATTCTAGATCATTAAAAAGACAGACGATTCCAAAAGGCCTAAAGGTTTTCTGTTGATCTCTTTCTGTTTCCTGTTTCAAAGGCTGGTAATTGCTCCCTGGCTAGCCACAGGTGAATCTCAATTCCAGTCTGTCGGGAATCTACTCTGAAAACTAGAGCAGCATTAAGGACCCTTGATAAACCCAGGCACCTCTGCCATTTTCCCAGGTTGTACCCCATTTCATAAAATAATCCTTGTCCACATGTGCGTCTTTATATACTCTCCAGAGTCCTCCCTCTCCTTCTAGTTCATGAAGTCATTTCTTGGAATTATGTACTTGGATAGATTAATAAAAGCCTCACTCTACTTTGATTTTTGCCCAGAATGTCCATTGTAAAGTGGTGAATCTTTCTCCAAACACCAAATTCAGCTTAATTTCCACAATATCTTTATGGATTTGGGTGTTATTCCAATGACAGGCACTACTGAACCATTCTTGTAAACTAATAATGTACTTGCTGACCATGAGTGATCATTGCTCTGGCCTCTTGATCACAACCTTCAAATTTTCCTTTTGCTTGGCATCATGCTTTTGTCCTTGTGTCCTGAGGGTCTCCCTGGACATTCTCCCTGGATTCTAGAACTTGAAGGAAATGGATGTGCTGTTTTAGGAAATGTGTGCCTGTATGATGAGATTGGGGATGACTGTGGGTAGGTGACCAAAAGTGCCTGTACTTTCATAATCTACTGGAATCTCAGTTTCCTTTTCTGCAAAATGAGGAAAAACCACAGCATTAATTTTATTGTTGTTGTTTAATCGCTAGGTCGTGTCTGACTCTTTGCGACCCCATGGGCTACAGCAGGCCAGGTTGTTGAAACTGTTTGTAATTCATACAAAGAACTTAGAAAGGATCTTGGAATATTGTGAGGTTTCAGTAAAAAGTGGTTCTTATAATTGCCATCAGCATCATCATCTTTCTTATTAGTGAGAAATTAACAGACATCTCGATCCTCATTCTGCAAACCTGTGGGACATATATTTATTACTATGCAAAAGCTGTAAAAGGGGAATATGTAGGATTGAGTGACTTGTTTAAAAAGTATGTAACAGTCCCTTGTGCTAGGACCTCAGATCTGCATTTTAACTTCGCAGCTGTAATACGATTAATTAAACCCTTTCCTTCAACATGTAAATAGGATTTTTGAAATACTTCTGCAGCTAGATTCTGCTGCTGTCTCTCCTGCTCCCCCTGGGAGGAACTTTATGTGTCTTTGGAGTCTCCAAGGCAGTTTTTCATGCTGTACTTTAAGATCACCAAGGGTACAATTAATAAGTTATTGCTGCTTCTTTGAAAGTCGCAAGACTTGAAATCATTTTTTTCTTCCTAGGCATCCATTCAGAATGCAAATATGAAAATCCAACTCATTTGTTACATTTAAAGATACTGAAAGATCAGTTATATTTGTTGTATTTGTTTTTAATCCCTCCAAAATTAAACTGATGCCTTAAGGCATCTTTTCAATTACTCCAAATTGTAGAAACTTTAGGTTAGTATTTCTTCTGTCATTTCCTGAAAAATGTATGTAATTTACTCATTACTGATCCTAGAGAATTTTCAATGTGTTACATTTTCCTAGAATTCTGACCGTGTGCTACTGTGCATGAGCATAGTTTGATGTAAAAAATGAATATGAAGAAATTCTCTGAAGACTTTTATTAACTATGAGCTTTGATCAAGAGTCTCCTAAAACTTAGGAAGAATCCTGAAAGGGAAACAGATGAACCCTCCCTGATACCTCCTCTGTACCTGTGTTCACGTTGCCTTCGCATAAAAGAAAAACTACCTACATTTGTTTCTCTATATCCTGTCTTAACGGCTGCATGTTTCCATAGTACCTGATTTGTGGATATTTTGATTCTTAAAGAAATTTAAGCCATTTCTTCAAATGGCAATAATAGCACTTTCTTGTCCTCTTTTAACTTAAATCGTCACCGTTCACTCACAATGGTTCTCTTCTCTCGTGAGATTCTTCAGTCGAATATGTCACCGGAGCAGTCTGGCAGGGTCAATGACATCATCCTTCTTTTTCAAGGTTCATTCTTATTACCCAGCCTGAATTGTTCCTCTATACTTACTGAGAAAAATCTCTCTCTTCATCAAGATTCACTTTCCTTCAAGGATGAAATCTTCCACTAACTTTGGTTTGGTCAGGCACATTCAAGTAGGAAACTTTAGGCAATTCAGAGTTCCATGTACAAGTCATTGCGTAGGAAACAGAACTGTCTCCCCCCTTCAGCTGCATACAGCCGCTCCATTATTTTTAATAAACATTCTAAATATTTTTACGTCTCTAAAGAATTCTTTTTCTGTGGGCAGTTTCAAACAAAATCAGTGATACGTAGTATATGTGCATGCAAGCTCAGTCACTCAGTCACGTCTGACTCTTTGCCCCCCCACGGACTGTACCCTGATGCAATCCTCTGTCCGTGAAATTTCCCAGGCAAGAATACTGGAATGGGTTGCCATGTCCTCTTCCAGGGGATCTGCCCAACCCAGGGATCAAACTTGTATCTCCTGCATCAGCAGATAGATTCTTTACCAGTGAGACAGCTGGGAAGCCCCTGAAGATGTAGTATATATCTTTCTTTAAATAAATACAACTTACTGAATCTAGTAATGAGTATTAAACTTGCATTTATCCTTTCCTTTGAATTTCTTCCTCCTTGAATATTTTTCAAAAGGAATCTTGAAATGTGATGTTTATGAAGGACTGAAGCTAGGATACAAATTATCTTTATTTGAGAATAATATTATATCAGCAAATGATATAGGAATAGCATCCAAGAAACATGGCAAAATTATACCTACATTTAAAACTATAAGAATAATATTTTACTGTTTCATGAGATGAATAGCATATCTATACCAATAAGAATCTTTGAAAAATGCATAAACTTTCAGTTTACTAGAATAACAAACTATTTCAGGTTCTGAACTAATATATTGGTGTATACTTATCATGATGTCCTGAAAGAATATTTTTGTTTATAATATTGATGCAGAAAGGGACAATTGAGGTGGCAGTGAACATCTATCCAGTTATTAAAAATGTATAAAGGCAGAACCATCACAATCTGCTTCTGGGCATTAAATCAAAATGAAGCCCCCTAACTATTGTTTCCTATACAGTCCTTTCCCTAAGTGATGCAATTATTTTATTTTTTTTTTTAAAAAGTAGCAAGGTAGTATAAATATAGTTATGCATTTCTTATTCTAACAGACTTAAACTATACTCTTTTCCTTGGTCTGGGTCTAAATAAACATAACTTCTGAAAATAACATCTTTCGTGTTCTTTGTGTGGTAAGATAATTGTTTCCCCCATAGCTTCTTTTCCACAGTAAAGAAAATTACAAGCACATCTAAACTCAGTATTATATTTTCATAGATTTCATCAAATACAAACATTTTGAAACCCTTTGCTCAAAAAATCCAATTTGCCGCTATGTTATAGTCCAATGACGTATAGAAACCGCAATAACTAAGTAATTGCTGCAGCCTGGGCGGTGTTTGGAGTTTTTAATCACAAGTTTGTGTGATAACCTTGTACCCTTCTGTAGAAGTTCAAATATTTTTGTCAAAAGAACACATGGATGTATTATTTGATCAAGAGCGGCTCTGTTTATTGCTGCAGAGTAAGAGTTACTGAACAAAGCCTGTGCAAATATAATTGAATAACTGGGCTATTATCTCACCTCAGTGGATTATAGTCATGAAATGGCTGTGCTTCTTTGAATAAACCATCTCCCAACTGTTCTGTGTCTTACCCTATTCCCGTTGCTTATTACATTGGGTAACAGATTCTGTATACAAGTATGGTCATGGAAAATTAGTCTCCTGTCTGGTTCAAACCTGTTCTCCACTCAGTGAAGCTGACATGCCTAAGGCCTTGGTCACCTCTCTCTCTTCCCTTCCCTTGACTCCACTCCTCAGGGAGAAAAGAGAGGACATAGCTTCTACAGCCAACTTTGAGCTGATGGTGAAGTTTGCAGAGATCCTGACCTCATGCCCGGCTTAGTCTATTCCAGTCACTAGTAATGGCTACTGCTGATGTCACAGTCTCCACACTGGCTAATTCTTCCCTGCATACATGCTAAGTCACTTCAGTTGTGTCCAACTCTATGCGATCCTTTGGACTGTAGTCAACCAGGTTCCTCTGTCCATGGGATTCTCCAGGCAAGAATACTGGAGTGGGTTGCCATTTCCTCCTCCAGAGGATCTTCCTAACCCAGGGGTCAAACTTGGGTATCCTGCATTGCAAGCAGATTCTTTACTGTCTGAGTCACCAGGGAAACCCCACGTCAATTATATCAGGTACCATCCTCACAGGCTCTGAGAATTAGTCCATAAACTTCTTTGAGGCCCATATTCTGCTACCAGAGAGGTGCCAGCCATCTTAGACCGTGAGATAACCTTAGGGATATCAGCCATGCATGAGAATAATTGAGTACAAAGAAAAAAAGGAGACTGGGACCCTAACTCCATGGAGATTTTATATTAGCCCTGAATTTCCCACACAGACTTCTTTCAGATTAGAAAATGTGTTTAAACCACTTTGGGAGGACTTGAAATATGCAGGTAAAAATAAATACCCAACCAATCATGTATAATTGTACAGTTTTACTAAGCATTTACTTGGTCCAAAGCACTGTGCCAGGCACTAGGGCTCCATCCTATTTCTGCCTCATAAAATGTTCTTACCATAGGAAAGACAGACATTAAATGAGTATAGCAAGAAAATGTAACCAGTATTAGGATCAGATCAGATCAGATCAATCGCTCAGTCGTGTCCGACTCTTTGCGACCCCATGAATCGCAGCACGCCAGGACTTCCTGTCCATCACCAACTCCTCGAGTTCACTCAGACTTACATCCATTGAGTCAGTGATGCCATCCAGCCATCTCATCCTCTGTCGTCCCCTTCTCCTCTTGCCCCCAATCCCTCCCAGCATCAGAGTCTTCTCCAATGAGTCAACTCTTCGCATGAGGTGGCCAAAGTACTGGAGTTTCAGCTTCAGCATCATTCCTTCCAAAGAAATCCCAGGGCTGATCTCCTTCAGAATGGACTGGTTGAATCTCCTTGCAGTCCAAGGGACTCTCAAGAGTCTTCTCCAACACCACAGTTCAAAAGCATCAATTCTTCGGCGCTCAGCCTTCTTCACAGTCCAGCTCTCACATCCATACATGACCACAGGAAAAACCATAGCCTTGACTAGACGAACCTTTGTTGGCAAAGTAATGTCTCTGCTTTTTAATATGCTATCTAGGTTGGTCATAACTTTCCTTCCAAGGAGTAAGCGTCTTTTAATTTCATGGCTGCAGTCACCATCTGCAGTGATTTTGGAGCCCAGAAAAATAAAGTCTGACACTGTTTCCCCTGTTTCCCCATCTATTTCCCATGTAGTGATGGGACCAGATGTCATGATCTTTGTTTTCTGAATGTTGAGCTTTAAGCCAACTTTTTCACTCTCCACTTTCACTTTCATCAAGAGGCTTTTTAGTTCCTCTTCACTTTCTGCCATAAGGGTGGTGTCATCTGCATATCTGAGGTTATTGATATTTCTCCCGGCAATCTTGATTCCAGCTTGTGTTTCTTCCAGTCCAGCATTTCTCATGATGTACTCTGCATAGAAGTTAAATAAGCAGGGTGACAATATACAGCCTTGATGTACTCCTTTTCCTGTTTGGAACCAGTCTGTTGTTCCATGTCCAGTTCTAACTGTTGCTTCCTGACCTGCATACAAATTTCTCAAGAGGCAGGTCAGGTGGTCTGGTATTCCCATCTCTTTCAGAATTTTCCACAGTTTATTGTGATCCACAGTCAAAGGCTTTGGCATAGTCAATAAAGCAGAAATAGATGTTTTTCTGGAACTCTTTTGCTTTTTCCATGATCCAGCAGATGTTTGCAATTTGATCTCTAGTTTCTCTGCCTTTTCTAAAACTAGCCTGAACATCAGGAAGTTCACGGTTCACATATTGCTTAAGCCTGGCTTGGAGAATTTCGAGCATTACTAGCGTGTGAGATGAGTGCAATTGTGCGGTAGTTTGAGCATTCTTTGGCATTGCCTTTCTTTGGGATTGGAATGAAAACTGACCTTTTCCAGTTCTGTGGCCACTGCTGAGTTTTCCAAATTTGCTGGCATATTGAGTATTAGGATAATGAATTGAAAAGGACTCATACCATAGAACAAGGAACACAATATCACCAGGATCAGGTAAGGTTTCCTAAGGAAGATAGGATGAGAACTGTACACCCTCAGGAAAGAACAAGTACCATGCTGACCTTCATAGACACAAATGCTGTTACTGACCTACAATTGGAAAGAAAAGTGCTTTGAGCTACTATTTGTTTTCAACTTCCTATAATGAATTTTTGTCAGTCTGCCCACCTGCATCCTGTACTCTTTTCCCAGACTCTCCTCTGGCCAGCATATATTGGAGAGAGAACTCCATAGGGTTACATGAATCAGAGCCAAAGTCACTACCCTTAGAAGGTCGTCATGTAAGGACCACAAGGGAGCTTTCGAGTTATATCTGACTACCAGTGGCATGAAAATGATCTGTTTAGGCACAGCTGGGAGAAAATACCAGAATGCTGGATATCCTTTTGAGATGGTCTGGAGTTAATTTTCCTGAGCATCCACAGACAAAATGAATGAATGGTTTACAGACTGTAGCATACGTACTGCATGTTTAGCTTCTTAGTCGTGTTGAATTCTTTTTGGCCCTTTAGACTGTGGCCCACCAGGCTCCTCGGTCCATGGGATTCTCCAGACAAGAATACTGGAGTGGGTTGCCATTTCCTACTCCAGGGGATCTTCCTGACCCAGGGATCAAACAAGAGTCTCCTGTGTCTCCTGCATTGCTGGTAGATTCTTTACCCGCTGAGCCATCAGGGAAGCCCTAAATAGACAAATATGATCCTCAAATATGAGGCTGTTTCCTTGCACAACTGCACTGTTTAACTTAGAGCCAGTTAGTGATTCAAAAGGTATTTCAAAGAAGGACAAACATGCTTCCAGCAAAATCCTCTGTGTGCTGCCAAAAGAAAAATGGCACTGAGTTAAAGAGTCCTTTCAGAACAAGCACTCTATCCCCACACTCATTTTAGCAACCAAAATTCAATTTGGTCAAGATGTCTGGAGAGTTGATTTGACCCTTTTTCTAGAACAAAAATGCAGTGGTTTGATGGCATCATCTCTGCATGGACCATCTGTGTTTTAGCTTGTACATAAAGTTCGTCATTTTGCACTTGTCCTGAATTGTAGCATTAATAGAGAAAACACTTCCTCCATGTATTTGAATTATCAGGGTCATTAAGGCTATTTTAAGTATTAGTGTACGACAGGGCTCTGTCTTGCTTCGAGGCAGCAGAGAACAGCAGCAGCACTGATTGTGTAGTAAGCTGCCCTCACCCTTAAGTGAGATCCTGAGACAGGACAGTTGTTATTTCCTACATGTAATTAATTTTATATGCCCAGAACATTGTGTGCATTTCACTTTAGTATAAAAGGCATGCAGGCTACTGGTCCCTGAAATCAATGGCAGTCAGAAGAGCCTAGACATTGGGTGATCTGATGAATAATTTAAGACTGATTTGTTAACTGTGCAGAAGTGAAGTTAGCCATGCAGGGAGACACATTGTCAATTGCCAGCAATTTACTATGTTTTTGAAAACCACAGGCAGCAATTTACAGAAAAGATTAGGCCAGTTACTGTACACGTGTGACATTTTCTTGATTTAAGATGTCAATCTGGAAAGCTGTTCACTGACAACTGGAGTTTTGGAATGAGGTTATAAAGTTTATGAAGAACTGCTTTTACCTGAGAGCGTCTGTATTTCTGTCCTGGGGGACCCCTGAAGGCACACCTCCTCCTGGGATTAAACGTGCATATACAAATGAGCACTGTCAGAAAGGGCTATGCACCTGCCCTGGGACCATTAAGCATCTTTGCATCACTCATTGCTCTAATGCACTTGTCCCTGAGAGAGCATGGTGATGGGCTTTGTTTCTCAGAGGAGGAAGTCATTGGCCATATATTTCTTTAGTCCTGTGCCATCTCGGGGGCGTGATCACTTTCATCCTGCATCAGAAGTTTACTTTGCTCTTCTTTATAAGAAGGTGATTAAAGGGAAATCCCATTTTTATTAGTGTAATTTCTTTCCACTTCTTTTCCCTTTTGGGATTGATTCAGTAATGATGATTTCTTCATATTTGAATTTGTAAAAAAGTAAAATGAAGGAAGCCTTAGCACTTGGTGGAATTTGGTACCACAAAGTATCCTGGGGGTGACTTCTACAGGAAGAATATGCATAAAGTATAGCATCTCATAATTGAAATATGACAAAGTATAGCCTAGGATTGATCATTTTTGGAACTCTACCCCCAAAATGGACTTCTGTTATACTTTTAAATTTATTCCCAGTATTTATGTTATTAACTTCTCCAAGAATTCCTAGCAGGCTTAAATGTTGCAAATCAGGGCTATAATCGTAATTCTTCTTTTGAAATCGTAGATGCCAATAGTAACTATATATTTTAAATGAGTTTAGTTTACCAGACAAGAGACAAGTTGAATTTTTATGTATACCATTGTTAGTAATGAAATCAATCTGAAAACTAAAACAAATACCTTCTTTCCTCTGCCTTAATCTTTTTCTCTATTTGCTCCTCTGATGAGATTTATAAACTTCTTTACAAATTAATGAAAGCCTTTGTGTTTTCTTTAATCATTTCACCCATGTTTTCCCCAAGAGGAGAAAACAAGATGACCGTTTGATAAACTAATTTTTATCTTCCATATCAGATATTAAAAGCAAAATATAGAATTCTAGAAATTTATCATTTCAACTCATTGGAAAGACCCTGATGCTGGCAAAGATTGATGGCAGGAGGAGAAGGGGGCGACAGAGGATGAGATGGTTGGATGATATCATCCACTCAATAGACATGAGTTTGAGCAAACCCTGGGAGATGGTAAAGCACAGGGAAGCCTGATATGCTATAATCCATGGGGTTGCAGTGAGTTGGACACAACTGAGCGACTAAACAACAACAAATATTAATATTAAGCCACAACTCTGACTTTACCCAGAGAGCTTTTTTCTTAATTTAAAAAAAATCAATAAAATTAAAGTTCACATGAATGGGCAACTTCTAAAATATTACGTTAAAGATTAACACAGCTCTTCCTTGGCTCTGCAGACCTACTGTTTTGACACATAAGGCAATAGAAAAACACTCCTGGCAAACACATGTAAGCTTTGAATTACACTGTCTTGGCTTTGGGTGACTATTTAAATCACAGTTTCCTTGTTCATTCTTTGTCTATAGTATTTTAGTGTGGCAGTGTGTGTGTGTGTGTGTGTGTGTGTGTGTGTGTGTGCGCGCGCATGCACGCGCTCAGTTGCTGCAGTCATGTCCAACTCTTTGCAACCCATGGTTTGCAGTCTTTGTAGCCTGCTAGACTCCTCTGTCCATTTATATATACTTTCAGAAGGGGGAAAATATTGGCTTATTAAGAGATAGCTGTGTTGTAGACAATAAAATCAAGGTTTTATCTGTTTGACTAAAGATTAGATTGGAGTATAATAATGGTAGCAGCTAACAAAATGCCTTGAATGTAGAAGGCTATCACCATTGTTGAAAGACATCAGGACATGAATTTCCAAGGTTTAAATCAAGATGGGTTTACTCACTAAGGCCCCTTGCCGCTTGGATCAGACTGTAATGATTTTGACTTGATCTATTCCTTTACCTTTACAAACCCCCTACTTTATTTTTCAGTAAATCATCAAAAGCCTCATGTACATTATTATGAATACCAAACAGAGAGGTGATTTATTATTACTTTGCATTTATTTTGTATTTTCCTTCAAGTACCTAAAGGGGTTTTACAAAACATGACAGCAATCATCAAAACACTTTGTCAGTCATGTAAGCCAGGAAATAATGCTGGCGTAAATGTGCCAGAGACATAATACTTACTGGAAAATGTTCATTTTCTACATGTTTTTCAAGAGATAATCTTTTTAAAGAATCTTCTTTAAAAGAAGTTCCAATTGTCTTAAATATTTTCTTTTCTCAGCATTGGAGTCAGACATTTTAATGCAACAAATTCATTGAGTATCTTCTCTGTGCCAAGTATCATTGTAGGTGCTGAGAATACAACTGGATGCTCTCATGGAGCTTTTATTGTAGTGAGAGAGACATAATATATAACCAAATAAATCCATGATGTGATATCCTGTGTTAAGTGCTATCAAGAGAAAAAAAAAAAAGGCAGAATAAGGGAATAGAGGGTGACTTCATGGGAAGATGGAGTTTAGAGGCCCAAGTGGCAGACAGGAGCAAGCCATGCCAAGATACAGGAAAATGCCAGATCCCCGAGATAGAAGGATGCTCAGTGTGTACCAGAAACAGCCGGGATGCTGTGCTATGTCCCCAACACGCTGTGAGTGTGGAGAGCTAAGTAGGGGTGAGATTCTGTAGGAACTTCATGGGCCATGGTAAGGATCTGGATCTATCCTCAGTGTAATGGGAATCCAGAAGAAGTTTGAGCGAAGGAGAATGACAGGATCCACCTTGATGTGGCTGTCATGTAGGAAACAAGAATAGAAGCAAGAGGACCCTAGACAGATTATTCTGGTGATCTAGGGAAGAAATGGGTGGCTTGGATTAGGGTGGTGGCAGTGGCAGAGGAGATAGTGCAGTATGTCCCCTGCATACAAAGGAGTTCTGCTCCCAGAGCATGCTTGTAAGTCCAATTTAGATGGGGAAAAAATGGAAACAGTGACAGACTTTATTTTCTTTGGCTCCAGAATCACTGTGGATGGTGACTGCGGCCATGAAATTAAAAGATGCTTGCTTCTTGGAAGAAAAGCTATGGCAAATCAAGACACCATATTAAAAAGCAGAGACATTACTTTTCCAACAAAGGTCCATCTCATCAAAGCTATGTTTTTTCCGGCAGTCATGTATGGATGTGAGAGTTGGGCCATAATGAAAGCTTAGTGCCAAAAAATTGGTGCTTTTGAACTGTGGTGTTGGAGAAGACTCTTGAGAGTCCCTTAGACAGCAAGGGGATCATACCAGTCAGTCCTAAAGAAAACCAACTCTGAATATTCTTTGGGAGAACTGATGTTGAAGCTGAAACTCTAATACTTGGGCCACATGATTCGAAGAGTCAACTCATTGGAAAGACCCTGATGCTGGGAAAGAGGGAGGGTAAGAGGAGAAGGGGTGACAGAGGATGAGATAGTTGGATGGCATCGACTCAGTGGATGTGAGTTTGAGCCAACTCCAGGAGATGGTGAAGGACAGGGAAGCCTGGTGTGCTGCAGTCCATGGGATCTCAAAGAATCATACACAACTGAAGTGATTTAGCATGCACACAGAGGGAGTGGGATTCAAAGTTCGAACCTTCCAATTGTGTGGTTGCTTTCTTCAGCAACCAGCTCTCTAGGACTTTGGTCTCCTAAGAGTCACCTCTTTAACATAAACTCAGGTAAGATAGAAAGGGGCTCCTTGTGAACAACAAAAGACACTCTTATCTCAGGAAATTCCAAAGGTTTTAGAATCTCTGTTCCAGGAACTGACAAATGCCAAGTATATATTTTTTATTATATACCACACTTTTTAATTACTATCCCATTGAGCAAAGAACTTTCGAAGGACCCTGACACTAGCTGCTAGGGTTCATCCAGAATGAGAAAGACGGTACAGAGGGCTTAAACCAGGGGAAAAGAAACAAAGAAAGCAAGGGTTTGAGGGTTTTCTGCTTTACCAGGCAAGTTCCCAGAGGGTGCTCATTTCACCCTGCCATCAGTCTTCCAAAGGAAGTGGTCTTTCCCCTTAATTGATAAGAAAATGCAAGGTTTAGAGAAGATAAATAATTTATTCCTGGTCAGACAACTGATGTCTGGCAAATATAGTTTTTAATCCCAGGCTGCCATCTCCGAGACTAAGATCACATCCATTATTGACAGTTTTTTCTGGTGTATAAAAGAAATCACAACATGGAAGAAAACAAAGAAAAACTGGGCCAAACATGTTACTGTATTCACACCTTCCTTCTCTACCACTGAGGAGTGTTCCTATTGCAGCAGCCTGAAAGCCTGAGACATGGGAGTTTTATGAAGAAACAAAGCTCTGTCCAAAGAGCTGACACCAGACTGTGTGGGTTAAGTAGCTTCAGTTGTGTCTGACTCTTTGCGACCCTCTGGACTGTAGCCCACCCCCTTGGGCTCCTCTGTCCATGGGATTCTCCAGGCAAGAATACTGGAATGGGTTGCCTTTCCCTTCTCCAGAGGATCTTCCCAATGCAGGGATCGAACCTGGGTCTCCTGCATGGCAGGCAGATTCTTTTCCTTCTGAGTCACCAGGGAAGCCCATAACTCATTGATTAGCCTCATCCTCGTGCCTGCCAAGGAACCTTTGCAGTAGACAACAGCTCCAGCCATGTGTCACC
Source organism: Tragelaphus eurycerus (assembly GCA_935064755.1). Lineage (NCBI taxonomy): Eukaryota > Metazoa > Chordata > Mammalia > Artiodactyla > Bovidae > Tragelaphus > Tragelaphus eurycerus. The sequence continues at coordinate 1,020,949 of CAKXYN010000096.1, forward strand.
AAGTTTAGTCCTGCCCGGTGCCCCCTTCATCCCATTCTGAAGACCAGGGTCAAACGTCTCTGAGAAGTTAAGTCTGTGAACACACACTATATTCGTGGTTAAAGGGAGAGTCAATTGTAGAATGTCAGACCCATATCCATGAACATTGTCAGGGGTGTGAGTCAGGTGTGGAGTTGGAAGCATTGAAATGACCTGTTGGAATCCAGAAGCTGCCTGAGCAGTCAACCCAGCTGTGAGCAAGGCAAGGAGGATGTAGCTAAGAACTGAGCCAGTTGAGAGCTACTGTTCCATCGATCTGTCTCTGAAAACAGGCATAATTATTGTGATTGCCCCACTTCCAGTGGAGAATTAATTGTGGTGGCTTGTCTTTTTAGATTTTTTTCCACTTATTTATTTTTATTTTATTCAGAATTTTTCCCACTTATTTATTTTGCATCACTTTTCCCTTCATTAGAAAAGAAGGCAAGCAATAAAATAGATATGCTACACTTTTTTCTACAGTAGAATTAATAAACGTTCTGTATGTGTGTGTTGCTATAGTGTGTGTGCATGCTCAGTTGTGTCTGACTCTTTGCAACCCCATGGATGGTAGCCCACCAGGCTCCTCTGTCCATGGGATTTCCCAGGCAAGAATACCGGAGTGTGTGGCCATTTCCTACTCTAGGGGATCTTCCCCACCCAGAGATCGAACCCGTGTCTCCTGCATTGGCAGGTGCATTCTTTACCACTTGAGCCACCTGGGAAGCCCCTAATAAGCATTCTGATTTGGTTCTAATGTTGCTTGTTAGACCTCAGGCTCCAACTTGGAGAAACCCTATACTGAGTTGGCAGGAAACTGTAACCAGTGATCTCATGAGAAGATGATGCAATGGACAGCTGTTGTGTTGCCATTAGAGATGTGAATATTAATCTACATTAGCTGAACTCAACTTGGCAACTCCTGCACTGAGTCACTTATATTTTCAGGGGAAGGGAAACATTCAAGCCTGGAACAGTTGATACATACAGGCAAAACATATTGAAAATACATGCCAGTGTTTTTAAGGGTCTTTTAACTATTGACAAATCGGTAAAAGTGTTACTGAACCAGGTCTGGCTGCTTGCCACTTTAAAAAAAAAAAAAAAACAATACTGGCAAAAGTTGGTAGAAAGAAAAGCTGCTTTTAATCAGAATGCCGGTAATCTGGGGAGGTGGGGGTGAGGGGACCGTGGACTCAGTGTTCGATCATGAAAGTTCTCAAGGGAAGAAAGGAAGTAAGTCCAGGTAACCATTGAGATGGGGGATCAGAATGTCACCATCTGCACTGTGTCCAGTCTGTGTGCAGGCCTGGGGACTGCTCCTGAGCTTTCTTTAGATGCTGTCTTACTCACAGTTTGTTTTTGAGATTGCTGAAGCGGAAGTTAGGGAAGAGCTCTGCTGCTGCTGCTGCTAAGTCGCCTCAGTCATGTCCAACTCTGTGCGACCCCAGAGACGGCAGCCCACCAGGCTCCCCCATCCCTGGGATTCTCCAGGCAAGAACACTGGAGTGGGTTGCCATTTCCTTCTCCAATGCATGAAAGTGAAAAGTGAAAGTGAAGTCGCTCAGTCATGTCTGACTCCTAGTGACCCCATGGACTGCAGCCTACCAGGCTCCTCCATCCATGGGATTTTCCAGGCAAGAGTACTGGAGTGGAGTGCCATGTCATCTATTAAATACTTAGTCCTCATTTCTACTCCTCTGATCAATGGAAAGAACCAACAGAATAGGCAAGGTATTGTGTAATCAAAAGATTTGAAAGGTGTGCTAGGACCTGAAATGAGTAGAGTTGGGGGGTGGGGGGCCTTGGTTTAAGGTCAGTGACAAAACAAAAGGACCTCCTACAAAGAGTTTCTTTACTGCCAAAAGCTACTTACAAAATGCTTAAGATGTAGAAAAAAAAAAAAAAAAACAAACACAGTGAACAGCATCCTTGGGAAAGCAAGTGAACTAACCCAGGGCTAGCCCTGAAAGGAAGAACTGCAGGTGTGGACTTAAAATTTTTTCACAGCCTAAAATTTGAGAGTTATGTTTTATTCTGTGGGAATTTTAGGACTTAAGTCCAGGAGGCAGCATCTCTAGTAACCCTGAGGGAACTGCTTTGAAGAGGCTAGAGGAGAAGTCAGGTTATATAGAAGTTTTGTAACAAAGCGCAGGCAGTCTGGATGCCAAAATATGATTTTTAATGAAAGAAAACCAGATATCCCAAGTTAAGGAATTAGCGCATTTCTGTGTAAGAAGATGCAAGAGTCTGGGCTCACTGAAATCATTCCTTTGATATGCACCTCAGGTTCTGAGGCCGGTTTCCTGAGTTTTCACATCCTGAATTTCTTCAGCGCTCATCATAGGAAGTGGCTGAAATTGCTGATGACTGTGACCTCCTTTGTTTATTGATATGTCAGGAAATATCCATTTCTCACAGGGATGTGTTATAGACAAATTGTATTAGCAAGTCTTTGTGGTCAATCAATGTAAGGGATGCCAGGGGTCATTTGGAATATATTTGATTTTTACCTTCTATGATGATTTTCAACTCAAATCTGACATAAGAAGCCAATGCATTTTGCCTGTTAGTATCAATTCTTAGGGCTTCCCAGGTAGCACAATGGTAAAGAATCCACCTGCCAGTGAAGGAGATGTGGGTTCAATCCCTGGGTTGGGAAGATACCCTGGAGGAGGAAATGGCAATCCACTCCAGTATTTTTGCCTGGGAAATCCCATGGACAGAGGAGCCTATTAGGCTACAGTGCTGCTGTTGCTGCTGCTAAGTCGCTTCAGTCGTGTCTGACTCTGTGTGACCCCATAGATGGCAACCCACCAGGCTCCCCTGTCCCTGGAATTCTTCAGGCAAGAACACTGGAGTGGGTTGCCATTTTCTTCTCCAATGCATGAAAGTGAAGTTGCTCAGTCGTGTCCGACTCTTAGCAACCCCATGGACTGCAGCCCACCAGGCTCCTCCATCCAGGGACTTTCCAGGCAAGAGTACTGGAGTGGGGTGCCATTGCCTTCTCCGAGGCTACAGTGCATGGGGTTGCAGAGTCAGACACGACTTGAGCACGCATGCACACATAGAGATTCTTAGAGAACTGCTACAGCTACATATATGTTACAACTAAATGCAAGAAGGAAGACAGTGAGGAAGTAACTCTAATTTTTTTGGAAATAAAAATAAAGTTTTATTCATCCCCATCCACCTCCAGCCTCCTACCACTTTTTATGTATCAGATCCCTTCTCAGCAAAGGCAGATAGTAATGATCTTATTAACATATTAAACAATGGCAGAGAAAAGGCTGACATTTCCCAAAGCTTTTGGTCAATGATTAAAGTAATCAAAGTTACCAGTTACTCAGGCCAAGCCTATAAAGGCCTTAAATTCACTCACTGCCTGAAAGGTCAGGTAAATTAAAGGATAATATAGGGCCAGCCTTGAACAGTCTGTGTGCGGTGATCTTGAGTGCTCTTAAAAGTGGCTAAAACTCAGAGACTTGGCATTAATTCTAGCCAGCTTCCTGGTATCGATTAAGAAGTAATCGCAAGTGCTCATTTGTGGGCAAATTAAGAGATAAGTCCTTTTCGGAAGGTCATTTACATGTCTTCTTTTTAATTAATATTACTGACTTGAAGATTTGCAGTTAAATTAGCCCATTAATTATAAAAGCCATCAGTTTGGAGAGTAGGAAGGGATAATTTATTTAATATCAGATCCAGATTGTCAGTAAATTCCCATTTCTTCTGGTACTCTGCTAGAAAAGGTCTGAAGTTTTGAAGTATTGGGTTGGCCCAAAAAGTTTGTTCAGGTTTTCCTGTAATGTCTTACAGAAAAATCTGGAACGAACTTTTTTGGAAACTCAATATGAGTTGAATGGGTGGCCACGACTTAATCTGGCTTATTTTTGTTATTGCTGATTATAAATGTAATATATAAACATTTTTTAAAAAACTTAAAAATGTATTGAATTAGAATGAAGAAACAAATCTTTCTACCTTCCATCACTTGTATTTCAGTATTCCCATTTGTTAAGCTCAACATATATATAGATTTTGTTTATGTGTAGGCACTTGTACATAGTATATACACAGCTTACCACATATATAAAATAGATATACTCTAAATTTGTCATTACTTAAAATATTTTCATATTTTGCTTTTTCACATGTTATAATAAGAGCACTTGACTATGTAATAAATATCCTTTGAAAACCACATTTGATTAATTTTTTCTTTTAAGACAATTGTAGATTCAATAGAATTGTAAGAAATAATGCAGAAAGAGCTGATATATCCTTTGCCCAGTTGCCTCCAGAGGTTGCGTCTTGCAAAACTATTGTACAATATCACAACCAAGATATTAACCTTGCTTCAATCAAAATAAAGAGTAATTCTATCACCACAAGATCACCCATGGCACCTTTTATAGACATACATAAATTCCCTCCCATTGTTAATGTCTCAGTTCAGTTCAGTCGTTCAGTCGTGTCCAACTCTTTGTGACCCCATGGACTGCAGCACAGCAGACTTCCCTGTCCATCACCAACTCCTGGAGCTTGCTCAAACTCATGTCCATTGAGTCAGTGATGCCATCAAACCATCTCGTCTTCTGTTGTCCCCTTCTCCTCCTGCCTTCAGTATTTCCCAGGATCAGAGTCTTTTCCAATGAGTCAGTTCTTTGCATCAGCTGACCAAAGTAGTGGAATTTAGGCTTCAACATCAGTCCTTCCAATGAACATTCAGGACTGATTTCCTTTTGGATTGACTGGTTGGATCTCCTTGCAGTCCAAGGGACTCTCTAGAGTCTTCACCAACACTACAGTTCAAAAGCCTCAATTCTTCGGCGCTCAGCTTTCTTTATAGTCCAACTCTCACATCCATACATGACTACTGGAAAAACCATAGCTTTGACTAGATGGACCTTTGTCAGCAAAGAAATGTCTCTGCTTTTTAATATGCTGTCTAGTTTGGTCATAGCTTTTCTTCCAAGGAGCAAGTATTTTTTAATTTCATGGCTGCAGTCACCATTGGCAGTGATTTTGAAGTGATTTTGTTAATGTCTAGAAACCACTTATTTGTTTGTCATTTTTTTCGTTTGTTTGAAGAATGTTATATAAATGGAGTCAAGTATATAACTTTTCATCAAGCATAATTCTCTGGAGATTCATCCGAGTTGTTACATGTATCAGTAGTTGATTCTTTTTGCTTGCCGAATATTTATTCCATGATATGGACGTGCCGGTCTGTTTAACCATTCACACAATGACAGACATCCAGGTTGTTTCCAGTTCTTGGCTATCGTGAATGAAGCTGCTGTGAACTTTTGTGTACAGGTATTTGTGAATATGTTTTTATTTCTTTTCATTTCTTTCAATATGAAATCTTTCCGGGATAGATGTCCAGGTGTGTAGTCGTTGGATCATTTGATAGTTACATCTGTAGTTTCATGTAAAACTGTCAGACTATTTTGTAGCATGACTGTACCGTTTTACTCCCACTATCAATGCTTGAATGATCTAGTTTCTCTGTATATTCACTAACATTTAGTCTTGTCACTGTTACTTATTTTAACCATTCTGGAAGGTGTATAATGCGATCTCATTGTGGTTTTAATTTGCACATCCTTAAACACAAGCTGGAATCAAGATTGCTGGGAGAAATATCAATAACCTCAGATATGCAGATGACACCACCCTTATGGCAGAAAGTGAAGAGGAAAAGCGTCTTGATGAAAGTGAAAGTGGAGAGTGAACAAGTTGGCTTAAAGCTTAACATTCAGAAAACGAAGATCATGGCATCCGGTCCCATCACTTCATGAGAAATGGATGGGGAAACAGTGGAAACAGTGTCAGACTTTATTTTTCTGGGCTCCAAAGTCACTGCAGATGGTGACTGCATCCATGAAATTAAAAGACGCTTACTCCTTGGAAGGAAAGTTATGACCAACCTAGATAGCATATTCAAAAGTAGAGACATTACTTTGCCAACAAAGGTTCGTCTAGTCAAGGCTATGGTTTTTCCAGTGGTCATGTATGGATGTGAGAGTTGGCCTGTGAAGAAGGCTGAGCACCAAAGAATTGATGCTTTTGAACTGTGGTGTTGGAGAAGACTCTTGAGAGTTCCTTGGACTGTAAGGACATGCAACCAGTCCATTCTGAAGGAGATCAGCCCTGGGATTTCTTTGGAAGGAATGATGCTAAAGCTGAAACTCCAGTACTTTGGCCACCTCATGCGAAGAGTTGACTCATTGGAAAAGACTCTGATGCTGGGAGGGATTGGGGACAGGAGGAGAAGGGGACGACAGAGGATGAGATGGCTGGATGGCATCACTGACTCGATGGACATGAGTCTCAGTGAACTCCGGGAGTTGGTGATGGACAGGGAGTCCTGGCGTGCTGCGATTCATGGGGTCGCAAAGAGTCGGACACGACTGAGCGACTGATCTGATCTGAGTAGTTAATGCTGCTGAATATCTTCTCATTTGTTTATTTGCCATTGGTGAAATATCTCTCCATGTCTTTTGCCCATTTTCTGATTGGATTTATTGGAATTTCTGATGTTAAGCTCTGAGCCTTTTTTTAAATTCTAGATACTATCTTTTGTCAGATATGTGGTTTGCAAATTTTTTCCAGTATGTAATTTGTCTTGTCATCCTCTTAACACACTCTGTAACAGAGCAAATGTTTTTAATTTTGATGAGATCCAACTTGTCAGTTTTTTCTTCTTATGGATAATACTTCTCTTGTCAAGTCTAAGAATTCTTTGCTAGCCCTAGATACTGATGATTATCTTCTTTTCAAACTGTCAATGAAAATTAATCAGTACATCTAAGAAAGAATTGAAAAATTCTATTTAAGCCAGATTTGAGGATTATAACCCAGGAAGAGCATCTCCAAAAGCGCCGAGAAATGTGCCTACTATCAAAAGCACAGTTATATAAGCTTTTTGATACAGAAGACTATACATCAAGTGATGTATTACTGAGTTTACATAATCCAAATTTGTATTATCATGGTGGGTTATATGACCCCTTACAAGATCCAAAAGGAATGTTATCTTTTAAAGAGTTGTCTTGTTGATGCTGGGAGAATGTTGCTCGTTATGGCTGAGAACATATTCCTGCCCATGGGAGACATCTGTTGTTATTTAGTCACTAAGTTGTGTCTGACTCTGCAACCCCATGGACTGCAGCACTCCAGGCTTTCTTGTTCTTCACTATTTCACGGAATTTGCTCGAACAAATGCCATCCAACCATTTCATTCTCTGTTGTACTTCTCCTCCTGCCTTCAATCTTTGCCAGAATCAGTGTATTTGCCAATGAGTTGGCTCTTCTGATCAGATGGCCAGAGTGTTGGAGCTTCAGCTTCAGCATCAGTCCTTCCAATGAATATACAGAGTTGATTTCCTTTAGGTTTAACTGGTTTGACCTCCTTGCTGTCCAAGGGACTCTCAAGAGTCTTCTCCAGCACCACAATTTGAAAGCATCAATTCTTCAGCGCTCAGCCTTCTTTATTATGCAACTCTCACATCTGTATATGACTACTGGAAAAACCATATCTTTGACTATATGGACCTTTGTTGATAAAGTGATGTCTCTGCCTTTTAATGTAGAGATCTGGTCAATGACTAATGCATATACACAATGTGGGGAGAGAGGAGGCCATAGTACAGAGAACAATTTTTACATTTAAATTTTTTTTTGTCCTGCCATAAAATGTGACTTTAATTTCACTAAATATTTCACAGTTTTATGTTTTAAGTTGGTGACCTATTTTGAGTTCATTAATTTAGCTGTAATTTTATTCCCTGTGTAAGATTGAATTAAAATGTTCATAATGTGGTAACTTGTTTTTAAGTGTTGAATCTAGAAATTCATGGATGAGGTGAGGCTGGGAGAGAAAACAGCATAATTGGATATTAACTGAGGATAAACTACAGTCCATCTGAACCAGTGGAGACAAGGAGTCTCAACTGAGTCCTCTTCTTGGTAGTCTGCTTTTAACAGTTCTCCAGATGTCTAGTCTAGAATTTCCATTCATCACCTTCTCTCTCTTCATTCCTGCTGCTGAATTCTTGAGGTCTTTGATCTGCTAAACCCACTCATCTTCCCCTTCCTTCTTTCCCTATGTTATTCTCTTTCTTTTTATAAACAATATAGACCTAAACTTGAAAATGTTTAAAGTACTGTAGATTTTAAGGAATCTTTCATTCTGTAAATGAATAAATAAAAATAAGATGCTTGGGGAAAAAAAGAATATCAACCTAGTGCTAATATTGACAACTGCATTCAGATATTATCAAACAACCTAAAATCAGGAAGTTCTTCCTTGAAATAAATGTGTGTATAGAACCACTCTGGCATTTTCCTCCCTAAGGAAGTCTTAACTAAATCAATATACATGTGTTTGTGTACAATCTAGACAGATGTATCATAGATGTCTAGATTTGGAAGCAGATAATAATCTCCAAGGATACCATTTAGGTGACCAGGCTCTGCTGCTACTGCTGCTGCTAAGTCGCTTCAGTCGTGTCCGACTCTGTGCGACCCCATAGACGGAAGCCCACCAGGCTACCCCGACCCTGGGATTCTCCAGGCAAGAATACTGGAGTGGGCTGCCATTTCCTTCTCCAATGCATGAAAGTGAAAAGTGAAAGTGAAGTCACTCAGTCGTGTCCGACTTTTAGGGACCCCATGGACTGGAGCCTACCAGGATCCTCCGTCCATGGGATTTTCCAGGCAAAAGTACTGGGGTGGGGGTGCCATTGCCTTCCCCGGACCAGGCTCTGAACCAGGATCAAAGGACTTAAAGGAAGACAGAAAGATATCCTGGAGAAGAGAAATGGGGAAAATTCATGGATCTGGCCTCACAGGATTTATAAACATACTTCTTTTAACCTCTCTCCCTTATTGACCTTGTAATTATCACTGTGCTTTGGGACTAGTGGTCTCAGAGTCAATATTTCCTTTTTTTAAAACAGAAAATATACAACAGAATGGTGAAAATATAGGAAACCTTTGTTGGCTGTATGCTATGCAAAGGGTCCAAGGGTCCAGAAGAGAAGAAAAGAACAAGAAAAAAGGTTTATCTCTACAGACAGAGGCATAGGAAGGAAAAAGAAAGTCCCATAACAGACACCATTAGCTGTAGGGAAGGAAAACCTCTATTTCCATCTGGATGATAGCAATGGGGTCATAGGGCCCCCTCTTCTGTCACCAGCCTGGCAGACAGTGGAGGATATTCTTGTTCTCCTGTGAGATCAATGATGCAGGAAAAAAATTTACACTACTTTAAATTTACATGAACCGTCAACATATGCCAAATGACAGGGTACTTGTTTGAGGAACAATAGTCATAACAAAAATGTTATGAAGTATGAATGGTTGATGGTAGATTTTTCAGTAACATAATGAATAGGTGCTTCTAGATCATGTAAGTGCAAATGGATACTGTGATTAGAAGAAAAAATATGCATTTGTACAGACATTGTTTGAGTACCTGGGAATGTTAACCAATCAATATAGCCATTTATAAAGTTTATAGCTATGTCTAACTTCTATATTTGTATGATTTCTCATACCTTCTTTCCTCCATGAATGTCCAGCGGAGCATATATTTATATTAAAGTAATAACACTAACCATAGTCTGAACAACTGATAGATTGCATTACTTTGATGTGCTATTGTATTTCAGAGCTTAATATTCTCAGCCTGACTTAACCTTTCATATTTCATTCTTTGAAACAAATTTCTAAAAATTTTTATTTATTTATTTATGGCTGCCCTAGGTCTTAGTTGCTGTCCATGGTCTCTCTCTAGTTGCAGCGATCAGGGTCTACTCTCTAGCTGTGGTGCACGGGCTTCTCATTACGGTGGCTTCTCTTGTGGAGCACAGGCTCTAGGTCACTCAGGCTCTGTAGCTATGGTGCATGGGCTTAGCTGCCCCTGAGTATGTGGAATCTTCCCAGACCAGGGATTGAACCCATTTCCCCTGCATTGGCGGGCAGATCCTTTACCACTGGACCACCAGGGAAATACTCATGTTTCATTCTTTCACCCAACCATTTGTTCATCAGCACCCTCAACATGCTGGACATTGTGTTGAAGATACAAAGCTGGGATCAAGATGTAGACATAATGCTGCTGCTGCTGCTGCTGCTAAGTCGCTTCAGTCATGTCCGACACTGTGCAACCCCAGAGACGGCAGTGCAGCAGGCTCCCCCATCCCTGGGACTCTCCAGGCAAGAACACTGGAGTGGGTTGCCATTTCCTTCTCCAATGCATGAAAGTGAAAAGTGAAAGTGAAGTTGCTTAGTCGTGTCTGACTCCCAGCGACCCCATGGACTGCAGCCCACCAGGCTCCTCCGTCCATGGGATTCTCCAGGCAAGAGTACTGGAGTGGGGTGCCATTGCCTTCTCCATAGACATAGTAGATAGTTCTAATAAAAGCTTCAGTTGATTAATTCCTACTGGCTTTTGGTAAGTGCTATCTCGTTTAATTTTCACAATGGTACCAAGAGATAGACACCATGATTCACATTTACAGGCCAAGAAACCTAGAGTTTGCTCAAGGTCATATGGCCAAGAAATGGTGAAACCTGGATGCCTGCTTGGATTTTTCTGATTCAAAGCTAATTAGGGCAGTGTACTACAGTGAGTTATATAAAAGCAATCACTTTGAATTTCTTTTTTTTTAAATTTTGAAACAAATTATTTTTTTATTTTATCAAAGTATAGTTGATAACAATGTTGTATTGATTTCTTCTGTACAGCAAAGTGATTCGGTTATCCATTTATATATATTTTCTTTTACATGTTTTTTTCCATATGGTTTATCACAGGATATTGAATGATATACCATAGGACCTTGATATACAGAAGGACCTTCTTGTTTATCCATTCTATATATTGTAGTTTGCATCTGCTAATCCCAAGCTCCCAATCCTTCCCTCTCCCCCCACCCTGCCCTCTGGGAAACCACAAGTCTGTGCTCTATGTGAGTCTGCTTTTGTGTTATATTTTAGGCCCCCCATATAGGTGATAGCATATGGTCTTTGTCTTTCTCTTTCTGACTTACTAAGATTTGCGTCATAATCTCTAGGTCCATCCATATTGCTGCAAACAGCATTATTTCATTTTTTTAATGGCTGAGTAATAGTCCATGTATATATACATCACAGCCTCCATTCATCTGTTGACGGAAATTTAGGTTGTTTCAATGTCTTGGTTATTGTGCTGCAATGACTATAGGGGTATGTATATCTTTTGAATTGTAGTTTTGTCTGAGTATATGCCCAGGAGTAGCATTGCTGGATCATATGGCAACTCTATTTTTAGTTTTTTGAGAAACCTCCATACCACTATTCATAATGGCTGCACCAATTTACATTCCCACCAACAGTGTGGGAAGGTTGCCTTTCCTCCACACTCTCTCCAACATTTATTTTTGTAGACTTTTTGATGATGGCCATTCTGACTGGTGTGAATTGGTGCCTTAGTGTTGTTTTGATTTTCATTTCTACAATTTGCAGTGATGAGCATCTTTTCATGTGCATATTGGCCATTTCTTCTGCATGCCTTCTTTTGAAAAATCGTCTATTTATATCTTCTGCCCATTTTTCAGTTGGGTTGTTTGGATTTATTTGTTATTGCACTGTTTAAGCTCTTTATACGTTTTGAAAAGTAAGCCCTTGTCAGTCACCCAGTCACTGTATTTCTGCTCCATTTAAGGTCTGTCTCCCACATACCGACTCTGTAACTCAAGCAGATTGTTTAACATCTGACTTCAGTTTCCTCATCTGAAGATGGAGACAGTAATAGTTCCTGCGTCATCGGGTTGTGATAAGTTTGACAACTATTCTGATGGGGAAATAAACAAAGTGTGTGAACTGCAAGAGAAGTAGCACTGTAGTTTGCCTAAGGAATTGAGAAGGGCTTCTAAGTAAATATGACATATGACAAGGGTGTTGAAGGATGAGAAGGAATTGGAAGCTGCCATATCCCTGCTCCTTCCCCCTTGTGGATCTATTTTAAGCCATGACCTCTATTTTATCACTCTTCCCATTATGTATCCACTTAGGGAACTCAGCAGCAAAGACAAAGCATAGTTATTAAACATTTTTACATTAATGTCAAGCATCGTTACAAACATTTTACATATGTTAATGCAACAGAATCCAAACAGCAATTCCTGTGATAAGGAAACTGAGGCCATGGAAATTTAAATAATTTGCACAAGGACCACAACTCATGAGTCCTATATTTGTGGTATGCTTAGTTTGGAGGAAGGCTAGCTTTCTAGCTCATTAGCCCTTGAGATATGTCCATGTTCTTTAGCTCCCAAGCCCACCCTCCCCACAGGGGTATAGGCACCACCTGGAGTTTCTTGCTTCCAACGCAGTAAGTGGAAGGAGTGACCAGTGATTCTATTAGTACATCTCAGGCAAGCCCTTCAGAGCCACTCAGTTTCCATTGATTTCCATGGAGAGAAGCCTCATTTAGATGGAAATGCAGAAATGGATTTCTTTGTTCATGATATAAACTCATATTTTATGCTGGGCTCAATAATTCCCACAAATGGAGAGGCTGAATTCAGATCAATGAAGATTCTAGAGATTGTTCTTACTGAGCAAATATGTCAAGTGGCCTTTGGGGCACAGACACTGAGAAAGCATCAGAAGCATGAGGTCATGTGGAATGTCAGATGTCTGTTCTACACACAGCTGCTGATACTCAAGGAAATCAACCCTGAATATTCATTGGAAGGACTCATGCTGAAACTGAAGCTCCAATACTTTGGCCATCTGATGCAAATAGTCAACTCATTGGAAAAGACCCTGATCCTGGGAAAGATTGCTGGCAAGAGTAGAAGGAGGTGACAGAGGATGAGATGGTTGGATGGCATCACCAATTCAATGGATATGAGTGAGCAAACTCCAGAAGATGGTGAAGGACAAGGAAGCCTGCCATACTAGAGTCCATGGGGTTGAAAAGAATTCGACACAACTTAGCGACTGAACAACTCTCATTCAGTGCCAGCCTCTGCAGGATTCCCCAGAGAAGGAGGGAGGTCTGTGGAAGACAGGGAGTAGGTCATCAGGTCTCAAGGCCAAGACTCTGGGAACACACTCCTAAGGCCTGCATCTCACTTTTAGCTGGGTCTTTGAGAAGTTACCTCATGTACTTAATAGTAGCATCTTCCTCTTAGGGTCAACTAAGAATTAAATGACCTAGTCTGTGTAAAGTGCTGAAAATGATACCCACCACACATTAAATGAAGCAGTGAAAAATATATATATACTTTGGTTGAAAGCTTTGGCTTCCCTAGTGACTCAATGGTAAAGAATCTGCCTGCAAGGAAGGAGACAAGGGTTTGATTCCTGGGTCAGGAAGATTTCCCCAGAATAGGAATTCACAACCCACTCCAGTATTCTTGCCTGGAAAATCCCATTAACAGAGGTGCCTGACAGGCTACAGTCCAAAGGGTCATAAAGACTCGGACATGATTGAGTGACTGAGCGCATACATTTGGCTGAAAGCATTTTTCCGTAAGTACACATTTGAGACCATAAGTCATCCACTCTCACTTCTATGTTGCCAAATTTAACAGTAACTCTGTTCACCATGTCAGTGACATACAAAGGAATATTTAGCAAGCTTTTGGTTTATTACATCTCTAACCTAATGGTTTGTCCATGCCATGGCGCCAAGGAAGGATGGGCTGGTGGCCAGAACTAGGAAAGAGCCAAGGAGGAAAGTTATCCTCAAAAGAAAGGGAGTGCCTGCGAGCAGCTGTGAGTGATAATAGACAGGATGTGCAATCATGAATGAGAAGCTCTGTGGCAGTGGCAGTGGCCACTTGGCAGCAGAAAGACTCTGTGCCAGTTATTTTCTCTAAAACTTAGTTTCTCTACTTGGGAAATACAGATAACATCACCTCACTAAATTAAATATGCTCTAAATGTATCTGTAAGCAACAGTTTTTGTTCAGTTACCAAGTCATATCCAACTCTTTGCAAACCCATGAACTGCAGCACGCCAGGCTTCCCTGTCCTTCACTATCTCCTGGAGTTTGCTCAAACTCATGTCCATCCAACCATCTCGTCCTCTGTTGCTCCTTCTCTTGCCTTTAATCTTTCCCAGAATCAGGGACTTTTCCAATGAATCAGCTCTTCACATCAGGTGGCCAAAGTATTGGAGCTTCAGCTTCAGCATCAGTTCTTCTAATGAATATTCAAGGACTGATTTCCTTTAGGAGTAACTGGTTTGGTCACCTTGCTGTCCAAGGGACTCTCAAGAGTCTTGCACAGAACCACAGTTCAAAAGCATCAATTCTTCAGTCAGTGCCCTCTGCTGCTGCTGCTGCTAAGTCGCTTCAGTCGTGTCCGACTCTGTGCGACCCCATAGACGGAAGCTCACCAGGCTCCCCTGTCCCTGGGATTCTCCAGGCAAGAACACTGGAGTGGGTTGCCATTTCCTTCTCCAATGCATGAAAGTGAAAAGTCAAAGTGAAGTCGCTCAGTCGTGTCCGACTCTTAGCGACCCCACGAACTGGAGCCTACCAGGCTCCTCCGTCCATGGGATTTTCCAGGCAAAAGTACTGGGGTGGGGTGCCATTGCCGTCCCCGCAGTGCCCTCTACAAATGCTATTATTGCTACATTGACTCCGTGATTAAAATGCCTGTGTCCTAGGCAGATTGGACTGGTATAGGACTTATTGGTAAACTATTGTGACTTGTTTCAAGAGCCAATCAGGTTGTCTTCCCCTTAGACATGGTTGGGACCAAGGATGCTGGTTGATGGGGATCTTTCACTGAGCTATGGAAAGGGTGATGGGAAGAGTGTATCTCTTAAAGTATGGAGAACTTGAAATCTGGGGTTGGAAGTGGTCCAGAGAAAAAGATAGCAGAATTATTCTAGTTTTGTATGCTTTAAAGGGAAGCTGACACAGACTTTGATATGACTGCTCATCAAGACAATGACACGATCATGATTGCAGTGATTGCAACAGCTTGCCTCTTCACAGCTCTTGACAAATTTAAAAAGCTCATTACTGAAAAAGTCATATCTCTGGTAAAATCAAGATAGGAAAGGGTATGTCTTTTGTCATCCTTAGGATGCTGCTTTCAGGGAGATTTGAAGGAAAGACCTGTTTTGTAGGAGGTAACAGGACCCAGATGACAGGAAGACGATTCTGGAGGCAGAGGGGTACTTCCAGGTGTTGAGTAGCCATGAGCACTTGGACAAGCCCCTGAGTCCCACAGAAACACAGATTCCTCACCCTTAAAAATGATGGTGTCAGGCGAGTGTATGTTCCTTGGTTTTTGTCTCTTCACAACAAAGATTTGGAATGATGGACATTAAAGCCCCCTCAGCGTGTCATAGCTCTCAGGCCTTGGATAGACCGTGTTATAGCTCTCAGATCTTGAATGGACCATGTTATAGCTCTTAGACAAATCAGTGTTACAGCTCAGTGTTACAGCTCTATTTTATTTAGAAGATAGCAGGAAAATCCATCTCTGAGGCTTGAGGGCACGTTGACCCAAAGACACGAGGAGAAGAGCACCCCAGTGCATGGGAGAGAGAGAGAGAGCTAGCGTTGGCTCCTCCTTTTATATGTTTATCTCTCCCTGGGCCTGTCCTATGTAAATTGGGCCAGCCAGGAGTGTTGTTTGTTTTACCTGAGGTCCTCACTCTGGTCCTCGGACCTTCTTTTGTTCTATTTTCACGGGCTTTTCCCTTCCTTGTCTTTTAGCCACCGCCATTTTGGACTCCTTTTCCCTATTCTACCTACCTAACAATAGCACCCACTTCACAGGCTGTGAAAAGGTGAAATAAAATGGTGTGAACAAGATGCCTTCTACCAGGCACTCAATACACAGAGTCCATTAGTACCATAGCTTCCCGCATCCATTAAGGCATCCTGCCCTCTGAATCACTGTGGGCCATCTCTAAATGCACTGTGAGCCTGGGCATGCTTCTGCTTCACAGATGGGGATGCTGAAGGCCACAAAGGTCACAGGACTTGATGGAGACCATAAAGCTCCCTCACACATCTACTTTAGGAAGCCACCTCATGAGTAGGGGGACCTGGAGAGGAGGCTGTGCCTGAATCCAAGTTCACGTCACTGAAATGCTAAAATGTCATCATCTCAATGTGGACTGAAGTGCTCGTATATGTGACTGCACAAGAAAATGCATGGTTGATGTGCTAAATATTTTCCCCACTGGGCTTACATGTGGTTTGCTTAGCAGATTTTGCACATTTTGTCATTATCTGTATTTGAAAGTAGAATGTTTCTCCATAAATTATCCCATTATCTAACCAATTTTATCACGACCAGTTTTTTTGTTTGTTTCTCATTTCCCATCTAAATGTTTCATTCTTGGATGTGGCATGTCTCTTCTTACTATGCAATGCTAAATCATGGTAAGTGATTCTTCTAAGCTGTTCTGTCATTCTCTTCAAAATATTAGTGAGTAATCATCCTTGCCTCACCATTGTATTTACTGTAATCTATACATATGCTCAGAGAAGGCAATGGCAACCCACTCCAGTACTCTTGCCTGGAAAATCCCATGGATGGAGGAGCCTGGTAGGCTGCAGTCCATGGGGTCGCACAGAGTTGGACACGACTGAAGAGACTTAGCAGCAGCAGCAGCATACGTATGCTATGTTCTTAATGTTTTGGCTGAGGTCCTGTTTTTAATCAGTTAGCACTTTAATTTGGGTTCCAGTTATCAAAAAGTTTTTAGTTTTCTCATGTATAAGTCATGGTTTTAGGTAACTTTCCATTCAAGATTATAAAAAAAAAAAAGGCCTATATTGTTGACTCATTCCATCCCAGAGTGACTTCTATGAGGTCAGGGACTGTCTTTTTTTGTCTTTCGTCAACATTTTATTGCAAACACCCAGCAGAGGACCTGAAACAGAGTAGTCCTTGATGATGTTTGTTGAATGCATGTTGAATGTATGGCTTAAATTCTTTTACTTTTATTAAAGCAAATAATTTGTGACATAGATGATCTTATTTGCAAAGCAGAAATAGTGACACAGATCTATGGATACCACGGGGAAAAGGGTGGTGGGTGGGATGAACTGAGAGATTGTAATCAACACAAGCACACTATTGATACTATGTGTAAAATAGACAACTAATAAGAACTGACTGTAGAACACAGGGAACTTTACTCAGTGCTCTGTGGTGACCTAGATGGTAAGGAAACAGAACTGATTCACTTTGCTGTACAGCAAAAGCTAACGTAACGTTGTAAAGCAATAAACTCCGATAAAAATTTAAAAATAAATACATACATCAAACACATCGTTCACTAATGTCTCGAAAATATATCTTTGCAAACATTTTCCACCTCCATCATGTTTGTGTACAACCTAATTTATGGAAGACGCTAGCTCAACGACTGACAGGGGGGTTTGACAGAGAGTAAATGGATAACTCTAGTAATGTTGGCTGAGCACCAAAGAATCGATGCTTTTGAACTTTGGTGCTGGAGAAGACTCTTGAGAGTCTCTTGTACACTAAGGAGATCAAACCAGCCATTCCTAAAGGAAATCAACCATGAATATCCATTGGAAGGACTTGGGCTGAAGCTGAAGCTCCAGTACTTTGGCCACCTGATATGAAGAGCCGACTCATTGGAAAAGACCCTGATGCTAGCAAAGACTGGGGGCATAAGGAGAAGGAGACGACAGAGAGTGAGGTGTTTAGATAGCATCATCGACTCAAAGGATGTGAGTTTGAGCAAACTCTGGACGTTGGTGAAGGACAGGGAACCCTGGACTGCTACAGTCCATGGGGTTGCAAAGGGTCGGACATGACTGAGCTACTGAACAATAAAAAGTATGTTACAAATTCCAACAATGTTGGCAAATTTCCCAGACAGTGTTGTTAGCTTCCAGGCTCTGTCCTAACAACTCATGTGTGTGAATGCATTTCCTCCTCACCACTACCCTATGTTAAGTGCTTTTCCCAAGTTTGCCCTTTGAATTTGCTCCAACCTTAGCCTATAACAGAGGTGGGTTAGCATCTCTAAGGCTCAGTTTCCTCATCCTTCAAACGAGTACATATGTTTTGCATGCCTACTGTGTGCCAGACACTGTTCAGTAGGTGGTAGGGATGTAGCCACAAACACCATGGAAAATATCCTTATCCTCATGACACTAGCACTTACCTCATGAGATTGTCAGGAGTATGAAATGAGAGAATACTAGTAAGATCACCCAGAACTGCGGGCACATTGTAGACAATAAATATTAGACATCATTGCTATGCAATAGCATATATAGGCTAAGTAGTTAAAAAATGTTTTGCATTAAGAATATCGAGGGAGGACAAAGAGCTCAATATAAATTTATTATCACCCAGTAAAAAAAAATTTTAAGTGTCAGACTGTGATGGACCCAGGAATTTGGGGACCACACATGTTCTTTTAGACTGGAAAGTACTAATTACAGTATTTCAAATTCACTGCATTTCATTAGATATCTGAGTTTCTGAGGCTTACGTGTGGATCTGCGCCCAAGAGTTGGCTTCATTTTTTGATTCTTTAAAAGATGCATACTAATAACTCTAATGTAATTACATTAGATAATTGTTTAAGCAAGGAGTGGTGTCTGAACTGTAGAAACATACTGTAGGGTGGCCTTTCTTCCCTCTGAATATAAATGATGTTCTGCAGTAAAATGAGGTGTAAGCCATTCAGCTGACAATTATAATGGGATTTAACCTAATTAGTGTTGGAGAGCAGAGACTCTTCATTAAAAGTAGCACTTCATAATCGTGTCATAATGAAGCTTTCCTTCTCAAAGGCTGATGGAAGATCTGACTCTAAAAAAACAAGTATTTCTAGATTTTTCCAAATATATTCAGCAAATCACCGACACCGTCATATCCAGAACATGGTGCCTTGTCCATCCCAGTGCTTCTGTCTCTGTTACTTTACTCAAGTTTTGAACCCGAACCTCATCACCCCCAGTTTGGCAGGTGTCCTTACTTTTTGTTTCAAAGTAGAAACGGAGGCAACCAGTTCTGACGTTCCTCCTGTGATCACTTTACCCCCTTTCTCTCCCTTCTTTTTTACCTCCTTTCTCTCTGTAATCACTTTTTTCTCTCTGACTCAGAAAAGGAGATAAACTTCCACCTAACACCTTCTGCTTCCTCTGGAAGTCGTGTCTTTACTTCATAGGTGTTTGTTCTTCCTCCTCTCTCCACTCCCAGTGCTAGATCTTTCTTTTTATCATATAAACAAACCTCAAGGGCTTTCCTGTTGGTCCAGTGGTTCAGAGTTGACCTTGTAATGCAGGGGACATGGGTTCAATCCCTGGTCTGGGAAGATCCCACGTGCAATGGAGCAGCTACAACTATTGCAATTAAGCCCCTGCCCTGCAACTTTAGAAGTCTGTGTGCCTAGGGCCCGTGCTTCCCAACAAGAGAAGTAACCTCAATGAGAAGTCTGTGCATTTCAACTGGAGAGTAGCCCCTGCTTGCCACAACTAGAGAAAGCCTGCACACAGCAATGAAGACCCAGTCCAACCCAAAATAGCTAACTAATAAATAAAATTATTTTAAAAAATCAAGCCTCAAATCTCAATCCTTGTCTTCCATGTTAAGAGAAGGGCAATTTTCCTTTACATCTGGCCATGTATCTCTCCTTTCACAGTCAAGTTTCTAGAAGAACAAATCTGTTTCCACCATGTCCACTTGCAAACCTCCCACTTAGTCCCCAGAAGAAAAAGGGTCCTTGCATTCCTGATAACACTGCACTTTCAGCGGTCACTAATGACCTCTCTTTGCCAGCTCAGGTCTGCTCCTATTGGGTCCCTTTTTACTAGAATTTTATGTGCAAAAGCTTATAAGTTTGATTAGGTGCCATAACATGATTTTTTAAAATTTAAGTATACTTGTTAACCCTTGAGGAACCATAACTGAGAAATTTTAGTCCAGAGTATTAAAATGAAAATACATATGTTAACATGAACTTTACATGGTTCCCTTCCTTCAGTTCTGGGCAGGAAACTGAAAGCTTCAGTGAGTTTGAAATAGAAAAGGTGTTTGAATAAGTTAGCTTCAATAGCAGTTCATTTACAGATATCTTTAAGTAGGTGTTAGTTTTAAATGGCCCTGAAGGATTACGGATTCCATAGGTGAGAGTGAATTCATGCCGTGACTACTCAAAGAAATTCAAGAAAATATGCCTCCAGCAGATTTGTCCTACCAGGGGGCAGTGCTCCATCTCCATCTTCTCTGCAGTGCTTGCCCAGAAAATGGAGGCAGAGTGGCCCTGGGCTGCAGGGGCAGAGGGGAGGCTCTCTGGTCCTTTGTTTGCGATACACAGAGGCTGTGAAGTGTGCCGTGAAAGCTGGAACCCAGGAGCCTGCTATTTCTGCCTTCAGATCCTCACTCAGCCTCCTAATAATTGGGGGCCTGAGCCAGTGACCTGATCTTTCCCAGCCTCGGTTTCTTCTGTCTCTTGTCAGATGGAGAAACTTGTTCGAATCTCACAGGCTGTTTCCAGCATTATTATTTCAGAAGATTTCAAAGTGTGAACACCAAAGTACTTACCGGATTACCACTTCCTCTTCTCCTTCTTTTCCATATGACTGTTTCTTTCACGTCGCTATCGATAACTGCATGCCGCACCACTTCAGGGTCCTGAGTCATTACAATGCCCAGTACCTCAGTCGTCTGATCACGGGTTATGTGTCCACAGCTGTAGTCCTGACCTCCTCACATCCCGTGTTTCTTACAGTGGGAAGGACTTATTGAGAGAGTAAAAGCAGCAGCAGTAACAGTGGTCACTGAATGTCAGTCTCGCCTATACTACCTCTGATCCACGTAACAGCCCCACAGGGTAGGTGTCGGTGTCTGACATTAGAGAGGCGCACCACAGACAATGGAGGGATGGCATGTGGGCAGTCAGGACATCCAGGAGGTGCCTCCTGTGGGCCGAAGTCCTGTGAACACAAGCACTAAAAGTGAAGCCTTCCTTTGACACGCTTTCTGCCATGTGACCCTCCGATGTCAGCAGTGTGATTGGAGACAGATGTGCCTGGCTTTGGGGGCATCAGCAGGAGCCCTGCCCGGTAGAAGCCCACTTAGACCTGGCCTTGCATGCATGCTCAGTCACTTCAGTCCTGTCCAACTCTTGGGAACCCTATGGACTGTAGCCCACCAGCCTCTTCTGTCTATGGGATTCACCAGGCAAGAATACTGGAGTGGGTTGCCATGCTCGCCTCCAGGGGATCTTCCCGACCCAGGAATCAAGGCTTCATTTCTGTGTCTCCTGCATTTCAGGTAGATTCTCAGATTCTTGACTGTCTAAGCCACCAGGGAAGTCCAGATTTGCCCTTACCTAGTCTGAATGTGAGACGACATGGAGATGCTGTGAGCCTCCTGAGAAGAGGCACCTATCATTCAAGGTCACCTCCCTCCTTTGTCCCTCAGCATCTCAGAGAGTGCAGCCAAAGCAGGCAGTAAAACCAGGAGGATGGAGGCGTTACTTACCTCTCTTTCCTCTCCCCCCTCAAAGAGAGAAATTAGCATGGATTTAGGAATGTATGCTTCACTGAAACCAAGGGATTAGAAATGTAATTACGTAGAGAAGTGCTTTTCTTCTCTACAGACACTGTACGGAATGCATTGACTGCACCTCCCAGAGATGGGAAGAAGTGGTCCCTGGTGGGGAGATGCCAGGAGGAGCGAGAGGGGAGGGACAGAGCTGTGAAGGGGCAAGGGTATGTCGGCATAGATTCAAGATCAAAGGTCTTTAAAAAGTGTCTTTTAAGAAGCAGGGCAAGAGAGGGAGAGGGAGTGGATGGAGTTACTCCACAAACCAAGCAAGAATGGAAGGCCTGCTGTAACAGCCTTAGGATAGTATGACGGACATGCAGGGAGAAACAGGAGGAAAAAGAAGGAGAGTGAAAGGGTCAAGAAGAAGCTCCAGGTGCTGTATTAGGTAGAATCTCAACTCACAAAAAGAATCCATACTGAACAGACAGAACCTGGGGATTCCAGCTATCCGGTGGGTCAGATGGCTCTGTGTCAACCACTAGAGTGTGGGGACAGGAAGGAAAAACCAAACCAAACAGCTTCTCCAGAGACCTTAGGCATTGAGGACATGGGGAGATGAAATAAGTACATAAAGCACACAAACAATAAAGCAAAAGGAAGAAACACTTGAAAGCTATTTTTAAATATTTTAAATACATGGCAAGCTACATGAGATTGTCTCCAAGTTGTAACCTATCTCAATCATATATTTTTTATTCTGAGACTCTCACAAATTCTAGTATGAAATAGTCATGCACATGAATAAATTCTGGGAATATATTAATTAAAAATTGTCTCGTAAAGTGGGAGATTAAAAACCCTAGAGTCAGGGCTGGTGGTTTTTGAAAGAAGGTCTCCTTGTCTCCCAGATGGTGACCGCAGGGACATCTGTCTGCACAAGAACTGTGTATAGACACATTTGGGAACTACCTCAGAAAGTTGATCCCTAGTCCCTCAGCGTGATCTCTTAGTGATGGTAATCAGTGATGGAATGTTAGCAGAAGCCATGGTGTCATCTGGGAAAATGCAGGAGAAAACATCTGAGGGCTGACCATCCTGTCTACATGGACGAGACCAGCACCCACACTGGTACACTGGGTGTGTGCACTGCAGTGAGAACTGAGCCCTGTGGTAGGGGACTCAAGCAGGCACAATTGAAGATGATCTAGGTGGAAGTAAAAAAAGAAAACATGCACTTCTGGCCATTTTTTTCCTTCTTACAGATTCAGAAATAGATGGAAATTGAGAACTATGGTTGGGGAAGGCCAAATTTCCAATCCTATTAGTAATTAACTTATTTACAGTATTCATTTTCTAATCTGTGAGGCAGCAGTCTTCAAACTATTCTGTATCAGTGTCTCAGGGTGAATGATTCAAGAAAGCAAAACTTTCATTTTTCACATATAAAAATTATACAAAGGGTTCACCCTGTAAAGACACACACACACACAAGTTGTGTATAGCAATGCCTCCTACAGAATTTTCCTAATGCACTTTATTCACAATAATTTGAAATGGATACTAAAGTAAGTCTCTCCTACCCTCAAAAGATGAAATTTACCAGAGTAAATTGCACATTTAAAAAACAGAAATCTCTGAACAATGTTGCACTTGAAAATTCATATCCATGGCAGGTCCCAGAAAATAAAAGTCTCAATCTGGACATGAAGTTCTCTACTTTGAGACAAATCACTCATTGTGAATTTCAGCTATGTCTATGGTAGCATTTTAGTGGGCATATTTCCATTGGTGAAACTTTTATCTCTATTTAGGGCCTTCCTCATAATTAGAAAACTGAATTAATTATGCTAATATCCTAACAAAAGGAAATCATGTCACTGGTATAAATTTTGCTACAAAGGACCTCATTAGAGAACTCAGAAATCCCCATTAATCTTATGTTCATACTCTATAATGATAGTAATTAGTGATGATAAATTGATATTTAAAAAATACACAATAGTTAGCAATGCTCACTCCATCACAATGAACTCTGTAGTATACTCTTCTAATTATAATTGTTTAAAGTTGAATTTTTTGCTCCTTTGTCATGAATTAACTTCCTTGTGTTATATAAAAATGTAACTTTTTTCATTTTGTACACATATCAACATCTATCAGTTTCCTCTATTAAAAATATGAATTTAGTATGTTTTAGAAAAGTGTGGCGGAGAAGGCAATGGCACCCCACTCCAGTATTCTTGCCTGGAAAATCCCATGGACGGAGGAGCCTGCTGGGCTGCAGTCCATGGGGTCTCTAAGTTGGACAGGACTGAGCGACTTCACTTTCACTTTTCACTTTCATACACTGGAGTAGGAAATGGCACCCCACTCCAGTGTTCTTGCCTGGAGAATCCCATGGACGGAGGAGCCTGCTGGGCTGCAGTCCATGGGGTCTCTAAGTTGGACAGGACTGAGCGACTTCACTTTCACTTTTCACTTTCATACACTGGAGTAGGAAATGGCAACCCACTCCAGTGTTCTTGCCTGGAGAATCCCAGGGACGGGGGAGCCTAATGGGCTGCCACCATGGGGTTGCACAGAGTCGGACACGACTGAAGCAACTTAGCAGCAGAAGCAGCAGCAGCAAAGTGTGGTTTCAAGTACATGACTGTGGTACAAAAAGTTGTTAGAAAGCAAAAGCTAAAGCCAGGCATCAGTTCAGTTCAGTTCAGTCGCTCAGTCATGTCCGACTCTTTGCGACCCCACGAATTGCAGCATGCCAGGCCTCCCTGTCCATCACCAACTCCTGGAGTTCACTCAAACTCACGTCCATCAAGTCTGTGATACCATCCAGCCATCTCATCCTCTGTCATTCCCTTCTCCCCCTGCCCCCAAGCCCTCCCAGCATCAGAGTCTTTTCCAATGAGTCAACTCCTCGTATGAGATGGCCAAAGTACTGGAGTTACAGCTTTAGCATCAGTCCTTCCAATGAACACCGAGAACTGATCTCCTTTAGGGTGGACTGGTTGGATCTCCTTGCAGTCCAAGGGACTCTCAAGAGTCTTCTCCAACACCACAGTTCAAAAGCATCAATTCTTCAGTGCTCAGCCTTCTTCACAGTCCAACTCTCACATCCACACATGACCACAGGAAAAACCATAGCCTTGACTAGATGAACCTTTGTTGGCAAAGTAATATCTCTGCTTTTCAATATGCTATCTAGGTTGGTCATAACCTTCCTTCCAAGGAGTAAGCGTCTTTTAATTTCATGGCTGCAATCACCATCTGCAGTGATTTTGGAGCCCCCCAAAAAACAAAGTCTGACACTGTTTCCAGGCATTTTAAAAAAAATTGTTTCCTTTAATTAAGGAGAGAGTGAGACAAACGGAGAGAGTAGCATGCAGCATATACACTGCTGCTGCTGCTGCTGCCAAGTCATCTCAGTCGTGTCTGACTCTGT
This sequence comes from Tragelaphus eurycerus, assembly GCA_935064755.1. Lineage (NCBI taxonomy): Eukaryota > Metazoa > Chordata > Mammalia > Artiodactyla > Bovidae > Tragelaphus > Tragelaphus eurycerus. Next base: position 1,045,928 of record CAKXYN010000096.1, read on the forward strand.
GTGACCCCATAGATGGCAGCCCGCCAGGCTCCCCTATCCCTGAGATTCTCCAGGCAAGAAAACTACCATATGTAAAACAGATAGCCAATGGAAATTTGCTATATGACTCAGGGAACTCAAACCAGGGCTCTAACAACCAGAAAGGGTGGGAGGTGGGAGGGAGATTCAAAAGAGAGGAGACATATGTACACCTATGTTGATGTATGGTGTATGTTGATGTATGGCAGAAATCAAAGCAAACATTGTAAAGTAATTATCTTTCCATTAAAAATAAATTCAAAAAAATAAAGTTCAATGTTTAACCAAAAGACCTTTTCTTCGTTTTTATCACCTGGAGTCTTTGAGGAGCACCCCCAAGGCTGCTCAAAGAGTTCCCTACAATATTCTTTATTATATATGGACCAACCAAGCTGTGAAAGGAATACAGCACCTATGCAGGAGGATGTATGAGCAAATAAGCTGCCTGTGTTTGCAGATCCCGCTGGAACAAGCAATTTCTGCTCTTCTTTTCCCCATAGGAAAACTCCAGTACAAAGACACTAATCGGATGACTGCTGAAAATGAACGGTTCTCAGTCTGCAGTTTCCTGCAAGGAAACAAAATAAGGAAGCTAAGCAATTAGGAGGCTTCTCCAGAGAATGTTCTTATCTGCCTTTCATATTCCATCCCAAGGAATCCTCAGTCCTCTGGAACCACTTATTAGATGAGCCTAAATAGACTTCCAGGCCAACTTTGTCCTGCAGAGGGGAAGTGCTATAAGTCCTGGGCATTTGTCATTAATTCATTCTAGAGCGTAATGATGGTGGAAATAGTACTGCAGAATGAGGCCTCCCAGCATTTGGGCTCCAGTGTCAGGGGTCTGGGGACGAGGTCCTTGTATCCTGTACAAGGGGAACTAAAGAATAAGAAAACACAGAAAAATGCAAAGGTCAGGTTTTCAGGAGGTGAAATATGCCACTTATTTTATGTTGAATCTTCCATCTGTATGCATTTAAACAGCGACCTGGAAAGGCACAGAAACGTAATTACGGATTATTCTTATCCAGTCCAAAAGAAGAGCCAGTTCATTGGCTAACTTTGGTGGCTCCCATTAGTGGCTCAGATGGGAAAGAATCTGCTTGCAATGCAGGTAACCAGGGTTTGATCCCTGGGTCGGGAAGATCCCCTGGAGGAGAAAATGGCAACCCATTTCAATATTCTTGCTTGGAGAATCCCATGGACAGAGGAGTCTGGCAGGCTATAGTCCATGGGATTGGACATGATTAAGCAACTAACACTTTCACTTTCATTAACTTTCTAAAGTTAAGACAGCTTACAGGATAATATATTAATAACATGTGCTGCTACTGCTGCTGCTAAGTCGCTTCAGTTGTGTCTGACTTTGTGCAACCCCACGGTGGCAGCCCACCAGGCTCCACCGTCCCTGGGATTTTCCAGGCAAAAACACTGGAGCGGGTTGCCATTTCCTTCTCCAGTGCATGAAAGTGAAAAGTGAAAGTGAAGTTGGTCAGTCGTGTCCGACTCTTAGTGACCCCATGGACTTCAGCCCACCAGGCTCCTCCGAGTGGGGTGCTATTGCCTTCTTTGAATAACATGTGCTACTTTGTGAAAATGTCTAAGAATGAAATTATGGCTTCATCAAAATATGAGTGTCCTTAGATATTGTTTGACTCCTAGTCAAAGACCCTTCTAAACGTGCATTATTGACCAATCCTAATAAGGACTTCCCAGGTGGCCCTCAGTTCAGTTCAGTTCAGTCACTCAGTCATGTCCGACTCTTTGCAACCCCATGAATCGCAGCACGCCAGTCCTCCCTGTTGATCACCAACTCCCAGAGTTCACTGAAACTCACGTCCATCGAGTCAGTGATGCCATCCAGCCATCTCATCCTCTGTCATCCCCTTCTCCTCCTGCCCCCAATCCCTCCCAGCATCAGAGTCTTTTCCAATGAGTCACATGAGGTGGCCAAAGTACTGGAGTTTCAGCTTTAGCATCATTCCTTCCAAAGAACACCCAGGACTGGTCTCCTTCAGAATGGATTGGTTGGATCTCCTTGCAGTCCAAGGGACTCTCAAGAGTCTTCTCCAACACCACAGTTCAAAAGCATCAATTCTTTGGCGCTCAGTCTTCTTCACAGTCCAGCTCTCACATCCATACATGACCACAGGAAAAACCATAGCCTTGACTAGATGAACCTTTGTTGGCAAAGTAATATCTCTGCATTTGAATATGCTATCTAGGTTGGTCATAACTTTCCTTCCAAGGAGTAAGTGTCTTTTAATTTTCAGGTGATGCTAGCGGTAAAGAATTCGCCTACCAGTGCAGGAAACATAATGAGACACAAATTTGATTCCTGGGTCGGGAAGATCCTTTGGAGGAGGCATGGCAACTCACTCCAGTATTGTTGCCTGGAGAATACCATGGACAGAGGAGCCTGGTGGGTTACAGTCCATAGTGTTGCAAAGAGTCATACTCAACTATAGTGACTTAGCTTGCACACACAGGCATATATACACATACACATATATATAGGCACTCCATTCTCAAAGTGTGGTCCTTGTACCAGCACATCAGCATTACCTGAGAACTTACTAGAAATGCAGAGGCTTGGCCTTGCCCCAGACCTATTGAACCAGCATCTGCACCTTAACAAGGTACTCAGATGATTCACAAGCCACCAATGTTTGATAACCTCTCTTACACAAGTATAGGAGAACCTCCCAAGTCAGGTTATGCAATTGCACTAACAGAAAGCTTTGCAACATGGAAGAAATTTTAACAAGTGCCTTAATCATTTTGTAAATAAAGGCACACTGTATTGCTGTGTGTGTGTGCTCAGTCATGTCTGACTCTTTGTGACCCCATGGACTGTAGCCCGCCATGCTCCTCTGTTCATGGGGATTCTCCAGGCAAGAATACTGGATTGGGTTGCCATTTCCTCCTCCAGGAGATCTTCCTGACCCTGGGATGGAACGCATATTTCTTACATTTCCTGCATTGGCAGGCAGATTCTTTAGCATTGAGTCACCTGGGAAGCATCCTGTATTGGTAGGTAAACACCAACCTAAGCAACATAAAGTTTGGGGGGTGATTGTCAGGAAAGCTGAATTCTTCTATGTCAACTGCAGCTTAGAAATTAGACATGAAATACATAATCATGATAAGAAAACCACTTTCAGCAATGCTTTGTAGCTCATTTGCTCTCTGTAGGCTTTTAATAAGTGGTGGGGAGGACCACTGGCATTCAGGAAAACTGTTACTCAACAGCCTAATGCTAATCCAGCTCTAAATTCATAACCACAGGCAAGTGTTTTTTGAGCACTAACATATGATTCAGCAAGTTAAATATGTCATGGATAAAGCAAGATATAAGTCCAGAAAGGGTTTACTTATCTGAATCACTTACTTTTGAACATGTAAATCACAGAATTATTTTCGTGAAAATGTGTAGAAGGACAGATAACAGGAAAATTTAGATGGAGCTTTCTTCTAGGCTACAAATCTTTCAAGTTCTTATAGTCTTCTCTCTGAGGAGTTGTGTGCTGAGTGCTCAGTGGCTCAGTTGTGTCTGACTCTTTTGCAAGCCCATGAGCTATAGCCCAGCAGGCTCCTTTGTCTGTGGGATTTCTCAGGCAAGAATACTGAACAGGTTGCCATTTCCTCCTCCAGATCTTCCTGACCCAGGGGTCGAACTTGTGTCTCTTATGTCTCCTGCACTGATAGGTGGGGGCTTTACCGCCAGCAACACCCGGGAAGCCCTCTGTTTATCCCTATATCTTACTGTGTACATATATCCAACATTTCCTAGAAATTCAGAATTATGACTTTTAGGAACCTTTTTAAAAACTAAGTGAATCAAATATTCACATGATGAAGTCTATGGGAAGGATGACTATAGATCAGTTATTTTTGGTTATTACTGAATGCAAAGTAATGGCTGCACAATGATTAAAAGTGTGGATTTTAGCATTTTCTTTCTGAAGACCTTTTGCTTTTCTAAATGGTTCTTCAGAAATGAGTATGCACTGGGAAGGTCTTTATTGCCTGCAGCGTGTAGTGGAGAGTCAAGCACAAAACAGACTAGTCATAACTGATTACCAATTAATATGTTTGCATAATTAATTGTTTATGCAATTATCTGCATTCAGCTCTGTACTTTGGGAGGCAGGCAGACCATCCATAGCTATATTATTTTCCGGAACACGTGGATTTTGTTGCATTTTCTTATTAGCTAGGTTAATGGAACACCCAGAGGGGGATTATATAGCAAACAGTACTTGTGGGAAATGTCTCTAACTCTGCTTGATTAGGTTATCATTCACCTAAGGCGAGTCATAGCAGTCTCTTGATGGTCTGATTCCAAGACTAATTAAGAACCACTGGGCAGGAAAAGAACAGAGCTTGGGTGACGGCTTAACCTTAAGTCACTCCTCCCTGGATCCAGGTCACAGAGTTGGGTAGCACAAAAATAAGGACAGTTCTGGGATAAAGCTGGGTCTGCAGTTCTTTGAAGATATTGTATGTTCATACTTTGGACAAATTTAACCCCAAATCTTCCAGATAATTCAAGCTTTTACTATTTTTTTGTTTGTTTGTTTTTGAGAAGCAAAAACTCTTACCAGGTAGTATATGAATAACACTGTTTATGAATCCTCTTTTGATAAATGTCATGGAACCATGCTGTTTTTGGAAAGGGGTTAGTATAGGGAGACGGTTTGGTTTTCTGAAGTTTTATTTAAAGATGAATGAGGATAAATATCTTAAAATAACCAGGATATAAAGAGATGGTCTACACAAACACAGAATTTTTAAAATCCTCCTCACTTTTTAAATCAAAAATCACACTTACTAAAGAGGAAAGAATTAACCAAATTTATAAGATGATATGGGTTCTCTGAAAGTTCAAAGACCCACATTTCTAAATAGAATTTTTCTGTGTTATTAAGTAGAGGATATCATTACTGCTGAGCGCCAGGATTGTTCTAAACAATTAAAGATATTCTGGGGTTTCTGTTCTCAACCACTGCTCTTGCCATTAGTATGACTTTGTGATGCAAATCATCTGAGGCTCAAGTCCTTGTTTCACCCCTAAAATTTTTCAGAAGCATTTCCTAGTTAATCTGAAGACCTATTTACATGAAATTAATATTCTACTTTCCAGAAGTATTACAGTTCTCAAAATGGTTTTCTGCTTTATAACTAAATCTTGAAACATTACTTTGAAATGCATACCAAAATCTTTTCAGATGAAGCATATTATATATATATAAACACAGACAGGTTAGCCAAAAAGTTCATTTGGGTTTTTCCATAACATTTATTTAGTTTTTTTAATAAATAAATAAATTTATTTTAATTGGAGGCTAATTACTTTACAATATTGTAGTGGTTTTTGCCATACATTGACATGAATCTGCCACAGGTGTACCTGTGTTCCCCATCCTGAACCCCCTCCCACCTCCATCCCCATCCTATCCTTCAGGGTCATCCCAGTGCACCAGCCCTGAGCACCCTGCCTCATGCATCAAACCTGGACTGGTGATGTTTCACATATGATAATATACATGTTTCAATGCTATTCTCTCAAATCATCCCACCCTCGCCTTTTCCCACAGAGTCCAAAAGACTGTGTCTCTTTTGTTGTCTTGCATATAGGGTCATAGTTATCATCTTTCTAGTTTTCATATATATGCATTATTTTACTATATTGGTGTAAATTACTATATTATTATTTTTGTTTCTGATTTATGTCACTCTGTATAATAGGCTCCAGTTTCATCCACCTCATTAGAACTGATTCAAATATATTCTTTTTAATGGCTGAGTAATATTCCATTGTGTATATGTACCCCATAACATTTACATACACATGTACACACATCACTTCATGGCAAGTAGATGGGGAAACAGTGGAAACAGTGGCAGACTTTATTTTGGGGAGCTGCAAAATCATTGCAGATAGTGACTGCATCATGAAATTAAAAGATGATTGCTTCTTGGAACAAAAGCTATGACCAAACTAGACAGCATATTCACAAGCAGAGACATTACTTTGCCGACAAAGGTCCATCTAGTCAAGGCTATGGTTTTTCCAGTAGTCATGTATGGATGTGAGAGTTGGACTATAAAGAAAGCTGAGCGCCAAAGAATTGATGCTTTTGAACTGTGATATTGAAGAAGACTTCTGAGAGTCCCTTGAGCTGCAAGGAGATCCAACCAGTCCATCCTAAAGGAGATCAGTCCTGAGTGTTCATTGGAAGGATTGATGTTGAAACTGAACTCCAATACTTTGGCCACCTGATGCGAAGTACTGACTCATTGGAAAAGACCCTGATGCTGGGAAAGATTGAGGGCAGAAGGAGAAGGGGACAACAGAGGATGAGATAGTTGTATGGCATTACCAACTCAATGGAGATGAGTTGGGGTAAACTCTGGGAGTTGGTGATGGACAGAGAGGCCTGGCGTGCTGCAGTCAATGGGGTCACAAAGAGTCGGACACAACTGAGCGACTGAACTGAACTGAACACATACATATATGTATGTATGTCAGTTTCAATGAATTAAAAATAAAGGGTGTTTTTCTCATCATGTTATGAAATTAGATGCAGGCTCAGTGGTAAAAGAACCTGCCAAAATGCAGGAGACTCAGGTTCAATCCCTGGGTCGGGAAAATTCCCTGGGAAGGGAAATGGCAAACCACTCCAGTATTCTTGCCTGGGAAATCCCATGGACAGAGGAGTCTGTCAGGGGGTCATAAAAGAGTTGGACATGACTTAGTGACTAAACAAGAACACAACATGTTGATAGGAGATTGTTGACCTTTCTTTTTAGAGAAATCTGCAGGAAATGTTTTAATCACAGGTTATAGTTACAGCCTCCAGAGCATTTGGTGTGCATCTTGATGCTTATATCTGAATGGTACAAGTGGGGCTCAGCTCTGTTTCCCGTTCAGGTCCTCACAGGGTGCCCTTACTAAATGAAGAGCATCATGGTCCATGCGTGGGTTGGAAAAGAATTTCCAGACATGAGGTAGAATCAGAGGAGAATAAAGTTTATTAGAGAGGGAGATGCTGTTAGAACAGTGGGCCAGCTCCAGGGAGAGTCAAACCCTTTCACAGACTAGTAGCACAGAGTCAGACGCTACTGAAGCTACTTAGCAGCAGCAGCAGCAGCCAAATGTTTGTATATAGCCTCAAGACAGAGAAATTCCTACCGGAATGGTGGCATTAGATGATTGTTTGGATGCTAGGCTTCCCCAGTGGCTCAGACAGTAAAGAATCTACCTGAAATGGGAGACCTGGATTCGATCCCTGGGTTGGGAAGATCCCCTAGAGTATGGAATGGCTACCCACTCCAGGACCCACTCCATGGACAGGGGAGCCTGGCGGGCAACAGTCCATGGGGTCACAAAGAGTCAGACACGACTGAGTGACTAACACTTTCTTTCAGCTTAAGATGCTATAGGGTGGGTAATAGGGTGTATATTTTACTTAAGAGTGGTCAGGGAACTGGCAGGTTTAGATCCAGAGACTCATAGCAACAGTTGCTATGGGGTTTGGTCAGTTCTAGAGACTTTTGTCCTGAGACCTTTGTACAGGGCTCCACACCTGTGACCTCGGTACAAGGCTCCACAAAGAGCAGGGTGAAGCCTTCCAGCCAAGGTCAGAGGGATCCATATCCTTCAATAATTATGACAGTAATTATAATAATGAAATTCTAGGTGTGCGTGGGGAGTGGGGTGCCCAAGAGGGAGACTTAAACTGTCATCTGGTTGGTTTCCTCTAAAAGAAGGTCTGTGATATGAGGCACACATTTCTGGAAACCTCCGGAAGACCTGGTTGGCCAGGGAGCTTGCATCATGGAACCAGCACTCCAGCACTTCCCAGCTTCTTCCACAGTTTTATCCCCGCAACTGCCAAACTAATTCAGTTCAAAGGTTTTAATACAATAAGACTTAGAAAGTGATTTTTTAAAGAGATCTAATTCACTTCTATTAATAATGTATTTTTTATACATCTATATGAACCTGAAAAACAGTGCTGCCAAAACCAGTGTTAGGCTTTGAATCTGTGCTTATGGAGCCGTTTCTTTCATTCACCCAGCTCCAAAAAAGTCATTTAAGATACTAAAGAAAACTAATGTAGGAGATAATATGCTTAGACATAAAAATGCCCTGACTGAGCCTATAATAGCTTGTTCTGACCATAAAACGCGGAGGTTAATTTATATGTTCCTAATGTTTATAATAAGCCATTGTATTTATCCATTTTGAACAGGCTTAGCTTTTACATAAAGTTGATTTCTTTGGAAATCTATTCCATTTAAAAGTTGCCATTTATGATATGAACCTGTAATACATTTTATAACCCTAAAAATTGCCATCAGCAACTTCTTTTCATGAGATAATAAACTGGAAACACAGCAAAAATATAATGCCTGTGATCACACAAAGTAACAGGGAATAAAATAAAAACACACACAAGCAAAAATTATAATAATCAAAAATGCTATTAAAGGTACAATAGTTTAGGTCAATCACACAGTAGAAACTCCAAGATTGAGAGCCATGTTGGCGGCAAGGGGGGCAGTCATGAGTACCAGCTCAAAGTGTCATAAATGAATAAAAAAATGACTTGTAGCCTAGCTCGCTGTACATAGTCCCTCGCAAGCTATACTGATGACTGTTTAATTTACTCATTTGCTGTGAAATCAATTCTTTAAGACTGAGAATTTTTTTACTTGTAAGACCAAAAGGACACAAGCTTTGCAATATATAATAACAGCAGCATTCATGTCTATGTGGTAATATTTCTTAGAAATACTCAATAGTATATTCTACCTGGGAGTACAATTATTTGAAACCATTTTAATACCATCTCTTGTGACCTTAAGGAAGACTGCTCAAAGAGTATGCAGAGGCAAGACTGTGCAGAACTGTTGTCTGAAATTATAAGGAGAAAAATCCTGGATGTTCTGGGACTTGACACAAAACACAAGCCGGCAAAACTACTTATAAAGAGGCTTGTACATTAGGGGTATTTTTAGACCAGCCACTGGGCCAGGTTCTGAGGAAAACCATTATGAGCAAGGTGGACAGAGGACCTACCCCTTTTTAGAAAGAAAAGAACTGGAAGGTACGTGTGATTCAGCTCCATAAGTGCTGAGAGAGCAAACGTGCAGGTGAGGCAGGCACTGACCTAGACCTGGGAAAGGGTGCAAATAAAGGAGGGCCTCCAGGAGGAAGTGACAACGAGACTGAGCTCTGAAAGATGAGTAGAAGCTATCTAGATGAAGAAGCAGTGGGAACAGTTTTATGTGAAGACTCAGAGGTAAGAGAGGATGTGGAGCCATGAGAAAATAAACACTCAGCGGGGCTGAAGCCTAGTCTCCTAGATTGCTGAGCGGCAAGGAATGAACCTTGAGACACAGCTAGGGCAGAGGGCATCAAGGTCAGGGTCAGTCTCACTGAGGATGTTTTACCTGAAATAACAAAAAGACTTGGAGGTCCATGTTTCAAAGGGTCTCAAAGTCTGCTCCTATTCTTCCTCTGACTGGAAGTTTGTGCTTTTTCAACTGGTATTTGCCCATCCTCTTACCCACAGCATCCATTTGAGAATCATTTTGCAGTGTACAAATGTGTCAAATCAGTACATTGTACACAGTGAACTTACACAATGCAATAGGTCAATAAAGTTCGGGAAAAAATAAAAATAAATAGAGGGACTGCTCTACAGAAAATGAACCGGAGGAATGCAGGCAAGCTAGGAGGATGGCTGGGAGAGGTTATGGAGTAGTAATGGGATAAATCGTTGGGGCAAAGATGTATTTAGAAGATAGAACCTGGGGCCTGGTGAGAAAGTGGATGTGAGTAGTGAGGAGTAAGAGGTGGGGAGGGATCAAGTGGCTCAAGGTTTCTGATTTAGGCAACTGGACACCTAGTGGTGTCATTCTCTAGGAGAGGAAATATCAAGGAAGAGAAGAAGTTTGGCTTTGACGTGTGGATAAGTTTGGGGCATGTTGAGGTTACATGGAAACCACCTGTAAGCCTTCCAAGGAGAGATGTGCGTTAAGAACCGGCTCCGTGGAGCTGGAGCTCATAATGGAGATGGAGACATGGGAGTCATTGGACTACAGTTGGTGATTGAAATCTTGGGAGAGGATGGTTTCTTCCCGGAAGAATGAGTGTTATAAGAGAAGAGACCTAGGAGATACCTTAAGAATATGCCATGATCAGAGAAAGACGGTCTTGTATCCTAATCCAGGTTTCCTAAGGAGCAAAGTTCCAAAGTAAAGCTATCTAAGTCCCCTATATTCAAACTTTCAAGATGAAAACTTTTAAAGATGCAGATGTGTCCCTGTATGCCAGCTGCTGTATTGTACTACAGTACTTTGCAAGGTACCATACTATAAGATTAAAAATGTTTTCTTTATTTTAGTGTTTAGTTTTTGTGTATTATTTGTGTGAAAAGTATTATAAACCCATTATACTGCAGTACTAAATAGCCAATTGTATTAGGTCCGGGTGCAAACAATGAGCATGTGACTTCCCTGAGATAGAGTTGACCAGTGAGCCAACCAGGCTACTGGGACTCCCATGCAGGAATTTCACTGGAGCAACAGGCAAAAGCCAGAAGGCTGGGACTTCTACATTTTGTGAGCAATAAATGCTGTTTTATTTTTCTAAAGACAGTTTGAGTTGTTTTCTGTCGTTGGTGACCAGAAAACACCTGCTTACACAGGAAGCTGGAAAGGATCCTTTAGGTTTGATGGATTTGGTGACAAAGATTATTGAAACCTTCAGTGATGGTGGTTTTCAGTGGATTGGTGCATACAGAGCTCATTCTTCATCCTTTTCATTCTCTTTCCTCAACCCTTGAAACATAGGATCTACTCAGGAAAGGATGGAGAAAGTCAAGCTAAATGTTAGAGAGCCCACGGGAGAAAGCAGAAATGACAACATGAACAATCGTGGCATCTTGGACTGTGGTACTCTGGATCTTCTCAGGGGAACAGGCGTGCTGCATCATGTAGCTTTTGTAGGATCTCAATGAAACCTTTCAAATTGTTTAAAACATCCAGAGAATGCCAAAAAGATGTGTATTTTTAATGAACCTTCATTTAAATTAATTCTGGTTTCCCACCAGTACCTGCAAAAAGAAAAACATCTTTTTTTGAAAAGAAAAGGAAATACATTTGCAGAATTATTTCCCCTTGGGAAAAAGTGTTTTTTTTCCCCCAGAATAACACTGATACATGTTCTTTTTCTTCAATTTATAATTTAATTTTATTCACATTTTATATTCATATTTGCATCATTAAAAAAGGTGCCACATCTTCTTTACCTTTTTCTGGTTTTAATTGCTAAAGAGACACCTAAGGAATCAAAGAGGAGTAACAGTTTTCAAGTCTTGTCTTGGAGCAGTTTGCATAATGTCTAATATTCACCTCATTAAGTGTCATCGGTAGGATTGTCTCCATGTGGAAGGTTTGGGAGGAATATTACTTGGCAATTTTCATGGCAGCCCAGTAATGTCATTCAGTACTTTATATGAAATTGTCTCATCTAGAACTTTGGCCTTCGATATTCAACTAACCGTCCAAGCTGTCTCTTAAGAGAAGTTAGAATTTAGATCAGTAACATATGATATCACTTACTTGTGGAATCTAAAATAAGACAAAGGGAACTTATCTGTAAAACAGAAACGGACTGGCAGACATAGAGAACGTACCTGTGATTGCCAAGCAGGAGGATGGGGAAGGGGTGGGATGGGAGTTTGGGATTAGCAGGTGCAAAGTAGTATATATAAGACGGATAAACAACAAGGCCCCACTGTATAGCTGTATTTTACATTCTGTTATAAAGCATAACGGAGAAAGATTTTAAAAAGAGTATATATGTATAACTGAATCACTTTGCTATATGCAGAAACTAACACTGCAAATCAACTATACTTCAATTATTTTTTTTTTTTTTTAAAAGGACTTCCCTGGTGGTCCAGTGATTAAGACTGTGCATCCATTGCAGGGGCGTGGGTTCTATCCCTGATCAACGAACTAAGATCTTGCATGCTGAGCAGGAATGGCCAAAAAGGGAAAAAAAATTTTTTTTTTAAAACACACACAATTTAAACCAGTTGGTGAACATTACTTAACAGCTCATACTAACCCTCCTGCAGCTTCGCCAAAGCACTGCCAGACAGATGGACTGAACTATTTGTTCTCAGAGGAAAGACAACCTTTATTTAGAAGAATAAGAAAAGCTTCTGATTCTCAGATGTTAAGATTAAAAGGAAAGCATGAAAAACAGCTAACCTCCTTTCCAATCAAACAATTAGCCAAAGTGTTTCTGAGGAGATTTTTAAGGAGACAGACTATTTGGGATAAACCAGGAATAATAGCGTCATACATGCTGGTTGTTGATTTGAATGCCCCTGCTATAGTGGTGTGGGTGGGTGAGAGCTACCAATACCATTTTTTTTGAGACAATAATTTCTGCCACAGCTTTTCTAAGCTTTATACCTTCCATCATCCAAACAAACCTCTGAGGTGGATACCTTCACTGATCCTCCTTTACAGGGACGGGAACAGCCACAGATGAATTGCTTATGGTCCTACCACTAGTCAGTGCCAGAGCAAGGCTAATTCTCAGGTCTAATATGCAGACCATGCTCTGAACTACTATCTGTTTATAAAATGAGACTGAAGGATCAGAAGGGAGGAATGTGATACTCTTCATTTTGGCACATAGAACTGAATCTCCTGTTGTCACTATGATTTGTGTCCTCTGCAATAGTAGTCCCACCTTGATTTATTCAAGATTCTTGTGCAGGTTTTTTTCTGTTAGATACTTGTGTTAGTCAACTTGAAAAATGAAAGTGTCAGTCTCTCAATCCTGTCCAACTCTTTGTGACCCCATACTCTGTAGCCATGCCAGACTCCTCTGTCCATGGAATTCTCCAGGCAAGAATACAGGAATGAGGAGCCATTCCCTTCTCTGGGAAATATTCCCAACTCAGGGATCAAACCCAGGTCTCCCGCATTGCAGGCAGATTCTTGATCATCTGAGCCACGAGGGAAGCCCATGTTAGGCAGCTTAGGCTGCCTTAACAAGATACCATAGACTAGGTGGCTTAAACAACAGAAATGTATTTTCTCACAGTTTTGGAGGCTCAAAGTCTATGATCAAGGTGTCAGCATAGTTAGGTTCTGATGAATGTCTCTTCTGGCTTGTAGGCAGTCACCTTCTTGATGTTTCCTCAGATGCAGAGAGAGAAAGAGAGAGAGATCTGGTGTCTATTCTTATAATAGTATTAATTCCATCGTGAGGGTCCCATCTCATGACTTCATTTAAGCCTAACTATTTCCTAAAGACCCCCTCTATATATACTATCAAAGTAAAGTTCAGGGATTTAATGTATGAATTTTAGGATAGAACACAATTCAGTGCATCAGTTCAGTTCAGTTCAGTCGCTCAGTCATGTCTAACTCTTGGTGACCCCATGAACCGCAGCACGCCAGGCCTCCCTGTCCATCACCAACTCCCGCAGTCCACCCAAACCCAAGTCCATTGAATCGGTGATGCAATCTAGCCATCTCATCCTCTGTTATCCCCTTTTCCTCCTTCCCTCAATCTTTCCCAGCATCAGGGTCTTTTCAAATGAGTCAGCTCTTTGCATCAAGTGGCCAAAGGATTATAGTTTCAGCTTCAGTACTTCCAATGAATATTCAGGACTGATTTCCTTTAGGATAGAATGGTTGGATCTCCTTGCAGTCCGAGGGACTCTCAAGAGTCTTCTCCAGTACCACAGTTCAAAAGCATCAATTCTTCTGCACTCAGCTTTCTTTATAGTCCAACTCTCACATCCATACATGACCACTGGAAAAACCATAGCCTTGACTAGACAGACCTTTATTGACAAAATAATGTCTCTGTTTTTCAATATGCTGTCTAGGTTGGTCATAACTTTCCTTCCAAGGAGTAAGCATCTTTTACTAATCTAAGTATTGAGGTTTCAAATTAAAAGACCTAAATTTCATTTCAAGGAAATAAAAATTTAAGGGGATGCATAAAGAAGTTATTACAAAAAGTACAGGTCCCAAGGGGCTTCCCAGGTGGTACAGTGGTCAAGAATCCTCTTGCCAATGCAGGAGACACAGGAGACATGGGTTCGATCCCTGGGTTGGGACGATCTGCTGAAGAAGGAAATGGCAACCCATTCCAGTATTCTTGCCTGGAGAATCCCATGGACAGAGGAGCCTAGTGGGCTACAGTTCATAGGGTTGCAAAGAGTTGGACACAACTGAAGCGACTTAGCATGCACACGCACTTATCAAACCTCATGGCTCTCTCTACCATGTGACAGAGAGGATGAAGGATGGCTTCAGGCAGTGGACCTCAGGGAGCAGCTGGCAGCTGAGAGCTGACAGTTGGAGGCTGCCTCACCTGAGCAGTGGCCTTGAGACCACGCAGAGCAGCACGAACCTTCTGCTGCTGATGCTGCTTGCCTTTCTGAACCATGCCTCCCATTGATTCTCCATTATATTCCCTGTTCTCCAATTTAGAAAATCTGACTCAGCAACTTGTTCTGACCTCAGCCTTGAAAATCAGGACATAGATTTCTAAGCTTGAGAATACTTCTGTGACTTGCAGAATTTCTGAAACTTAAGAAAGTTTCTTACTTAAGTAAATTTCTTACTTAAGAAAGTAAGTGAGAGTCATAGAATTCTAAAGTTCTATGTTTGAGGTTCTTCAGTGACTCAGGGCAACCAGCCTCACAAATTAGAACCTCATTTTGTAAACTGAATTGATATTTTAAAATTGTTGTTGTTGCTTAGTTGCTAAGTTGTGTCCGACTCTTTTACAACCTCATGAACCATAGTCTACTGGGCTCCCCTGTCCATGGGATTTTCCAGGCAATGACACTGGAGTGGATTGCCAGTTCCATCTCCAGGGGATCTTCCAACCCAGGGATTGAACCTGCGTATCCTGAATTGGCAAGTGGATTCTTCACTGCTGAGCCACCAGGGAAACCCTATTTGAAAATTATCCTTCCCCAAAGAATGTTATTTCAGGCTATGAATTTGTGAATTGGAATAAGAGTGTTGTTCATGGTTACTCTAAAATGTCTAGCCCAAGCACTCCCCAAATTATAGTTCTCATTCTTCCTATCAGCTCTCTTTTAACCATGGCCCTCAGCAATTTTTTTCTTATTTTAAAGAGAAGCTTGAGAGTGAGGCTTCCTCCAGCTAAGACTGTTCAGGGCATATAGAGAAACTTACAAGAAAAGACAATGAAAGTGGCTAGTAAATTAACATATTACCAAATAATTGATGATTCTATTAAAATTTGTTTGTGTAAGCGAATCATTTTTAAATAAAGGGTATTCTTTGTGTTTTCTAAACTCAAGCATTATAAAGGTCAGTTTCCAAGATATGCTATATGTTGGAACATATTCCAAGCTATACTGCAGTTTATTATGTTTATAACTTTTATTGTTTTGGCTATTTTGTTCAGGCTAGAAACAGTATCTAAAACATTTCGGTGTTCACACTGTCTTAAAGGTCTGCCTAAATACAGAATTCTATCTTTCAAAATTGCTATCTAAGCATGTCTGAAATTTGCTATTATTTCTCAACGGCTGAGAACAGTTTTGTAAATATTTCATAGGTGTACAATGAAACCTCTTAAGATGTCAGAATCCATTTTAGAAACTGAAATAATGTAGTGTAGCATATATTCAATAATATTCACTTTAATAGACTGGTTGGTCAATATTCCACATTTAATTATACTCATTTGGATCCACTTTCCATATGCATTATAGAAGAAGCAAAGCCCATCTTTCTGTGTGCCCACAGTTAATTCTCAATAACAGGAAACTGGGACTCCCACAAATAAGCAAGCAGTCCTCCTTTAATCATCTTTTATGTTCAAAGCCCATCCCCTTACAGTTCATTTCTCCTATGGGTAGAAAGCTGAAAGAAGCACAAGGAGAAACTTTAATGGTCTACATGTTTCATGATCAGTCTGTTCATATCACGGAGGCAAGATCTTTAGGCTGTTCATCGTTCTGTCTGCAGTACCTAAAATATAAAATAGTTCCCCACACGCAGATGCAACGAACTCTCAGTAAATACTTGTTGAATTAGTGAATGGTACCCGCTGCGATCTGTGAAATATACCATGAAGATGGTACACTAGAAAGGACCCCGCAGGAGGACGCACAAGCAGTGCCATTTATTCTGTCTTCTGCCCCTTCTGGGGTGACCTTGACCAAGGCTGTGTCTCAGAGTTTTGAGGTTCCTCATTTGAGGGATCAGCATAAAACTATTGACCCCTTCCCTTGGCAGTCATTAAGCGGCATGAATGGAGACAGCTCTGTAAATATTCAAATAACCAAAAAGACAAAAGAAAACACAATGACGGAAGAGAAGGCAGATCTCTTGGTTTATCTCAGCCATCCATGTGCCTTTCTGTTTATCATCAGCTTTTTAAATTATCTGCATTAATGAAGGGCAGCCAAGGCATGAATAATCCCAAGCCCTTGTGTTTGGCTTTGGAATTAAATTTGAATGTGTTCTGTGTCACATTCAGAGAGTATACTCTCACAAAATTGTGATCATCACTGCAAAGATCCAGTTCGATGGAGCTGGCTTTGGGGTGAACTTGAGACAGCCTCTTAATCTTCCCTTGCCTTAAAGGGATCTTATTCAATGCCCAGACAAGTGACAGCTATGTGGTGAGCATCATAAACACAGCACACCATCCTCTGGCAAAAATTTAATTTGGTCTTGAGGATGTAGTGCAAGATTTTTCAGTAAACTTTGGAAACAGTCGATTTATTTATTTGCTTTTTCTAGCAAGAAATTAATTGAGTTTATCATTGGGGAACTGAGGCAGTAGATGCTCAGAGTTCTAATGTATCACTGCTTGATGCATTATATGCAAATGAAGGTTACTCATACAGATAATTGACTGGTGCACTTTTGAATAAATGAATCTATCACACCATGAAGATATTGAGTCATATATTGAGTCTTTAAAATAAGCCCGGTGTTCATAGGTTCCCTTCCACTCAGTGATTTATCATTGATGAAATATGAGTTTTTGAAGTAGTGCTGAAATAATTTATTTGTTTTCTAGCCTGTGCATTTGTTGATTTGGTAAGTAATTTTCTCCTCCCTGAGCAGCAGTTGGCTGGTAAACTCTTCCTTGAAACTTCAGGAAGTGAAGTATTACCTACTCGTGGCTCTCCCTTCTGCCTCCAGGCTACACTGTAATTCTAACCTGTCCTACTTCGCTGAGGACATATTTTTAAGTGTCAGAGAGTTCTGCATATTTACGCCTCAGTGTGTGTCTGAAATGCAGGGGTTATTCAAGACTCTAAAAATGGAACCAGGATAAAAAGTGAGAGGTCCAGCCCACGTGAGAGGAATATCCCTGTAACCCCTCTCCCATGTGGAATTCATCATTTTTCACCCTCCAACTATCCATTTGGTAAGAAGCCATTCACATCTCCATGGAATCACCTTGACATTGGGCTTGATTATGCCAAGGTCACGACATTAGTACCAGAGCCAAGAGGTAACACAAGGGACACACACTACTTCATCTCCTGGTCCCTGCTAAGCCGGTTTCTGAGATGACATCCTGGGTCTGTCTCTCTGGTCCCCGTGAGTATCAGTGACCTGCTCTGAAGGGTTCACCTTCTCTGCTCTAACACTGAGGTCAGATCTGAGCTCAGGTCCTGGCTCTGGCAGTTACCAGTTGATGGTGTATACCTCACAATGTTTTGTATGGATGAAATGGGATGCTACAAGGGAAATATCCTACAGGCTTGCATGTAAAAACTCTTGATGTTTAATAGCTTAATGTGACTCCTGGGTACGTGGCACCTGTGCTTTTCTGTTGTGATGACAATGGGTTTCTGAGCCTGAGGTTTTCCAGTGCGCTCTGCTGTGCTGGATGGAGCTGGGGACTGCTTCCTTGTGGTCCTGTCACCTATTTGTGCTTAGTCGCTCAGGCATGTCAGTCTCTTTGTGACCCTATGGACTGTAGCCCTCCAGGCTCCTCTGTCCATGGGGATTTTCCAGGCAAGAATACTGGAGTGAATTGCATGCCCTCCTCCAGGGGATCTTCCCAACCCAGGGATCAAATTGAGTCTCCCACATTGCAGGCAGATTCTTTACCAACTGAGCCACCAGGGAAGCCCAAGAATACTGGAGTGGGTAGCCTATCCCTTCTCCAGCAGATCTTCCAGACCCAGGAATCGAACCGGGGTCTCTTGCACTGCAAGCGGATTCTTTACTAGCTGAGCTACCAGGGAAGCGGTCACCTATTTAGTGATACTGATTTCTGGCCTGAGGGTGAGGACACAGTTGGCCCAGTGGTGGGCTGGCTGAGCACCTCAGGGGAGTCTGCCTGCCTAGCTGAACTGGAGCCTCTCCGTGGTTTAGGGGACAACATGGTTTCCTGCAATGGCACCCCATTCCAGTACTCTTGCCTGGAAAATCCCATGGATGGAGGAGCCTGGTGGGCTACAGTCCATGGGGTCACTAAGAGTCGGACATGACTGAGCGACTTCACTTTCACTTTTCACTTTCATGCATTGGAGAAGGAAATGGCAACCCACTCCAGTGTTCTTGCCTGGAGAATCCCAGGGATGGGGGAGCCTGGTGGGCTGCTGTCTATGGTGTCACACAGAGTCGGACACGACTGAAGCGACTTAGCATAGCATAGCATAGCATGGTTTCCTGATTGAGCACAGAAGTAGAGATCCCTTGACCTGGGTTTTAGGCAGGATTTCAGTGCTAATTTGGTGACTGACCTTGAACAAAGCATTTTCCTTCTGTTCTTTCTGTTAAAGGAAAATACTTGATCTTATGGCCACACCTCACAAAGTCTTATTGCTGTTGTGTTGTTCAGCCGCTAAGTCATGTCCAATTCTTTGTGACTCCATGAACTAACTGCTGCCCTCCAGGCTTCCCTGTCCTTCACTATCTCCTGGAATTTGCTCAAGCTCATGTTGCTGAGTCGGTGATGCTATCCAACCATCTCATCCTCTGTCACCCCTTCTCCTCCTGCCTTCAGTCTTTTCCAGCATCAGGGTCTTTTCCAGTGAGTCAGTTCTTTGCATCAGGTGGCCAAAGTATTGAGCTTCGGCTTAAGCATCAGTCCTTCCAGTGAATATTCAGGGTTGATTTCCTTTAAGATTGACTGGTTTGATCTCCCGGCAGTCCAAAGGACTCTCAAGTAGTGGACGTTAACACAATATCTGGAGTAGATTCAGAAGGAAACACCACTGAACACACCATTAGTTTTATTGTCTATGATTAATTATGTATGTGGATAGTGAGGAGGTATCCGCATGTGAGTTATACATTATACATTTAAAAACTAAACCTTTTTCTTTCCTTTCTTAGAAAAGTAAAGAACCTAATTATGCTTGGCCTTACATTAGTAGAGATTATGACCTGAAAAACTTTATTGGGAGGCATTTTGGAAGCTTTAATGTATCAGGCAAATGTGATATCAAAACTGCTAGTGAAATGATTAAAGGCAGATCTCATAGTCCAGGACAAGAGGCAAATGTGATCAACTGTTCTTTATTCACAAAAAAGAGGAATCTACCAAAGATAGTTAGAGATGAAAGGTTCAGGGTCTTAACCTGATTCTGGATGTGGGCGTGTATAGTAAATAGTCACTCAGACACTATGCAGACCTGTCTCTGGAGGCTTTCCTCCACATCTTCCATGACCACATCCCTCCAAAAGAAGAGAGAAGACTGGATGACAGGGAGAGCTGCCAGGGTCATCCAGCTCGAGCGTCTCTCCATGGGACTCCACTGGGCATCTGGGGACGTCTCTCTCCCCACCGACTCCTGGGCGATGTGCACACAGTATTTCTGCCTCCTTCTAGTGCATTTCCAGATGCTTAGCAGAGGCAACAGAGGAAAACAGGAGCTCCGAAATTTAGGATCGTAACAAGCACACTTACATTACCCAATGAGTTGACAACAGATTGGAAGCGTGGGTACCATCTTCCAGGTCGGTCAGCTTTCCTTCCTGGTCAGCGGCTCATGCTTTGAGCTGGACCTTCCCCTGTTTTCTTTCCCTGACTCCTTCCCAATCAGGCTGGGCAATCTTGAGCTGTTATGACTGTTGAGGACAGTCATGCCCTACTCTGTCTGAGCCTCAGGCCACCACTTGGGTCTGAAGCTGCTCTTCTCAAGGCTACAGGACCTCCAAGTGGACAGTTTGCTTGTTAACATACTGGGTTCATAAGAACAAATGAATGATGCTCTTTTATTTTCTCTTGTGATCTGCTCTTCACCAGCCTCTGCTTCCCCGGGCAGGGCCAAGGAGGTGGGGCAAATGGAAATTTAGCAGCCCCTCAGTTTATTTCAGTCCAAGTCATCGCTGCTGGGTAAATATCCACTGACGCAGCTTCATCCTACAGACCTGTTCCTCCGCAGCCTCTACTGCTCCTCACCCAGGTGGCTGCTGTCTGAAGGGACAGCGTCCCATCCTCCTGATGTCCAGTTGATAGGAGAGAGGCCCTGGCCTGGCACGAGGTGCTGGCTGGTCACCTTCACCGGCCCCTAGCCCTGACTGTCCTCTGGCTGGTCTCTGCTGAAATTGGTGCATCTGTCTTAACCAGGAAGTCCTGCCTGTGTTCCTTCTCAGGCCCTGCTGGTGTAACTCCCTATGTGATTACTCAACCAGGCCCTGCCCCTGGGAGCCCAGCACCCCCCACTGCTGAGCAGACCCCTCTCCACTCTGACTAGTGCAATTCAAGGTCAAGGTCAAGGTCATTTGTGTGAAGCCTGAGGGGCCTGTCCATCAGCCTTTGGATTCAGGATCTCTTTGCTCGTACTAAAATGAACCCACCTGAACTCCCAGCTCTCACAGCTCCCCTCTCCCAAGAGGAAACTGTAATTTCTGGTGTCTTCCATACTACACAGGAGCCCGGGTCAGTTGAGGAACATTAAGCCAGCCCCACTCCCTGTCCACACACTCTGAGCTATCACATTTACCTGATGTGGTTTCTACAGATTGCAGGCTTGCTCCACAGTCTTCCCAGGCAATTCGAACGAGGGGTGGACAAAAGCATCTCAACTCCGTTCTCTGTCAACATCCTCAACATCTTCCCAGCCAGAGATGATGTACAGCCTCTTTCTCAGCTTCTTCGAATATGTGTTTAGGACTTGCCTGGCAGTACAGTGGATAAGAATGCACCTGCCAAGGCATGGAACATGGGTTCGATCCCTGATCCTGGTTTAAAAAGATCATACATGCCTCAAAGCAACTAAGCCCAATGAGCCCGTGAGACACAACGACAGAAACCGGTGCGCCCTAGAGCCCATTCTCTACAAGAGAAGCCGCCACAGTAAGAAGCCCTCGCACCACAACTAGCATAGCCCCTGCTCTCCACAACTGCAGAAAAGCCCACATGCAGCGACGAAGACCTAGCGAAACTAAAAGTAAAATTATTTAATTTTTTTAAAAAATTTAAGGAGATGGAGAAGGAAATGGCAACCCACTCCAGTATTCTTGCCTGGAGAATCCCATAGACAGAGGAGCCTGCCAGGCTACAGTCCATGGGGTCGCAAGAGTCGGACATGACTTAGTGCACGGTCTCACCCTAGAGATCCTGCCACATATACCACAAAAACCAAACATCCCCACTGACCTTGGCCCCACTGTTCCAATCACTCCCAGGTGGGAATTCAGGCACATGTCCACAGAGGTCACAGACAACCTACATATGGTTCTGTTATGTTCCGTATATTACCCTTTCATGTCCCAAGGAAGACATTTTCTCTTAGAGATTTTCATTTAGTGTATCTTTAAAAAATCTTGTATTAAACTTGCCTCCATCTTTTTCTTGGGTAAGGACAACCCAGAAATGGCCCTTTTGTGTCTGTGATGTTGCCATTCACAGCTTTCTTGATAGGCCTAGTACAATCTTGAGAACAGGGTTGCTGTATGCTGAAAGTCAGACGGTAGCTCTTAGCTTTGCCTATCTTAGGTAGTTATGCTGTGCATTTTTTATTGGTGTACCATGTTTGATTTGTCCCTAATACCTTTGAAGTTTTTCTGAGAAATAATGCAACATGAACTTATTAAAATACATTTTAAGCCTTTAAAAAAATAATTAAAAAAAATTAAGGAGAAAAATGTGTTTGTTTGTTTGTTTTGAGGAAAAACACACTTTTTCCTCATCACCCCAACCATTGCCATCCAGCTGGGACTGACTCCACAATTCTACTGTGGTTTTTTCCCCTCTTTCATTTGGAAGTTACGCTTCTTTTATTACGTTTCTCTCTGGAGTCGTCTTTTCCCTTTACCCTCAGACAGACCTGATATCCATTGATCTTCAGACTCTTTTGAATCATTCATACAATAGATTTTTATGGAGTTGCACTTTGTTCTTTGTGCTGGGAATTAAAAAAAGTTAATAGGAAATTCTGCCCTTGTAACATTTACAATCTGGTGAATAGCCCAAAGTTATTTTTATTTCACTTTTATGAAATATTTAAGAGATTGGTTAGTGCATTCATGCAAAATTCTTTGGACACCTACTACAGGCAAAACACATTGGGAGACATTGTGTGAATGTGCTCAGAAGACTGTTCAGTGATGAATAAACACTGTCTTTCTTCCTCATTCTTGGTCCATTTTTCTTACTGAGTTTCCACAAAACCTGGGGCTCCTGATATTACTCTGACTTCCTAGCCTGGCCATCTCTGTCTCCTGTGATGGATCCTTTCTCCTTTTTTTATATTTTAAGTCAGGGTTTCTCAGCTGGAGTTCCCCAGAGCACAAAGCCCTGATGGCCAAAGGCATCTGTGGATGTAACCTCTCCTTTATGCACCTCAAATGGATTAGTTAGATGCCGTCCTTGGGATGGAGAGAATACACCGTAACAATTGTCTGTGTTCTCTGGTTTATATGAGGAACTCCAGTTGAGAAAGGATGCTCTAAACACCAGGGTGCCTTGAAGTTCAGTCCCTGGCTCTTTTCTCGTCTCTTGAGTACACTTACTGCTTAGACGAACTTATGCTGATGACAACCAAAATTTCTCAACTCCAACCCTCTTTTTCTTTTCAATAATTTTATTTATTTGTTTTTGGCTGTGCTGGGGGTTTGTTGCTGTGCAGGCTTTTTTTTTTTCAAGTTGTGGCAAGTGGGGGCTACTGTCTAGCCACAGTGCGTGGGCTTCTCATTGTCGTGGCTTCTCTTGTTGCAGAGCATGGGCTCTAGGGCACACAAACTTCAGTAGCTGCAGCGTGGGGCTCAGAAGTTGCAGTTCCCAGGCTCTAGAGCACAGGCTCAGTAGTTGTGATGCACCAGCTTAGTTGCTCTGAGGCGTGTGGGATCTTGCTCAATGAGGGACTGAACCCATATTTCCCGCATTGGCAGGCGGGTTCTTTACCACTGAGCCACCAGGGAAGCCACCCCCCGACACACACACACCACCACCTCTCCTTTTTATTCCAGTAACTTGAAATCCCCATTTGAACCACTATTAAGATCTTTCGACTCTCTTAAGAGTGTCACTAGGGACACTGAGGAACTGGTTATAAATGTAGACTCTCAGTCTCTGCCCCACAACTGTTCAGTCAAACGTCTGCATTTTAACCAGATCCCCAGGTCCACATGCAAGTTTGAGAAGTGCTGGAGGAAAACATTTGAAGCCTAATATGCCCTAAAGACGATCCTTCGTTTTCTCTTGCTCCTCCTCAGATGTGCTCAGAGATTTCCCTTCTATGAGTCTGAAGCTCTTTTAGAGCTTACCATTTATTTGCTTATTATTTTCTGACTCACCAACTTAAAGAACACAACAAATTGTGACTTTCATCTAAAAGAGGATTTCCTTTAGATTTAATGAAGCTTGTTTCAGGAATCCTCACTGCCCAGGCCCCTTTCAAGGTGCTGGGAGGAGTCCTAGCAATATGCTCACATTATGTTTCACTAAAGTTTGCAAAGTCATTTGTTCCAATTGTTTAAGACCACAATCTCCTTTCACTTATAATTTTGCCACATTTTTGGGTGGCAGGACGAATTTGGAACAGATGGGCATTTTGGCCAACCTGGTACTATTTTTTCAGATTCCACATAGAAGGGATATCATATGATGCCTGTCTTTGTCTCCATCTCTTTAAATGCCAGAACAACCGGACTGGCATCCACAACCATTTTCCCTGGTGGCTCAAATGGTAAAGAATCCACCTGCAATGCAGGACACCTGGGTTTGGGCCCTGGGTTGGGAAGATCCCCTGGAGGAGGGCATGGCAACCCACTCCAGTATTCTTGTTTGGAGAATCCCATGGACAGAGGAACCTGGTGGGCTATAGTCCATGGGGTCACAAAGAGTCAGACACGACTGAGTGGCTAAGCACAAACACACAGTATAAATAACCATAGACGTCTTCTCTAAGGAACTGCTTCTATTCAGTCTCTGTGCCTTAGATAGCATTGGCATAAATACTTGAGATAAATACTACTAGACCCAATGCTTTAGAATTCTACACAAAGCACAAGGCAGTTATTATACTGTTAACTCCTTAGCATTCTGTGTCTGTCTGAGACTGCAGGACTTTGCCTTGGGATCCGTGGATCTATAGTTCCTATAGTGAAAATGTGTGCTGCTTTGGCTAGCCAGGAGGTGGTCCCCTCCCCTCTGCCCCACAACAGTGCCTCAGTTTTCTTTTGGAAATGGACTTTTCTGTGGCTCAGTGATAAAGAATCTGCCTGCCAATGTAGGACACACAAAAGACATGGGTTTGACCTCTGGGTCGGGAAGTTCCCCTGGAGTAAGAAATGTCAACCCACTCCAGTATTCTTGCCTGGGAAACCCCATGGACAGAGGATCCTGGCGGGCTACAGTCTATGGGGTTGAAAAGAGTTGGACATGACAGAGCGACTGTGTGTGTACACGTGCTGTAATGTATGTTCCTATTAGGAGGAAATGGTTGTAGATTTTTAAATCCCAGGGCTGGAGTTCTAGATAAGTTAAAATATGGGAACTGTGGGTCCTATTCCCTGATTTTTGTCCTTCTGTAATTTTCTTGGTTTCCATCTAAGTCTAGTCCCTAATCATCTATCATTTCTGGAAGACCCCACCTCATGCACATACACACAGAAATACCTTTCCAAATAAATGTTTTACTCAAGTATCTAGATTTATCTTGCCTCTAAATTTTGGTAGATTAATCTTGCTTACTACCAAGAATCTTAATTATATTGATGCCATGATTCTGAATTTATATATATATATTTTTTAAAAAAATAAGCAAAACCCAAATAAGTGGGCACATGTTGGTCTCGGTCCTCCAACACTGAACATTTACAATTATTTTTGTGCAGGAAGAGCAGTGTGATGAATGTTGTCATGTAGAAAGGGAGCTTGGTCTAGTGGCTTTCGATAGATTCATGTTATTTTCTTCTAGACTCTCATCTTTTCAAAGATGTTTTAGTGTGCTGTCTTCATTTACACACACTTGAAACTTTTAAGTTTATGTGGGAGTCCAGTCACTCATGATGAGAGCAGATAAGAATGCATCTTACTTCTCTTTGTGAGTTGAGATTTTTGAGAGCCTGCCTGACATTTTTTTTTTTTTTTTTTGCCTTAAATAAAAAATCTACTTATGCCCAAGAACTTCCTGTTATATCTTTCAAGTGCTTTCGAAAATAGTTTAAGACTTAGGTGTTTAAAACTGAAATTTTTATGCAAAAATTTTATTGACTTTTGAATACAGACAAGTAAGCACCATATAAATCTCTTCCTAATAACATCAGACAGTTGCTTAAGTGGGGTAGAATCATTTTGGAAGAATACTAGGGAGCTATGTGGCTCAAAATTGTATGTATTTTTATCAGGGTTTTATTTTAAAAGCTGACAAAATAAAAATTATTTATGATGGCACACCAGTTACTTTTCTATGTCAGGGCCCTTTGTTTTGCAAGTAACATAAAATTTAACTAACCTAAATGAGAAGAAAGAATTCATTGGCGTTTATAACTGAGATGTTGCACATGGGTCAGGCTTCAGTCACATTTTGATTCTTGTGTGTGCTGTCGCTCAGTCATGTCCGACTCTTTGCAACCCATGGACTGTAGCCAGGCTTCTTTGTCCGTGGGATTTCCCAGGCAAGAATATTGGAGTCGATTGCCATTTCCTCCTGGGGGGGTTTTTCTGACTCAGGGATCGAACTCAGTTCTCTTGCCATCTCCTGCATTGGTAGGAAGGTTCTTTACCACCTGGGAAGCCCTGTTTGATTCTTGGGAGTATAAGATAACTGGGGTCCTGACTCTGCGTTTTCAGATGTCTCTTAGTTTTTCCCTACTTTCCTGGTGTTTTCTTCAGAGCGGCTTCCCTTGTGGTAGAAAAGAGCGGGTACAGCAGTCCGTGGCCTGAGATCCACTCTCCACATCATCTAAAGGGAGGCATCCTGCCTTTGTCTCACAGTTCCAAGAAGACCTGGGATGGGCTCACTCAACTGGATTGGGTCACATGTCTGCAAAAACCAATCACTGAGTTAAGGAGCATGCTGACTGACTTTTCCCGGTCATGTGTCCCAAACCAGTGCAATGGGCTTGGCTTCTCCAAAATCACATGAATCCCCAAAAGCAATTACTGGGAAAGAAGTGAGGAAGAAACAGACAAACCATAGGCAACCAGCAAGTGTCCAGTCATCCCTCCTCATCTTGCCATCGCAGATGAGGAACAAGAACTGCATGTCGACATGTGCTGCAAGGCTCAGCCACACCATCCATCGCTTTGTTCCTAGGCATCTAGTTCTCCCCCTGTACTCTCCTCGTCACATCCTGGACTAAGCTGTTAAGACATGTAGGCTCCACACGCAGCTTCTCCACGGGCTTCCTGGAAACTCCGGGAAGCCGTGTGGTCTTGGTCCCGCTTTTGTCTGGGAATAAAGTTAATTTATTTTTCATGTGAATGTTTCTGAGTTTCAGTCTGTTCGGTTGTGAAACGAGGTTAAGAATACATAACCCACCTACCTCAAGTGATTATCATGCACATTGCTGTTGTTGCTGTTTAGTCCCTAAGTCGTGTCCGACTCTTTTGGGGCCCCATGAACTGGTGGGTGAGGCAGGAGATGACTCTGGCCTGGCAGGAGATTCTCATGGAGGTGGGGCAGGGGGTGCATTCCATCTTGGTCTCCATCAGTCGACCACAGTGAGGATAACCATGCCTTCTAGTAATAACCTATGGACTCTGATTCTGAATTCATTTTTAAATGAGAAAAGAGAGGATTTATTTGACATCGTTCTTCCTATGATTCTGTCCGTTAGCTTTATTTATTTAAAGTACCCACCCACAAAGAATGCATTTCCTGCCATTCTGTTGCAATCATTCTTGGGAGGAGACTGCCAGCATGAAGGGAGGTTTTCAGCTACCCTCATTGGAACTGGAAGAGGAATGTACATTCAGAAATTGCCTCTTCCATGCCAGGCAGAGTGCCAGGGTTTGCATGGAGACTAATGATGATGCTCACAACTCTCTTGTGAGGTAGCTCAGTAACCCTGACCCCCACTTTACAGAAGTTCAGAGAGGCTAAGTCACAACACAAGAATATGAAGTTAATAAGTGGAAGCATAGGAATTTATACCCAGATTTGCCTGACTCCAAAGAACATGCTGTTAGATTAGAAAAGAACAGGTACTTAAAGGTCAGTTGCTTAGTCATGTCCAACTCTTTGGAACGCCAGGACTGCAGCAGGCCAGGCTTCCCTGTCCTTCACTATCTCCTGGAGTTTGCTCAAACTCATGTCCTTTGAGTCAGTGATACCATCCAACCATTTCATCCTCTGTCACCCTCTTCTCCTTCCTTCATCCTTCCCAGAATCAGGGTCTTTTCCAATGAGTCAGCTCTTCATGTCAGGTGGCCAAAGTACTGGAGGCTTCAGCATCAGTCCTTCCAATGAATATTTAGGGTTGCTTTCCTTTAGGATTGACTGGTTGAATCTCCTTGCTGTCCAAGGGACTCTCAAGAGCCTTCTCCAACACCACAGTTCAAAAGCCTCAATTCTGCAGCACTCAGCCTTCTTTATGGCCCAACTCTGACATCCATACGTGACTACTGGAAAAACTATAGCTTTGACTATACGGACCTTTTACACATGGTAGTGTATATATGTCAATCTTAATCTCCCAGCTTGTCCCACCCTTCCCTCCCTGCCCTGTGCCCACATGTCCATTCTCTACACCTGTGTCTCTATTCCTGCCCTGGAAATAGGTTCATATGTACAGTTTTTCTAGATTCTGCATATGCATTAATATGCAATACTTGTTTGTCTCTTTCTGACTTACTTGCAGCAGGAAATGGGATTATTAACCCTTTATCTATAATGAGTAACTGGTTTATTAAGAAAAAAAAAGAACTGGGTTATAAAAATAAAACTCTTGTTTATCAATTATTGTTCCAAATGTGCTCTGTTGAACCCTGCCTTTCCTACTCATTCAGTGAGCCAATCTTAAAATCATGGTTAGAATCCTTAAGTTTTCAGTTTTATTTGGCAATTAAATCAGTCACTTAGAGTTCTTAAAAATTCAGAGTCTCATAAACATTTTATAGCTCTTTTCTCCCTTCTGCCCTGCCCTCCATTACGTGGAGTGGAAGGATTTTAGTCTGGCTCTCTCAAGACTCTCCCATGTGTATGTCACAGAGGTTGGTTTAGGGAGAAGAGGTGCATACGAGAGGGATCTTCATGGACTGCCTAGGGTGACGTCCCATTTCCTTTTTGGATGGTCACACCGGCTTGTACGTAGTTTGACAAGGATGGATGGAGTGTCTCTAACAAGCCTCACTGATAAGGGTCCCATTCCTAGCAGACCCCTAGGCGTGAAACATGTGAGATATGACCTGATCTCCTGACCCTCCCCCGCTGGCAGCTTTACCCTAATTCCCCCGAAGTATGTGTGGTACTTCCCAATCTCCTCTGTCATCCACCGCCAACCTGAGGCCCACAGGCACGCTCAGGATCCATTTCAAGAACTGTAAACTCAGGAGTGCTCGAGGGGAAAGAGAAGGAAGGTGATCAGGGACCCAGCTCTGCCAGTGAAACCCCCATGTTTTCTCCCTTTCGTGTGTTCTTCTCCTCCCCCACAGGAAAGAAGTGTCAGACTTCCTTTCTTGTAGGCATGTCTTTACAGAGCTATTTCCTTGGAACTTTCCTTCCTCAGATCGAGGGAAGCAAAGTACCTCTTGCCCCAAACCTTCCAATCTCTGCTCTCCTGACAAGGTGATCGTTCTCCTTTCTGTCACCTTGTTAACTGCATGTAGGACTTGGTGGGAGGAGGAATATAGAGTGAGTTCTGTGGAGCCAACCCAGCAAAACTTTAGATGGGGATAGCTGGCCCGGCAGCTGACAGCTCTATGAGAGACGGATGTAGGGCTACCTGTACCCACCTTTATTCTCAAGTGTGGGACAGGAAGGCAACATACTATTCTGCACTAACTGCCTCAAGTCTGAATGTACTGGAAACATCGGTACCAGGGTGTCAGGCTGCTGTAAAGGCTCCTACCTCCAGTGAGGGTTTTCCTTTCAGGCAAGCCTAGGCCCACCATTAGTGAGATTTATGACAACATGTGGGAAAGGATTTTAATACCCTCTCCATACGGGGAATATAGAGTTTAAACTCAGCAGAGCTCAAGGGAGCAAAATGGACTCATGAAGACTGAGACTTGGGTGAGATTTTCTATTGTTGTTTAGTTACCAAATCATGTCTGACTCTTTTGCAACCCTATAGAATGTAGTCCGCCAGGCTTCCCTGTCCGTGGGATTTCCCAGGCCAGAATACTGGAGTAGGATTGCCGTTTCCTTCTCCAGGAGATCCTCTCGATGCAGGGGTCAAACCTGCATGTCCTGTATTGACAGGCAGATTCTTTACCACTGAGCCACCAGGGAAGCCCTGAGACTTTTATGTGAATCTCTATTATTATGCCATTTAGTTTAGAAAAAAATCATATTAAAAAGTCTTCAGTCCTCATTTTTAGTCAGTGACTTAAAAAAGTACCCTCCTTTTTATTCAGTTTCATTAACTTTCTATTCCTCGCAACAGAGAAAATTGAATTTAATAAGCTTTAATTCTTTATTTCTGAAGCATCTCTTTGGTTCACTCACTTTTGAAAATTGATCAATAACAATCACTTTAAATAAATCACTGAGACTTCCCTCATTCTTTCCTTTTAACACAGCAAGTTCAAGAACATTAATTTCTCTTTGCTTATCCTTTTACTCAAGTGGGAAATTTTATTTTTTCTAAGCGTCCTTGCTATTCGCGGTCATATGACATTCAGACACTTGTCCTGAGAGGTTTAATTTAGTGCCTAATGAAATCAGTACAAAGGATATCTTCAAAACTGTATACAAATTCCCCTGCTCTCTGAAACTAGAGGCTTACTAGGAAACCCTTCATAAGGTAAAATGCTGTAAAGTGAAGGAGCTATCACCTTAGGACATGTCTTGATAAAGCACGGGTGTTCACAGACATGGTTCAAAGCTCTGGCAGCTAGATGCTGAGAGGCTGAGTATGGTCCCCAGGAAGGACTGTGGCAGAGCCATGCTCGCTGCTCGGGGTACCCGCTGCCTCCACAAGCTCTCGTTCTTGTGCTCAGTCACTCAGTCGTGTCTGACTCTTTGCAACCCCAGGGACTGTAGCCCGCCGTGCTGCTCTGTCCATGGGATACTCCAGGCAAGGGTACAGGAGTAGTTGCCATTTCCTTCTCCAAGGGATCTTCCCAACCCAGGGGTCAAACCCATGTCTCTTGTGTCTCCTGCATTGGCAGGTGGGTTCTTTACCACTGAACCACCTGGGGAGCCCCTGCAAAGGCTCAGCTCACTGCTGAACAAAGGCTGAATACTTCCTCTTTGGACATCTTTTGGCTCGCAAAAACAAGTACTGGTGTAGGTCTTTCATGAAAGCAAAAATGGCATAAAATGAATCTTTGAAAAGTGGGGGGGCTCCTGTATTTGAAGAGGTAAGCTTCTCTACCTGGTGAGGTGAGGAGGAAATGACTTATCCCAATGCTGTGACTGCTAAGTCTTTAGGATAACCTGTTCTCATGCTTGGCTGCTCACTTAAACCAGGAGCTTCTTGTCAGCATTATAATCCCTTTGCCTCTTCTGTTTCCCTTCTCCAG
The DNA here is from genome assembly GCA_935064755.1 of Tragelaphus eurycerus. NCBI lineage: Eukaryota > Metazoa > Chordata > Mammalia > Artiodactyla > Bovidae > Tragelaphus > Tragelaphus eurycerus. Next base: position 1,077,096 of record CAKXYN010000096.1, read on the forward strand.
AACTCTGCTCAGGAACCTACCCCATATCCATAGCCACACTACTCTAAGAATTCATTACATTTAAAAAAAAAAAAAAAAAGAACAGTGGTGGTCGTGGAAGCCTTAGTGGTGAACCACTCAGCCCTCCTTTAAGAGACAGTTTGCCTTAAAGAAGCCACTTAGCCGGCTGCCTCCAGTAGTCACCAGTTCAACATCTGCTTGGGGCTGTGTCCCTTTCAACCTGGGGTCACCCAGTACCTTCTTTGGCTAGCATGCCTGGACGCTCCTCACAGACAACATTTTGCTGGGTTTTCCTATCTCCTCACAGTTTTACCTGAAAACGGATGTGGTCTCTTGTATTCTCAAGCCCCTTACGCCCTTTTTGGGGTGGTTCTGCTTCCAAGAAGCAGAAAGCTGCAGGGTATCTTTCTCTGAAGTTATCAAGTAAGTACTTCGCTGGTCATTAAGCAGTCTACACTTTGTTCATCTAATTCTAATTCACCAGTCTGGATTATCCTTTTCAAACCAGTGGGGGAGCTGTGATCTTTTTTTTTTTTTTTTAAATCTTTCTTTCACATATTTCATCTGTGCCCCTAAGCTTCCAGCTTCCCCTAAAGGCTTAGGCTTTTGAAAACAGAAAAGCCAAAAGATAGCAGACTTTCCAATTGTTGTTCTGCGTATCCTTCTCCTGGGGCAACAAGCACAATAGCAACCATCTGCTTTAAAAAGAAAAGAAAAAGGGAGAAATGCCAAATGGGGGAAGAACTGTATTATTCTCCCACTTCAGCATATGGCTAGACAGTAAATTAAAGTTTGAGTACGGAGAGGAACATTAGAGTTTTTCCAATTCAACTTCCTTTCCTGTCTTCTCTACTATATGTTCCTGACAGGTGGTCAGGCAGACTCCATAATTCCAGTGCCAGAGAATTCAGTTCCTCATGAGAGTGCACCCCAGAGTTGTCGGACTTCTTAGAAAAGTCACACTTAAACTGAGTTGGCATCTTTTTTCACTCAGAGCAGCATCGGAGAAAGTCTGTCATTGTCCAAGTAATAGTGACCTTAGACCCAAACAGACAGAGATGGTTCAGATAATCTCTGTGAACTTCCATTTCTTCATCTTTACAAGGGAGCTGATAATGTGAATCTTTCAGAATCATAAGGAAGATTAAAGCAGATAAATAGGCATAATTACCTAGTAGAGTGTTTGTCATGGTAGATGCTTGCTGAATATTATTTCCACCCAATAACAGTCAAAACTCATTCACTGGCGCAACATTGATTTAGCAAATTTATCTTATTCCAAACCATGGACTAGAGACTTCCCTGATAGCTCAGCTGGTAAAGAATCTGCCTGCAATGCAGAAGACCCTGGTTTGATTCCTGGGTCGGGAAGATCGGCTGGAGAAGTGATAGGCTACCCACTCCAGTATTCTGACCTGGAGAATTCCATGAACTGTTTAGTCCATGGGGCCGCAAAGAGTCAGACAAGACTGAGGGACTTTCACTTTCATCTTATTCCAAACCATGAACTAGAGACATTGGTAATATAGCAGAGAATTCAAAAAAAAAAAAAAAAGAGTGGCTACCTTGTCTTAAGGAGGTACAATGTATCCAAAATAAACATCAAATTACCAATGTTAGAAGTGCTATGACAGAAAACACCAGGATACACAGAGAGCACAGAAAGGGGATCATGAAGAGCAAGTTCACTTTCTGTTGTGCACACACCCCCTCATACACACACAAAGCTTAATGTATTATCTTTCTCCACAAAGTTTTCTTATCTCAAGAATAAACATTTCAGCACTGTCATCCATTTTTCAGATAGCATGGTTATGAGATGGCTTGGTTTTTCCTGTTAAGATGTGGAACACTATTATTTAAACCTAATAAACAATTTGTATTATTTACAATTCCTTTTCATGTTTTTAAGTCCCTTTAAACATGTCAAGTAACAACTGCAACATGCGTTCTTTTTAGATTTTGCACATTCTGTTATCAGTTTTCTGGCATCTGGTTGCCTGGTCTTCACACTGAGAAACACACAAACAAAAGCAAAAAAGGGAAAACAGATACTAGGAGGTGATGAGGAAGAGAGAGTGGAGAAGGCTCCTTGGCCTTGTTCCCCTTAGGATCCCTCTGGCCACTGTAAGCACCTCCTCCTTAGGGGCTGACTAGAAAAGGGCCCCAGCTACAAGTCTCCGCCAGCAGGGCTCCTGCGCCAAGTGGTCCCCTCCTGACCTCACACATCCACCAGCAGCTACAGCGACGAGGGGCAGAGTTTGACAAGGCAAGCATTTGTCCCCGAAAGAGCAAAGAAACGTCAGCCTCCCTCCATGAGTAGCTGTGGCTCTTCTCACTGTCTCCCTTGAAAGCCTCCTTCTCTGAAGTACAAGCTGTTATGCCGAGGCAGATTTACAGTCTGGGACATTTTCCAAACTTCGCTGAAAAGCACGAGGTATTCGGCCACTACGCCTCCACAGAGGCGTCCTTCTCTGTCTCGGGCTGCCAGACAGGCAGCACTGGGCAGTTGTCTAGGAGCCGGATGGGGAGGAACCCAGACTTGGGACAGGGGTGCCCCCAGCCAGTCCCTTTCTCTGTTTGAAGCACCAAGAAGGTTTTCCCTGACAGCTGCATGCATTTCACGGGAGCCAAACATTCCACTGATAGGGCAGCTGCTTGGATTTGTCTGAATAAACTGCATTCTGAAAGGGGCAAAGTCCTGAGCATCAGAGCACAGGGGGGAGGTGACGCCATCTTTGCTAATGGAGCCACCCGTTTCTGTTGTGTTCGCTGATGCTTGGGACCGTATAATAACCAGAAACCAGGGGCTAAATTACCAAGATAAGGCTGTGTTCCCCACACTCATACGGGAGGGTCTCAGACACATAGCCCCTGCCGTCTTATCACAGATGACCAAGTCATCCAACTCCCAGAGGCCTTTAAAAACCTTCCCTAAGTCTAAGTATCTTAGACTTCCACGGCTTCAAGTAGGTAGTTCAATGTTTGCTTTATTTTCATAAGAAGCGCTTGAAGCTAAGTAGCTTCTCTACCTGGTCTTACACACCATCCCTTCCTCCAGGGAAGTGTTTTCAGCAAGGAGGCAGGTGTTATGGTAAAGAGACTGACTCAAGTGCATCTTGGAGGGTCCTCAGTGCTTGGCTGGGGAATGTAAGAGGGTGAGGTATGCTCATCCCATTGTGTCTGTTCGAAACCTATTCCACGTGCACGAAGACAAGCTGAGCTGGGAGTGGGGGCTGATGCAGTGGTGGGGGCTGTCACCATGGGGGTGAGGGGATTGAAAGGAAACAAGGGGCTCTTGAATGTCTTCCTGGAGATTTCCAAATGTCCCTAGATCTCAACAGTTTTTAAACTTTAACCGTAAGTTTACGATTTTGTTGTTGGTTTGTTTGGGAGTTTTATCCAAAGAAGAAAAAGAAAATGGTGTATTTAAAAATGTTAAATTCTTAACAAGTCCATCAGACCCTGTGTGTTCTGGGTTTTATGGTGGCACTAGTGGTGAAGAACCCACCTGCCAATGCAGGAAATGTAAGAGATGTGGGTTTGATCCTTGGATCAGGAAGATCCCCTGAAGGAGGGCATGGCAACGCACTCCGGTGTTCTTGACTGGAGAATTCCATGGGCAGAGGAGCCTGGCGGGCTACAGCCCATGGGATCACAAAAAGTGGGACACCACTGAAGTGACTTAGCCTGCACACAGTGCTTCATTTTAGGCCACTTGCCTCGAGTGAAGCAAAGAGACCACAGTTGACCCTTGAACAAGGTGGGAGCTGGGGGCACTGACTCCAGTGCAGATGAAAATCTACCCTTAAAACTTTTCAGTTCAGTTCAGTCGCTCAGTCATGTCCAACTCTTTGCGACCCCATGAATCGCAGCATGCCAGGCCTCCCTGTCCATCACCAACTCCCAGAGTTCACTTAAACGCACATCCATCGAATTGGTGATGCCATGCAGCCATCTCATCCTCTGTCGTCCCCTTCTCCTCCTGCCCCCAATCCCTCCAAGCATCAGAGTCTTTTCCAATGAGTCAACCCTTCGCATGAGGTGGCCAAAGTACTGGAGTTTAAGCTTTAGCATCATTCCTTCCAAAGAACACCCAACTCCCCCAGAACTTAACTACTAATAAATAGCCTACTGCTGACCCAGAGGTCTTACCCATAACATGAATAGTTGATTAACACTATTAATTTTGTAGTTGTGTTCATACTGTCCCTTTACCATAAAGCAAGCTAGAGAAAAGAAAATATTAAGAGGAAAATCATAAGGAAGACAAAATATATTACCGTACTGTACCATATGTATACATAGATAATATTAATTCGAGATGAATCGTCTACTGGTACCTACATAATATTGTCTTACATGACACAAAACACTGTAGATGTTATACACATCGCTAACACTAGGCATCAGAAATAAAAAGATAATGTGAGAAAGAAATTCATATTTATTTACAGGTGTGGAAATTCATGTGTTGATATGAAGAATGTACCATGTGCATGCCATCTGGGGACGGTTCAATGATACTTGAACAAAAAATAAGAGCAAAGCTTTAAGAAAATAAGTATGCAAACAGCATGGAGAATGAATTGGAGAGGAAACCATACACAAGGGACCAGTGAGGACGGCACTGAGATGATCCAGGCTGATGAGAAATGAGGCAAAGTGGGAAACGGTCAGAGGATCCAGAGCAATGTTGCTGTTCAGTCACTCAGTTGTGTCCAACTCTTTGTGACCCCATGGACTGCAGCACACCAGGCTTCCTTGTCCTTCACTCCTTCATGTCCCTGTCCTTATCTCCCAGAGTTCACGCAAACTCATGTCCATTGAGCTGATGATGCCACCTAACCATCTCATCCTCTGGGGAATTCCATGGCAGACCAGTGGTTAAGAGGCTACCCTTCTAATGCACGGGGTGCAGGTTCTGTCCTGGTCAGGGAACTAAGATCTCTCATTCCTTGCAGTAAGGTAAAAAAAAAAAAAAAAAGAATATTGGGCATTTCTGAAAATGGAATCCACAGTACCCAGTGAGGACTTAGAAGGGCAGAAGGAATAATTGACAATAAAGACACAACTGGGCCTGGAGCTAAGAGCAGATGGATTTTAGTAACAATCCTTGGGAAGGCAGGAGGGAAGCTGAACTCTTTCGGATATGGTCAACATGGACTCCACACTGTGCGTGATGTTAGCTATTGCTGCCGCCTTAAGAAAAGCAGTTACAAATAAAAGGAATATTTTTAAAATTGGGAAACTTGAGCTATTGCATTTTAAATTTTCATGGTCATCAAGTAAAATTTCAGTCAGTTAAATATCTCATTTTCTTCACTGTAACACCTGAAATGTATTTTTTAAGGAGGTCCATGTTAGCTGTATTGAACTGTTTCACTAAACTTCCTTTAAATTACTGCCAGGATTTCTTCCTTAAAGGTCACTCATTGTAATAGAGTGAGAATGAATCTAAATCTAGATTAAAAGCTTTTGGTGAATTCAGAGTGTGTTTTTTTCCGCCGACTCAGAATTAATGACTAATGCTCCCTGAAGATTTCATATCTATGGGCAACATACACCATCTTGCTGAGTTAAAATCCTAGTAAGGGATTGGATTAATTCTCCATTTCTAATGAGGAGAGAAGAATACCAACAAAGATTCTAATTATATCTCAGACTTGTACAGCTCATTTCTTCCTAGGAGCTAAAGGAAGGTCTGCATCTGGTACTTAATTTGTACATAGAAAGAAGTGATCTGACAAAGGCTACATGATATGCCAGTGCGATTAGAATCCTGCTATTAGAAAAACAGGAGTTTTGATTCTACATTTAGTATACTTTGTTTAAAGTTCCCGTTTTCAAAGAGAGAGAGAAAAAAAGTTGTAATTTGTAGAATGAAAAAGTCTTATTTGCCATAAGGAAGGCGTTTCTGAATGGGGCATCTGTGAAGCTTTGGTGTATGGATTATAAGGCCCTGTGAAATTTCTTTTGCTAGAAGTATTCTAAGGTAAAACAGATTCATACATTTCTGAAATCATTTACTGAGATACGATCTGATTGAGGCAAGGTGGAAGAGATTATTTCTCAACACTTGCTCCAGTCATATAGTTCAATGATTTCTCTGTGATAGGCTCTGTTACATTTTTTTCCTAGTAAAAAATTTTAAACGTATACAATAAATGCAAAATAGCACTGTTAAATTGCTTCATTTTTACTTTCCTAGGGAATAAATGAAAGAGACTTGATCTCAATCTCTTCATACTTGTCTCTCTGCAGTCTATTTTCAAAACTGCAGCCAGAGTAATCCTTCTAAGACTTGGGTTAGAACATGGCAGCCCTCTGCTCAGGACTCTGAAAGTGTTAGTCGCTCAGTCATATCCAACTCTTTGTGACCCCATGGACTGTAGCCTGCCAGGCTCCTCTGTCCATGAGATTCTACTGAGTAAGGCAAGAATACTGAGTGAGTTGCCATTCCCTTCTCCAGGGGATCTTCTGAACCCAGGGATCAGACCCAGCTCTTCTACATTACTGACAGACTTTTTACCATCTGAGCCACCATGGCTGCTTATTCTACTTGGACTAAGAACCAAGTCCTTACAGCAGCCTACAAGGTCCTGCATGATTTTAGAAACACCCCTCCTAGCGTCTTCATCCCCTGTCCTACCGCTTGCTCACTGGCCCAGCCTCACTAGCCTCCTTGTGTTCTCCACGCCGAGAACCTGCCTGCCTCAGGGCCTTTGCACATATGGTTTCTTCTGCTCTTTTCTTCCAAGAGTTATTCTCATGTCTCTCAGCTTCCCCTTCCTAAGACCATCTCAGACACCTCTTTCTTAATGGGAATATCCTCATCACCCCCTATATAAAGTTGCAAACTTCCTCCACCCCCAATTAACTCTTTTTTTCTCTTTTTATGTATCATTTTTCACTTTCTAACACACTTAATAATTTGCTTATTTACTATGTATTTGTTGTTGTAGTCTCAATCCAACAACGCCACCTCCTCCGAACCTCTAGCATCTCCCAAATGCTAGAAGATATAGTCCTTAAGGGCAGAGATCTTTGTCCATTTTGTTCATTAATTCATCTCAAACATTCAAATACTGTAGTAAAATAAGTCTACCATAAACTGGATCTTAAACAACACATTAAATCAGTGTAAACTGGGAAATGGAAAGAAGATAGGAAGGGTAAGGTAAAAACAGTGAGAAAAAGTTCCTTCTTTTCACAGATGGAGACAATAGAATAGTGTGATTTATGCCCATTAGAAAAGAAAAAAAAAGTTAATTGCTTTTCTTAAATCTCACTTTTAAATATCAGAACCTTCAAATGTTTGAAGAGAAATTTCATTTTCCACTCATCTGCTTAGGATAAAGAATGAGCCATTTCACAATTGTCCTAAGTTCCTGTTCATGCTCATGGATCATCTTGCAGAGCGACACCTAGAATTGAGTGCTCCCTATAGCACAGGGCAGAGCATTGCCTTTTTCTCACTTCCAGATGTTTTGCTATTACTAATTCAGCCTAGGATCAGTTTGCTTTTTTTGATGCAATATTAATGACTCATATGTGATTCCTATTGAATTGAATCCCTAGGTCTCTTAGGCTATGTAGTCCCTACTGTGTACAGTCAGGTGTAAGACCTAATATTTTTCCGATTAAATACAAACTTGGTAGATTTCAGCCCATGGCTATATCATGTGAAGACAATTTTGATTCACCGTATTTACTAATCTAAATTAATCTAATTAGTTCATCTAATACTAAGTTATCTTCAACTATAAATGGAGGAGAAGGGGAAGTATGCCCTCTACCTTTTTACTTAAGAAATGTAAGTAATTGGAAAAATGCTGAAGAGAACAGATGAAAAGATGAAACCCTGCAGCCCTTCCCCATAAACCTCCCCTCTGATTAACATCAATTTATTAATGAGCACCACTGAGGGACTTGAGGCTGGAGAAGACTTTCAAGAGTCCCTTGGATCACAAGGAGATCAAACCAGTCAGTCCTAAAGAAAATCAACCCTGACTATTCATTGAAAGGATTGATGCTGAGGCTGAAGCTCCAGTATGCTGAAACTTTTGGCCACCTGATGTGAAGAGCAAACTCATTGGAAAAAAAAAAAAAAACCCTGAGGCTGGGAAGATTGAGGCCTGGAAGAGAAGGAGAGGCAGAGAATGAGATGGTTGTATAGTATCTCTGACTCAGTGGACATGAGTTTAAGCAAACTCTGGGAGATAGTGAAAGACAGGGGAGCCTGGTGAACTGCAAAGACTTAGGATCTGGTGCATTGGGGTCACAAAGAGCTGGACATGACTTAGAACTAAACAACAACAATTGAGGGCCTATAATGTAAGTAGTTTCTAAGCCACTTATCTGTTGTTCAGATTTCTTTCTACCTAAAGAATAAGAATATTGCCTAAGAGTTTACCAGTTTAAGAACTAGTCCTGAATGATCATTTCTGTGTATTCTTCATCTGGGAACCCAGTCAGAGAAATAAATCCAGATGTTCTTGTTATGAGACCCATACTAGATTCCTTGTGATCTTCCTCAGGATATTTACACACCATTTCTTAATAATTTATCCTCAAGTCATTTTCACAGTTTTGCTTCCTACTTTTTGCAAATTATAAATTTGATACAGCCCCACAAGTATTGTTGAAAAAAAGGTCACACAAGTTCAAGGAAATTTATATGATTTGCTGCCTTCTTATAAAGCACATTGCTGGATTTCTTTTATAATTCACTTTTAATTCTAAGTCAGTTACGTTGAGAATCTGTTAAACAGTGAATAATGATCAATTAAAAAGTCTTTCTTTGGCATTTCCCTTCAAAATGGAATTATTGCTATTGAAATAAACTGTTTTTCATATGGTGGAGCCTCTGATGAAATAGTTGGTGCTATAATTAATTGGAAAACCTTGCGTATGGAATTCTTCTAAATATCTGCTTCTCTTCCACCCACTTTCCTACTTTTGTTGGGGGAGAAAGGAAGGGGAAGAGAAGGAGGAGTCTGTTAGTTGAACTTAAGATCTTTACCTAACATCCTTTTTCCATGGTCTACTCATCCTTGTCCTCTCAGTGGGTATTGATAAAGGAAGATCTTTAAGTTTGCTTAGCAGTTATTAATACTCTCAGAATTATTATTAATTAGTCAGGAACTGTGTGTTTTGGGGGGAAGAAAACCTCAGAAAGGTAAATTTACAGGATTTTATGCTACTCCAAGTTATCCCGTATGCCAAATAGGAAGATGGTTAATCTATGAATTATTACTCAGTATCTTGACATTTTTAGAGCAGATTTTTTTCTACTCAGTTACTTAATCACTTGCTGGTGATTTAAAATTCGAAGTGAGTAGGTAGTTGAGGTCACTGCTCTGTGATGCTAAAGAGTCAACTGGAGAAAGTGTGGAAATGAGGGGAGGGAAGAAGAAATCTTGGAAGTAGCATTTTTGGTTGGGATTTACTTGATAATTCAGAAAAGGTGTACATGTCTACCGCTTAAATGCCAGTGCTGGGAGTCAGGTTGTTACAACCTGCATTGCAATTTTCTGAGCTAAAAAATGGAGAAATGATATCTTCCAGAATTGCCTCAGGATAATTTCACTCAAACGTGGAAGTGTTTTATGAACTATGAAATACTGTACAGACTCCCAGAAATATAATCTCTTTTGCTATTCACCCCCTAATTCAATCAGAATGGTCAATTTGGTAGACATGCATTATTTAAACCTTGGATCACCTATTAATCAGCACCTTTGGCAGAGAAGACGGAGATGCAAAAAATACCAAGTTCTGTTTAAAAAGCTCAGGTACGTGATGTGATGTTCATGTGTTTCCCTGGTGTTTCTTTTTCTAAAAAGAAACTTCTCTCACATTTTAAAAACAATAATCAGTTGACTGTTTTGTTGTCATTTTGTATTTTGTTGATTGATTCATGAACAAACATAGTTTGGAGATGGTAGACTTTTTCTGTCACAGGCAAATTAAAAAAAAAATAGCCAGTATCAGATCATATTTTCCGAACTGAAAATACTGTATTTTTATACCATTGTCTTCCATCTGTTTTCTTTGTGGACTCTAACTGCTCCGTGGTGCTCTTGGCCAGAAACAAATTAATTCTAAATATTATGTTTGCATTTTGATCCTTTCTCTTAGCTGTAAAATTATGCAAAGCTAGCCTTTGCCCCTATAAACCCATCTGTGGTCACTAAAAAGTAAATTATTTCGTTGAAGGTCAGGATTAAATCCAGCCAGATTTACCTTTTATTAATCCCTGTGCATTGCTTGGGTTGTAGGCTTTTTATCACTGTAACCATTTTTGGGTCCCAGCATCTTTTCTCTCATTTTGATTCATTGTGCTGCTCTAACGCTGTGCTTGTGAGGATTTGGCCATTTGGGCGTTTTAAAACGTGGCATCAGACCCATGGAGTCACCATTCGGTGCTGTGTCTGATGTTCACTTCTTCACTATGCATAACCAGGCATTTGTCAAAAATGCCCAGCCTGGACCCAACAGTTTACTGTGGTCACGTATGCTTTAGTCATGCTTTCTAATTCTCAATTAGAATCTCAGATTTAGTCATTACATGTTTTATGGATTGTGGAAACATGGGGGTCCTTCAAATGGATGGACAGCTGAGAAACACGGGGGGCAGTTTGATGCAGTCCAAGTGAAACTCCCAACAGATCGGCGATTTTGTGTCCCTGCTATGCTCAGACTGCATGGAGATAGAAGTAAAATTCTATTTTTGGTATTGAGGAATTAAATAGGGGCACCAACCACGCAGAGGCCTGAGCATCAGCATCCTGGGTGGACAAGATGATGTGAAAAATCACCTTGGCTTCTCAGATGACCTTTCTTCAAGATGAGTCTCTAGAGCCCCGTTTCCATCCCTGGAAAATGGGCCAGACTGAGAAACAGACTTACTTCCAAGATTTCTCTACTGAGATGCTGCCCATTCTTCCAAATCCAAATGCCACCTCCTCCAGGAAGGCTCCCAATGTGCACCTGTTCAGAACTGACATTGCGGTTCCAAAGCAGTAACTTACAGGGTGGAATGCTCCTGTAAGCACTTGCTCTTGTGTACACAGAGCTGCAGCCGTTCACTGGTTCATCTTGTTCTTCAAATTCCACGTAAGCACCGCATAGGCGAACAGCAGCCATGTACGCTTGTGTGACCATTGCAGAGATTTCTCCTTTCTTCTCTGTTAGCCGGTTTGATTCTTTACATGCTTTTCTTTGTGTCTAGATGATAAACATCTTGAGGTCCACACCCTTCTGGGTCATCTCCATAAATCCTTTGCACTTGAAGTACTGCAACTGAAGAATGTTGAATGAATTTAGACTATCAATCCAATGATACAATCTTCAGTTCTGCCATGACGGCCTATGCTCATTTCAGAATTTGAATATGTTGTTTGTATATTACATTTGACACAAAAACGCAGCTTCTAAACTAATACTACTGGTATCATTCCACTCAAAAAAATCACTCGGTTTAAGACAGAAGGCCATACAATTATAATTTTTTAAAAAATGGGGAGGGTGTCAAATTAATTGGGAATATATCTTAATGTGGGAATTGTGGACATTTTAGAAGCAAATGTTTGTTTCTTTTGATCTTGAAAGTTAGACTGTTTTGTAGATAGTGTGTATAGAAAGACTAAGTGCCTGTGGACGACTTGTTTTCTGATCAAACTAATAATTATTTTGCTTGTATTAGCAAGGATGAACATCTGACTGAGCCAAACATGGTTTTTGGAGTTTTCTAGATGGTTTATATGTTGCAAGTTAGAGTCAGGGACCAGCACTTTATTTTAAAGACTCTTTTAACTTGTCTCCTATGTTCTATCATTTGCCTCATATCCACTTTTGAAAATTCTAGATGGTCCTATTTTAAATTTGTCTCTTGAATGGTTCTGTTGTTTTAGAATCCACTTAGCAACATTTTAGGTTTTGTTTCCAACATTTTGTTCTGGGAAAGCTTAGCTGGTTGTTTCATTTTGATTCCAAAGTCAAATTTAACAACTATTAAGACCCCTGTGACATTATCGATGTAAACTTCAATGAAACCGTGTAGTAACAGAAGAATTAAAAATAAAAAAACCACAGGGAGTTAGGCTGCTCTGAAACATGTTGTCAGCATTAATGATTGCTTCCATTTGCACCAATATTTCATTCTTTTCATTCCATAGGATCGTGAGACTGAGCTCCATTAGGATAATATATTCCAAAGGAACTCATTATTTTCAGGGCTGGGGGGACAGGGGTATTGTTCCATGACAGAGCTACTAAATTTAATTTCCTCTACCTTGCAGGAAGTACATACATTCATTACTTTAATTTATTAAAAATGTATTACCTAAAACCACAGTTAACTAAGTCAGACAATTTGCTTAATCTCATAATACCCACCGCTTTGGTCATCTTTCACTAGGTATTCCCTGAAGCACACTTGCATTTTCTTCAGTAGCATTTTCTGAGTTGGATTTTTAAGATCAACACACCATTTCAGCAAGATAACCATTAAATAGAGGCTTCTGCATCTTCTATCACACATGAGTAAGGTGAATTTTGTTTTGTTTGATCTGGTTATTTTTTTATTCAGTGTTTATTTTATTATGGCTATAAAAATGGTATCTGAAAAGAAAAAAAAATGATATCTGCAGATAAGCTGTGGTAAAACTCAGATACTTTTCTTGAACAGCTCTTTTAAACTTCTTTGGAATTTCTCTGGGAGAGTTCTTTAACTTCATTGTCTAAACATTTCTAAATGAGCTTTTTATTTATATCCTAATATTTTCAATTCCCCAAAGATTATTTTTTACAAAGTCTTCATAGTTATAATATTTTCTCTCTGCTTTCTGTGGGAATAAATAATCTTTTCTCTGGAGAAAGAGAGCTATCTTTGCCAGGATGTCACTTCCTTCCAAGTACCTTGTTGTGGTGTCTGTCCCCTGTCTTTGGAGAGGGATTGCTCAAAAACTCTTGGCAAATTCCATGAGTCATCTTGGTCTCTCCTCCATATTAGGGTAGATCTGGCTTTGCTCTTCAGCTGTCAGATATCCCAGAAAGAGACTCTGCTCACCTTCCTCCCAGAAGAATGAAGCTGGCTGCATCCTTGCATGCCTGCATGCTTTTCTTAAAACTCTTAATGCTGAGCTTCTCAGGTGGCTCCCTGGTAAAGAATCTGCCTATCAAAGTGGGAGACACAGGTTTAATCCCTAGGTTGGGAAGATCCCCTGAAGAAGGAAATGGCAATCCACTCCAGTATTCTTGCCTAGGGAATCCCATGGGCAGAGGAGCCTGGTGGGCTGCAGTCCATAGGGGTCACAAAGAGTCAGACATGACTGAGCGACTAAACACACACACACACACACACACACATATATATTTGTTCAAAACCACCATCTTGACCAAGAATTCTCCTTTGTTTCTGTTTCGTCTCAACTGCAAAAGTAGAGATTAATTAAATAAGTGTTGAGAATAGAAGATGAAAGGAAGGAATCAAGGAAGTTAAACAGGAGTTATCATAAAAGGAGTATGTTAAGGCTGTATATTGTCACCCTGCTTGTTTAACTTATATGCAGAGTACATCATTAGAAATGCTGGGCTGGATGAAGCACAAGCTGGAATCAAGATTTCCGGGAGGAATATCAATAACCTCAGATATGCAGGTGACACCACCCTTATGGCAGAAAGTGAAGAAGAACTAAAGAGCCTCTTGATGAAAGTGAAAGAAGAGAGTGAAAAAACTGACTTAAAGTTCAACATTCAGAAAACAAAGATCATGGCATCCGGTCCCATCACTTCATGGCAAATAGATGGGAAAACAGTGGAAACAGTGGCAGACTTTTTTTTTTTTGGGGGGAGGGGGCTCCAAAATCACTGCAGATGGTGACTGAAGCCATGAAATAAAAAGACACTCCTTGGAAGAAAAGTTATGACCAACCTAGACAGCATATTAAAAAGCGGAGACATTACTTTGCCAACGAAGGTCCATCTAGTCAAGGCTGTGGTTTTTCCAGTAGTCATGTATGGATGTGAGTTGGACTATAAAGAAAGCTGAGCATTGAAAAATGTATGCTTTTGAACAGTGGTGTTAGGGAAGACTCTTGAGAGTCCCTTGGACTACAAGGAGATCCAACCAGTCAATCCTAAAGGAAATCAGTCCTGATTATTCATTGGAAGTACTGATGTTGAAGCTGAAACTCCAATCCTTTCGCCACCTGATGTGAAGAGCTAACTCATTTGAAAAGACCCTGATGCTGGGAAAGATTGAGGGCAGGTGGAGAAGGGGACATCAGAGGATGAGATGGTTAGATGGCATCACCGACTCAATGGACATGAGTTTGGGTAAACTCCGGAATTTGATGATGGACAGGGAGGCCTGGCATGCTGCAGTCCATGGGTTCTCAAAGAGTCGGACATGACTGAGCAACTGAACTGGACTGAACTGAAAGCTTTGTTTGAGAAAGGTTTCCATTTGAATTCAGAGTTAAAGGGTCTGAAAATTCTGACGAACATATCGTATGGCTCGTCTGTTGCAGAGAACATTGATTTGGTCAAATGCAATGAAAATCCTTAAGAATTACTCATTTTTTCATTGGCAGCACTTGGCACCGTTTGGAACAACAAACACTGATTCCATAGACGTTAATAGCCCCAGAAGGTACATCACATTTGGATGATGAATGTTATACAAAGTTGCATAAAGATGACATTATGGACCAACCCCCCTCCTGTTTTTCTTTAAGGGGATTATTAAATAATATGTGACCGTCTGGAGATTTTTTCTTATATTGCTTTAATATTTTTCAATTAAATTATCACCCAGAGCTCCAGGATTTGGTCTTTCATATTTCAAGGCACTGAGAGTTAAATTATGGTCTGGCTCAAGGGATCCTCAGAGCCCTTCGGGGCATCACCAGACCCGGTGATGAATGAGTTCTGGGAAACAGGCGGCTCTTCACTAACAAGGCATCTCATGCCCAGTGTTTAGTGGGCCCTTTCTGGAAACTTATGACCTATATTTTGGGGAAATGTTCTTATATTGTTTGTTGCTAATTTTCTTGCCTCCCTGTTGTACATACTCCATGTTCTAATGGGAACTTTTATCACTCAAACAATGCATATTCTTGACTAATCTTCTAGCTTGCCTTTTCTCTATTTTCCATTCATTTGTCTTTTTACTCTACTTTCAGGATGGTTTCTTAAAACTGTATCTTCTGATCTGTCTGCTGAATTTCCATGTGAGCTGTTATGTTACTAACTTCAGATGCTCTATTTTTGAACTTGAGTGTCGCATTAATAGCGTCGATCTGGGGTTTGTACATGTTCCTAAGTGTTTTGTTTTAGACTTTTTTTCTTCCCTGCATAATCTGCTTTCTTGGAATGACTTTACTTTTTTCTGTTAGTTTGAATCTTTATCTTTGAGAGCTTTTCCTCAGATTGTCCTCATCCCGGGCTTTTTGTGCATGATGGGCACAAAATGAGGGCTTTTACGCCTGATTGGCCAGGCTGCCTTCATCACTGGGTATCTCAGCTCTCAGCTACACTGGAAATTGCCCTATGTGGACCATTTCTTCAGGAATTCCAGGTGTCCGTGTATTTGTCTTTTCTGCTTTGAAATAGACCAATGCATGCATGCTCGGTCACTCGGTCATGTCCGAGTCTTTGCAACCACATGGTCTGTGACCCACCAGGTTCCGCTTTCTGTGGGATTCTTCAGGGAAGAATACTGGAGTGGGTTGCCCTTCCTACTCCAATGGATCTTCCTAGCCCAGGGATCGAACTGCATCTCCTGTAACTCCTGCATTGGCAGGCATATTCTTTAACAGCTGCACCACCTGGGAAGCTCAGAAATAGATCAAATTCCTCAGGGGGTGGGGGGCGGGGGACATCTTCCAGTTTCTATCTAGAGGGAAGGGATCTGGGAATTAGTCTCTTGAGGATCTATTAGGGTTAGGGACAGGGGCTGGGGGACTTTGCACTCCCTATTTGGCATGCATTTGACCATGGTATCAGCTGTGTGTGTGTGACTGCTTAGTCACTCACTCGAGTCCGACTCTTGTGGCCCCAGGGACTGTATCCCACCAGACTCCTCTGTCTGTGGGATTTCCCAGGCAAGAATACTGGAGTGGGTTGCCATTTCCTTCTCCAGGGGATCTTCCCCATCCAGGGATAGAACTGGGGTCTCCCTCACGTCTGGCATCTGCTGTGTGGGTGCTGCACTTAGTCACTCAGTCATGTCCGACTCTTGCGACCCCATAGACTGTAGCCTGCTGGGCTCCTCTGTCCATGGGATTCTCCAGGCAAGAGTACTGGAATGGGTTGCCATTTCCTTCTCCAGGGGATCTCCCCAACCCAGGGATTGAACCCAGGTCTCCTGCATTGCAGTCAGACTCTTTAGTGACTGAGCTCCTGCTGCAGGTGGAGTCTTTTCCACTTACACCCCCTGGAAAGCCCCCTGCTTGGTGTAGCATTTTCCAGACCTAGAACCTCTGTTTACCCTCTCTAGGGAATACATCTCTAGGCTCTGGGGGGAAGAGGGACACGCAGCAGGGAGAGGCAGAAAACATCAGAGGTCTAACTGCTTCTCAGACAGATTCCACCCAGGCTGCCAATTTCAGAACCACCCTCTTTGCCTCTGGTCCAGAAGTAACCGATGCTGGTTATGACTCCGCAAGTGTAACTCAGGTCTGTCTCTATCTTTTCCTACTGATGTTGCTCATCTATTTCCTTCTGCCTTCCAAAACTGTGTGATCTTTATCTTCTCTCCTGTCTTCTCCATCCTATGGATTATGGTTTTGATATATATCCCTTTACTATAGTTTTTGTCAGTGTGTTTTCAGTATTGCATCTTAATAAGAGAGCAAGATGGTACAGTTTTCATTTTGACTCTCTTGTAGTATGTAACAATGCTTACACATAATAGACACTGACTGGTATTTGTAGAATTCAATAGATGAAAACTTTAAATACATCTAAAACATAGTACTACATCATTAATTTTAACATATTAGAGATTTATTGTGTTTGATAAATTAATAAAATTAAATATCTCCTTTCTTCTCCAATAATGCAACATAAAGATATAGCTCCCTAAGTAAAAATCTGCAATGGACAAAGTTAACAATACTTTGAATGCACATTTTACCAACTCCTGTGTTATCTATTCAACAAATATTAATATCTTTGAGAAAGCACAATGTCACTAATAATTCAGTACAGTTCAGTCGCTCAGTTGTGTCCGACTTTTTGTGACCCCATCAACTGCATTATGCCAGGTTTCCCTTTCCATCACCAACTCCAAGAGCTTACTCAAACTCATGTCCATTGAGTCCGTGATGTCATCCAACCATCTCATCCTCTGTCGTCCCTTCTCCTGCCACCTTCAATCATTCCCAGCATCAGGGTCTTTTCAAATGAGTCAGTTCTTCCCATCAGGTGGCCAAAGGATTGGAGTTTCAGCTTCAGCATCAGTCCTTCCAATGAATATTCAGGACTGATTTCCTTTAGGATGGATGGGTTGGATCACCTTGCAGTCCAAGGGACTCTCAAGAGTCTTCATCACCACAGTTCAAAAGCATCAATTCTTCAGCACTCAGCTTTTTTTATAGTCCAACTCTCACATCCATACACGACTACTGGAAAAACCATAGCCTTGACTAGATGGACCTTTGTTGGTAAAGTAATGCCTCTGCTTTTTAATATGCTATCTAGCATATCTAATATGCTCCTTTTCTTCCAAGGAGCAAGCATCTTTTATTTTCATGGCAGCAATCACCATCTGCAGTGATTTTGGAGCCCCCAAAAATAAAATCTGTCACTGTTTCCATTATTTCCTCATCTGTTGGCCATGAGGTGATGGCCCAGATGCCATGATCTTAGTTTACTGAATGTTGAACTTTAAGTCAACTTTTTCACTCTCCTCTTTCACTTTCATCAAGAGGCTCTTTAGTTCTTCTTCACTTTCTGCCATAAGGGTGGTGTCATCTGCATATCTGAGGTTATTGATATTTCTCCCAGCAATCTTGATCCCAGCTTGTGCTTCATCCTGTCTGGCATTTCTTATTATGTACTCTGCATATACGTTAAATAAGCAGGGTGACAATATACAGCCTTGACGTACAACTTTCCCAATTGGAACCAGTCTGTTGTTCCATGTCCCGTTCTAACTGTTGCTTCTTGGCCTGCATACAGATTTCTCAGGAGGCAAATCAGGTGGTCTGGTATTTCCATCTCTTGAAGAATTTTCCACAGTTTGCTGTGATCCACACAGTCTAAGGCTTTGGCATAGTCAATAAAGCAAAAGTAGATGGTTTTCTGGAACTCTCTTGCTTTTTCAATGATCCAGTGGATATTGGCAATTTGATCTCTGGTTCCTCTGCCTTTTCTAAATCTAGCTTGAACATCTGGAATTTCATTGTTCATGTACTATTTTTTTTTATTTTATTATTATTATTATTATTATTATTTTAATTTTTCTTAACTTTACAATATTGTATTACTTTTACTATACATCGAGATGGATCCGCCACCAGAATACACTTGTTCCCCATCCTAAACCCTCCTCCCTCCCTCCCCCTTCCCACACCATCCCTCCAGGTCATCCCAGGGCTCCAGTCCCAGGCATCTGTTATAGGGCATCGTACCTGGACTGACTCGTTTCAGATATGATATTATACATATTTCAATGCTATTCTCCCCAATCGTCCCACCCTCTCCCAGTCCCAGAGTCCAAAAGTCTGTTCTATACATCAGTGTCTCTTTTGCTGTCTCATAAGCAGGGTGATTGTTACCATCTTTCTAAATTCCATATATATGCGTTAGTATACTGTATTTGTGTTTTTCTTTCTGGCTTACTTCACTCTGTATAATAGGCTCCAGTTCCATCCACCTCATTAGAACTGATTCAAATGTATTCTTTTTAATGGCTGAGTAATACTCCATCATGTATATGTACCACAGCTTGCTTATCCATTCATCTGTGGATGGACATCTAGGTTGCTTCCACGTCCTGGCTATTGTAAACAGTGCTGCTATGAACATTGGGGTACACGTGCCTCTTTCAATTCTGGTTTTCTCAGTGTGTATGCCCAGCAGTGGGATTGCTGGGTCATAAGGCAGTTCTATTCCCAGTTTTTTGAGGAATCTCCATACTGTTCTCCATAGTGGCTGTACTAGTTTGCATTCCCACCAACAGTGTAAGAGGGTTCCCTTCTCTCCGCACCCTCTCCAGCATTTATTGCTTGTGGATTTTTGGATCGCAGCCATTCTGACTGGCGTGTAATGGTATCTCATAGTGGTTTTGATTTGCATTTCTCTGATAATGAGTGATGTTGAGCATCTTTTCATGTGTTTGTTAGCCATCTGTATGTCTTCTTTGGAGAAATGTCTATTAAGTTCTTTGGCCCATTTTTTGATTGGGTCGTTTATTTTTCTGGAATTGAGCTGTAGAAGTTGCTTGTATATTTTTGAGATTAGTTGTTTGTCTGTTGCTTCATTTGCTATTATTTTCTCCCATTCTGAAGGCTGTCTTTTCAGCTTGCCTGTAGTTTCCTTTGTTGTGCAGAAGCTTTTAAGTTTGATTAGGTCCCATTTGTTCATTTTTGATTTTATTTCCGATATTCTGGGAGGTGGGTCATAGAGGATCCTGCTGTGATGTAAGTCAGAGAGTGTTTTGCCTATGTTTTCCTCTAGGAGTTTTATGGTTTCTGGTCTTATGTTTAGCTCTTTAATCCATTTTGAGTTTATTTTTGTGTATGGTGTTAGACAGTGTTCTAGTTTCATTCTTTTACAAGTGTTCAACCAGTTTTCCCAGCACCACTTGTTAAAAAGATTGTCTTTAATCCATTGTATATTCTTGCCGCCTTTGTCAAAGATTAGGTGACCATATGTGCGTGGATTTATCTCTGGACTTTCTATTTTGTTCCATTGATCTATGTTTCTGTCTTTGTGCCAGTACCATACTGTCTTGATGACTGTAGCTTTATAGTAGAGCCTGAAGTCAGGCAGGTTGATTCCTCCAGTTCCGTTCTTCTTTCTCAAGATAGCTTTGGCTATTCAAGGTTTTTTGTATTTCCATACAAATTGAGAAATTATTTGTTCTAGCTCTGTGAAGAATACCGTTGGTAGCTTGATGGGGATTGCATTGAATCTATAAATTGCTTTGGGTAGTATACTCATTTTCACTATATTGATTCTACCAATCCACGAACATGGTATATTTCTCCATCTATTAGTGTCCTCTTTAATTTCTTTCAGCAGTGTTTTATAGTTTTCTAAATATAGGTCTTTAGATTCTTTAGGAAGATATATTCCTAAGTATTTTATTCTTTTCATTGCAATGGTGAATGGAATTGTTTCCTTAGTTTCTCTTTCTATTTTCTCGTTATTAGTGTACAGGAATGCAAGGGATTTCTGTGTGTTAATTTTATATCCTGCAACTTTACTGTATTCATTGATTAGTTCTAGTAATTTTCTGGTGGAATCTTTAGGGTTTTCTACGTAGAGGATCATGTCATCTGCAAACAGTGAGAGTTTTACTTCTTCTTTTCCAATTTGGATTCCTTTTATTTCTTTTTCTGCTCTGATTGCTATGGCCAAAACTTCCAGAACAATGTTGAATAATAATGGTGAAAGTGGGCATCCTTGTCTTGTTCCTGACTTTAGAGGAAATGCTTTCAGTTTTTCACCACTGAGGATAATGTTTGCTGTGGGTTTGTCGTATATAGCTTTTATTATGTTGAGTTATGTTCCTTCTATTCCTGCTTTCTGGAGAGTTTTTATCATAAATGGATGTTGAACTTTGTCAAAGGCTTTCTCTGCATCTATTGAGATAATCATATGGTTTTTATTCTTCAGTTTGTTAATGTGGTGTATTACGTTGATTGATTTGCAGGTATTGAAGAATCCTTGCATCCCTGGGATAAAGCCCACTTGGTCATGGTGTATGATCTTTTTAATGTGTTGTTGGATTCTGATTGCTAGAATTTTGTTAAGGATTTTTGCGTCTATGTTCATCAGTGATATTGGTCTGTAGTTTTCTTTTTTTGTGGGATCTTGTCAGGTTTTGGAATTAGGGTGATGGTGGCCTCATAAAATGAGTTTGGAAGTTTGCCTTCCTCTGCAATTTTCTGGAACAGTTTGAGTAGGATAGGTGTTAGCTCTTCTCTAAATTTTTGGTAGAATTCAGCTGTGAAGCCGTCTGGGCCTGGGCTTTTGTTTGCTGGGAGATTTCTGATTACAGTTTCAATTTCCGTGCTTGTGATGGGTCTGTTAAGATTTTCTATTTCTTCCTGATCCAGTTTTGGAAAGTTGTACTTTTCTAAGAATTTGTCCATTTCTTCCATATTGTCCATTTTATTGCCATATAATTGCTGATAGTAGTCTCTTATGATCCTTTGTATTTCTGTGCTGTCTGTTGTGATCTCTCCATTTTCTTTTCTAATTTTATTGATTTGATTTTTCTCCCTTTGTTTCTTGATGAGTCTGGCTAGTGGTTTGTCAATTTTATTTACCCTTTCAAAGAACCAGCTTTTGGCTTTGTTAACTTTTGCTATGGTCTCTTTTGTTTCTTTTGCATTTATTTCTGCCCTAAGTTCATGTACTATTGAAGCGTGGCTTGGAGAACTTTGAACATTACTTTGCTAATGTGTGAGATGAGTGCAATTGTGCAGTAGTTTGAGCATTGTTTGGCATTGCCTTTCTTTGTGATTGGAATGAAAACTAACCCTTCCAGTCCTGTGGCCACTGCTGAGTTTTCCAAATTTGCTGTCATATTGAGTGCAGCACTTTCACAGCATCATCTTTTAGGATTTGCAATAGCTCAACTGGGATTCCATTGCCTCCACTAGCTTTGTTCCTAGTGATCCTTCCTAAGGCCCACTTGACTTCACATTCCAGGATGTCTGGCTCTAGGTGAGTGATCACACTATCATGATTATCTTGGTCATGAAGATCTTTTTTGTATAGTTCTTCTGTGTATTCCTGCCACCTGTTCTTAATATCCTCTGCTTCTTTTAGCTCCATACCATTTCTGTCCTTTATTGTGCCCATCTTTGCATGAAATGTTCCACTGGTATCTCTAATTTTCTTAAAGAGATCCTTAGTCTTTCCCATTCTATTGTTTCCCTCTATTTCTTTGCATTGATCGCTAAGGAAGCCTTTCTTTTCTCTCCTTGCTATTCTTTGGAACTGTGCGTTCAGATAGGTATATCTTTCCTTTTCTCCTTTGCCTTTAGCTTCTCTTCTTTTCTCAGCTATTTGTAAGGCTTCCTCAGACAACCATTGTGCCTTTTTGCATTTGTTTTTCTTGAGGATGGTCTTGATCACTGCTTTTTGTTAAATAGTTACTGAGATTCACTAATAATTTCACTAATAACCACTGAGATTAATATTCACATTTGGTAACATAGCACATATATTATGAATTGGATATCATTTAATTAGTAGGAATATCCTCTAAATGAAATTTAATAGGTTAAAATTTGTTAGCTTCCAAACCAAGAACAGATTGAAGTAAACAGTTTTACAGTTTATATGTGTCAGTAAATAAGATTTTGTTACATAGAAGCTCTCTTTCTATTACTAAATTTAATAATGCAGATGGATTTTTAGTTTATTGCTTCTATATAAAGCTTAATCAATTTCTGAGAGAGCCTGAAAACTAATTGTAATGTATTTGGAATTTTTTAGGATCAGGTGGTTATTATAAATATTTATTTCAAAGCAGAATTATACTTAAGCCTCTAGATCTTGACAGATCACAGTTTCAATTTATCCAGATAGTGTAATATTTCCTTAGAGATATAGTATTAGATATTTAACTCCTGTATTGGAGTGTTTGATCTATGCAAGTTTATGGATCAACAAGCAATATAATTTGCCAGATATGTCCCCATTTTTTATTTTAGAAATAGACCAATTTTTCATACCATAGTATGGCATTTCTTATATAACAGTTTGCACAAACCATAATTTGTTTTCATTTATTAAAAACAAGTATGACGTTTGTATTCAGACTGGTTTATTGAAGGAGTAAACCTTTACTTAAATGATGACAGTATTATTTTTTAGTGTATATAATTTTTCTAAGAAAAACAAAATACTAAGATAGCTTTAACTCAAAATAGAAAGGACTGCTTTTTCTTTAAAAGTCTTTGCTCCTGCTGCTGCTGCTAAGTCACTTCAGTTGTGTCTGACTCTGTGCGACCCCATAGACGGCAGCCCACCAGGCTCCCCCATCCCTGGGATTCTCCAGGCAAGAACACTGGAGTGGGTTGCCATTTCCTTCTCCAATGCATGAAAGTGAAAAGTGAAAGTGAAGTCGCTCAGTCGTGTCCGACTCTACGCGACCGCATGGACTGTAGCCCAGCAGGCTCCTCCATCCATGGGGTTTTCCAGGCAAGAATACTAGAGTGGGGTGCCATTGCCTTCTCTGTTAAAAGTCTTTAGCAATTGTTTTATTTTCTATGTCGTATGTATATTATTTTGATTAAGATAAAAAATTAGCTGGAAAGAAAACCACTGAATTTCTTTCTGCTAAATATTTTATATGGGTTGTTTCATATAATATTACAAGCATAGAAGGTTATTGTTACTCACATTTTACAAATTAGTCGCTTCAGTCATGTTCAACTCTTTATGACCCTATGGACTGTAGCCCGCCAGTCTCCTGTCCATGAGATTCTCCAGGTATGGATACTGGAGTATGTTGTCATGCCCTTCTCCAGGGCATGCCCCTGACCTAGTGATGGAACCCTTGGTTTCTGCTTCTCCTGCATTCCAGGCAGGTTCTTTACCCACTGAGCCATGTGGGAGGTCCGTTTTGTGGTTTGTCAGTTAAAATACATAAAGTGCTAAGAATTATGGCTGGCACTCTGTAAGTGCTACGTACGTATTAGCTAAAGGTTGTTGTTTTTCTGGTTATGCTGTTGTGACAGTGTCCAGAAAAAGCAATTATGGTGCTCTCACAGATATGAAAAGTAGTTTTAGTCTTTGCAGCAAATTTTCTCTCCCATCTGCCTTTCAGGAGTTGGGTTTCATGCCTTTCCTTTGAACAACCACCTCATAGAAGAACAAGTTTACCTTAGAAAACAGTCAGGACACCCCAGAGCTGAGGGGAAGCAACTTCTTTTGAGGCCAGGGCCATGCAGGGGTGGGGAATAAAGAAACAGGCGCAATGACCTTGATGTCTGCTGTGAATCTGATGTAGAAGTTGTCAGAATTGGTGCCTCCAAAGAATTTGGCATGAGTCACAGTGGAAAGGACAAGGAATGAGTCAGCAACCTGCATCTGCCCCCTTTCCCTGCCATGTACCTGCTTTGTAGTTCAAACACAGACTCCTCATCCAAAAATCAGAGCTAGGTCACCCAGTGTCTTTTTGACTGAGTGTATACACATTACTTTCCCCGCGCCCCACATCCCTTCAGAGTCAGCCAGTGACCTTCCCAATAAGAAGAGACCCTGTCCAACTCATCTTTTTGGTCAGTGATACAGAAGATGCTGTGCTTCCCTGCCAGGTGCTCCAAACAAATGAGAGTATTGATACACATACTCCAGACTTTAAAGACTGGATTTAAGAATGAAATATGACTGTATGTGGAGATGCCCTGCACATCTTTAAGACATAGCAGTATAGAATGGGAGTTAAGGACTTCCCTGGCGGTAGAGTGGATAGGAATCCACCTGCCAGTGCAGGGTACGTGGGTCCGATCCCTGGTCCAGGAAGATTCCACATGCCTTGGAACAGCTAAGCCTGTGCACCACAACTGCTGAGCCTGTGCTCTGTGACAAAAGAAGCCCCCACACTGAGAAGCCTAGGTACCACAGCGAAGAGTAGTTCCCATTCACCGTGACTAGAGAAAACCCTTGTGCAGCAATGAAGACCTAGCGCAACCAAAAATAAAATAAATTTTTTGAAAACTTAAAAAAAAAAAGAGATAGAAAGAATGGGGGTTAATTTACCCCTGCAGGACTTCTAATCCATCTGCTAGGGCGATGGATGAGTCCTTTCCTGATAATGGATTGATGGCAGATGTACAGCATTAGAAGCTACGTGGCTCATTAACCCATGACATTAGAATCTTGGTTATAAAAGTGAGCAACTTTATAGAACACATATTAGCGAGAACATTAACGAAATGATCAGGATTTAATGTCTCCTAATGGGCCATTATATCCTTTTTGTTCTTGAAGTAGATTAAAAAATACATGAATCTGTGGCATAGAGATTAATATCATCCTGAAGAACTGGCATCGGAGCACTAATAGACACATGGATAGCTGCTCCCTTTGGCCTGGGAACTGGAATTCTCGGGAAAAAAAATAAGCGTAGAGGATAGCAGCTGTTAGGAATCATCTTTCAAGAAGCCCACCTGAAATTTACCTAGAAATTAACACCTGCTACTGAAGCTGTGTCTAAGGACAAAATTAGCAAGGAGGCTAGAGCCACAGTTATAGTATTATAGTTTCAATTCTACTTTAAAATTGCCGTAGCAAAAGAACATTTGATCAGGAGATAGCACTGAGTTTTATTCCAAATGGGTTTCCCTGGTGGCTCAGTAAAGAACCTGCCTGCCATGCAGGAGACGGGGTTCAATCACTTTCACACTTAACTGCAAATGAGGGTTTGACTACTGCTAAAAATAGTGTCACACCCAGAATGTAGAATGTGAAGAGGACACCTTTCAATCAGACATTCTGTGGCTTCAGTTGTTAAATGGTCACACTTATCTGCAGAAAGGATATTCATTTTCTAGCTAAAGTGTTTTATTATATTTTGAAAATACTTCACTGAGTCATTTTCATAGAAGCATGAGACTATTCCCCATTAAGCTTCTCAAAGTTGAAAAGTGGTTTTTATCGCTGCCTGTATTTTACTCTATGCTTCATCAATTAGTGATTTCTACCTAATAAGATTAACATCACAGGACTAGAGTCTTTTTTAAAAACTAAAGCTGTGTGTTTTATTGTGTTATATAGTTCATTGTAATTAAAGTTGTATTTTTACGATACCAAATGATAAATAGCCATTATGTAGCTAATTTGATCAAGCCACTAATTTCAGATTCTGAGTTAATTTAAAAGTGTCAATACTTACATACACAGAATTAGATTCTTATTAAGCAGTATTTATTTTAGTTATTTTCTTATAAATTTGCATTTTTGCATGAGTACAGAAAATTTGGTTTGTAAATAGAACTTCAAACCTTTTAACTTTACTAGACAAACAATGATTTTCCCCCAAAAAATCTTTCTGACGGTGAATCAGATGGCAAAAATTACAGGTGTAATAATAAAGTTTCGGGGAAGGCAATGGCACCCCACCCCAGTACTTTTGCCTGGAAAATTCCATGGATGGAGGAGCCTGGTAGGCTCCAGTCCGTGAGGTCGCTAAGAGTCGGACACGACTGAGCGACTTCACTTTCACTTTTCACTTCCATGCACTGGAGAAGGAAATGGCAACCCACTCCAGTGTTCTTGCCTGGAGAATCCCAGGGACGGGGGAGCCTGGTGAGCTTCCGTCTATGGGGTCGCACAGAGTCGGACACGACTGAAGCGACTTAGCAGCAATAATAAAGTTTATGGTTTTTCTAAAACATGACTTTTTCTCTATTATCTCTTAGGCTCCTTAATCTACAGTCACGATTTTCTTGGTTAGTATGGTATACTAACCAAGTACACTACTACTTGTAAAACAACCTCAGAAAAAAAAAGCTGTGGTAAATGGAAGGACCATTTCTTGTTATATCCTTGAAGATATCAACTATACATATTTTACAAATAAATAATTCATTAGTACTTTAATTTTGTGATCACACCTAAAGACATCAGTCTAGTTGACCAAACGTCAATTATTGATTGACGAAGTTTTTAAAAGACATTTTAATGTATTTTTTTTAATTCAAGTAGCATTTTTCCTTAATGTAGTAAGCCAATTTATCTGTGTAAACATGGTATAATTTACATAAATATGATTCCTTTTAACTTGTAGTTAAAAATATTCAATTGTGGCAAAATCATTTTTCAAAGTAGCCTACCATAACACAGGTGCAAGTCAGTCAATTTCTTTATTCCAACACCAGTTCTCCTTTTCATTAGCTATCGTCTAAAGCAAACTTGTCAAGTCTATTCATCATGTTTTTTTCTTTCTTTGATATTTTTGTTTGCATAGTACTTCCCCACCCTAAGATAAATCTTCATGTTTTTCTTCTAATTTTTATGGTTTATATTTTATATTTAACTCTTTAATGCATTCAGAATTGACCATTTGATATTAAATTGTGTATATTATTTTATATTTTGTTTTTTAAATTGAAGAAGAGTAGATTTACAATGCTGTATTCATTTCAGGTGTACAGCAAATTGATTCAGTGATAAATACACATATATCAATTTCTTTCAGATTCTTTTCCCTTTTAAATTATTACAAAATATTAAGTATAGTTCCCTGTGCTATGAGAAGAACCTCTGGAGGAGGAAGTGGGGTTGCAGAGTCGGACACAACTGAGCATGCATGCATGCCACTCCCACCTCATAAGTCCAGGAAGACCAGGACGTTACGATTGCCTTCCAGTAAATATTGGGCATAGTGTGACCCTCAGAATTTTTTGCAATGCTATGTTTAGCTTGTGTATGATGTGGAAACTTAGAGAAGACTCGTTTGGAATCTGTCTTTCCTTCTTCTTTCTTGTATAGGTTAAGCTCCCTTGTGTCTCTTCCACATTATTCTGCTTTTCTGAGTTGTGGGAGAAGAGACCTGTGTGGCAGGGAGTTAAGTCAGTAACATAAGTGAAGGAGAAAGGGAGAGAGGACCATACTCCATTAAAAATCTAAGAAGCATCAGAAGTAACTAGCATTCTAAAAATGGACCCTCTACTTGTCGATCAAGCCCTTTAATTCTGTTCATTGACAAATTTGCCTTGACTAGGAGCCTGGTTACATTCTCTTGGGAACTAACCGTTGACATTTTAATACATAGGACAAGCTTTGAAACCTTCTGGGATGACCTAGTCTTGCTGCTACTGCTGCTAAGTCACTTCAGTCGTGTCCGACTCTGTGCGACCCCATAGACAGAAGCCCACCAGGCTCCCCCATCCCTGGGATTCTCCAGGCAAGAACACTGGAGTGGGTTGCCATTTCCTTCTCCAATGAATGAAAGTGAAGAAAGTGAAAGTGAAGTCGCTCAGTCGTGTCCGACTCTTAGCGACCCCATGGACTGGAGCCTACCAGGATCCTCCGTCCATGGGATTTTCCAGGCAAAAGTACTGGGGTGGGGTGCCATTGCCTTCCCCGGACCTAGTCTTATGAATCGCTGTTCTACACTCAGCTGAGATCTTGTCTAGCTTTTTTTTTTTCTTTTTACTCTGAGCTTCTGGCTTTGTTCTCAGTTGATTCTCAGCAATATGTCCACGGATAATCCATTTGTGTTATACTTTGTCTGACAGGTGTACTTTGACTTCCCTGGTGGCTCAGACAGTAAAGCATCTGCCTAGAATGCAGGAGACCAGGGTTCTATCCCTAGGTTAGGATGATCCTCTGGAGAAGGAAATGGCAACCCTCTCCAGTACTCTTGCCTGGAAAATCCCATGGACAGAGGAGCATCGTAGGCTCCTACAGTCCATGGGGTCGAAAAGAGTTGGACACGACTGAGCAACTTCACTCACTTGCCTGACAGGTAAATTTCAACCATCACCAAGACTAATACTTTGGGTTGGTTGACTCTCTAATCTGAATACATTCCTATCAGATGAAAGAATTGACCTGGCAAAAAATTGTCACAATTCACACACAAACAGTGAAGCAAAGCCCTCATTTTATGTGTAATTATGGAGTCGCTAAGAGTCGGACATGATTGGGCGACTTCGCTTTCACTTTTCACTTTCATGCATTGGAGAAGGAAATGGCAACCCACTCCAGTATTCTTGCCTGGAGAATCCCAGGGACAGAGGAGCCTGGTGGGCTGCCGTCTATGGGATCGCACAGAGTTGGACACGACTGAAGCGAATCAGCAGCAGCAGCAGCAGCATGACCAAATTAGGTATTTATCAAACTAAGAAGCTGTAATTTACACATCCCCAAAGTGGAATCTTTTTTGATATTGAGAATAATTATATAAATGGCCCAGAATGTTTTTGATAACA
This sequence comes from Tragelaphus eurycerus, assembly GCA_935064755.1. Classification (NCBI taxonomy): domain Eukaryota; kingdom Metazoa; phylum Chordata; class Mammalia; order Artiodactyla; family Bovidae; genus Tragelaphus; species Tragelaphus eurycerus. Next base: position 1,106,234 of record CAKXYN010000096.1, read on the forward strand.
ATACCTGGTATTTATGATGAAACGATGGCCCTAACACATTTATGCATTCACAGTAAATTACAGGAACATTTTTATTTCTAAATGTTAATAAATGAATTTGCATTGTATGAGTGAGTGAGTGTTAGTTGCTCAGTCGTGTCCAACTCTTTGCAATCCCATGGACTATGGCCCACCAAGCTCCTCTGTCCATGGGGATTCTCCAGGCAAGAATACTGGACTGGATTACCATTCCTCTCTCCAGGGGATCTTCCCAACCCGGGGATCAAACCTGGGTCTCCTGCATTGCAGGAGTATATCGCATTGCATTGTATGCTGCTGCTGCTGCTGCTGCTAAGTTGCTTCAGTCATGTCCGACTCTGTGCTACCCCATAGACAGCAGCCCATCAGGCTTCCCTGTCCCTGGGATTCTCCAGGCAAGAACAGTGGAGTGGATTGCCATTTCCTTCTCCAATGCATGAAAGTGAAAAGTGGAAGTGAAGTCGCTCAGTCATGTCCGAGTCTTAGCGACCCCATTGACTGCAGCCTACCAGGCTCCTCCGTCCATGGGATTTTCCAGGCAAGAGTACTGGAGTGGGGTGTCATTGCCTTCTCCAGGGGATTTTCTCCACCCAGGGATCGAACCCTCTTCTCTTGCTAGATTTCTTCCAAAACTGCATATCTCATTTCCAGACTCAGAAATAAAGAGCTGAACTCTTGATTGATGAGAGTTTTCAGCCTCAGGGACTGCATGGGAGTATTCTGGTTATTGATTGGACCACCGTCCTCAATAACAAACTGTTACCCTGTACCACACCTTTCAGTATGCGTGGAGCTTCTCATGGACAATATGAAAAGCATCAGTTGCTCAGTCATGTCTGACTCTTTGTGACCCCGTGGACTATAGCCCACGAGGCTCCTCTGTCCATGGAATTCTCCAGGCAAGAGTACTGGAGTGGGTAGCCATTCCTTTCTTCGGGGTGTCTTCCTGACCCAGGGATAGAACCTGGGTCTTCTGCATTGCAGTCATATTCTTTACTGTCTAAGCCATTAGGGAAGTTCTCTGATGAACAATGATAATTCTCAAATAACAACTAAGATGCCATCAGGCCTTGTCATTGGTTGACGAGATGCTCAAAGCATCATTCTTAAAGGAAAACTATACCAGACTGTGAGTCATTTTCTATATCAATGGCTCTGAATTAAAGTAATTCTAAACATCTTTGGTCCTCATTCATCAATATATTGTAATTAATATAGCTTGTGTACTTTTAGGTTATGAAGTACTAATGATGAAAATATGAAACTTTTGCACTATGATGCATAGAGAACAAAGACTGTAAATAGCATTTCTGTTAAAGAGATGAGCAGGAAAAATTTATGCATTCATTCTCAAAGAAGTTCTTGTGACCTAATGAGATCTTTAAATTTATTAATAAAATTATCTGTTATATAGTAGGGCTCCCTGGTGGCTCAGTGCTAAAGAATCCACCTGCCAATGCCGAGACACGGGTTTGACCCCCATATTCTACTTTGGATAATATAACGTGTCTTCAACTATGTACTTATGGAAAAGTATAGCTAAGTCTGCTTTTGGAAAAGCTGGGTATTTTAAGAGTAGCTGCCATCTTTAAGGACAACAGAAACTGATATGTCCTCATGATCTGCAAATTGAAAAGGGCAGCCCATGGGGTCGCAAAGAGTCAGACACCACTGAGCGACTGAACAACAAATTCCTTGGAAAGTTTCAAAGTAAACTTTAAGGAGAAACTCAAAGTGGTCTTTACTTCATTTAAGGGAATTAAAATTATTGAGATTAATCTTTGCTGTAAGAACTCACATTCTAATGTGTATTGATTGATAGTTTGGAAGCACCTTGAGTTCCTTAGGACAGTCAGAAATTTACCCTGATGATTTAGCCACAGGGTAAAAAAAAAAAAAAAAAAAAAACCTTAAATATTATTCTCCTACCAAAAGAATTAAATCATAATAAAATAAACAATGTCCTTTATGGCCACTGGACCTTATATACTTGTGGGATATCTGTCTAGTGACCATTAATATTGTTGAGATGAAGGGCAGAGAGACAATAAAATGGGATGAAGCATCTCCATACTTGGTGTGATTACTTCCCAGTCATGTCAGAGGATCAGTGGAGGCAGAAAGACAGACAATATCCTCAAAATGAAAATAATGGATTGATGTGGGCTTTTATTCTCAGTTTAGCTCCTATGCTATGATATGCTATGCTAAGTCACTTCAGTCGTGTCCGACTCTGTGTGACCCCATAGACGGCAGCCCACCAGGCTCCCCCGTCCCTAGGATTCTCCAGGCAAGAACACTGAAGTGGGTTGCCATTTCCTTCTCCAATGCATGAAAGTGAAAAGAAAAAGTAAAGTCGCTCAGTCATGTCTGACTCTTAGCGACCCCATGGACTGCAGCCTACCAGGCTCCTCCATCCGTGGGATTTTCCAGGCAAGAGTACTGGAGTGGGTGCCATTGCCTTCTCCGAGTTTAGCTCCTGCCCCACAGCAAATGAATAGTCCCCTTGCACACATGTGTGAACATATACACATTAAGATTTGCATGGACTGGGAAGACCCCAGTGAAGGGCCAAGCAATAAGAATGGGCTGACACCCAGGCACGGCTACAGTGGGAATCCAGCCAGCGCAGTATTTGAGTCCTTGTCTCTGAAACTTCCAGACCCCGAGACACTGTCTCCTGCAAGCCGTCCAAGATGATTACTCTACAATGTGAGATTGATGGTGAGAGAGAAGAACTTGCCAGAGAGGTTTTTACCACATCCAAGTTTACAATTAATCAGACCTCTTTCCAGCCTTCACAATTATTTGAGCAAAGGAAGCAATTAAGAAAAATAGTCTTCTTTTGCCGAGAGTTTTAAACCACACCAGCAGCCACATCCACAGGTCAAAAATACCAATATTATTCTATTTATCCAGCTACCTTTCAAAAAGGGAACAAATAAATGGATCATGCTTTTAAGTTGTAGTGCTGGAGAAGACTCCTGAGAGTCCTTTGGACAGCAAGGAGACCAAACCAGTCGATCCTAGGAGAAATTAACCCTGAGGACTCATTGGAAGGACTAATGCTGAAGATCCAATACTTTGGCCATTTGATGTGACTTACTAGAAAAGACCATCATGCTCGTAAAGATTCAGGGAAAAAGGAGGGGCCCAATGGAGAATGAGATGGTTGGATGGCATCACTGACTCAATGGACATGAGTTTAAGCAAACTCTGGGAGATGGTGAAGGACAGCAAAGCCTGGCATGTTGCAGTCCATGGGGTCACAAAGAGTCAGACACAATTTAGCAACTAAACAACAGAAGGATCATATGACTTTGCCTTTTTATTTTCTTTAAAAGAATCCTATCTCATTAAAGGGGCTTCCCTTGTGGCTCAGCCAGTAAAGAATACGCCTGCAATGTGAGAGACCTGGGTTCGATCCCTGGGTTGGGAAGATCCCCTGGAAAAGGGAAAGGCTACCCACTCCAGTATTCTGGCCCGGCAAATTCCATGAACTGTATAGTCCATGGGGTCACAAAGAGTCAGACATGACTGAGTGACTTTCACTTAGATTCATCACATTAAAACAAACATCTCTTTTTTGCAAACAAGGAATTTTCCAACCAAAATTTTAAAATAAGCAAGGATCTTCTTTTCAGATGGCAAATTTAGCAAAAAACAGATTGAACAGAAATATTTCTGTTGTGCAAATGAAGTAAAATGTGTGCATGCATGCACATGCAGCATGAATTATGAATACAACAAACTATAAATATAACACATTAGTACCAGCAGGAAGCACAAAGGTAGCACAATTTTACGGTCTCAAAATCCTAATTAGCATAAAAGGCATAACATTGTAATCAAATAATTATTGATTAACACAAAGACAGAGAAGCCAGATGTGTTGAGTGGGCTTGGTAATTAGCTAAGTAAACTACAGGTGTTTAAAATTCATAGATTACAAACAAAATGTATCTTTATGGTTAAAGAATTATCGGTAGGCAAATCTTAGTGTCGTCAGGTGCAGCAAGTACATAGCATAAATGTCAGTACCTGGAATGTACATTACACTTTCACAAATAATATTTGAGGCATCCCTGGCATGAAATGGGTTTTTCATTGCGTTGAAAATGTGGTTGCATTCAATGCACAGATGCTCAGCTTTTGAAAGGCTGTTTTTGCAGGCAGATCCCTGGTTCTGCCCTGTAGACCTGATGCACATCAATAGTAGCATAAAATAAGACATGGCTAATGAATGGACAGCTACGCAGTAAACACAGATGAGAGGAGGGGAGCTTGACATTTAAAAGAACAGCAGAAGTTTTCCTGCAAATTGCAGACTTTTGTGAACTTCTCGCTGTATTTCCCCCACTAGCTCTGTGTGTGAGTGTGTGTGTGTGAGAGTGCTCAGTCATATCTAACTTTGGCAACTGTTGCCTGCCAGGCTCCTCTGTCTATTCTACAGGATTCTACAGGCAAGAATACTGTGGTGGGTTGCCATTTCCTCCTCCAAGGAATCTTTGCAACCCAGGAATCAAACCTGCATCTCCTGTATTGGCAGGCAGATTCTTTACCACTGAGCCACCAGGGAATTTTCTACTTCACATAGCATTTCCTTGTATGAATGCCAATTTCTCAATCTTCAATAGACGTTTAGGTTGCTCCCAAGTTTTTACTGTTTCAAACAATGCTACGAACATGCTTACACGTATGTACAGTTGTACATGTGAGCTAGGTAAATTCAGAAGGGTAAAGTAGCAGAATCACAGGCATGCCTATTTAAACTTCTAGATGTTGCCACCTTATGTTGTTTATGACTGATCATTGTCCTGTTTTGAGTGGCTGCCATGCCACCTTCCCTGGTGGCTCAGACAGTAAAGAATCCACCTGCAATGCGGGTGACCTGGGTTCAATCCCTGGGTAGGGAACATCCCCTGGAGAAGGGCATGGCAACCCACTCCAATATCTTGCCTGGAGAATTCCATGGACAGAGGAGTCTTGTGGGCTACAGTCTATGGGGTAGCAAAAAGTTGGACATGACTGAGCAGTTAAGCACACACCATGCCAGCTGGACAATGACAAGTAATATAAGCTTGATCACCCTTAGGGCATTGTTAATGTTATTAGATTTTTAAAGAAACAAATCTGTGCTTTGTTGATCCTTTCTACTGTATCTTTAATTAGTTTCTGCTTTTATATCTTTCTGGCTGTCTTTCCTCCATGCTTTTTAATAAACACTCATCTTCTAACATGAAAGAGACTTTATTTTTGCTTATATTTATAGTCTGTCTTCTTATACTAGAATGCTAGCTTCACTAGAGCAGAGATTTTGTCTGTTTGGTTCGTGGATTAGTCCCAGGTCCCAGTACAGTGTAGGCACATAACAAATATTTGTTAATTAAATCTGTATCTACATCTTCTAACATCTTTAGTCTTAACTTGTTATTCTTTTAAAATTTTTGAACAGTATGCTTTGTTCATTAGTTCTCAGGCTTTCTTCTTTTCTACTCTGAATATTTAATGCCATAAAATTTCCCCTAAATTTCATTTTATGTATATTTCACAAGTTCTGAAATGTAATTTTTTAATATATTGTTCTGTAGTAGTTGGAGAAGGAAATGGCAACCCACTCCAGTACTCTTGCCTGGAGAATCCCATGGAGAGAGGAGCCTGGTAGGCTACAGTCCATGGGGTCGCAAAGAGTCGGACACAACTGAGCGACTTCACTCACTCCTATAGTAGTAATTGACTAAAAAAGAAAGTTGTGTTATGTACTTTGGCACTACATGAATTAACTACTTAATTTTAATTTTGCTATCAATCACTAATCCTTATAAGTGTTGATCTCTCAGTTACGTCCATCTCTTTGCGACCCCATAGACTATAGCCCACCAGGCTCCTCTGTCCGTGGGATTCTCCAGGCAAGATTATTGGAGTGGGTTGCTGTTCCCTTCTGCAGGGGATCTTCCCGACCCAGGGACTGAACCTGAGTCTCCTGCATTGGAGGCAGATTCTTTACTTTCTGAGCCACCAGGGAAGCCCAAATCCTTAAATCCTTATAAGAATCAAATAGTTTCATTATAATTTGTAATTTAAAAAAATTCATTTCTTCTGTCTTTGTTTACCTGACATCAGTTATATAGCTTTACTTCATTGACTTGGTTGTCTTGAAACATAATCCCCTCTGGAAAGGCAAAATAAATGCTTCATTATTTCCCTTAGTCACTCATTTTTCAAACAAAATTTGTTTTTTATAATTAATAAACTTTGTTTTTTGAAGCAGTCATAACAAAATTGAATGGATATCTCAGAGAAGGTGTTATATAGCTCCTTCAACTATTACCAGTGTGTTTTTCTGCCTTTCTTTTTTTGAGTATTATGGAATCACAGGTTTTCATTAATTCCGTGTGTTTCATTGGCCTCAATCATTATTCTTTTTAAAGTTCAAATTATCACAACTTTAGCCAGTTGTTGACCCCCTCATACTGGCTCCTACATCCTTTTATATACCATAACCCAAACATTTTTGAATTTTATTATTTCTAGCTCAAAAAATGTTCCACACTCTGCTTATTGCTTCCTGTACCACAGCTGGATTTAGCATTTCTCCAAGGAATTACCTTGGTTCTTCTTAGTGAGGGGTTGTTTTAGAGAACATGAACCAGAAGTTCTCATTGCTATTGGGGTAACACTGTTTCTAAGCCACTCCAGTGGCCAGAGTTCACACACACACACACACACACACACACACACACACACACACACACACACACACATTCTATACAGTGATTTTAAGATGTGAGTACACTTTGATATTTTCAGTTCAATTTTAACATCACATTTTTTTAGCAGGTACAATTTTACTTACATGTTTAAAGTGCCATGCCTACAGTACCAAACCTTCAAAGACTAAGGAAATAGAGCTTATATTAATCCTTTAAATAAAACAGTGCATATATACACTTATCAACTAAAACTATACTAATCCTAAAATTCAGCTAATCCAGATACAAATAAAAGACTCAGAAATAGAGTTGTTTTTATCAACTACTCTTTATTCCAAGACTAAGGTACTCAAATGAGTGAATTAAAAGATCAGAACAAAATTAATGAATGCAAACATTATCCATTTTAATGAAAATTATATAGTTAGCAGTATGACTGAATGTACTAGAGCCTCAACTCAGAACATGATAATAAAAGTTGTGTAGGTAACATCAGGATGAAAATGAACTGATTTCATCCGTCTTAAGATTAATTCACCGACTCAATGGACTTGAGTCTGGGCAAACTCCGTGAGATAGTAAAGAACAGGGAAGCCTGGCATGCTGCAGTTCATGGGATCGCAAAGAGTCAGACAACTTAGCAACTGAACAAGATTCATTCATAATGGGCAATATTTTAGTTCTTATTTCTAAAGTAAGAAATAATGATGGTGAAATATATTACTAAAATTTATGCTACCAACCTGAAAAGCATTAGATTTTTTGTTTCCCAAATCACAGTATTTACACTTGTTTTTCCTTGATCTCATAACTCTTTTCTCTTACACTAAAAATCCTTATTTCCAACACCGTTTAGTGTGATTACCTATTTGTTTTCATCCACATTTAAGGAAAATGGCTTGAAATGGCAAATTGATAAAAATACACTGGTAAATGTTATTTTTGTCCTTTCCCCCTTTATAGGGCTGGGGTGCCCACTCTCTAGCTGTTGAATTATTGGCTGCTGGTGCCTCAAAGCTACCCTGTTCTTCAGAGAGCTGCCATCAGCAGACGAGCTCAATCAGAAACTTGAGTCCTCCTGCATTCATCTCTTCTTGTCTCCACACTCTCTTCTACCTCCAAAATATATCTCCGCTCTCTGTTCTGCCCGCTATGATGCTGCCATCTTTCTCCAAATTCCCTGACCTGCTATAGTAACCACCTTACTATCTTCCACTTTTGTTCCAGGCAAATCCATTCCCTATACAATTCTTAGAATCATCTTCAAAAAAAATGTAAAGCAGGTGATATCAGTCTTTGACCTCCCACCTGGATTTGAGTAAAATTCAGACTCTTTTTTTTAAAGTTAATTTTTATTGGAGTGTAGTTGCTTCACACCATTGTGTTAGTTTCTATTGCATACAGCACAGTGAATCAGCTACTCATATGTGTGTATATGTACATATGTGTGTATATGTACATATGTGTGTATATATACATATATGGATTTCTTTCCCATTTAGGTGGCCACAGAGCAGTAAGTAGGGTTCCCTGATGTATACAGTAGCTATCTATTAGCTATCTATTCTATACACAGTATTGTTAGTGTATAATGTCAATCCCAGTCTCCCGATTCATCCACCACCACCCCAGCCTCTATCATAACTTATTTCTTGAATCTTCAATCTTTCCTTATACCACTTCTGTCCTCATTTCAGCTGCCCTCCATCTACGTGGACCCTCAGTCACTCCCTGGAACACTTAAACCTCTTTGCTATCTCATGAGCTTTATACTAGCAGTTCTGTTTGCATGTGACACTTTCTGCAAACCTTCACATCTTCTGCTTCTTCCTCAAACAACAGGCCTTAGCCTACATATCAACCATCAGAGAGGCCTCCTCTGCCACCTTGTGTGAAATAACTCCAGCCTCATCACAGTCACTCTCCATCACATTATTCTCTTTATATTAATTTTGAAAATGTGTAATTACTTTGTCTACTTAATTGTTTACTTGGTTACTTATTTTCTCCACTAGAATATAAGTTCCATGAGAGCAAGAATAAGATCTTATGTTCACTTAAATTGCAGTGCATAGCTGATTTTAGAAACTCCATACATATCCATTGAATAGATGGATGAGACTTCACAACTTCCTGAAGTGGTTCAATCTAGGGAATTAAGGTTAATATTGAAGACAAAAAGCTTGATTACTCTTAGCTCTGCCTCTGGCTTCTGATCAATGGTAAACAATTGGAAAGCCCTAGAAGTACCTAGTTGTAAGGGTGAAAAATAGAAAATAAAAAAATAGAAAATGATCAATGTCTGCTCCTCACTCTGCTGTTCTTTATATTCGACACCAGTGGCATAGTCCTAAATAATTATGACATGTTCATGGCTTACAGGAAGTGTTCTTTAAGAAAGTAACAGCAAATGACTAACACTTTCCAATGGAAAACTTTGAAGTTTATCTCTAAGAGTTGCTTTTAATATAGGAAAATAGCATAGAGTTTTTGATATATTTGAACTGATGCTAAGTCTTTGTATAATGGGCTCCACACACTTAAACCTCTCTACCAAGCACAGTGTTTATCCTTTATTATCTATATCTGCAGTACTCTTGGAAATATTTGCTGCTTCACTGAAAAGAAAATTATTAGAAGTGTAGTACAGTTGTTTTCACTTTTCTAGTTCTTATTCTGAGATAAACAGTATTTCAAAAGAAGTTTCAACTGACATGAATTTTATTATATAAATGTAAACTCAAAGCTAACTCTAAAATTGAGCAAAATCTATTTTCTTAAATACATGTGTACTTCTCTTCAAGGTCACATTTTCACTTCCACATGGGCTGGTTTATGACAAAAGAAAGTAAAACTGATTTCAAGGACCCTTCTGGTCACAACTAAGGAGGAAGGGGAAAAAATGATTATTAGTATTTGGGGGTCCATTTCTAGAAATAGACAGGATTAGCTAAAATTAAACACATACCAAAAACACAGATAATTAAAAGAACAAAGACTAAGAGAGAGACTAGATCTTTGATTAATGGAAAATTATATAGTAGTCTACTATAATAGGGAGAAGGCAATGGCGACCCACTCCAGTACTCTTGCCTGGAAAATCCCATGGATGGAGGAGCCTGGTAGGCTGCAGTCCATGGGGTCGCACAGAGTCAGACACGACTGAGTGACTTCACTTTCACTTTTCACCTTCATGCATTGGAGAAGAAATGGCAACCCACTCCAGTGTTCTTGCCTGGAGAATCCCAGGGTCGGGGGAGCCTGATGGGCTGCCATCTATGGGGTTGCAGAGTCTGACACAATTGAAGTGACTTAGCAGCAGCAGCAGCAGCTACTATAATAGAAAGTGAATATTGAATTTTTCAGGATGTGAACTGGTTCCAGTACCGTGACCACTTACTGCCAATAAAAGTGGGCAGTCATGTCTACCTCATAATGAACATTTCAAAAAATGCTAGAAGGCTTTTTTTCTTGAGTACTTTAAGAAAATGAGAACAACGTTGAGATTCAAGGTTGAGATGAAAGGGCTTTTAAACATTTAGTATTTAGTTGGGTAGATATTCAGGGAAAAGCAGATACTCTGGTATAATTTTCTTTTAAGTCATAATCTGGTGAGTGTGAGCAGGTATATGGATTGACCCTTGTTCTCCTTGTCCACCCCGGAAGCCAGCATCCCATGTTCTTACTACCTGGAGTCCCAACTTCATGAAAAACACCAAATCTCTCTTCTCAATCCCCTCAATTCCTTGAAATCCAGTTTTTCACTCCCAGCGCTCTTCTGGCATTGTATTTGTAAGGTCCCCATTGGCCCACCAAACAGGAAATTCAATATGTGCTGTTTCGTCTCTGGCTTTACCAACGTCCCTTAAGTTCTTACTCCATTTGACTTTGACATGCTCTCTCTTCCCCAGGTTGTCCTGATACCTCCCAAACCCTTCATCTTCCTTCTCTCTCTCTTTGCTTTCTTTCTCCTTGTTTTACACACTGTCCCTTGGTAATCATATACACTCACAGAAATCCAAATACCATTTTCTATGTCAATTTTCTTAACCATGGTGTGCTTAAATTCTCAGATAATATTCTGATTCCAAGAAATAACATTTAAGCAAGAATGTTATTTCCAAGAAATAACAATTAATAACATGAATTGTTTGTAATTATTTTTAATATTATTTTAACACTTACCTGTGTATTTCAGGACTGACAGTTTTTTTTTAAATTAAATTTTATTTTGCTTAACTTTACAATATTGTATTGCTTTTGCCATTCATCAAGATGGATCTGCCACAAGTATACATGTGTTCCCCATCCCGAACCCTCCTCCCTCCTCCCTCCCCATACCATCCCTCTGGGTCGTCCCAGTGCACCAGCCCCAGGCATCCGTTATCAGGCATCGTACCTGGACTGGCGACTCATTTCAGATATGATACTATACATATTTCAATGCTATTCTCCCAAATCATCCCACCCTCTCCCGTTCCCAGAGTCCAAAAGTCTGTTCTATACATCAGTGTCTCTTTTGCTGTCTTGTAAACAGGGTTATTGTTACCATCTTTCTAAAATCCATATATATGCATTAGTATACTGTATTTGTGTTTTTCTTTCTGGCTTACTTCACTCTGTATAATAGGCTCCAGTTCCATCCACCTCATTAGAACTGATTCAAATGTATTCTTTTTAATGGCTGACTAATATTCCATTGTGTATATGTACCACTGCTTTTTTATCCATTCAACTGTGGATGGACATCTAGGTTGCTTCCAAGTCCTGGCTATTGTAAACAGTGCTGCTATGAACATTGCGGTACACGTGTCTCTTTCAATTCTGGTTTTCTCAGTGTGTATGCCCAGCAGTGGGATTGCTGGATCATAAGGCAGTTCTATTCCCAGGTTTTTGAGGAATCTCCATACTGTTCTCCAGAGTGGCTGTACTAGTTTGTATTCCCACCAACAGTGTAAGAGGGTTCCCTTTTCTCCACACCCTCTCCAGCATTTATTGCTTGTGGACTTTTGGATCGCAGCCATTCTGACTGGCGTGAAATGGTACCTCATAGTGGTTTTGATTTGCATTTCTCTGATAATGAGTGATGTTGAGCATCTTTTCATGTGCTTGTTAGCCATCTGTATGTCTTCTTTGAAGAAATGTCTATTTAGTTCTTTGGCCCATTTTTTGATTGGGTCATTTATTTTTCTGGAATTGAGCTATAGGAGTTGCTTGTATATTTTTGAGATTAGTTGTTTGTCTGTTGCTTCATTTTCTATTATTTTCTCCCATTCTGAAGGCTGTCTTTTCACCTTGCTTATAGTTTCCTTTGTTGTGCAGAAGCTTTTAAGTCTAATTGGATCCCATTTATTTATTTTGGATTTTATTTCCAATATTCTGGGAAGTGGGTCATAGAGATCCTGCTGTGATGCATGTCAGAGAGTGTTTTGCCTATGTTTTCCTCTAGGAGTTTTATGGTTTCTGGTCTTACATTTAGATCTTTAATCCATTTTGAGTTTATTTTTGTGTATGGTGTTAGAAAGTGTTCTAGTTTCATTCTTTTACAAGTGTTTGACCAGTTTTCCCAGCACCACTTGTTAAAGAGATTGTCTTTAATCCATTGTATATTCTTGCCTCCTTTGTCAAAGATAAGGTGTCCATAGGTGCGTGGATTTATCTCTGGGCTTTCTATTTTGTTCCATTGATCTATATTTCTGTCTTTGTGCCAGTACCATACTGTCTTGATGACTGTGGCTTTGTAGTAGAGCCTGAAGTCAGGCAGGTTGATTTCTCCAGTTCCATTTTTCTTTCTCAAGATAGCTTTGGCTATTCGAGGTTTTTTGTATTTCCATACAAATTGAGAAATTATTTGTTCTAGCTTTGTGAAGAATACCGTTGGTAGCTTGATGGGGATTGCATTGAATCTATAAATTGCTTTGGGTAGTATACTCATTTTCACTATATTGATTCTACCAATCCATGAACATGGTATATTTCTCCATCTATTAGTGTCCTCTTTGATTTCTTTCACCAGTGTTTTATAGTTTTCTATATATAGGTCTTTAGATTCTTTAGGAAGATATATTCCTAAGTATTTTATTCTTTTCATTGCAATGGTGAATGGAATTGTTTCCTTAATTTCTCTTTCTATTTTCTCATTATTAGTGTACAGGAATGCAAGGGATTTCTGTGTGTTGATTTTATATCCTGCAACTTTACTATATTCATTGATTAGTTCTAGTAATTTTCTGGTGGAATCTTTAGGGTTTTCTACGTAGAGGATCATGTCATCTGCAAACAGTGAGAGTTTTACTTCTTCTTTTCCAATTTGGATTCCTTTTATTTCTTTTTCTGCTGATTGCTGTGGCCAAAACTTCCAAAACTATGTTGAATAGTAATGGTGAAAGTGGGCATCCTTGTCTTGTTCCTGACTTTAGAGGAAATGCTTTCAATTTTTCACCATTGAGGACAATGTTTGCTGTGGGTTTGTCGTATATAGCTTTTATTATGTTGAGGCATGTTCCTTCTATTCCTGCTTTCTGGAGAGTTTTTATCATAAATGGATGTTGAACTTTGTCAAAGGCTTTCTCTGCATCTATTGAGATAATCATATGGTTTTTATTTTTCAATTTGTTAATGTGGTGTATTACGTTGATTGATTTGCGGATATTGAAGAATCCTTGCATTCCTGGGATAAAGCCCACTTGGTCATGGTGTATGATCTTTTTAATGTGTTGTTGGACTCTGATTGCTAGAATTTTGTTAAGGATTTTTGCATCTATGTTCATCAGTGATATTGGCCTATATATTTCTGATATTTCTTTTTTTGTGGGATCTTTGTCCGGTTTTGGTATTAGGGTGATGGTGGCCTCATAGAATGAGTTTGGAAGTTTGTCTTCTTCTGCAATTTTCTGGAAGAGTTTGAGTAGGATAGGTGTTAGCTCTTCACTAAATTTTTGGTAGAATTCAGCTGTAAAGCCATCTGGACCTGGGCTTTTGTTTGCTGGGAGATTTCTGATTACAGTTTCAATTTCCGTGCTTGTGATAGGTCTGTTAAGATTTTCTATTTCTTCCTGATCCAGTTTTGGAAAGTTGTACTTTTCTAAGAATTTGTCCATTTCTTCCATGTTGTCCATTTTATTGCCATATAATTGCTGATAGTAGTCTCTTATGATCCTTTGTATTTCTGTATTGTCTGTTGTGATCTCTCCATTTTCATTTCTAATTTTATTGATTTGATTTTTCTCCCTTTGTTTCTTGATGAGTCTGGCTAATGGTTTGTCAATTTTATTTACCCTTTCAAAGAACCAGCTTTTGGCTTTGTTGATTTTTGCTATAGTCTCTTTTGTTTCTTTTGCATTTATTTCTGCCCTAATTTTTAAGATTTCTTTCCTTCTACTAACCTTGGGGTGCTTCATTTCTCCCTTTTCCAGTTGCTTTAGGTGTAGAGTTAGGTTATTTATTTGGCTTTTTTCTTGTTTCTTGAGATATGCCTGTATTGCTATGAACTTTCCCCTTAGGACTGCTTTTACAGTGTCCCACAGGTTTTGGGTTGTTGTGTTTTCATTTCCATTCGTTTCTATGCAGATTTTGATTTCTTTTTTTATTTCTTCTGTGATTTGTTGGTTATTCAGGAGCGTGTTGTTCAGCCTCCATATTTGGAATTTTTAATAGTTTTTCTCCTGTTATTGAGATCTAATCTTCCTGCATTCTGGTCAGAAAAGATGCTTGGAATGATTTCAATTTTTCTGAACTTACCAAGGCTAGATTTATGGCCCAGGATGTGGTCTATCCTGGAGAAGGTTCTGTGTGTGCTTGAGAAAAAGGTGAAATTCATTGTTTGGGGATGAAATGTCCTATAGATATCAATTAGGTCTAACTGGTCTATTGTATCGTTTAAAGTTTGTATTTCCTTGTTAATTTTCTGTTTAGTTGATCTATCCATTGGTGTGAGTGAGGTATTAAAGTCTCCCACTATTGTGTTATTGTTGATTTCTCCTTTCATACTTGTTAGTATTTGTCTTATATATTGCGGTGCTCCTATGTTGGGTGCATATATATTTATAATTGTTATATCTTCTTCTTGGATTGATCCTTTGATCATTATGTAGTGACTTTCTTTGTCTCTTTTCACAGCCTTTGTTTTAAAGTCTATTTTATCTGATATGAGTATTGCTACTCCTGCTTTCTTTTGGTCCCTATTTGCATGGAAAATCTTTTTCCAGCCCTTCACTTTCAGTCTGTATGTGTCCCCTGTTTTGAGGTGGGTCTCTTGTAGACAACATATGTAGGGGTCTTGTTTTTGTATCCATTCGGCCAGTCTCTGTCTTTTGGTTGGGGCATTCAACCCATTTACATTTAAGGTAATTATTGATAAATATGATCCCGTTGGCATTTACTTTATTGTTTTGGGTTCGAATTTATATACCCTTTTTGTGTTTCGTGTCTAGAGAATGTCCTTTAGTATTTGTTGGAGAGCTGATTTGGTGGTGCTGAATTCTCTCAGCTTTTGCTTGTCTGTAAAGGTTTTGATTTCTCCTTCATATTTGAATGAGATCCTTGCTGGGTACAATAATCTGGGCTGTAGGTTATTTTCTTTCATCACTTTAAGTATGTCTTGCCATTCCCTCCTGGCTTGGAGAGTCTCTATTGAAAGATCAGCTGTTATCCTTGTGGGAATTCCCTTGTGTGTTATTTGTTGTTTTTCCCTTGCTGCTTTTAATATTTGTTCTTTATATTTAATCTTTGTTAATTTGATTAATATGTGTCTTGGGGTGTTTCGCCTTGGGTTTATCCTGTTTGGGACTCTCTGGGTTTCTTGGACTTGAGTGATTATTTCCTTCCCCATTTTAGGGAAGTTTTCAACTATTATCTCCTCTAGTATTTTCTCATGGTCTTTCTTTTTGTCTTCTTCTTCTGGGACTCCTATGATTCAAATGTTGTAACGTTTAATATTGTCCTGGAGGTCTCTGAGATTGTCCTCGTTTCTTTTAATTCGTTTTTCTTTTTTCTCCTCTGATTCATTTATTTCTACCATTCTATCTTCTAATTCACTAATTCTATCTTCTGCTTCTGTTATTCTACTATTTGTTGCCTCTAGAGTGTTTTGGATCTCATTTATTGCATTATTCATTATATATTCACTCTTTTTTATTTCTTCTAGGTCCTTATTGAACCTTTCTTGCATCTTCTCAATGCTTTCCTCCAGGCTATTTATCTGTGATTCCATTTTGATTTCCAGATTTTGGATTAATTTCACTATCATTATTTGGAATTCTTTATCCGGTAGATTCACTATTTCTTCCTCTTTTGTTTGGTTTGGTGGGCTTTTATCCTGTTCCTTTACCTGCTGGGAATTCTTCTGTCTCTTCATCTTATTTAAATTGCTGAGTTTGGGGTGTCCATACTGTATTCTGGCAGTTTGTGGAGTTCTCTTTATTGTGGCATTCCCTCACTGTATGTGGGTTTGTACAGGTGGCTTGTCAAGGTTTCTTGGTTAGGGAAGCTTGTGTCGGTGTTCTGGTGGATGGAGCTGGATTTCTTCTCTCTGGAGTGCAATGGAGTGTCTAGTAATAAGTTATGAGATGTCTATGATTTTGGAGTCACTTTGGGTAGCCTGTATATTGGCTTGGTTTCAGTGTAGGTTTGGAGGCATTTGATGAGCTCCTGTGAATTAATGTTCCGTGGGATCAGGGTTTGGACTTAAGTCTCCTGCTTCCAGTTATCGGTCTTATTTTTACAGTAGTCTCAAAAACTTCTCCTTCTACACTGCACTCCACAACTGGACTGCTCAGAGATGTTCACGGAGTTATACAGAGAAGAAAAGAGGGAGGAAGGAGACAGAGGTGGTGAGGAGGATAAAAGGAGGGAGTGAAAAGGAGAGAGACAGATCCAGTCAGTAATGGGCACAAATTGATTACATATACCAGAAAGCATAGATTAAAGATCTAGATTAGAGTTTGCAGTTTCAGGAATACAATGTCAAAGAAAAGATGAAGAGATAGAAAGAGGGAGGAAAAAATGAAAAAGTCACAAAAGTTATTAAAAAAAATGAATAGGTAAAAAATTGATAGCAATTACCAAAAAGTTAAACTTATGAATTGAGAGCAGAGTTTGGAGTTTCAAAAATACAATGTTAAAGGAAAGAAAAAAAGAAAAGACAAAAAAAAAAAAAAAGGGGGGGTCGCAAGAGTTATAAAAAAATTCTAAAAGTGGAAATTAAAGGAGTACTAGAGGATAAAACCCACTCCAGTATTCTTGCCTGGAGAATCCCAGGGACGGGGGAGCCTGGTGGCCTGCCGTCTCTGGGGTCGCACAGAGTCGGACACGACTGAAGCGACTGAGCAGCAGCAGCAGCAGAGGATAAAAAATTTTTTTTTTAATTTTTTTAATAAAAAAAAATATATAAAAAAGAAAGAAAGAAATAATGATGGTAAAAATAGTAACAATATATATAAGACTTTCTCTGTTATTGTTGTGGGTACTGTGGGTTCAGTTCATTTTCGGCTAGTTCCTTGTTCCGGCTTAAATTTCTGAAGATCTATAGGCCCCTTTCAGTGTATTTGCCCTCTGATGCCCTCTTGCAAACCCTACCGTCTTACTTGGGTTTCTCTTACCTTCGGCGTTGGGTATCTCTTCCCGGCTGCTCCAGCAAAGCACAGCCATAGCACCTTACCTTGGACGAGGGGTCTCTCCTCACCGCCGCCCTTCCTGACCTCGGTCGTGGGGTAGCTCCTCTCGGCCGTGCTTAGTGCGCCAGTCCTCACCGCCGTCCTTCTTTGGTCGTGAGGTAGCTCCTCTCAGTGCGCCGCGCAGCCGGCGAGGCGCTCTCGGTGGGCCGCTCGCGGGTAGGCCGGGTGCTCTCAGTGTGCCGCTCGCGGGTATTGACTATGCCAAAGCCTTTGACTGTGTAGATCACAATAAACTATGGAAAATTCTGAAAGAGATGGGAATACCAGACCACCTGATCTGCCTCTTGAGAAATCTGTATGCAGGTCAGGAAGCAACAGTTAGAACTGGTCATGGAACAACAGACTGGTTCCAAATAGGAAAAGGAGTACGTCAAGGCTGTATATTGTCATCCTGTTTATTTAACTTATATGCAGAGTACATCATGAGAAATGCTGGACTGGAAGAAACACAAGCTGAAATCAAGATTGCCGGGAGAAATATCAATAACCTCAGATATGCAGATGATACCACCCTTATGGCAGACAGTGAAGAGGAACTAAAAAGCCTCTTGATGAAAGTGAAAGTGGAGAGTGAAAAGGTTGGCTTAAAGCTCAACATTCAGAAAACGAAGATCATGGCATCTGGTCCCATCACTACATGGGAAATAGATGGAGAAACAGTGGAAACAGTGTCAGACTTTATTTTTCTGGGCTCCAAAATCACTGCAGATGGTGACTGCAGCCATGAAATTAAAAGACGCTTACTCCTTGGAAGGAAAGTTATGACCAACCTAGATAGCATATTCAAAAGCAGAGACATCACTTTGCCAACAAAGGTTCGCCTAGTCAAGGCTATGTTCTTTCCTGTGGTCATGTATGGATGTGAGAGCTGGACTGTGAAGAAGGCTGAGTGCCGAAGAATTGATGCTTTTGAACTGTGGTATTGGAGAAGACTCTTGAGAGTCCCTTGGACTGCAAGGAGATCCAACCAGTCCATTCTGAAAGAGATCAGCCCTGGGATTTCTTTGGAAGGAAAGATGCTAAAGCTGAAAGTCCAGTATTTTGGCCACCTCATTCGGAATGTTGACTCATTGGAGAAGACTCTGATGCTGGGAGGGATTGAGAGCAAGAGGAGAAGGGGACGACAGAGAATGAGATGGCTGGATGGCATCAATGACTCAATGGACGTGAGTCTGAGTGAACTCCGGGAGTTGGTGATGGACAGGGAGGCCTGGCGTGCTGCGGTTCATGGGGTCACAAAGAGTCGGACACGACTGAGCGACTGATCTGATCTGATCTGATCTGATAGGCCCCTTTCTCTGTAGTTGGAACTAACCACGGGGTTTTAGTTTATTGCCTGTCGCTTCCACAGCGGTTCCCTCTGTTATAGCTTCTTCTGTTTGCTGGTCTCTTCAGTGTCTGATTTCCTTCCTGATACAAAGGGGCGGTGATGGACACCCTTTTTTTTTTAAGGCTCACTGTTCAGTCGTGCTGCGGGGAGGGAGGGACGCTGCAAATAAATATCACTGGTGTGTGCTCACAGTGGCTCAGCCACACTGGGTCTGCCCCCACTCATGGCGCGTGTAGCCTCCCTGCCTACTCTGCTTAGGCTCTCTGTTTCTCCGCCGGGACCATCTGCGACCGGCCCTGGGCTACTTGCCCCTCCCAGGTCTAAGCCGCTCAAGTTCAGGCACTCAGGTAGTCCTCAGAGGCCCAGGCTCGGTTGGGCCTGCCTTTTGTGCCCTTCGCAGAATCCAGCAGCGCAGGTAATGAGGTGTTTAGCAAGCGCGGCTTCTGCGACTTATCGCCTCGCCACCCCACGGTGTACTTTCCCAGGCAGATGTTAGCCGACCAGAGCCCCAAGAAGTCTTAGTTAGCAAAGAAGCCTGCTTACAGTTTTGTGGATAATGTCTGTCTGGGGCTGCAATTGCCTCCCTCCGGCTCTGGCTGTTTGTCACCGGAGGGGGGCGGACTGCAGCCGGTTATCTCTGTACAGACCTTTGTTCTGTGCACGGGCCTGGCGGTGTCTTGGGTTAGGGCTGGCTTTTCGTGTGGTAGGTATCCCACAGTCTGGTTTGCTAGCCCAAATTATTCTGCTCAGGTGGCGCTTGAGATATTCAGGCCGATGCCACCTGCAAAGCCGCCTGCGAAGCTGCCCATGCAGCACCTCCCTGCCCAGCCCCCGCTTGCTAATGGCAGATGCAGGCGTTTGTGCTTCTTCTCTGCTGGGGAAGTTATCGTAGGGCTCGTAGTCTGTGGGTTTTAATTGTTTATTTATTCTCCTCCCTGTTATGTTGGCCTCCGTGCTTCCCAGGTTCGGCACAGACTTGGCAGTGAGAGTGTTTCCTGGTGTTTGGAAACTTCTCTTTTTTTAAGACTCCCTTCCCCGGACAGAGGTCTGTCCCTCCCTCTTTGTCTCTTTTTTGTGTTTTATATTTTTTCCTACCTCCTTTAGAAGGCAATGAGTTGCTTTTCTGGGTGTCTGATGTCCTCTGCCGGCATTCCGAAGTTGTTTTGTGGAATTTACTCGGCGTTTAGATGTTCTTTTGATGAATTTGTGGAGGAGAAAGTGTTCTCCCCGTCCTATTCCTCCGCCATCTTAGCTCCTCCGCAGAACTGACAGTTTTGATATGATAACCAAAAGTGTCAAAAAAATGAACAATCTTCTACATTTTCTGCATTTATTTCTTTGTTTACTTCTCTTTATTTAAAAGTTGCATTTTCTCTGACATGCCTCTCATAGGAAATTGAGTTTATTATGTGTTAAGGTGTTTTTTAATGTTTGAAATCTAACTGCTAAAGGAGATAGAAATCATACACAAACTGTAGTAAGATTTTATACCAAATTTAAGTAAGAGGCTTGAATTTTAAATATCACTTGATGCTACTGATGTTCTCATTCAAATTTTATACAGTCATTGCAAAGAATAGTACAGTTTATAAATATATTATGTGTGTTCATGTGCATGCTCAATCACTCAGTTGTGTCTGACTCTTTGCGATCCTAAGGTCTGTCACCTGCCAGGCTCCTCTATACATGGAATTTCCCAGATATGAATAATGGAGCAGATTGCCACTTCCTTCTCCAGGATGAACCCAGGGATTGAACTTCAGTCTCCTGCATCGCAGGCAGATTCTTTACTGCTGAGCCACCTGGGAAGCCCATCAATATGTTGTAGTCCCAACAAATTGAGAACCACACTGAGACTTTTCTATGAGTGTAACAAATATGTATCGTTAGTTCATAAATTCACTTTTGTTTTATTTATGTAAAATAAATTTTAGTCAAGGTCATATTAAAAGGAACTTAAAGTCAGTCCTGCATTAGAAAAGGCAAGAGGTAAGGGTAAGAATGCTTAAAGAGCAGAGATTGCTATGAATTTTGAGATCACACTAATTTATCCTGAACCTAATGAATTCTATTAAAATCAAAAATAATAGTTCGTCTGCAGTGACCAAGACTAACTCTAAGAGATTAAATCTGATGGCTAGCAAAGAGAGTAGCATGCAGTTTGCCTGCAGGTAAATTGCCTTGCGTGAAACTGAATTCACTAGCGAAAGCAATTATTTTTCTATAATATTTTCCCTCCAGAGGGTAACTGCAAATGATACATATAGCCAACCAACACCTAAAAACAGGATGATGTAAAATGTCTTATTATCCATAAAATGCTGTAACTGTGAAGGTAACTGAATGATATTTGTAGCAACCAACACCAAAAAAAAGAAAAGAACATGTTTTATTATTGATCTAATCACAGGCATACTTATAATGGTACTTTGAGTTGAGGAAAATCTAAAACTGTGGAGTGACTGCCTACTAGCGTGAACTGGAAATGTCTCTCCCCTGACAATGTGGGAACCACATAGAGCAGAGCAACGGATGAGAGGGTCCTCCACTGTACTTGCTCTGGGGGCGCCCACACTGGTTTTCAGGACTAGCCACCGTGAAGTTCAAGAACTTTCCATTTCACACCCGTTTCCTGTAAGTCTGCAGAGTTCCAAACCCAGTGTCTCTTCCTTAGGAGTGTCTTACGCCACTCAGGTGAGGACAGTTCTCTAAGTAGCACAGGTATGCACAGAGCATCATTTGTGGGTGCACAATCAGTGGGTGGCCCCTGAGTGCCTGAACACGGGTGATCTGTGGTAACCACTCAACATGTCCCCCTGGCACTAGTGACAACAAGCTCACTGGGAGTGGAGGCTGGGAATGGACCCACTCCCCAGCTCCTGAATCCTCAGTTCCCCAGCAGATCTATGTACTGGTCCACCAACTGTGGTCAGTAGGCGCCCTTGCCCTCTGTCCATCCTCACCCTCCCTCCTTCCTGCTCCACACCAGCAGCTGTAATCTTTACTTTATCTGGGAGCCAAGAGTCTGGTTCCTCATCGGTTCTTTTTAAACTGTTGTTTATGACAAAAACATTATAACTTTAGTCCTTCATAGCTGACACTCTGCAGATACTAAAAGGCCACTCTTGAGGTTTAAACATCTGCTCGGGTGTCCCTGTTAGGAGTTTCTGGAAGTCTATTTTGATATGGAAAAGTCAAGGCTTGCCTTCTTTGTTCTTTTGCTCGGCTGTGGTGGCATTTTCTGAAAACAACTAAAGAGGAAGGAACTAGCTCCCTTCAGGATCTGAGGAATTATAAAGGGTTGGGCAGGGGAACAGAGCAATGGGAAAACACCACATCACAGTTGAAAGTACAGACCGCATGGGATCGAGCTCTGGGTCTAAGTACAGACCGCATGGGATCGAGCTCTGGGTCTGCCACCACATGCTGTGCTGTGTCGCTCAGTCATGTCTGACTCTTTGTAACCCCATGACTGTAGCCTGCCAGGCACCTCTGTCCTTGAGGATTCTCCAGGCAAGAATACTGGGTGGGTTGTCATGCCCTCCTCCAGGGATCTTCCCAACCCAGGGATTGAACTCAGGTCTCCTGCATTGCAGGAGGATTCTTTACTATCTGAGCCAGCAGAGAAGCCCAAGAATACTGGAATGGGTAGCCTATCCCTTCTCCAGGGTATCTTCCCAACCCAGAAATGGAACCAGAGTCTCCTGCATTGCAGGTAGATTCTTTACCAGCTAAGCTACCAGGGAAACCCCACCATACAAAGGAAGTTCTGATTTATTTACTAATGAGGTTGGGCACTTTATTTTTCCTTTCTGTGACCAATGTTCCTCATCTGCTTTAATTTTTTTTTATGATTGTTATACAACAACTACCACAAACCTGGTGTCTTAAACAACGGAAGTGTATATTCTCGTAGTTCTGGAGGCCAGAAGTCCGAAATCAGTTTCACTGGACTGAAATCAAGATGCTGCCAGGGCCAGGCTTGCCCTGGAGTTTTAGGGATAATCTTTTGTCTCTTCCAGCTTCTGGTGGTGATCAGCCTTCCTGTGGCCACATCACTCCAATTGTTGCCTCCATGGGCACCCTGTTATTCTGTTCTTCCTTGTGTCTAGCATCCCTTTGCTTCCCCCTTAAAAGGAGACATGTGATTGTCTTTAGGGCCCATCAGATAATTTTAAAAAATCCCCCTTTCATTATCCTTACCACAATCATAGCTACAAAGTCCTATTCTTGCTGTGTAAGGTAGAATTCACAGATTCCAGGGAGTTGGATATAAATGTGATTTGGAGGGACCATTATTCAACTACTATAAACTAGGATGATGATACCTGCATGAACACATAATATATGGAAAGTTCTTAGGACAATGTCTCGCAGGCAAAAAAACTCTCTCAGTACATGTTACCACGATGGTGATACCAGTGGCAACGGAGCAATAAGAAAACAGAGAAGAAAATTCCAATGTGGACAATATAATTGAAGGGAGGGGTGGGATGAATTGGGAGATTGGAATTGACATATATGCACTACTGATGTTGTTTAAGGGCTTCCCTGGTGGCTCAGAGGTTAAAGTGTCTGCCTGCAATGCAGGAGACCTGGGTTCGATCCCTGGGTCAGGAAGATCCCCTGGAGAAGGAAATGGCAACCCACTCCAGCATTCTTGCCTGGAGAATCCCATGGACGGAGCAGCCTGGTGGGCTACAGTCCATGGGGATGTTGTTTATAAAATAGAGAAGTAATGAGAACCTACTGTATAGCACAGGGAACTCTACTCAATGCTCTGTGGAGACCTAAATGGGAAGGAAATTCAAGGAGGAGGAGATATATGTACACATGTGGCTGAGTCACTTTGGTGTGCAGCAGAAACTGAAACAACACTGTAAATCAACAATCAGATCAGATCAGATCAGTCGCTCAGTCATGTCCGACTCTTTGCGACCCCATGAATTGCAGCACACCAGGCCTCCCTATCTATCACCAACTCCCGGAGTTCACCCAGACTCACGTCCATCGAGTCATTGATGCCATCCAGCCATCTCATCCTCTGTCGTCCCCTTCTCCTCTTGCCCCCAATCCCTCCCAGCATCAGAGTCTTCTCCAATGAGTCAACTCTTCGCATGAGGTGGCCAAAGTACTGGAGTTTCAGCTTTAACATCATTCCTTCCAAAGAAATCCCAGGGCTGATCTCCTTCAGAATGAACTGGTTGGATCTCCTTGCAGTCCAAGGGACTCTCAAGAGTCTTCTCTACCACCACAGTTCAAAAGCATCAATTCTTCGGCACTCAGCCTTCTTCACAGTCTAACTCTCACATCCATACATGACCACAGGAAAAACCATAGCCTTGACTAGATGAACCTTTGTTGGCAAAGTGATGTCTCTGCTTTTGAATATGCTATCTAGGTTGGTCATAACCTTCCTGCCAAGGAGTAAGCGTCTTTTAATTTCATGGCTGCAGTCACCATCTGCAGTGATTTTGGAGCCCAGAAAAATAAAGTCTGACACTGTTTGCATTGTTTCCCCATCTATTTCCCATGAAGTGTTGGGACCGGATGCCACGATCTTCGTTTTCTGAATGTTGAGCTTTAAGCCAACTTTTTCACTCTCCACTTTCACTTTCGTCAAAAACTAAATAAATAGACATATGAATTTTTAAACAAATATATCTCTGAATTTTCGATGTTGTGCTAACCTTAAAATGTTACCATTCAAAGAATTACATCTCCCCACTGAATAACTATAACCCATATGACACATGCAGTCACGTTAGGTTCGTCTTTCATCATTCTTTACCTGGAATTTAAACCATTTCAGCAATTTCATTCATCTTGAACTCTTCGTGAGGTGAAAACCGACGATGTGATGTAATATGTTTGTCTCCTTTTTTTTGTCTTGTCTCCTGCCCACCTAGGATACAGACCTAATGACATTCAACATCTCTGTGCACCGGTCATGGTGGCGGGAACATGGGCCCGGCTGTGTCCGAAGAGTACTGCCCCCGTCAGCCCACGGCATGACAGACGATTACACGTATGTCTCTGTCACTGGCTGCATTGTTGACTTCCAGTACCTGGAGGTCATCCACAGTGCCGTCCAAATCCTACTCTCTGTAAGTATTACATCTGTGTCATTGTCGGATCTGGACTCTCTTTAATGTCATTTTGTATCTAAACCTTCCATCCATGCTCTCCTGGTAGATAATGCCATAGATAAGTAAATAAATAAGTTATTTCCCTTTAAACAATGGAAATAACAGTAATGATGCTAACATTTGTTGTGCTTGACGGCAGTTTATGTCTTTTTCCTCTTGATACCCAGACATTTTTTTTAGAATCAGTTAGTTACTGTAGTTTCTAACTTGAGATGCAGTCCACATAATTCAGTGGAATAGTATCATTGTCCTCCAGAAATGGTGACTGTCCATTCTGTACCATGGGTTCTTCTCGTAATACACTTCTACTACAGTTACCGCTCCTAACGCATTCTTTTACTAATGCCCATGCGTTCTAGAGAAAGAAGGATGGAAATATGCCCAATGTCTTTCTCAAGCTAATAAAACTCATACTTGCAATAATAATTCCTTAAGAAAACAAATTCCTCCAGAGAGTCCTACATATTTTAGTGCCTAAAATTGGTCGTGAGGATACAGTTCCATTTAGAGAAATAGAGGGGAAATGGCTTGACCAGGCCACACAAAGCCTATGTGCTGGGAATTCCTTAAAGATATTTTCTTTCCACCAGACTGCCCCACCCACAGTTTGATCACACTGTGGAATAGAATTAATTTAAAGTATATACCATCATCAAGAATTCTTTTTCTTTGAGATCCAACAAGGATTTGGTGTTTTTTTGAGTCAATTTATGATAGAGTCATTCTCACAGTGCTTTTCACATGAACCACCCATTCCAGTTCTTCTGTTCCAACGGGTTAGAGTCAGAATAAGAGATTCAGGTTCAATAATAAATAAATAGATGATAGAAGTGTAAGAGGTGTATGTCTGTCAATGAAGAATGGACTTGGAATCATTTCTAGAAAAAACTTTAAGAGTCCTTGTAACATTTACTGTAACCATTATCTACTGCTGTGTAACAAACTGCTCCAAAATATAATTACAGAAAATAATATCAGTATGTTGCTTTGAGTTTTGTGGGTGAGGAATCTAGGCAGTTCTGCTTCACAGGATACTGGCCAGGGTCACTCATGTAAACTTTTCAACCAGGAGCTTTGCTGGGATTACACTATCCTAGATGTCCTCACTCATATGTCTGGGGCTGGCTGTTGACCCGCATTCTCCTCCACATGGCTTGTCTTTTCGAAGAAAACTTAAGAGGCCTTCTTACAGCCAGTGAGCTGGGTTCCAATAAAAGAAGCCCACCATGCAAGCATTTATCTAGCCTCTTCTTGAAAGTAAAGCCTACTAATGTCCCATTGGCTATAGCAAATCATGTGATCAAGCCCCGCACTATTGTGGGAGGAGCCTCTAGAAAGCTGAACGTACTAGGAGCCATGGCTCATTTGGAGCCATCAGTGAACTAGTCTTATCCTCCTTTACAGAATGTATTCATTATTGTTCTTTAAACCACATATGTTAAGGTTTAAAATAGTATTTTAGAGCATGTTTGAATCATAATTTTCTAGAAAGACTAAAGACTTGAACATAAAACTCCAAAGATCTTTTAGTGTCCTAGTTCAGTGTGTGGAAAAGCAAATTCTACACTGAATTCAAAGAAAGAGGCTGGACCTCAGTGATAAGGAATTTTCTTTCAGAGATGTAACGGGGAATCTGATTATTCTTGGTTTCTGTATGTTTGTCGTCACTTGTCAATATATGTTTATCAATCTTTCTGTATTCTCTGGTCTTTCTTTACTCTCCTGGAAGTTACCTATGGAATTGTGACAAAATATATGTTTAAATCTTTGAATTAAAAAAAAAACATGGAGGCAAATTTTCTTAAAAAATTTTCAACCTATTGTAAGGTGAAATAGTACTCTATCATATTTTAGATTCTAAAGGTTCTTAGTGAACTTTTTAACATTGAAACATTTTTATAGAATCATTCATATATGAACAGATTCCCCTTCTTTAAAAAAATTCAAAAAATTGCTAAACCATTTTGTGAAGTGATAACATGATTTCCAAGTTTTCATAATGCAGCAGAATGCTGTAGAATCAAAAAGTCGTTTCTCCATAGTAACTCCAATTCAAATGAACAGCAAGGTGAAAGTATTTATTTGATAAGAAACTGAACTGACACATAGAAAACTACATTAGAGAAAAGCACTAAGTAAAGTGTATGTTGCCACCTAAAAGTACTTGTCATTCATGAATCAGTTCCTCGGCATATTAGTTTACTGAACGTTCAGAACTGTCCACTGTACACATAATCCTCATTATATTATTCAGCCTTCCAGCAATAAAAATATTAGCTGCTGATCTCTGACTTTTCTTGTATAATACAGCTGCCGGACAAAAATTTCAATATTTTTTCTTTTTTATGTTAAAATGAAATGTATCCTGACTTTGTCTCACAGCAATATAATTATGTATTAGTGTTGTGGTTGATTGCCTATGGTTTTCTTGTATTTTCTATCTATTTCATATGAATATGTTTACAATGATTAGAACTTGGACTTTTTTTAAAAAGTCCAATGATATGAAAATGCTTCCTGTATCTGTCACTTAAACATGTGCTAAAATGTCAGTCTTTTTTCTGGGGAAAAATAAGGGGTGACGGTTGTATGATTTAACAGCCCATGCTGCTTGGGCAACTGCTAAGTAAACAGACAAAGAACTCTGAGATGGGGCAGAGTCCCAGTGGCCCTACTGCTTCAAGGGTTACCCTTACAATTGCTGGAGGTGCCAGAATATCTAGAAGTTCACAGGGAGGAGCCAACAGAAGTGGCTAGGATGGCGGAGGAGGGTTTCAGGGCAGCAGCTCTCTGGCAAGTTGAGATGGAAGTGTTTGAATAATCTACCTATGGATACGTTTCTTCTTCCCACCCCCAACTCTTCATCCACTGGCCACAGTCCATGAGGAGATGTCTTTCCTCTGAAAGTTCCAGGATAGGTTTATATAGGTAATTAAATAGATAATTAGATAGATCAATAATAGATAATTAGATAAATAGATAATTCATTCACTTAATTCAAAGAGATAAAATTGTATGCAATGAAATCTTCCCTCCTACCCTTGGCCCCACTTGCCTGGATCTCTTTTTTCTGCTCCCCACTGGGCAACCCAACCTATTTTGTTTTGTTTGTTTGTTTAGCGTTATGCATAGGATTCCAAACTGTCTTTATGCAAATATAACAAAATGTGATTCTATGTTCTTATTTGCCCCACAAAAGACTGCCTCTTTTGAAACTTTCCATTTTTTTACTTATTAGATATTTTGGAACTATTTCCATATCAGCACATCTCTGTTTCATTGTTTATTTTAATGGCCCCCTATTGATGGACACTGGCAATGGCACCCCACTCCAGTACTCTTGCCTGGAAACTCCCATGGACAGAGGAGCCTGGTGGGCTGCAGTCCATAGGGTCTCGAAGAGTAGGACACGACTGAGTGACTTCCCTTTCACTTTCATTTTCATGCATTGGAGAAGGAAATGGCAACCCACTCCAGTATTCTTGCCTGGAGAATCCCAGGGACGGGGGAGCCTGGTGGGCTGCCATCTATGGGGTCGCACAGAGTCGGACAGGACTGAAGCGACTTAGCAGCAGCAGCAGTATTGTTTGACCTCATCTAAATATAATGATTTGGGTATATATAATATATACAATATATCTAACATAATATATGATATATAGTATAACATAATATCAACCGTGCATCATAATTAGCTATTTTGTAACTATCACACACATGTTATACTAAATAGCTGTGTGCATGTGTCACTGAGAACATTTCCTAGACCTGCCCAGCTCTTGCATCCCCAGGCTGTACATTACAGGTGTCCTGCCATATGAGCACACTGTTAATAGAGTTTAACTGAGTCTTTGGTCTGTCTACCTTCCAGAATAAAAGTTCCTTGAAGGATAGAATAGTGTCCTTTAAAACCCTGTTCATTTTTGTGGTC
Source organism: Tragelaphus eurycerus (assembly GCA_935064755.1). Lineage (NCBI taxonomy): Eukaryota > Metazoa > Chordata > Mammalia > Artiodactyla > Bovidae > Tragelaphus > Tragelaphus eurycerus. Next base: position 1,135,048 of record CAKXYN010000096.1, read on the forward strand.
CCAGTGACTAGCAGAGCGATGGCACTAAATATTTATGAGTACTTGTGAATATGAATGAATAAATGAGCAACAGACAAGAGATTCCAAAGTCTGAAGTAAGTAAACACAACAAGAAGAATTCATTGATCAAGAAGTGGAATGGATGAATGCACAGACAAAATGCTGGAGCCAGAGAGAAGATGCTGATCATTTGGAGGCACTCTTATATCTTTGCTATTACTGTACACTTAGGTGAGCTTCTATCTATGGGGTCACACAGAGTCGGACACGACTGAAGTGACTTAGCAGCAGCAGCAGCAGTTATTACTAGATACATCATCTTAGTGGACTGCCTAGTTCCAAGGTCAACAGGTCAGTAATAGTGAATATGTAATCTAAGGGACTTTTTAATTTTTGTGATTCCTTATTTGTGGCTAAATAGATCCCTATTATATTTATGTTAACTATTGAACATATTTTAAAGCAGTTCATTTTTATAAATAGTAGACAAATGCTAATCTCTAAACCTTTAAAACTCAACCTTATCTACATCTCGTTAAACTCACCTTGTCTTCAACTCTTTGGAGCTGATTTTATATACATATTGTCTGGAACCCTCACTGTCAAGATATTCTTCTTCATATCTGATAGGTGATGAGTCTCATTCTTTAACGTCTTTGGAGGTTGTCACCAGGATCAGAGCTGGGGATCAGAGCGCCTTGAGAACTGGTTTTCCGTCATGCCTGTGTTCTTTCATTGCATCTATCTAGTCCCGTCATCAGCATTCATCACTATTTTCTGTCTTTCATATCAGACACCTTCAGCTTAAGATAAATTAAAAGTCAAGAGAGAATGGTGAATGACAACAGTAGACCACAGGGTATCCTACAGAATCTGTATTCTCAAAAGGCTGTGTGAGCACTGGCTTTGAGCTCCCTGCATCAAACAGCAAGGAGCTCAAATCTCGTGCTGTGTGACAGGGGGGAGGGATGGGGTAACAGGTGGGAGGGAGGCTCAAGAAAGAGGGGACTTGCGAATATCTATGACTGATTCATGTTAATGTATGGCAGAAGCCAACACAACATCGTAAAGCAATTATCCTCCAATTAAAAACAAATAAGTTTAAATTAAAAAAAAGAAAGTGCAAACAAACAAAAAAGGCTGTGCAAGAATCTGTTCCATCTGCTTAGAATACATGGGTTAGTCACGGGAACTAATATTATTATTGCTAATTCAGTAACGTATGCTCACACAGTGTAAGAATTCAAGTCAAATAGTAAGCTTTTGAAATGAGTTCCAATTCCTATCAATTGTATCCCTCCAAAAATGCATGCTAAGTCACTTTTCAGTCATGTCTGACTCTTTGCAACCCTGTGGACTGTAACCCACCAGGCTCCTCTGTCCATGGGATTCTCCAGGCAAGAATACTGGAATGGGTTGCCATGCCCTCCTCCAGGGGGTCTTTCCAACCCAGGGATTCAACTTGCATCTCTTATCTCTCCTGCACTGGCATGCGGGTTCTTTACCACTAGCATCACTTGGGAAGCCCACTCCCAAAATGCAAATATCATTAAAAGTGAGTTTCCTTGGGGGGTCTTATTTCTGAGATAACATTTCATTTATTTAACAAACTGTTAGTATATGCTCCGGGGAAGGCAATGGCACCCCACCCCAGTACTTTTGCCTGGAAAATCCCATGGACGGAGGATCCTGGTAGGCTCCAGTCCATGGGGTCGCTAAGAGTCGGACACGACTGAGCGACTTCACTTTCACTTTTCACTTTCATGCATTGGAGAAGGAAATGGCAACTCACTCCAGTATTCTTGCCTGGAGAATCCCAGGGACGGGGGAGCCTGGTGAGCTTCTGTCTATGGGGTCGCACAGAGTCGGACACGACTGAAGCGACTTAGCAGTAGCAGTAGTATATGCTTAGAGCTACTCTGAGTGCTTTACAAATATGAACCCATTTAATCATCAAAATGAACAAGTGAAAAAAAAATTAGTGTTAGTAGCTAAGTTGTGTCCGACTCTTTGTGACCCTATGGACTGTAGCCCGCCAGGCTCCTCTGTCCATGGGATTTCCCAAGAATACTGGAGTAAGTTGCCATTTCCTCTTCCAAGGGATCTTCCTGACCTAGAGATTAAACCCTTGTCACTTATGTATCCTACATTGGCAGGTGGGTTCTTTACCACTAGCGCTACCTGGGAAGCCTATTTATGGCTGACTAATACCAATCTGGTGTGCTGCGATTCATGGGGTCACAAAGAGTCGAACACGACTGAGTGACTGAACTGAACTGAATACCAATCATATAGATACTTTTAATAGTTTTATCTGTTATAGATATGTGTACAATATTTAGCAAATATTTCAGATTTACAATTCAAATGTAGAAAGACCTCCCATGCCCACTGATAAAACCTTAAGTGGAATTTAAGCAATTCATCATCTATTTTGTCTATATATATATATATATATATATGTATATATATATATATATATCCATGTTTTGAAAACTTCTGGGTCCTTATTAGCTGTCTGGTCTTACATAAATCTAGAGTGAGTGAATGAAGTCGCTCAGTCACGTCTGACTCTTTGCAACCCCGTGGACTGTAGCCTACCAGGCTTCTCTGTCCATGGGATTCTCCAGGCAAGAATACTGGAGTGGGTTACCATTTCCTTCTCCAGGGGATCTTCCCGACTCAGGGATCGAACTCGGGTCTCCCGTATTGGAGGCAGATGCTTTAACCTCTGAGCCACCAGGGAAGCCCCTAATGTTATCTGTCACTTGTACACAGCATCTGTGGGTTTGAATAACTTAAAATATGCAAACATTTAAAATTCATATTCCTCTTATACTGTAGCATTCTCCTTAATGGTATGTGTATGATTGGATTTTATTCTGTATGTTAATCAGTCATCACAGATATTTATGTTTCCAAACACAAATTCATATGATTTCCAAACAATAGAATTTAGTCTCCGGAAGCCTAAATGCTCATGGTTATCCCAAACATGTTTGCAGGTCTTCATATATTATTACTGCTCTACTAGTTTCAAATAATCTGCCAAACATTGATTATTAAATACGGAAGTGAGTTATGACATTTGGTAGACTTAAATATGATTTTACCAGAGAAATGTAAAGCTTGATTAGAAATCATATCTAGCACAAAACCATTAATTTCGAAAATCTGAGATATGTTTAATAATTAATCAAGGCAAACATTGTGACTGTAGGCTTATGAAGAAATTAGAAACAAGGAAGTTAATTTTAGTGATGCTTACTTAGCGTAATTTAATGTCATTCAGATGTTTACAGAGGTTTCCTCTTTAGCCTTAGGTAGGAATAATTACTGAGTTGAAAAAAGGCAGTTTTCGTGAAAACAAAAGTTAACTCAAAAACATTTACTGTCTTCCTTTAGAAGACAAAATTAAGTATAGACTGTATAGAGAAAAATTATTTTTTAGTTTAAAGTATAATTGCCTTACACTGTTGTGTTAGCTTCTGCTGTACAACAAGGGGAATCAGCTATATGTGCACACATATCCCCTCCCTCTTGAACCTCCCCCAACATCTTCATCCCACCCCTAGAGGGTGGGATGTCATCACGTAAAGAAAATCTTGTCACTCTTTGTATTCTTTCTAAATGAAAACAGACAGTACAACATCCATTCCAAAAAATATATGTATATATATATACACAAAGGAAACCCCTACAGTATACAAAGCACTGTGCTAGGAGATGCGGACATGAGAGGAGGAATTCAAATTTGTTGTGGTCTACCCATGGTACCAGAGATCAGGCAGGAAATTAAAGGACCATAACATGGCAGAAAATGAGAGAGTTCCATAATTCAGAATCTAAGTGCTACTGGGCTCACAAAAGAAAGTAGCATATGGGAAAGCTGTGATATTTTGCTTCACCCTACTCCCCCCCACCCAAAATGTTTGACTCTTGAAAGTGAACTCTTTCTCTTTTTAAGGACAAAACTATAATATTTCAAGTACATCCCAAATGAGTTCCTGGTGGGCTTACAGAAGCATCCATTGTTGCCACCACAGGGATAATTAATAGTTATAAAAATTGAAACAGTTACTTTTCAAGATACGTTAAAAAAAAATGTTGTCATCTAGTCACTAAGTTGTGTCTGACTCATTGGCAACCCCATGGACTGGAGCCCACCATGCTACTCTGTCCATGGGATTTCCTGTCCAGGCAAGAATATTGGAGTGGGTTGCCATGCCTGCCTCCAGGGGATCATCTTGACCGAAGAATTGAGTTCATATCTCCTGCATTGCAAATAGGTTTTTTACCATTGAAACACCAGGGCTGCTGCTGCTAAGTTGCTTCAGTTGTGTCCAACTCTGTGCATAACCGTAGACAGCAGCCCGCCAGGCTCCTCCGTCCCTGGGATTCTCCAGGCAAGAATACTGGAGTGGGTCACCATTTCCTTCTCCAATGCATGAAAGTGAAAAGTGAAGTCGCTCAGTCGTGTCCGACTCCTAGCGACCCCATGGACTGCGCCCTATCAGGCTCCTCCACCCATGGGATTTTCCAGGCAAGAGTACTGGAGTGGGTTGCCATTGCCTTCTCCCATGACACCAGGGAGGCCCACATTAAAATAATCACTTCAGTTCCGTTCAGTTACTCAGTCGTGTCCAATTCATTGCAACTCCATGGACTAAAGCACACCAGGATTTCCTGTTCATCACCAACTCCCAGAGCTTGCTCAAACTCACGTCCATCGAGTAGGTTATGCCATCCTACTATTTGATCTTCTGTCATCACCTTCTCCTCCTGCCTTCAATCTTTCCCAGCATCAGGAACTTTTCCAAAGAGTCAGTTTGTCACATCAGGTGACCAAAGCATTGGAGCTTCAGCTTCAGCATCAGTCCTTCCAATGAATATTCAGGACTGATCTCTTTTAGGATGGACTTATTTGATCTCCTTGCTGTCCAAGGGACTCTCCAAGAGTCTTCTCCAACACCACAGTTCAAAAGCATCAATTCTTTAGCACTCAGCTTTCTTTACGGTCCAACTCTCACATCCATACATGACTACTGGAAAAACCACAGCTTTGACTAGATGGACCTTTGTCAGCAAAGCAATGTCTCCGCTTTTTAATATGCTGTCTTGGTTGGTCATAGCTTTTCTTCCAAGGAGCAAGGGTCTTTTAATTTCATGGGTGCAGTCACAATCCATGGTAATTTTGGAGCCCAAGAAAATAAAGTCTGTCACTGTTTCCATTTCCCTACCTATTTGCCATGAAGTTATGGGACCAGATGCCCTGATCTTAGTTTTTTGAGCGTTGAGTTTTAAACCAGCTTTTTCACTCTCCTCTTTCACTTTCATCAAGACACTCTTTAGTTCTTCTTTGCTTTCTGCCCTAAGGGTGGTGTCATTTGCATATCTGAGGTAATTGATATTTCTCCTTTCAATCTTGATTCCAATTTGTGCTTCATCTAGCCCAGCATTTCACATGATGTCTTCTGCATATAAGTTAAATAAGCAGAGTGACAATGTACAGCCTTGACATACTCCTTTCCCAATTTTGAACCAGTCCCTTGTTCTGTATCCAGTTCTAACTGTTGCTTCTTGACCTGCATACAGATTTATCAAGGTGCATACAGATAAAGTGAACTGGTATTCCCACCACTTTAACAATTTTCCACGATTTGTTGTGATCCTACAGTCAAAGGCTTTAGCATACTCAGTGAAGCAGAAGTAAATGTTTTTCTGGAATGCTCTTGCTTTTTGTTATGATCCAGTGCTCTAACAGGTATTGGCAATTTGATCTCTGGTTCCTCTCCCTTTTATAAATCCACTTTGAACATCTGAAAGTTCTCAGTTCGTATACTGTTGAAGCCTAGCTTGGAGAATTTTGAGCATTACTTTCTAGAGTGTGAGATCCTTGGAAGGAAAGTTATGACCAACATAGATAGCATATTCAAAAGCAGAGACATCACTTTGCCAACAAAGGTTCGCCTAGTCAAGGCTATGGTCTTTCCTGTGGTCATGTATGAATGTGAGAGCTGGACTGTGAAGAAGGTTGAGCACCGAAGAATTGATGCTTTTGAACTGTGGTGTTGGAGAAGACTCTTGAGAGTCCTTTGGACTGCAAGGAGATCCAACCAGTTCATTCTGAAGATCAGCCCTGGGATTCCTTTGGAAGGAATGATGCTAAAGCTGAAACTCCAGTACTTTGGCCACCTCATGCGAAGAGTTGACTCATTGGAGAAGACTCTGATGCTGGGAGGGATTGGGGGCAGGAGGAGAAGGGGATGACAGAGGATGAGATGGCTGGATGGCATCACGGACTCGATGAATGTGAGTCTGAGTGACCTCCGGGAGTCGGTGATGGACAGGGAGGCCTGGCGTGCTGCAGTTCATGGGGTTGCAAAGAGTCGGACACGACTGAGCGACTGATCTGATCTGACCTGATCACACATTCTTTGGCATTGCCTTTCTTTGGGATTGGAATGAAAACACCTTTTCCAGTCCTGTGGCCACTGCTGAGTTTTCCAAATTTGCTGGCATATTGAATGCAGCACTTTCACAACATCACCTTTTAGGATTTGAAATAGCTCAACTGGAATTCCATCACCTCCATTAGCTTTGTTTGTAGTGATGCTTCCTAAGGCCCACTTGATTTCACATTCCAGGATGTCTGGCTCTAGGTGAGTTTTCACACCATCATAGTTATCTGGGTCATGAAGATCTTTTTTTGTATAGCTCTTCTGTGTATTCTTGTCACCTTATCTTAATGTCTTCTGCTTCTGTTGCTGCTGCTGCTGCTAAGTCGCTTCAGTCGTGTCCGACTCTGTGCAACCCCATAGACAGCAGCCCACCAGGCTCCCCCGTCCCTGGGATTCTCCAGGCAAGAACACTGGAGTGGGTTGCCATTTCCTTCTCCAATGCATGAAAGTGAAAAGTGAAAGTGAAGTCGCTCAGTTGGGTCCGACTCTTAGGGACTCCATGGACAGCGGCCCACCGGGGACCTCTGTCCATGGGACTTTCCAAGCAAGAGTACTGGGGAAGGGGGGTGCCATTGCTTCTGTTAGGTCTATACAATTTGTGTCCTTCATTGTGCTCATCTTGCATGAAATATTCCCTTGGTTTCTCTAATTTTCTTGAAGAGATCTCTAGACTTTCTCATTCTATTGTTTTCCTCTATTTCTTTGCATTGCTCACTTAGGAAGGCTTTCTTATCCTGCCTTGATATTCTCTGGAACTCTGCATTCAGATGGATATATCTTTCCTTTTCTCCTTTGCCTTTCACTTTTCTTTTCTATATTAAGACATATCATAAAGTATAAAACCAGAGGCATACATCAGAACAAAAACAAGCAGTGTGTTGATTGTGTATACAAGAGGGCAGGGAAACTCTTTCTGGAGTTCATAGTCCCAAGAAATAGGGCTGTGTTGGCCAAAGAGAGGTCCAGACATGGGTTTTGATGAATTCTTATGACAACCACTCAAAAGCAAGCTCAAAGGAAACCAGGGTTCAGAGTTCCCATGGCTGCAGCTGGAGCCTGCAACAGAGAGAGCTTCGGTGAATTCTCATATGTGTTCTGGACAGAGGAACTAGCATAAGTAGGGAAATAAAAATAAGAAATCAGGGGAACCATGAGTACTTCACTTTGGTTTGAGCAACTAGGGTGCCCACAGAGGCAGTGACTCAAGTTGGAAAGAGAGTTTGGGTGGGGGATTTGAATTTCAAGTTAGGGCTTTGGGACTTTAAATGAAATCAAGCTATTTGAGGTTTATAAGCAGGTAATGATGTACACACAACTTTGAACTAGGGAGACTATTCTGAGAGGTGTGTGTAGGGTGGATCACATAGGAGGAACACATATCAGAATGGTCTTGTCATAGTCTGGGCCCGTATGTCCCAGAGTGTCCTTGGAGCACCTATCCTATAAACTGAACCTCAAGAAAGAGTCCATGGTGACAGAAGTTTGACTGAGGTCATGTTATATCCAGTCCTTGGAAATTACAGTGAAAATTAGCATATTAAAATTTGTGAGAAATCCTGCTGTCAAAAAAAAAAAAAAAATCATGGAAAACAAAGATTGAGGGACTCTTCTAGATTAAAGAAGACCAAAGAAACATGACAATGATGCCAGACCAAAAGAAAAAACAAAACAACAGATCTTTGTGGGATGGTTGGAAATTGAATAATGTCTATGGATTAGAAAGCAGCTTCGTGCTTGTGTGCATGTACCCATGATAATTTACTGTTTTTGTTTTTTTTTTTTATCATAGTACTGTGGCTGCATAAGTTGCTAACATTTAAGGAATCTGGATTGAAGGGTATACAGGAATACTTGATTGATTTTTTTCTTCTATGTTTCAGTAAGCCTGAAATTATTTCAAAAAGAAACTTTAAAAATGTTTTTAGGGACTTTCCTGGTGGTCCCATAGTTATGACTGCACCATCCAATGTAGTGGTTGCAGGTTCGATCCCTGCTCAGGGAGCTAAGATCACACATGCCTTGTGGTCAAAAATTAAAACATAAACCAGAAGCGATATGATAACAAATTAAATAAAGACTTTAAAAATGGCCCATATAAAGGAAATCTTTATTTTTAAAAACTTGCTTTTAATCTTAAAAAAAAAAACAAAAAACTACTGCATTCCCAAATAATTTTCTAAAGGGAACATTTTGGGAAATACTGGCTAAGTGAAAGTTAGGATGTGTCAGTGAGAATGGAAATCAGAGGATAACCCAATAAACATTACTGGGACTTGGCAAGTGACAATGAGGTGGGAGGCAGGGGTGATAAAGCCCAAGAGAGCAGAGGCTCTAGGAGGGGCTGTGTTGACAGAATAAACGGGTTTAGATGTGGACACATGAATCTTGGCACCACCCTTGCTCTTAACATTTTTAAGAAACATATAATTTTCCAGGCAAAAATACTGGAGAGGGTTGCCATTTCCTATTCTAGGAGAGCTTCTCGACTATTTGTAAGGCCTCCTCAGACAACCACTTTGCCTTCTTGCATTTCTTTTTCTTTGGGATAGTTTTGGTCAACACCTCCTGTACAACGTTATGAACCTCAGTCCACAGTTCCTCAGGCACTCTCTCAGATCTCCCTTGAATCTATTTGCCACTTCCATAATCATAAGGGATTTGATTTAGGTCATACCTGAATGACCTAGTGGTTTTCCTTACTTTCTTCCATGTAGTCAAAGCTTTGGCTTTTCCAGTAGTCATGCATGAATATGAGAATTGGACCTGAAAGAAGGCTGAGCGCCAAAGAATTGACAATTTCAAACTGTGGTGCTGGAGAAGACTCTTGAGAGTCCCTTGGACAGCAAGATCAAACCAGTCAATCCTAAAGGAAATCGACCCTGAATATTCATTGAAAGGACTGATGCTGAAGCTGAAGCTCCAATACTTTGGCCACCTGATGCAAAAAACTGACTCACTGGAAAAGACCGTGATGCTGAGAAAGATGAAAGGTGGCAGGAGAAGGGGACGGCAGAGGATGAAATGGTTGGATGCATCATCAACTCGATGGACATGAGTTTGAGCAAGCTCCAGGAGATAGTGAAAGACAAGAAACCCTGGTGTGCTTCAGTCAATGGGGTTGCAAAGAGTCAGACACTACTTTACTACTGAACAACAAGAGGGGAAGGAAAGAAGCTAATTTGTAGGCTATTCCAATAGGCTGCCTGGAAGAAGATGATGGTTTGGACTTGGGTGGTAGCTCAAGGGATGGAAACGTATAGATGGTAGTCCTTACAGGAAGAAAAAAGTGGCATGTGCAGAAAAGGAAAAAATAAGGATGGAGCTTAAGGTTTGTATTTGAGCAGTAGGGTAGATGATGCTACCTGTTACCTTGCTACTTGTTACCAAGACAAGAGAGTCTGGGAATTTTGTTTCACTGGTGAATTTTATCTTGACATAAGAAATAGTGGGAACCAAACATAGGTTTTTTTTAAAAAAAGTTTTAATAGAGAAATATTTGCTAAAATATCACAAGACTTACAGAGCCTAAAAGAAGTATCCTATAGAAGTAGAAGATATGCCTTCTCAGACTGGAAAACCCTGCCTTTCTAATGGTTCACAATTGATTGTCATTTCATAATGACTTTAAGCAATTATTGCAGTATTAGCCCTTCACATTTGACTAAAAGTAAAACTGATAGCAAGAAAACCACAAGGAAGTGGTGTTCTTTATTTAAATTGATTAATGTAAATAGCTCTTTCATTTAAAATTGGTTTATATAAAATTCAAGCAAATATTTGCAATGCATTATTGTTACTTAGTGGCAAAGATAATCAGGAAGTTATGCAGACAATGAAACATACACAATTAAAATCTTCAGGATACACAACAGCTTTAATTAATCAGTTAAGCTAATCTAAATAAATAGAAAACTGTGTTGTAAGGCTTGGCTGTAAAGGATTTTAAACCCAATGATATAATAAAAGAAATCATAGCTATCATTAACTGGGTGTGTACGAGGTGCCTGGGCATCATTCTTTGAAGTATTATCTTGTGTAATGTTTTCAAGAGTAATACAGAGTAGCCCTTCTCATCTCTAATTTACATATGAACACATTGGACATTAAATAAATAGCCTGCCTAATTTCCTGTGGGCTTCCTAGGTGGCTCAATGGTAAAGAATCCACCAGCCAATTCAAGTTTGATTCCTGGATGGGGAAGATCCCCTGGAGAAGGAAATGACAATCCACTCCAGTATTCTTGCCTGGGAAATTTCATGGACAGAGGAGCCAGACAGGCTACAGTCTATGGGATTGCAAAACAGTCAGACATGACTGAGCAACTAAACACCAACAATTTTCTGTGGTCAGTGACTGGGGAGAGTGCATCAAACTAGATTCTGATGTATTCCAAAACTACTGTGCTTATTGAGGAGGCTTTATTAATACATAAAACAAAATACAATATTTATAATATAAATGGTTTAATATTAAATACAAATGTATCATTTAGTATATGCTTTGAAAGGATATTAGAGTTCTAAAGAGTCAGTTTGCACATTTTGTCCATCTACTTCACAATTTCATACAAGTCAAAAGCTTCAGATTGTGAGATTCCTGAATTGTAGATGACCATTGGACAAAGGAAAAAAGTGGACATCTGCCTTGGCCTGCCAGCTTCCACACCCCCAACCTTTGATAACAGCACCTCAACTGCTCTGTAGTCAAAGAGTCACACACCCATTTTTCCCTGTGCGTGGGGAAGCTGGGCTCACGTGGGGTGAGGTGACCCCACCTCACCAGCCCCAGGGTCGGGCATGAGACCCAGGTATCATCATTAGCACATTCCTCCCCCTGGATACAGTGACTGGTTCAGGAAAAGTCATGTCAGGAAAGCAGATCTTTGGGACTCACTTCAACAGTTCTCAACTTTTAGGAAATATCAATTCTTTCCCACAAGACTGCTGAATTAGGAGGGTTTGCATTTGCAGATGTAGGCAGTCACCATGTGGAAAGTGACTACCTGAGACAAAACTTCTGATAAAGAGACACAGAGGCTTCCTTGTCAGTCCAGTGGTTACACTCTGCCGTCCAATGCAGGGGTGCAGGTTCAATCCCTGGTCAGTGACCTAAGATCCCACACGCCTTGTGGCCAAGTGAACAAAACATAAAACAGAAGCAATATTGCCACAAAATCAATAAAGACTAAAAAAAAAAAAAAAAAATAGAGAGACACGTACAGAGACAGAGCAAGGCAGGCAGATGCAGTCTTCGCTCAAGTCATACTCAAACCAGCCTGACCCTGGCTGGCTTTTGGGTACTAGACAATTTAAAATCACAGATGCAGCTCGCTGTGTATTTCTATTGGCCAGTGCAAGTCTGTGACATGCTTGATGAATGGTGATGCAGCCTCTGCTTGTACAGGCCATTCATTACCCATCCAGGTAGCCCCATCTGTTACAGTAAGTCCCCTTACATACAAACCTTCAAGTTGCAAACTTTCAAAGATGCGAACGTGTATTTACATGTCCGATCACATCAAGCATGAATGACATCGCAGCTTGCCCTCCGTCTCTTATTGCTGATGACTCTTCAGCTCTACCACCTCCCACCTCCTGTCCCTCCTCCAGTAACTCTTCTTGCCTGTTCACTCAGTGCCAACTCTTGTGTGCCAGCTGCTGTACTGTACTATTATACTTCTCAAGATACTGTAATATAAAACATGTTTTCTTCATTTCTGTGGGGTTTTATGTATTATTTGTGTGGAAAGTATTATAAACCTATCACAGTACAGTACTAAATAGCTGATTGTATTGGTTGCATACCTAAGCTAACTTTATTGGGCTTACAAACAAATTGGACTTACAAACACACTCTCGGAACAGAACTCGTTCGTGGTAGGGGACTTACTGTATTGGGCTGCTCTAAGAAATGGCAGCCCACTCCAGTGTTCTTTCCTGGAGAATCCCAGGGATGGGGGAGCCTGGTGGGCTGCTGTCTATGGGGTGGCACAGAGTCGGACACTACTGAAGCAACTTAGCAGTAGCAGCAAGTGTAAAACATGACTTGTATATTTAATTTAGTTTGTAGATCCAAAATCCATCACATTGGAACTTCTGTCTATTGGCCCTGGTTCTGCCTCCTGAGTATCATAGAAGATGACCTTCCAATCATCCCCATAATCTTTAGGCCACCATAGACATTTTTGACTGGTGTTTTGCTGACAGGATCTTGTGTTTGGAAGTGTATTAGCCATGATATGGGTGTGTGTGTGTGTGTGTGTGTGTGTGTGTGTGTGTGTGTGTGTGTGTGTAGACTCAGTCATTTCCATCTCTTTGGGACTCCATGGACTGTAGCCCGCCAGACTCCTCTGTCCATGGAATTCTCCAGGCAAGAATACTGGAATGTGTAGCCATTTCCTCCTCCAGGGGATCTTCCAGACCCAGGAATCGAACCCGGGTCTCCCACATTGCAGGCAGACTCCTTACCGTCTAAGCTATCAGGGAAGCCTCAGATGGATCCTAAGGTGACCCCTAATAATTCTCTTTTCTTCTGTTTATGCCCTTGCATAGTCTCCTCCTCTTGAATGTTTGGAGAGAAGTATATATTCTAAAATTAGATTGGGGTAATATTTGCACAACTCTGTGAATATACCAAAAATCACTGAACTGTACACTGTAAGTTGGCTAATTGTATGCTATGCCAATTACATCTCAATAAAGCTGTTTTTGTTATATACTATGACCAAGAGAGATTTATCCCAGAAATGCAAAGCTAGTCAACATCTGAACATCCAGTCTTTCACTGTTTTTCTTTCCTGCTAAAATTAATACTGCATTGAGTAGAGATATTATCCTATTTTAGGGGATTTTTTAGGTAATACATTACTCCTTCTTTTAAATTTAAAATAAAGCAGGAAAACAATACAAGAAATAGACAGGTGGAAATCTGAATATGAGCTTTATCCCTCATAAATCCAAATGAAGAGCATGGCTTTAAATAGGCAACTGAATGGGCTTTCTAAACCCTGCTTCCCAAATTAGGCACCGCACAGCTGGGCAGGCAGGCCCCCACCCCCATGGGACCCAGACAGAATTAAGTGACAGAGGGCAGACAATGCATGCTTCCTACAGGAAGACTGGCTCCCTCAAAAAAGAGAAAAGGGCTGAACTCAAATGCTATCAACTCACTAGAGAAAATTTAATCCCTCCAAATATATACACAAGGAATGGAAATAGATACTACAAATGCAAGTCATTTTGCAGTTACTTACACTAGACACAGGAAAAATCATAATTAAAATTTTCTTTTATAAAGGTGGAACAAATAAATGATTAAGAATAATTGAATTTAACAGTGTAGTACTGAATTGTTTTTATTCCACCTAGAATAATATATTTTTAAGTACCTTCCATTTTGTCTGTTGGAGGAGGTGCCACTTGGAGGTGATCAAGACCTTGTAGTAAAACCTTGCCCTAACTGAACACTCATAAGGGATTGCCACCTGCTCCCCAGGGTATGCATGTGCTAAGTCTCTTCAGTCGTGTTTGACTCTTGGCAACCTCATGGACTGTAGCTCCCCAGGCTCCTCTGTCCATGGGCTTTTCCAGGCAAGAATACTGGAGTGGGTTGCCATTTCCTGCTCCAGGAGATCTTCCCTGGCCTGGGGATCGAACCCAGGTCTCCTCCATTGCAGGTGGATTCTTTACCATCTGAGCTACCAGGGAAGCCCAAGATTCAATGTATATGTGAGTTATATACATTGTGCTATTTGACTGCATTACTCATGTTGGGCAAGCAGTGTCCGTGGTATCAAGATGTCACGCTGCCTACCACAAGATGCTAAGAGCACACAGAGATGGGATAGGAGAACTTCTGGGACAACTCTTTGGAATTGTGAGTGAAGAATATAGCGGCAGCCTTATCTCATTTATAATACTCCTAGCTTTCATGGTGGGCTTCCCAGGTAGCTCAGTGATAAAGAATCTGCCCGCCAGTTCAGGAGATGCAGTTTCAGTCTCTGGGTTGGGAAGATCCTCTGGAGAAGGAAATGAAGAATTCCATGGATAGAGGAGCCTGACAGGCTACAATTGGATATGACTTAGCGAGTCGAGTATGCAGCACAGAAAGAAACATACCTGGATTGGAATTCTGTTTTAACCATATCCTGGGTAAACTTTGGGTTTCCTGATAGCTCAGTTGGTAAAGAATCAGCCTGCAGTTCAGAAGACCCCAGTTCGATTCCTGGGTTGGGAAGATCTGCTGGAGAAGGGATAGGCTAACCACCCCAGTATTCTTGGGTTTCCCCTGTGGCTCAGATGGTAAAGAATCCGCCTGCAATGCCGGAGACCTGGGTTTGATCCCTGGGTTGGGAAGATCCTCTGGAGAAGGGAAAGGCTACTCACTCCAGTATTCTGGCCTCGAGAATTTCATGGACTGTATAGTCCATGGGGTCACAAAGAGTCAGACACGACTGAGCGACTTTCACTTTCACTGGGTAAACTTTAAGAAGTTCCAATTTGTCATTGGTAAAGATACTAATAGTGTCCTTTTTGCTAGGTAATTGCAAGGCTTGGAGATTATATATGTACGGATCAACAGTACGTGAACCATGAACTTTCAGATGTTCAAGGTGGGTTTAGAAAAGGCAGAGGAACCAGAGATAAAATTCTAAACATCTGCTGGATCATTGAAAAAGCAAGAGACTTCCAGAAAAATATCTATTTCTGCTTTATTGACTATGCCAAAGTCTTCAACTGTGTGGATCACAACAAACTGTGGAAAATTCTGAAAGAGATGGGAATACCAGACCACCTGACCTGCCTCTTAAGAAATCTGTATGCAGGTCAGGAAGCAACAGTTAGAACTGGACATGGAACAACAAGACTGGTTCCAAATAGGGAAAGGAGTATGTCCAGGCTGTATATTGTCACCCTGCTTATTTAACTTATGCAGAGTACATCATGAGAAATGCTGGGCTGGATAAAGCACAAGCTTGGATCAAGATTGCCAGGAGAAATATCAATAACCTCAGATATGCAGATGACACCACCCTTATGGCAGAAAGTGAAGAACTAAAGAGCCTCTTGATGAAAGTGAAAGAGGTGAGTGAAAAAGTTGGCTTAAAACTCAACATTCAGAAAATTAAGATCATGGCATCTGACCCCATCACTTCATGGCAAATAGATGGAGAAATGGTGGAAACAGTGTCAGACTTTATTTTGGGGGGCTCCAAAATCACTGCAGATGGTGATTGCAGCCTTGAAATTAAAAGATGCTTACTCCTTGGAAAGAAAGTTATGACCAACCTAGTGAAGTGAAGTGAAAGTTGCTCAGCCATGGTCCAACTTTTGTGACCCCATGGCCTGCATAGTCCATGAAATTCTCCAGACCAGAATACTGGAGTGGGTAGCCTTTCCCTTCTCCAGGGGATCTTCCTAACCGAGGGATCAAACCCATGACCAACCTAGACAGCATATTAAAAAGCAGAGACATTACTTTGCCAAGAAAGGTCCGTCTAGTCAAAGCTATGGTTCTTCCAGTAGTCATGTACGGATGTGAGAGTTGGACTATAGAGAAAGCTGAGCACCAAAGAACTGATGCTTTTGAACTGTGATGTTGGAGAAGACTCTTAAGAGTCCCTTGGACTGCATGGAAATCAAACCAGTCCATCCTAAAGGAAATCAGTCCTGAATATTCATCAGAAGGACTGACGCTGAAGCTGAAACTCCAATACTTTGGCCACCTGATGTGAAGAACTGATTCATTTTAAAAGACCTTAATCCTGGCAAAGATTGAAGGCGGGAGAAGGGGACGACAGGATGAGATGGTTGGATGGCATCACCAACTCAATGGACTTGAGTTTGAGTAAGCCTTAGGAATTGGTCATGGACAGGGAGGCCTGGTGTGCTGCAGTCCATGGGGTCGCAAAGAGCTGGACATGACTGAGCAATTGAACTGACTGACTGAAGCCCAGTGATTGGCCCACAATATGCATTCAGTAAAGTTTAGCTGAAAATAATGTCACAAGTACCAGAATGCCCATAATAATACATTAGTTCAAGAGCCACAGGATGTATGGAACTCCTCTGGGGAAAAAAAAAAAAAAAGTGTTACATAAATGGTAAGCTTTTCTTATAATATTATTATACATAGATCATCTAAGGTGCTACCTCTTACTGGAAACAAAGACATAATTAATTAGCTGTAGATGATTTTAAGTAGGCTTCCCTGATGGCTCAGATAGTCAAGAATCTGCCTGCAATGCGGGAGACCTGGTTCAATCCCTGAGTCGAGAAGATCTCCTGACAAAGGGAATGGCTATCCACTCCTGTATTCTTGCCTAGAGAATTCTCTGGATTTTAAGTAAGATTTTCTATGGTGATGGAAAAAAAATGTTTTCATATCAGGACATAAACAGTAATAATATATATCCTAGTACTTATAGTATACCCCACAACAGTGAATACATCTAACCTTGATTACAACAGATGCCTGGAAAAGTTGAAAAAAATAATAATAACACCTACGGAGAGCCCATCATGAGTGATCCAGGGAGCCGTAACAGAAGGGCACAAAAAAGAGAATTGGTCATGTAATTGCTTTCTGTCAAACAGCTAGATAAGCAGCCAGCAGTTTTGCATTAGAATGCATTTGGTTATCCCATCGACAATGGGCTGGTAATCCTATAAATATTTATTACTGAACTAAAGAAAGCAGCAGAAGCTTTTACCCTTTGAGAAAAGTCCGTAACCTGCATGGTGCCAGTGAAGTATGAAACCCTAATGATTTGGTTACTTCTTAATATGTTAAAGTCTGGACTGCGCTTGGCACATGTGAACAGTCTGAATGCAGTTGTCAGAGCCATGACCCTGGAGGGCAATTGTGAGCATATGCTTCCATGGGTGAGCTCTCAGACCACAGCTGCTGTCCAACCCAACCCAAAGCAGGAGGGTGTAAAACCCACGGTTTAGCAGATTGACCTTTATGGGCTGGGAATAAGGATTAACCCCTTATGAATAGACTGAACACAACAACAAAGGAGAAAGAAGGGAAGAAAACCACTTTTCTTAAAATGATTCTGTATCTGTATGTGTGTGCACGTTCAGTCGCTCAGTCATGTCCGACTCTTTGAGACCCCATGAACTGTAGCCCGCCAGGCTCCTCTGTCCATGGGATTCTCCAGGCAAGAATACTGGAGTGGGTTGCCACTTCCTTCTCTGGGGTATCTTCCCAAACCAAGGATCGAACTCACATCTGCTCCCTCTCCTGCCACTGAGCCAACATTACATAATGCTCCTCCACTGTAACTTGGAGGAAATAAACTTATTCTTTCTTTGAAAGGCATGGCATCACTTAAGCAAAAATATATTCCATTTCCAATTCTCTGTGCTAAACAAAAACCAAAAATATATCACTTCTGGGTTTGCAGATCTTTTCATATCCTGTCTACTCCCAAAAAGATTCAGGCTGCTAATAATAAAAGCACAAAATAAAAAGACCAAAAACAGCTATCAATAAAACAAAGGAAATAATAAAGAATCAGAGAGATCAAAATCTACTGGATGAGAAAACCTGCAATAACTAAGCATGATAATTAAGAACTTCCTTAGCAACCAGAATGAAGAGGAAAACTCACTAAATAAATACCACGATCCTGTATTTGAAAAAGTTATGGTACCTTCTCAAATTAAAGGACCTTTAATGTCAGAATTCTGAAAGGGAAATAGTTCTGTCAAACATCTGCTTTATGCCCAGTACCTTTCCAGGGATACATAAAAATAGGAGGGGGGTCCTCTTCTTGCTATGCTTGAGAAAGACATAGTTTTGAGCAAGTAATTGCAACTCTGGAAAATGTTACCTAAAGTGATAGGTCCATACTCCTCCTGTGACCAATAGCAAGGAGATACTATTCATCCTTGGTTGACCACAGCATTTAATCTCTGCCAAGAGTGTGGCTTTTAAGACTGTTCTAGAGTCAGAACACCTGGGTCTGAATTCTAGGCAGTGATTGGTCTTGATGATCAATATTGAGTTCTGTGACCTCAGCCAAGTTATTTACCCTCCCTGTGCTCCAGGTTCTTCATCTTTAAAGCGGGGATAATAGTAGTACTTGCTTCTTGTATGTCGTTGTGAGGATAAAATGGATCCTCTTCTCAAGGCAGTCACAGGGTTCCAAGAGCATACTAGTGAAAACTACAAGGCCTCTTGAACCCTAGTTTTGAATGTATTACCTCAAACCTCACTTCTGCAGTATTGCACTGGCCAAAGACCAACCCAGATTCGAGGATGGGGGCAATACAGTCGGTTCTACCTCTTGATGGAGAAGCTGCAAATGTGGCCAGTGTTATAGTCTTCCACGAGTTGGTGGGGATGAAAAGACCACTAAAAGTGTAGAATGAATAGTTTTTAATGCTTGTTTGTATGTGGGGGAAGAAAGAGGAAAGAAAGGAACCAATGATGACACCACATTTTCTGTCCTGAGCAAGCAGGTGGCTATTTCTGCAAATCACTTGGTACTGAATTGAGAATCAGCCCATAATTTAAACTACAATTTTAAATTGTGTTAATATGTAGAGTCCTTCTCTTTTTAAAATTTTATTTATTTTCAGCTGTGTTAGGTCTTCACTGCATCGGGGGCTTTTCTCTAGTTGTGGTGTGTGGGCTTCTCTTGTTGTGGAGCACAGGCTCTAGAGCACAGGCTCAGTAGTGGTGGTGCATGGGCTTAATTACCCTGCTGCATGTGGGATCTTCCTGGACCAGGGATGAAACTCGTGTGTCCCCTAAATTGGCAGGTGGATTCTTTACCACTCAGCCACCAGGGAAGCCCAATGTAGGGTCTTTCAAAGGCCTGTATGCGAGACAGCAAAAGAGACACAGATGTATAGAACAGTCTTTTGGACTTTGTGGGAGAGGGCGAGGGTGGGATGATTTGGGAGAATGGCATTGAAACATGTATTATAACATGTGAAACGAATCGCCAGTCCAGGTTTGATGCATGATACAGGATGCTTGGGACTGGTGCACTGGGATGACCCAGAGGGATGGAATGGGGAGGGAGGTGGGAGGGGGGTTCAGGCTGGGGAACACATGTACACCCGTGGCGGATTCATGTCAATGTATGGCAAAACCAATACAATATTGTAAAGAAAAAAACAAAAACAAAAACAGGGACAGGAGAGCCTGGTGGGCTGCCATCTATGGGGTCGCACAGAGTCGGACACAACTGAAGTGACTTAGCAGCAGCAGCAGCAGCAGCCAACAACTCAGGCTTTTTTTTCTTTTTTTTTTGAAAATCAAAATCCTATGTGTTGTTGAAATATTGTTGAATTTGCTTTTACTCTATACCTCAAGGGCTAACAGAAAAGAAATTCTTCAGTGTGTAGATGAAGACATATAACCTGTCCATTAGGACAAATTCCATATATGCCGTGACTTATACCGTTTATTTTGTTGTTGTTTTTGTTTATAAGCAAACCATGAATATCTGACTTTCTAGAAAATGGATACAATGATGCTACACCTCAAATGAAAAATTCCTGGTATTTTCCATATACCCCTAGCTCCCTGGCCATTACAGTAGAAAAATGTGCTGACATCTTCCTTCAATAGAGAACTCTTAACAGTATGAAGGCTTCCCTGGTGGCTCAGACAGTAAAGAATCCGCCTGCAGTGGGGGAGGCCTGGATGTGATCCCTGGGTTTGGGAGATCCCCTGGAGAAGGGAACGGCTACCCACGCCAGTATTCTTGCCTGGAGAATCCCACAGGGAGGAGCCTGGCAGGCAGTCCGTGGGTCACAGAGTCAGACACGACTTTCACTTTCACGACAGTGTGGTAATTCCTCACGGTAAGAATTTGCTCGTTTTAAGTAGCTGTTTTGACTTTCACTCATTATAAAGATTGAAGTCTTTGTGAGAAAACATTGGCCTTATTCATAATACAAATTCCGGAAAAACTAACATTATTTTACCAAAAGGTCTTGATAAATCTTGTTGATTATATCTACATGTATATGAAAATATGGTGGCTTTGTTGTGTGTACTTCTAAATATCTTTCTCTGTCTTCCCTTTCCCATCTCTGCTTTAATTCAGATTCTGAATAGTCCTTAACCAGTCATACTGACTGTTGTCTCTCTCTCTTTGGACTATTCTCTACATGATTCTAAAATGCAAATGTGATTATTAACTTCTCTACTTAAAAAGGGTTACTGTCTCTACCTTGCCCCAGAGTCCATTCAAGGCCAGTAGATTTCCGAAGAAAGAGATTACTTTGAACTGTTCTCACACTCTTTGTGGAAGTATAGTTACATGTACTGACCACTGAGTTGTTATTCCAAAGGCCAGGCTATTTGTTCACTTGGTTATAATTCAGTCATTATGTTCAACAATTATTTCAGTGGACATATTGAATATAAGTTTTGTCTAGGGTCTTAAACTTCAAATTATCAAGGTTTATTTCTGTTCTTCCAAGCTTATTTCACTTAACGCATAAGTGATGGGGTTACCATAAGAGAGGTGTTTTTTATTTTTTTAAATTTTATTTATTGATTTATTTTTGGCTGTGCTGGGTCTTCGTTACTGCACAGGCTTTTCTCTAGTTGAGGCAAGTGGAGGTTACTCTTCATTGTGGTGCACAGCTTCTCATTGCAGTGGCTCCTCTTGCTGCAGAGCACAGGCTTTAGGGCACTTGGGCTTCAGTAGCTGCGGCATGTGGGCGCCGTCGTTACAGTTCCCAGGCTCTAGAACACGAGCTCAATGGTTGTGGCGCACAGGTATAGTTGCTTCACGGCATGTGGGGTCCTCCAGGACCAGGGGTTGAACCCATGTCTCCTGCATTGGCAGGTGGATTCTTTACCACTGAGCCACCAGGGAAACCCATGCCTTTGTTTTTTAAAATTTTTAGTTATTTGGGATCATATTCTAAAATATCAGTTGTCTTAGGCTAATTAAAAGCACACATTAGGACTTCCCTGGCCGTCTAGTGGTTAAGACTTTGCACTTTCACTGCTGGGGGCTCAGGTTCCATCCCTGGTTGGGGAACTTAAGATCCCACATGCCATGCAACCAAAAACATCAATAAAGACATAAGAGCAAACATTTATAGAGTACTGATTTGTGCCAGATATTGAAATAAAAACATGGTCCTTTTTCTCAGGGATCTCATGGGCTTTTAGGTAGACTTTCTTTTTTAAGAATTTTTTTTTCCATTTTTTTTTTATTTTGCTTAACTTTACAATATTGTATTGCTTTTACCATACATCAAGATGGATCCGCCACCTGTACTACCCAAAGCAATTTATAGATTCAATGCAATCCCCATCAAGCTACCAATGGTATTCTTCACAGAGCTAGAACAAATAATTTCTCAATTTGTATGGAAATACAAAAAACCTCGAATAGCCAAAGCTATCTTGAGAAAGAAGAACGGAACTGGAGGAATCAAACTGCCTGACTTCAGGCTCTACTACAAAGCCACAGTCATCAAGACAGTATGGTACTGGCACAAAGATATAAATATAGATCAATGGAACAAAATAGAAAGCCCAGAGATAAATCCACGCACATATGGTCACCTTATCTTTGACAAAGGAGGCAAGAATATACAATGGATTAAAGACAATCTTTTTAACAAGTGGTGCTGGGAAAACTGGTCAAACACTTGTAAAAGAATGAAACTAGAACACTTTCTAATAACATACACAAAAATAAACTCAAAATGGATTAAGAATTTTTTTTTTTTTAATGTGGACCATTTTTAAAGTCTTTATTGAATTTGTTACAATATTGCTTCTGTTTTGTGTTTCGAAAGTCTTAACCACTGGACCAGCAGGGAAGTCCCTAGGTAACTTTTGGACAGAGTTTTAACAGAGAAGAGTAGTTTAGTGTGGCACATTAGAGGACTAGTATGGTCAAAGAGAGGAGTGAAGAAGGGATCTATTAAATCTGAGGAAATCAGGGAAGGTTTCACAGATAAGCTAGCACTTGAAATAGATCCCGAAAGAGGAGTAGGAATTTACAGGTTGAAAAGTCAGGGAGCAGCAATTCATTCAGAAGGGGTGACGTAAACAATTTTAGAGAAACACGAAACAGCATGGTTCAGGGACGCATAATGACTTAGTGAAGCTTCAGATGCGATAAGGGGAAATGGCAGAAGATGCCAGACTCCATGTTCTCTGCATGCCCAAGACGGTGCCCATACAACACAGTGTCAGGTTGAACCACGTGAAACCGACAACTTCATTGTTGTCTTTTGGTTGCTAAGTCGTGTCTGACTGTTTTTGACCCCGTGGACTGCAGCACACCAGGTCACTCTGCCCTCCACTGTCTCCCACAGTTTCCTCAAATTCAGGTCCACTGAAGCAGTGATGCTATCTAACCTTCTCATCCTCTACCACCCCCTTCTCCTTTTGCCTTCAATTTTGTAAATCAAGTCGAATACAAGGATCCTTTGCTTGTCAAAAGCTTGCTTTATGCCACTTCACTGTTTCTAAAGACCTACATTAAGTTTCGCTAATCAAAAATAAATCCCAAGAGGATTTTTGCCTTTATTTAAAAGGGTGAAAATAGAAAATAGCTTTTGTTTTCCATCAAGCTGGTATAGAGGAAGTGGGCACCCCAAACGATGAGTGTGGCCCCGCCAAGTTCTTTTCCTGAGAACCACACTCAGCATTTCACAGTCCAGCCAAGCAACTCTGAACCGTGCCTGTGAGTATATGTGCTTCATCTTGATTTATATTGTGCCTCCGTTAACAAGATGTGTCCTGAGGTCATTGCTTTTTTGCTTTGCTTCTTTTTGGCTAAAAAAGGTTTCCAGGCATGCTCTGCTTTCAGATAGCATCAGAACCTGAACTGGAATTTCAGACACAAACGTTTAAAATTCATCTGTGGAGCCTTCACTTTGGCATTTTGGAGTGAGTTTGTCTAACAACATATTTGCTTGTGAGAAAAAGAAAAGTAAAACAGCGAAGGTGTTAGTCACTCAGTCGTGTCTGACTCTTTGCGACCCCATGGACTGTAGCCCACCAGGCTTCTCTGTCCATGGGATTCTCCAGGGAAGAATACCAGAGTGGGTAGCCTTTCCTTTCTCCAGGGGATCTTCTCAACTCAGGGATCGAACCCAGGTCTCTCACATCGCAGGCAGATTCTTTACCATCTGAGCCATCAGGGAAGCCCAAGAAAAAGAAGCCCTTTGATGCTTTTTCAAGTAAAGCATGGTTGATTGAGGAGAAGAAGAAAAAAAAAAAAAAAAGTTCTCCTAAGAGTTCAGGGAGAACTGGACTCAGGTGAACACCATGGAAAATAAATAGATGTGACCCCTGCCCCCACCACCCTGTCCATGGTGTTGCTGTCCTTCCTGCTAACCCATCCTACATTTTCTCCTCTAGCCATTGACCTCCTCAGCCTACTCATACTTACCACTCCTTCACACCTTCAACTCACTGCACACATGGCACCCCAGCCCTTCAGATCACAACCCTCTGGCCTCAGCTCTCACCAGGTACTAAGGATGTGCACAAATTTTGAAGTTCTAAGAAGATGCATCATACTGGCTTGCCACCCCCCTGCCTTGTGGTGCTAGGCTGTAGGTCAGGTCACAGGCCAATTTATAAGCTGGCTGTCTAGTCTCTTTGAGGCCACTCCCCTGCTGCAGGTCAATTATCTGTGGCAATGGGAATAGCATGGCTATTAGTGACAGGAAGTGTGCAGTGGGACCGCTCCTTTCCCAGGTAAAGCTGGGTGAGTGCCTGGGAGCTGCTTCTCTGAGACCTGAGAGGACCTGACCTCCAACAGCTCATTTTCAACTCTAAGAACATCTAAGCAGTGTGTCCTCAATAACATTACCCAGAAAATCCATAAACCTCATCAAACCTGACATTTTGGGGTTAAAGAATTCCTATCCTCTCTGGAGTTTGAGCCCGAGGGAAGGGCAATATTATTAATTAAGAAGTAGCAACAGCATGATGCCCTTTTATTATCTAAATCTTTTTAAGTATATAAGCAATTCTTGAGAGTCATTCATTTTACCATTTTAGACATACTTGAATATCTGCTTTTTAATTTTTTTAAAAAAAGAACCTCTCTTAGAATTCTAGTAGCTACTAGGAAAACAAGTGAGCTCGGTGCTGAAGGCAGCTTTGCCCTTTTTCTCTTATCATCTCTTGTGGGTTGTTTGTTGTTTTTTTTTTTTTTGCCTCCATTAGTAGTAGCCTTTGCACACATAGCATATTATTTCTCTCCAGAAAGTAAGGTGGTTCACTAGCAATAAATGGCCTCACAATGAGGTGATTATTTTTAACATGTGTAGATTCTAGTCTGACTCCAATAAATATCAAATAGAGCATGAGACAAATATCACAGGAAATTCCTTTTTCACTTCCGATGTGGTGTTTAAGTACAAGAAAAATCCATTCAACTGTCACCAATAAATGCTCTTAATAAATAAAATGTCATCAAGCAAAAACGGAACTCGGTAACAGTATTTAGAAAATAGTCTTCAAACTTGAAGCTACTCTCATGAAAATTTATAGTTCCTTCCCTGAACAAACATACCTGAAATACTGGGCTGATATCTATGAAAGTGTTTCTTGAGGTGAGTGAGGAGTCAGGGAAGGAAATTGAAAAGCCGGTAAGCATGAGAACTGGAGATCTCTTCAACATCAAGCCTCCCCTTGGCATCATTTCCTTTCTTTCTCATCTTTCATGTGCAGCCTGTTCAGTCACTCAGCTGTGTCCAAGTGTTTGTGAACCCATGGACTGAGTAGACTTCCAGGCTCCTATGCCCATGGAATTTTCCAGGCAACACATCTCTTGTGTCTCCTGCACTGACAGTCAGATTCTTTCCCACTACTGCCACCCGGGAAACCATAGTTGTTATTTATCTGGGGGATAGTTGCCAGTAAGGTGTCACATCTTGACAGTTGCCTGCATCCCTAAGGTGCTATAATAATTTATCTTTGCAGCATTGAGTCTAACTCTGTGGAAATGCAGAGTAGGTCTCCAATAGACTGTGGAGACAGAGGGAGAGTGAAGGCAGAGAGGCCTCCTGAACACAGCATCTGCCTACTGCTAGAAGGCAATGGCACCCCACTCCAGTACTCTTGCCTGGAAAATCTCATGGATGGAGGAGCGTGGAGGGCTGTAGTCCATGGGGTCACTGAGGGTCGGACATGACTGAGCGCCTTCACTTTCACTTTTCACTTTCATGCATTGGAGAAGGAAATGGCAACCCACTCCAGTGTTCTTGCCTGGAGAATCCCAGGGACTGGGGAGCCTGGTGGGCTGCCGTCTGCGGGGTTGCACAGAGTCGGACACGACTGAAGTGACTTAGCATAGCATAGCATAGTCTCACTGGATCTTAGCTCCTGCTTCTTCTTTTACTGTCCTTTTTACTTCTTTCATTCAAGTATTTATCCATGGTCCATCCACCCATTCTTCCACCCATCCTTCTTTCCATCCATCCATCAGTCCCTACCAGCCTTCATTCTGTACCTTCTGTGTATGTATCAATTTGCCTTTGTATCAAAATTTCAGGAGAGCAAGGTCCAGGAGTTTGTGTATGTAACAAAATCTGTAGATAAGTTTGATTCTCAGAAGTGTATGAGTACCACTTACTTAGAGGCTGCAAATATGAGTAACCTGGATTCCTGTCCCAGGAACCAGGGAGGTCCCCCTTTTGCTTTATCGTGTGCACTATTCAAATCTCACCCGCATTCTCTCCTTCCCACTTATCCAATAGCAGACAGTCGATCTGAATTTCTTACCTGGAGGCTAACGATGCCCCCAGGCATCAAGAGATAGATCTGGAATTTGCAGAGAACACCTTCTCTTAGCATTTAAATTTCCAAGGATGAGCTGTGCCACAGGTTCCCATCTCAGCCTGTCTTGTGCCATACAGAGGAACGAGTGTGTTCAGGTTACAAGCCCTGTGGGATTTATTTAATAGCTTAGTATAGAAAGGAAGCAGAATTAATAAGATGAGAGAACTCTAGTTCTTACTTCATTCACATACACACACACACAGACACGTGCATTGAACCTAACAAGAATTTAAAGGCATCACTGGACAGGCTGTCATCCTGGAGGCGGTCCATTATTAATGCAACAGTGTGACTTCCCCCAGCAGGCTGGTCCTCCAAGCAAAGGAAGAGTGTATCTCATAAGGTCACTCAGGGTCACTTAAAGAGAGACTAGCATGCTCTCTAGTGCAGTTTGTTTAGAGACTGAAAGCTCCCCTGTGGTGAACAGAAGTTGGATAACGGTATCTTCTACCTATTGTTTCTTCTGGATTTTTCAATGGGCTTGCTCTTTAATTGTTCTGTGGAGAAGGTGGTTAAGCCACTATTCTGAGCACAAAACTAGACCACAATTTGGTTAATGGTAGTAATGTGCATGTGTGTGCTTAGACACTCAGTCATGTCTAAATCTTTGCCACCCCTTGGACTGTAACCCACCAGGCTCTTCTGTCCATGGGATTTTTCAGGCAAGAACACAGGAGTGGGTTGCCATTTCCTACTATGTATTTGCATATTGGAGGGTGTTTATGTAGGCGCTCTGAGAGGCGCTGTCTGTAATGGGTACCCTAGGACCATGGTTAAATTCACCAGGACCGTGGATTGAGGCCAAACTTCTCTCAATAAATACCAAGCCAACCACCCTGCCACTTACATATTGTGATGGCATTCTGTTTATAATGTTACAAAATGAGATCTATTCCTAAACGAACTCCCAGTAAAGTGAACTGGAAATCAAGACATAGGTCAAAAGACTTACAGTGTAGCGTGTCGTGGGATTTTTTTTTCCAACATCAGTTAACTCTGGAGAATTTCAGGAACACTGTTGCATCTTCCAAAATCACCAGAACAATATCTTGTTTATTTCCAGTTATCTACATTAAACCAAGCAGACATGAGATGGGACCAAAATCTGGCCTCTGAAGGGTGGAGGGATTCAGATAGGAAGCAAGTGAAATGGGCACACTGATCACCCTTCCCAAAACTGTAACTAGGACTTCTTCAAGATGCATATCACTCCAGACACATTTAGTAAATCTCGTATTTCATTTATTAAACTGCTTTACAACAAAGGGTGGATTTTATTTTTTAATTTGTACACCCATGCCCTTGTGAACATATATAATTCGTGGACTTTTTATTGTGTTATATTTCAAATTAACAGAAAATAATATAACAGAGATCTTTGTACCCAAATTGAACAAATACTAATACTTTGCCATTTTTGTTTCAGGAATTTTCAAATAAAATTTTGCAGTTATTACCAAATAGGGCTTCACTGGTGGCTCAATGGTAAAGAATCTGTCTGCAATGCAGAAGACCTGGGTTCAATTCCTGGGTCAGGAAGATCCCCTGGAGAAGGGAATGGCTTCCCCCTCCAGTATTCTTGCATGGAGAATCCCATGCACAGAGGAGCCGGGAGGGCTACAGTCCATGGGTCACAAAAGAGTCAGACACAACTTAGCAACTAAACAGCAACAAGTATCACCAAACCCCTTTTTCTCTTGCTTTCTCCATCCTTCCTCAAAGGTAGTCATTGTCCTAAAATGGATCAGTAACCTTCCCCTCAGAGTTTTTATCTAATTAATGGGTATAGAATTATGACATAAAGTAACAGATTTTTAAAATTTACTTGTTTTGTTCCTTCTACTTAACACATTTTCCTCTTGCTTCATCTTACCTGCTTTTTTGTGAGATTCATAAATTTTCTTCTTTATCTTCACTTCCCTTCTGCTAGTTAAGGAGTTAAATATCTTTTTATGGCCTTGCAGTAGTTATCCTTAAAGATGCACATATGTAATTAATTTAAAAATCCGAATTTATATTTTTATCTTCCTTTTGAACACAATAGGCTTCCCTGGTGGCTCAGAGGGTAAAGCATATACCTGCAATGCGGGAGACCTGGGTTCAATCTCTGGATGGGGAAGATTCCCAGGAGAAGGAAATGGCAACCCACTCCAGTATTCTTGCCTGGAAAACCCCATGGATGGAGAAGCCTGGTGGGCTACAGTCCATGGAGTCGCAAAGAGTCGGACATGACTGAGCAACTTCACTTTGAACACAATAAGGACATAAAGTCCTTTACACTCTAATTCCAGACTTCCACTCTCATTTTCCATGTAATTTTGAGTAGTATTTTCAGTCCACTTTATGTATAAAGACTACAACTTAGTGACTAATGTTTTTATAGCAACTGCTTATATTTTCCCTTTGTTCCTACTTTTCCTTCAGGATAAACAACTGCTTATTTTGATATTTGCATCTGCTTATCAATTTCTTTGTTCACTCTTGCTGTTTGCATATCGCCCCTCTTTGTTCTAGGGCTCCACTACCCTTGAAATAGATGACGCATGTGCTTTAGCCATTCTTCCATAGAACTCATGAACAGTGAACTCTGGCTTCGGTGGTCTAAACGTCTTCCAGCTACATTCTATAATCCTAAGTCATCAGCTATTTCCATCAGCACATCATCTACTGTTGTCTACCGTAACTGTCAGATGTTATTAATTGCACTGGTTGGGTAAGCAGTTCCAGAAACATGTATGTGTGAGGGAAATACATGACCTGAAATTTTCATGGGAAAATAATTTTATAGGTAATTAAGTGGTTCCACTACTACTATATTTAAGCCTTTTCAAAATAATTCAAATTCAATTTTTGAAAAATGTGTTCAATACCTGTTGAAGGCTGGAGGCTTTCCTGCTCCACTGCATCTCACAATCTTAGCAAATTTTAGTAGCTATGTATTTTACAGATGAAGAAACAGAAGCCTAGGGTGAGCAAATAATTTACTCTTGATGACACAGCTCAGAAATGGCATTCATGGGCAGCAAACCTACTTCTTGTAATTCCAAGTTGCATCTAGAATTAATACATTGATTTTTTTGCCCTTTCACTTATTTTGATGACGGTGAAAGGAAATAGACTAATAATAACTTAAATCCAGAGTCCTTGATCTCTCTCATCTAGTGATCACATTCTTTATGGTGTCTTCCTCAGGAACCCCAAGATGAACGTCAACCCTCTAAGTTCAAGGATCACAAACTCCAACCTGCCCCTGAGGGCTGGGAAAGAGACTTCACTTTAGAAGATGGAAAGTTAGGATGTCGGCTGATTGCTTGAGTAATCACGTTCATGAGTTTTACATTCAGGGTAGATTCCCACAGCCACAAGTGGAGAACATGAAAAATGGCAAAATTGAAAAATAAATGACCTTTGAAATACAGAAGAGTCTTTACTCCAGAGAAAAATGTAATTCTGTTTTCAGGCACATTTCCCTTCTTTTATGATTTGAGGATATCACAAGGCAGGCCAGTGAGTCTAATGGGAGATATTTGGTAGAGTAGGTCATTTCTGGAGTAAAAGTGTGTTTTTTTTGGTTTTGTTTTTTTTTTATAGCATGTGAGCATGGGAGTTAGGGGTCCTGGGTTTCAGTCTGGATCCTGAATCCAATTTGTTTTAAGAACACCCACAAGTCATTCCTTTTTCTCACTCAGGAAATATAAAATCTGAAGGAGATGAGATATCTGTCTTTTAATATGTCAACTAAATACATTTCTAATTATTGCGCAGGCTTTGATCTTTTTATTTCACAATTTTATTTACCATACTGGGTGTGTATGCAGGTAGATAGGTATGTATGTGGGTGGGTCAATCAGTCCTGTCCAACTCTTTGTGATCCCGTGGACTGCAGCACGCCAGGCCTCCCTGTCCATCACCAACTCCAGGAGCTTACTCAAACTCATGTCCATCGAGTCAGTGATGCCACCCAACCATCTAATCCTCTGTCGTCCCCTTTTCCTCCCACCTTCAATCTTTCCCAGCATCAGGGTCTTTTCAAATGAGTCAGTTCTTCACATCAAGTGACTAAAGTATTGGAGCTTCAGCTTCAGCATCAGGCATTTCAATGAATATTCAGGACTGATTTCCTTTAGGATAGACTGCTTTGATGTCCTTGAAGTCCAAGGGACTCTCAAGAGTCTTCTCCAACACTACAATACAAAATCATCAATTCTTCTGCGCTCAGCTTTCATTATAGTCCAACTCTCACACCCATACATGACTACTGGAAAAACCATAGCTTTAACCAGGCGGATCTTTGTTGGCAAAGTAATGTCTCTGCTTTTTAATATGCTGTCTAGGCTGGTCATAGCTGTTCTTCCAAGGAGCAAGGGTCTTTTAATTTCATGGCTGCAGTCACCATCTGCAGTGATTTTGGAGCCCAAAAAGATAAAGTCTCTTACAGTTTCCATTGTTTCCCCATTTATTTGCCATGAAGTGATGGGACCAGATGCCATGATCTTAGTTTTCTGCATGTTGAGTTTTAAGCCAACTTTTTCAGTCTCCTCTTTCCCTTTCATCAAGAGGCTCATTAGTTCTTCTTTGCTTTCTACCATAAGGGTGGTGTCATCTGCATATCTGAGATTATTGATATTTCTCCCAGCAATCTTGATTCCAGCATGTGCTTCATCCAGTCCGGCATTTCATATGATGTACTCTGCATATAAGTTAAATAAGCAGGGTGGCAATATACAGCCTTAATGTACTCCCAATTTGGAACCAGTCTGTTGTTCCATGTTCAGTTCTAACTGTTGCTTCTTGACCTACATACAGATTTCTTAGGAGGCAGTTCAGGTGGTCTGATATTCCCATCTCTTTAAGAATTTTCCACTTCAAGTGGAAACCTTTTGAAGGAGGTAGCCGTTGTCTTCATTACCTCCACCATACTTTGGCCTCAGGTCAAACAACAGGAAAGAAACATAGCCCCTCTCATCAATAGAAAATTGGATTAAAGATTTTCTGAGCATGGTCAGCACGCCAGGCCTCCCTGTCCATCACCAACTCCCGGAGGTCACTCAGACTCACATCCATCGAGTCAGTGATGCCATCCAGCCATCTCATCCTCTGTCGTCCCCTTCTCCTCCTGCCCCCAAACCCTCCCAGCATCAGAGTCTTCTCCAATGAGTCAACTCTTCGCATGAGGTGGCCAAAATACTGGAGTTTCAGCTTGAGCATCATTCCTTCCAAAGAAATCCCAGGGCTGATCTCCTTTAGAATGGACTGGTTGGATCTCCTTGCAGTCCAAGGGACTCTCAAGAGTCTTCTCCAACACCACAGTTCAAAAGCATCAATTCTTCAGCTCTCAGCCTTCTTCACAGTCCAGCTCTCACATCCATACATGACCACAGGAAAAACCATAGCCTTGACTAGGCGAACCTTTGTTGGCAAAGTGATGTCTCTGCTTTTGAATATGCTATCTAGGTTGGTCATAACTTTCCTTCCAAGGAGTAAGCGTCTTCTAATTTCATGGCTGCAGTCACCATCTGCAGTGATTTTGGAGCCCAGAAAAATAAAGTCTGACACTGTTTCCACTGTTTCTCCATCTATTTCCCATGTAGTGATGGGACCAGATGCCATGATCTTCGTTTTCTGAATGTTGAGCTTTAAGCCAACCTTTTCACTCTCCACTTTCACTTTCATCAAGAGGCTTTTGAGTTCCTCTTCACTTTCTGCCATAAGGGTGGTATCATCTGCATATCTGAGGTTATTGATATTTCTCCCGGCAATCTTGATTCCATCTTGTGTTTCTTCCAGTCCAGCATTTCTCATGATGTACTCTGCATATAAGTTAAATAAACAGGGTGACAATATACAGCCTTGACGTACTCCTTTTCCTATTTGGAACCAGTCTGTTGTTCCATGACCAGTTCTAACTGTTGCTTCCTGACCTGCATACAGATTTCTCAAGAGGCAGATCAGGTGGTCTGGTATTCCCATCTCTTTCAGAATTTTCCAGTTTATTGTGATCTACACAGTCAAAGGCTTTGGCGTAGTCAATAAAGCAGAAATAGATGTTTTTCTCGAACTCTCTTGCTTTTTCTATGATCCAGCAGATGTTGGCAATTTGATCTCTGGTTCCTCTGCCTTTTCTAACCAGCTTGAACATCAGGAAGTTCACGGTTCACATATTGTTGAAGCCTGGCTTGGAGAATTTTGAGCATTACTTTACTAGTGTGTGAGATGAGTGCAATTGTGCGGTAGTTTGAGCACTCTTTGGCATTGCCTGCAGATGGTGACTGCAGCCATGAAATTAAAAGACCCTTGCTCCTTGGAAGAAAAGCCATGACCAATTTAGGCAGTATATTAAAAAGCAAAGACATTACTTTGCCGACAATAGTCCATCTAGTCAAGGCTATGGTTTTTCCAGTAGTCATGTATGGATGTGAGAGTTGGACTATAATGAAAGCTGAGTGCCAAAGAATTGATGCTTTTGAACTGTGGTGTTGGAGAAGACTTGAGAGTCTCTTGGACTGCAAGAAGATCCACCCAGTCAATCCTAAGTGAAATCAGTCTTGAATATTCATTGGAATATCTGATGGTAAAGCTGAAGCTCCAGTACTTTGGCCACTTAATGTGAAGAACTGACTCATTTGAAAAGACCCTGATCTGGGAAAGATTGAAGTCCTGAGAAGAAGGGAACAGAGGATGAGATGATTGGATGGCATCACTGACTCGATGGACATGAGTTTGAGCAAGGTCCAGAAGTTGGTGATGGACAGAAAAGCCTCAAATGCTGCTGTTCTTGGGGTCACAAATAGTCAGACACAACTGAGCGACTGAACTGAACTGAACAGTCAAGACACAGAACACTTCCATCACCAGAAGCATCCCTCCTATTGCTCTTTTCTAACCTACACTCACTTCCCTCCCTCCCTCCCTCCCCCTCCATGTGTGCCCAATTGTTTAGTCGTGTCTGACTCTTTCTGACCCCAGGGACTGTAGCCCACCAGGCTTTTCTGTCCATGGAATTTTCCAGGCAAAAATACTGGAATGGGTCACCATCTTCTCCTCCAGGGAATCTTCCTGTCCCAGGGAGCAAACCTGTATCTCTTGCATTGACAGGTGAATTCTTTACCACTGAGCTTCCTAGAAAACCCCTTACCCCTCTCCTGCACCTCAGTACCTAATCTCTAGCAATTACGAATCTGTTCTCCATTTCTATAATGTTACTTCAAAAATGTTATATAAATGGATTCATAAAGTAATCAAAGGCTTGGGATTGGCTTTTTCTCACTGAGCATAATTCTATTGCTGTGAAAGTAAGATTGCTTGCTAAGAATACATCACTCTTTAACCATTTTTCTGTGGAAAGATATTCAGATTGTTTGCCAATTTTTGCTATTGAAAATAGAGCTATTGTGAACATTTGTGTACAGGTTTTTATGTGACCAGAGGTTTCATTTCCTGGGTGTAATTTCTAGAGGGTAATTGCTGGGTTGCATGGTAGCTGCATATATAGTTTTAAATAAAGTTATCAAACTGTTTTCCAGAGTGGCTTTTGCATTGTACATCCCTACTGGCAATGTATGCCTGATTTAGTTTCTCTGCTTCCTCAAAGTCATTTAGTGTTGTTACCATTTTTATTTTAACCATTCTTACAGATATGTAGTAAAATCTCATGGTTTTAATTTGCATGTCTTTGATGGCTCATGGTGGCTCAGACGGTAAAGCGTCTGTCTACAATGAGGAAGACCCGGGTTCGAGCCCTGGGTTGGGAAGATCCCCCGGAGAAGGAAATGGCAATCCACCTCAGTACTATTGCCTGGAAAATCCCATGGACATTGGCTACAGTCTATGTGGAATAATTTTTCATGAACTTATTTGCCATCTGTACATCCTCTTCAGTGAAATATCTGTTATTATCTTTTGCCCATTTTTAATTGAATTTTTTTTCACTATTGAATTTTGACAGCTTTTTATGGATGCTAGATATAGCCTCTTTGTTGAATATGTAACTTACAAATATTTTCTCTCTGTCCATAGCTTATCTCTTCAGCCTCTTAACTGGATCTTCCACAGAGAACAGTTTTGAATATTCACAAGATCCCAGTTTATCAAAATTTTTTTATGGATCATATATTTGATGTCAAGTCTAAGAAGTCTTTGCAACACCATAGACTCAAAAGACTTTTTCCTATACTTTTTTTTTCTATAAGTCTTATGATTTTATGGTTTACATTAGACTCCTTAATCCATGTTGAGTTAATTTTTGAATAAGGTGTGAGATTTTAGTCAAGATTAATTTTTGCCTCTGGATAGTTTCAGCACCGTTTGTAGAAACAGCCAACTTTCT
The DNA here is from genome assembly GCA_935064755.1 of Tragelaphus eurycerus. Classification (NCBI taxonomy): domain Eukaryota; kingdom Metazoa; phylum Chordata; class Mammalia; order Artiodactyla; family Bovidae; genus Tragelaphus; species Tragelaphus eurycerus. Next base: position 1,169,632 of record CAKXYN010000096.1, read on the forward strand.
CCATTAAATTGCTTTTGCACTTTTGTCAAAAATCAATTGAGAGACTTCCCTGGCAGTCCAGTGGTTAAGACTTTGCCTTCCAATGCAGGGGAATCAGGTTTAATCCCTAATGGGGGATCTAAGATCCCACATGCCTTGAGGCCAAAAAAACCAAAGCATAAAATAGAAGCAGTATTGTAACAAATTCAAAAAAGACTTTAAAAAATTATCCACATAAAAAATCTTTAAAAAATCAACCAATTGTAATATGTAGTCCTCATTTGAGTAAACAAGTATAAAAAAGCTATTTATAGGATAAATGAAGAAATCTGAAAACAGATTGGATGAGATAGTAAGAAATTATTGTTAACAATGATTTAATAATAATAATGTCAATACAGATATATGTTAATAACAATGGTAGTTAAGGAATTGTTGCTAATTTTATTAGGTAATATGATGGTATTGTTGTTAATATTTTAAAAATATGTTTCAGTTAAAAACTGAAATATTCACAAATAAAACAGTATGATGACTGGAATTTGCCTTAAAATATTCCATAAAAATATAATTGTGGGTGATAAACGATTCACAATTGACAAAAATTTACTAATTGTTGACAATGATTGCTGAGAATGAGAATTCATTTACACTATTCTCCCTAAGCTAATTCTATGTTTGGAAATTTTCATAATAGTAAGTAAAATATATTCCTTAATCATCACCACTTTGCATAACAGAACATTTAGCACCTAATTTTCATTTTAATTTATTCTGAATCATAGACAGCGTTGATTCATTTTTCAGTCACAGTAGCAACAGTTTCTTCTTTGGGGTTATGGGTTTCTGTATTCCATGGCATTAGTAATAGTCATGTCATTGAAGGAAGAAAATAATTTATTGGAGTAATTTGTGCTTCCTCTGTGGACTGGATGAAGATGGAAATTTTTTAAGAGAAATTACTGGGGACAAGATTTCTTTATATCCATTACTATTGGACTTATGAATGATTTTTATCAACTCTGAAACAGTAAAGCCACATTTTTGCCTCTGAGAATAAGCTGATAGGATTTAAAAACATTCTACCCCAAAGCTTGCACAATAGTTTATAAATTTTAAAAGTAAACTTCAAGTAGTTGCATTAGCAAATTTTATTTTTTAACAATAAGGAAAAGTATTAAAAGTTCAGGGGAGGCCTTGCTAGATGAAAGAAAAGACCAGGAAGGGGAAGCAGCATTGATTTTTTTTAATTGTCTTAGGAAAATATTGTCTGAAGCCAGGAATAAGCAAAAGACCAAGGTGACTGGGTACGGGGTTATGAAGCTGAAATATAGTAACCATATGGCTAAGGGTCAGTTCAGTTGCTCAGTAGCGTCCAACTCTTTGCGACCCCGTGGACTGCAGCACACCAGGCCTCCCTGTCCATCACCAACTCCGCGAGTTTACTCAAACTCAGGTCGATTGACTCAGTGATGCCATCTAACCATCTCATCCTCTGTCATCCCCTTCTCCTCCCACCTTCATTCTTTCCTAGCATCAAGGTCTTTTCGGAGTCAGTTCATCACATCAGGTGGCCAAAGTATTGGAGTTTCAGCTTCAACATCAGTCCTTCCAATGAACATTCAGGACTGGTTTCCTTTAGGATATACTGGTTTGATCTCCTTGCAGTCCAAGGGACTCTCAAGAGTCTTCTCCAACACCACAGTTCAAAAGCATCAATTCTTCAGCCCTCAGCTTCTTTATACTCCAATGCTCACATCCGTACATGATTACTGAAAAAAACATAGCTTTGACTAGACAGACCTTTGCTGGCAAACTAATGTCTCTGCTTTTGAATATGCTATCTAGGTTGGTCATAACTTTCCTTCCAAGGAGTAACCGTCTTTTAATTTCATGGCTGCAATCACCATCTGCTGTGATTTTGGAGCCCCCAAAAATAAAGTCAGTCACTGTTTCCATTGTTTCCCCATCTATTTGCCATGAAGTGATGAGATTGGATGCCATGATCTTAGTTTTCTGAATGTTGAGTTTTAAGCCAACTTTTTCACTCTCCTCTTTCACTTTCATCAAGAAGCTCTTTGATTCACTTTCTGCCATAGGGCGGTGTCATCTGCATATCTGAGATTATTGATATTTCTCCTGGCAATCTTGGTTCCAGCTTGTGCTACATCCAGCCCAGCGTTTCTCATGATGTACTCTGCATATAAGTTAAATAAATAGGATGACAATATACAGCCTTGACATACTCCTTTTCCTATTTGGAACCAGTCTGTTGTTCCATGTCCAGTTCTAACTGTTGCTTCCTGACTGCATACAGGTTTCTCAAGAGGCAGGTCAGGTGGTCTGGTATTCCCATCTCTTTCAGAATTTTCCACAGTTTATTGGGATCCACACAGTCAAAGAACTTGGCATAGTCAAGAAAGCAGAAATAGATGTTTTTCTGGACCTATCTTGCTTTTTCCATGATCCAGCGGATGTTGACAATTTAATCTCTGTTTCCTCTGCCTTTTCTAACCAACTTGAATATCTGGAAGTTCACAGTTCATGTACTGTTGGCTAAGGGTACTTCTTAACAAACACATTTTTCCAGACTTACATATTTGTGTTTAATCCCATGGGCAAAAGAGGGCCAATAGAGGTTTGAAATGGAAAAATAAAGAGAGTCATGTTTGTTTTGTAGGTATCAGATGGTGTGTGGGATAAAGAGAAACTGATCTGGCCATAGCAACATCAAAAAGACGAAGCTGTTGAAATGGTCTAGACAAGAGATGATGAGAGTTTGAACATGGCTTGGGAAATGAAAGGAAATGCTTTGGCTGGGACTTATGTAATTAAGATTTGGAGTCTCAGTGAGAGGAAAGGGAGGGAGAAGAATGAGTCACTTGACAGTAACATCATTAGCAAGGTGAGGAGAGGGTGCGGGACTTGGAACAGGTTGGGTAGGGAGTGCGTCAGGTGTGTGATATTAGACATGCTCACTGAGAGGGTCCACAAGCCATCAGGGCATCATGCAGGAAGACAGCTTCGGACCAGAGGTTAGTTGGGGTGAAAGGTTATTACATGACCAGGAAGAACGTGTACAACAAGAAGACCTGATCAAAGGCAGAGCTCTGGTAAGCCCACAAATTAAGGTGGGAATGAAGGAGGGGCAGGTTAAAAACCAGCAGGTAGAGGTGAGGGGGAGAATTACAAGAAAGCAATGCCAGTTTCAAAAATGCTTCCTGGAGTAGGTGAGATCTGAGGAGATGTTTTAATGGAAGACTACTATATTAGGGAGCTCTAACAATCCGTGAGGAAGAAACTCTAAGTAAACATAAACATGGATGTGAGTATTTAGCTAAATAATTTGAAGCAATCTGAGTCTACAACAGCTTAAGTTCTGTTTAATTTTCTTTGCAATATGTGTTTCCTGGTAGTTTTTCTTCTCCTGAATCTATCATCAGAGATCAGATCAGATCAGTCGCTCAGTCGTGTCCGACTCTTTGCGACCCCATGAACTGCAGCATGCCAGGCCTCCCTATCCATCACGAGCTCTCGGAGGTCACCCAGACTCACATTCATCGAGTCAGTGATGCCATCCAGCCATCTCATCCTCTGTCGTCCCCTTCTCCTCCTGCCCTCAACCCCTCCCAGCATCAGAGTCTTCTCCAATGAGTCAACTCTTCGCATGAGGTGGCCAAAATACTGGAGTTTCAGCTTGAGCATCATTCCTTCCAAAGAAATCCCAGGGCTGATCTCCTTCAGAATGGACAGGTTGGATCTCCTTGCAGTCCAAGGGACTCTCAAGAGTCTTCTCCAACACCATAGTTCAAAAGCATCAATTCTTCGGCGCTCAACCTTCTTCACAGTCCAACTCTCACATCCATACATGACCACAGGAAAGACCATAGCCTTGACTAGGCGAACCTTTGTTGGCAAAGTGATGTCTCTGCTTTTGAATATGCTATCTAGGTTGGCCATAACCTTCCTTCCAAGGAGTAAGCGTCTTTTAATTTCATGGCTGCAGTCACCATCTGCACTGATTTTGGAGCCCAGAAAAATAAAGTCTGACACTGTTTCCACTGTTTCTCCATCTATTTCCCATGTAGTGATGGGACCAGATGCCATGATCTTCGTTTTCTGAATGTTGAGCTTTAAGCCAACCTTTTCACTCTCCACTTTCACTTTCATCAAGAGGCTTTTTAGTTCCTCTTCACTTTCTGCCATAAGGGTGGTATCATCTGCATATCTGAGGTTATTGATATTTCTCCCAGCAATCTTGATTCCAGCTTGTGTTTCCTCCAGTCCAGCATTTCTCATGATGTACTCTGCATATAAGTTAAATAAACATGGTGACAATATACAGCCTTGACGTACTCCTTTTCCTATTTGGAACCAGTCTGTTGTTCCATGACCAGTTCTAACTGTTGCTTCCTGACCTGCATACAAATTTCTCAAGAGGCAGATCAGGTGGTCTGGTACTCCCATCTCTTTCAGAATTTTCCACAGTTTATTGTGATCTACACAGTCAAAGGCTTTGGCATAGTCAATAAAGCAGAAATAGATGTTTTTCTGGAACTCTCTTGCTTTTTCCATGATCCAGCGGATGTTGGCAATTTGATCTCTGGTTCCTCTGCCTTTTCTAAAACCAGCTTGAACATCAGGAAGTTCACGGTTCACATATTGCTGAAGCCTGGCTTGGAGAATTTTGAGCATTACTTTACTAGCATGTGAGATGAGTGCAATTGTGCGGTAGTTTGAGCACTCTTTGGCATTGCCTTTCTTTGGGATTGGGATGAAAACTGACCTTTTCCAATCTTGTGGCCACTGCTGAGTTTTCCAAATTTGCTGGCCTATTGAGTGTAGCACTTTAACAGCATCATCTTTCAGGATTGGGAACAGCTCCACTGGAATTCCATCACCTCCACTAGCTTTGTTCATAGTGATGCTTTCTAAGGCCCACTTGACTTCACATTCCAGGATGTCTGGCTCTAGGTCAGTGATCACACCATCATGATTATCTGGGTCGTGAAGCTCTTTTTTGTACAGTTCTTCTGTGTATTCTTGCCATCTCTTCTTAATATCTTCTGCTTCCGTTAGGTCCACACCATTTCTGTCCTTTATCGAGCCCATCTTTGCATGAAATGTTCCTTTGGTATCTCTGATTTTCTTGAAGAGATCCTTAGTCTTTCCCATTCTGTTGTTTTCCTCTATTTCTTTGCATTGATCGCTGAAGAAGGCTTTCTTATCTCTTCTTGCTATTCTTTGGAACTCTGCATTCAGATGTTTATATCTTTCCTTTTCTCCTTTGATTTTCGCTTCTCTTCTTTTCACAGCTATTTGCAAGGCCTCCCCAGACAGCCATGTTGCTTTTTTGCATTTCTTTTCCATGGGGATGGTCTTGATCCCTGTCTCCTGTACAATGTCACGAACCTCATTCCATAGTTCATCAGGCACTCTATCTATCAGATCTAGGCCCTTAAATCTATTTCTCACTTCCACTGTATAATCATAAGGGATTTGATTTAGGTCATACCTGAATGGTCTAGTGGTTTTCCCTACTTTCTTCAATTTCAGTCTGAATTTGGCAATAAGGAGTTCATGGTCTGAGCCACAGTCAGCTCCTGGTCTTGTTTTTGCTGATTGGATAGAGCTTCTCCATCTTTGGCTGCAAAGAAAATAATCGATCTGATTTCGGTGTTGACCATCTGGTGATGTCCATGTATAAAGTCTTCTCTTGTGTTGTTGGAAGAGGGTATTTGCTATGACCAGTGCATTTTCTTGGCAAAACTCTGTTAGTCTTTGCCCTGCTTCATTCCGTGTTCCAAGGCCAAATTTGCCTGTTACTCCAGGTGTTTCTTGCCTTCCTACTTTTGCATTCCAGTCCCCTATAATGAAAAGGACATCTTTTTTGGGTGTTAGTTCTAAAAGGTCTTGTAGGTCTTCATAGAACCGTTCAACTTCAGTTTCTTCAGCGTTACTGGTTGGGGCATAGACTTGGATTACTGTGACATTGAATGGTTTGCCTTGGAAACGAACAGAGATCATTCTGTCGTTTTTGAGATTGCATCCAAGTACTGCATTTCGGACTCTTTTGTTGACCATGATGGCCACACCGTTTCTTCTGAAGGATTCCTGCCCACAGTAGTAGATATAATGGTCCTCTGAGTTAAATTCACCCATTCCAGTCCATTTTAGTTCGCTAATTCCTAGAATGTCAACATTTACTCTTGCCATCTCTTGTTTGACCACTTCCAATTTGCCTTGATTCATGGACCTGACATTCCAGGTTCCTATGCAATATTGTTCTTTACAGCATCGGACTTTACTTCTATCACCAGACACATCTACAGCTGGGTATTCTTTCTGCTTTGGCTCCATCCCTTCATTCTTTCTGGAGTTATTTCTCCACTGATCTCCAGTAGCATATTGGGCCCTTACTGACCTGGGGAGTTTCTCTTTCAGTATCCTATCATTTTGCCTTTTCATACTGTTCATGGGGTTCTCAAGGCAAGAATACTGAAGTGGTTTGCCATTCCCTTCTCCAGCGGACCACACCCTGTCAGATCTCTCCACCATGACCCGCCCATCCTGGGTTGCCCCACCGGCATGGCTTAAGTTCATTGAGTTAGACAAGGCTGTGGTCCTGGTGTGATTAGATTGACTAGTTTTCTGTGAGTATGGTTTCAGTGTATTTGCCCTCTGATGCCCTCTTGCAAGACCTACCGTCTTACTTGGGTTTGTCTTACCTTGGGCGTGGGGTATCTCTTCCCGGCTGCTCCAGCAAAGCACAGCCATCACCTGAGAGAATCTATCATAGGCGTAATTAACAGGAGTGTTTTAATTAATGCTGGTTGCATTTTACCTTGACACACCTGCAAGATTCAAAACCTAAATTATCTTTTGTAATAATGAGTTACAGAGTTTGAGCTTTTGGTTTCTGTAAAATGACAGTTCTAAGAATGAGGTTCGTGACATTGTACAGGAGACAGGGATCAAGACCATCCCCATAGAAAAGAAATGCAAAAAAGCAAAATGGCTGTCTGGGGAGGGCTTACAAATAGCTGTGAAAAGAAGAGAAGCGAAAAGCAAAGGAGAAAAGGAAAGATATAAGCACCTGAATGCAGAGTTCCAAAGAATAACAAGAAGAGATAAGAAAGCCTTCTTCAGCAATCAGTGCAAAGAAATAGAGGAAAACAACAGAATGGGAAAGACTAAAGATCTCTTCAAGAAAATTAGAGATACCCAGGGAACATTTCATGCAAAGATGGGCTCAATAAAGGACAGAAATGGTATGGACCTAACAGAAGCAGAAGATATTAAGAAGAGATGGCAAGAATACACAGAAGAACTGTACAAAAAAAGATCTTCATGACCCAGATAATCACAATGGTGTGATCACTCACCTAGAGTCAGACATCCTGGAATGTGAAGTCAAGTGGGCCTTAGAAAGCATCACTATGAACAAAGCTAGTGGAGGTGATGGAATTCCAGTGGAGCTATTTCAAATCCTGAAAGATGATGCTGTGAAAGTGCTGCACTCAATATGCCAGCAAATTTGTAAAACTCAGCAGTGGACACAGGACTGGAAAAGGTCAGTTTTCATTCCAATCCCAAAGAAAGGCAATGCCAAAGAGTGCTCAAACTACCACACAATTGCACTCATCTCACATGCTAGTAAAGTAATGCTCAAAATTCTCCAAGCCAGGCTTCAGCAATATGTGAACTGTGAACTTCCTGATGTTCAGGCTGGTTTTAGAAAAGGCAGAGGAATCAAATCAAATTGCCAACATCCGCTGGATCATGGAAAAAGCAAGAGAGTTCCAGAAAAACATTTATTTCTGCTTTCTTGACTATGCCAAAGCCTTTGACTGTGTGGATCCCAATAAACTGGAAAATTCTGAAAGAGATGGGAATACCAGACCACCTGATCTGCCTCTTGAGAAATTTGTATGCAGGTCAGGAAGCAACAGTTAGAACTGGTCATGGAACAACAGACTGGTTCCAAATAGAAAAAGAGTACGTCAAGGCTGTATTTTGTCACCCTATTTATTTAACTTATATGCAGAGTACATCATGAGAAACACTGGACTGGAAGAAGCACAAGCTGGAATCAAGATTGCCGGGAGAAATATCAATAACCTCAGATATGCAGATGACACCACCCTTATGGCAGAAAGTGAAGAGGAACTAAAAAGCCTCTTGATGAATGTGAAAGAGGAGAGTGAAAAAGTTGGCTTAAAGCTCAACATTCAGAAAATGAAGATCATGGCATCCGGTTCCATCACTTCATGGGAAATAGGTGGGGAAACAGTGGAAACAGTGTCAGACTTTATTTTTGGGGGCTCCAAAATCACTGCAGATGGTGATTGCAGCCATGAAATAAAAAGACGGTTACTCCTTGGAAGGAAAGTTATGACCAACCTAGACAGCATATTCAAAAGCAGAGACATTACTTTGCCAACAAAGGTTCATCTAGTCAAGGCTATGGTTTTTCCTGTGGTCATGTGTGGATGTGAGAGTTGGACTGTGAAGAAGGCTGAGTGCCAAAGAATTGATGCTTTTGAACTGTGGTGTTGGAGAAGACTCTTGAGAGTCCCTTGGACTGCAAGGAGATCCAACCAGTCCATTCTAAAGGAGATCAGTCCTGGGTGTTCATTGGAAGGACTGATGCTAAAGCTGAAACTCCAGTATTTTGGCCACCTCATGCGAAGAGCTGACTCATTGGAAAAGACTCTGATGCTGGGAGGTCTTAGGGGCAGGAGGAGAAGGGGACGACAGAGGATGAGATGGCTGGATGGCATCACTGACTCAATGGACGTGAGTCTGAGTGAACTCTGGGAGTTGGTGATGGACAGGGAGGCCTGGCGTGCTGCGATTCATGGGGTCGCAAAGAGTCCGACACGATTGAGCAACTGAACTGAACAGAAGAATGATACCAACTGTTGCCTAGAAGAATATCTTTCCCATCTCTGTTGATAGTAAATGTTTCCTTTTGTTTTATAACTGGCAAAGTCAACTCTCCTATATCTCACTGCCAAGGAGATGATAATCTGTGGCAAAGTTTCTTTTTAAAAAAAAAACCTTTTTATTTTGAGTTGGAGTATACCTGATTAGGGCTTCCCTGGTGGATCAGCAATAAAGAATCTGCCTGCAAGGCAGCAGACACAGGTTTGACTCCTGGGTTGGGAAGATCCCCTGGAAAAGGAGATGGCAACCTGCTCCATTACTTTTGCCTGGAGATCTCATGGACAGAGGAGCCTGGCAGGCTACAGGCCACGGGGTTGCAGAAGAGTCGGACACGACTGAGTAGCTGAACAGCAACAGCATAGCCTGTTCGCAGTGTTGTGACCGTTTCAGGTGAGCCATGATGGGGAGTCAGCCACACAGGTACATGCATCCATTCTCTCCCAAGCTCCCCTCCCCTCCAGGCTGGGTGCAAAGTTTCATGCTTCATAAGCACTGTGTTAGAGACAGGACGGTAGTGGATTTTTATTTTCTCTTTTGTTTGTGTTTGTATTTCCTTTTTCACTATATCGAGATTGAGGTCTTGTCCCCATCTCAAAGTTCACATTTAATACTCAAAACACTTAAATGTCTTTCTCATCACTAGAAAAATTTTCTGACCAGAAAGATTGTAACCTTAGAAGAAGAAAGAGCAGTTGATTGCTGGCTCGTGCTTTCCATCAATGTAATAGGTAACGTTACATGGTTTGAGGAGGACTTCTTCTTAACAAGAAATAGAATTGGAGATATAATACTGCTTCCAATCTCATTTTGAAGCACATCATTATTTTTGAAGTGGTCCTGAATTTCTAAATTATATATCACACTCAGTTCCCTGCGTATGAACAAGTTCAGCTGTGAGAGTGTGTCCGTAAGTCCAATTTATTTGTGAGTCCGTCAAAGTTTACCCAGGTACCCAGCTAACACAGTCAGCTATGTACTATTGTACTTTAATAGGTTTATAATATTTTTCACACAAATTGTAGGTACGTAAAAAACACAAAAATAAAACATTTTTAATCTCACAGTACCGTATCCTGAAAAGCACAGTAGTACAGTATTAGCTGACATACAGGGCCTGCCACACACGTTCCTATCTTTGAAAATTTGCAACTTGAAGGTCAGTATGGCAGCCCACTCCAGTATTCTTGCCTGGAGAATCCCAGGGACTGAGGAGCCTGAGGAGCCTGGTGGGCAGTCCATCAGGTCGCAAAGAGTCGGACACGACTGAGCGACTTCACTCACTCACTCATGTAGGGGACTTACTGTAAAGTGAAAGACACTTGCCTCTTTGCCTGACCCACATCTTCAGCACATCAACATTAGTTTAGATAATAAAAGATAATGTATTGTTAAAAATGTCCTCCCTAAGCTCCATCTTCCTCTCTTTTGAAGGACACAGCTGGTGGAAGATTCCTAGGAAATCCACACGGCCAGGTCCTTGTGTTCATGTGCCCATAAATAGACCTCACTAAGCGACACATTGTTACTGAAAAGGAAAACTAGAAATAATAGTGCATTTCTCATTTACTGCTCATTAAAAAGGGAAACCCAGAGAAGCTGTACTTTTGGGGGCAATGTGCCAGTAGCCTTGCTATTGAGAAGCCATTATACAGAAGCTGATGACCAACGCTACAGATTAGGCTGGAGGAAAAAAAAAAATCCTCCAGGATGCAACTGTGAAAACCCAGATTCTCATTACTAACTTATGACCCTCTGTGAAGTTTAAATTGGATTGACAAGGTGGCCAAATCCTTCTGCTATCAAAATGGAGCATATTCTCAAAAGAAAAAGGCACCCACTGACCTACAGTGGTTGTTCTATGGCTGATTTTACCTTCTTGATGGTAAGTATAATTTATTTCCTCCTACTGGAAGGATAAAGAATATTTTAAAACTTCTGAGTAAATGACATAAAAAATTCTATTGATAATAGTACAAAAATAGAAAGCAGTTGATTCTTAAATGTGAAAACATTGTTTCAAAAAAGCATTAACATGAGCTAAATTCTATGTTGGGGCTTCCCAGGTGGCTCAGTGATAAAGAATCCACCTGCCAAGCAGGAGACTCGGGTTTGATCCCTGGGTTAGAAAGATCCCTTGGAGAAGGAAATGGCAACCCACTCCAGTATTCTTGCCTGGAAAATCCAATGGGCAGAATAGCCTGGCGGGCTGTAATCCACGGGGTCGCAAAGAATAAAATTCTCCAAACCAGGCTTCAGCAATATGTGAACCGTGAACTTCCTGATGTTCAAGCTGGTTTTAGAAAAGACAGAGGAACCAGAGATCAAATTGCCAACATCCGCTGGATCATGGAAAAAGCAAGAGAGTTCCAGAAGAACATTTATTTCTGCTTTTTTGACTATGCCAAAGCCTTTGACTGTGTAGATCACAATCAACTGTGGAAAATTCTGAAAGAGATGGGAATACCAGACCACCTGATCTGCCTCTTGAGAAATCTGTATGCAGGTCAGGAAGCAACAGTTAGAACTGGTCATGGAACAACAGACTGGTTCCAAATAGGAAAAGGAGTACGTCAAGGCTGTATATTGTCACCCTGTTTATTTAACTTCTATGCAGAGTACATCATGAGAAACGCTGGACTGGAAGAAACACAAGTTGGAATCAAGATTGCTGGGAGAAATATCAATAACCTCAGATATGCAGATGATACCACCCTTATGGCAGAAAGTGAAGAGGAACTAAAAAGCCTCTTGATGAAAGTGAAAGTGGAGAGTGAAAAGGTTGGCTTAAAGCCCAACATTCAGAAAACGAAGATCATGGCATCTGGTCCCATCACTACATGGGAAATAGGTGGGGAAACAGTGGAAACAGTGTCAGACTTTATTTTTTTTTTTGGCTCCAAAATCACTGCAGATGGTGACTGCAGCCATGAAATTAAAAGACGCTTACTCCTTGGAAGGAAAGTTATGACCAATCTAGAGAGCATATTCAAAAGCAGAGACATCACTTTGCCAACAAAGGTTCGCCTAGTCAAGGCTATGGTCTTTCCTGTGGTCATGTATGGATGTGAGAGCTGGACTGTGAAGAAGACTGAGCACCGAAGAATTGATGCTTTTGAACTGTGGTGTTGGAGAAGACTCTTGAGAGTCCCTTGGACTGCAAGGAGATTCAACCAGTCCATTCTGAAGGAGATCAGCCCTGGGATTTCTTTGGAAGGAATGATGCTCAAGCTGAAACTCCAGTACTTTGGCCACCTCATGTGAAGAGTTGACTCATTGGAGAAGACTCTGATGCTGGGAGGGATTGGGGGCAGGAGGAGAAGGAGACGATAGAGGATGAGATGGCTGGATGGCATCACTGATTCGATGGATGTGAGTCTGGGTGACCTCCAGAGGTTGATGATGGACAGGGAGGCCTGGCGTGCTGCAGTTCATGGGGTCGCAAAGAGTCGGACACGACTGAGCGACTGATCTGATCTGATCTAGTGACTAAACAACAACAACAGCAAAGTTTTATGCTAATTAATCTTTAAAGCATTTTGCCTTAATGATCTAACTTGCATGTGTGTAACATACATGCTACTTTCCTGTGGTTTAGTACTATAAGGAAAGCATCAAAGGATAAAATCAACTAATCTAGGGGAATCTAAGAAAGACTTATGCTGGAACTAACTTTGGGAATTATTTCTCAGTTCTCTTTTTCTGCACAGACTTGGCAGGGTGCTCTGTCACATTATTCTTGCCATCTTTGGGCTAAGTGTTCAAGTTATTTATGGTGTCATGTGTAGCCTGAGGATTCCCAAGGACCATATTTAAGAGAGTCACCCTTCTGCTGAAGATATTCCCCAGTGAACAAATATATAAATACACAGAAACCATAAACCATTTCCCCCTTGACACTGTAATGCCCAGTACAAATATTAATAAGTGCATATAATACTGAATAGAAAACTCACAAGTATCTATTTCAAGAATGGTATGGTGTTGAAGCCTGATAACAAATTCAAATAGAGCAGCCATTAAAAGAACCATTGCTTAAATTTGGGTTAAAAGCTGACATCATATTACCACCCTTGAACTTCAGCAAAAATAAGAGTGTAGCATTGAGAAGATAAAAATGCACAAACGGATTATAAAAACCTTTCATTGATGAAGCACAAATCTACCTTTCCACCTCAAGGCTGCCACTAACCATCGTAAAGCACCACTGAACTGTGGGAGCAGCTCCTGCCTTTATAATCACACAGGTTTGTATATTCAGGGCCATAATTTTCTGATAGATGAGTAAAGCAACTCCTTCTAATTCCTGCAGAGGTGTCATTTGGGCTTAAGGCATTGCTGTTCCAACCTCATCCTCTGTAGTAGGAGGATTACTACAAAATTAAACTCCCCCTGGCCATCTCAGATTGGATCCTGTGAGAAACAGACTCCTAGGTGGAAATCTACACCCAGAAGTTTAATGGGGTGTGTCCTTCGGATGCAGATTGGATGTAGTGGGGCAAGAAGGACAGAACAAAGAGAAGTGAACTGCAATGAAATCTCAGCAGAGATATCAACCAGTCCCCCAGGGAGCTCCAGAATGGTCAGAGCCCTTCAAAAACTGCTCAGTTTGAGGGAAGGAGGCTGAGGTCTTTTACTCCTACATTAACCAGCCATTGCATATGGACCCCTCCTTCACGTATGATGAGACAGCATTCTTTAGCTGTGAGTATTTTCGCAAAAGTCTCCCCATCACTGGGAGAACGAGCACTGAGTCCTTCTTGGAATGGACTGTGCCATTCCCCCATCAGCCCCTCCTCCCCAGCATCTTCGTCATCTTGCCTATCCATTCATGTCACGTATTTGTTAGATATTCAGTCTACCAGAGACTCAGTGTCTGCTGGATCATGACAATATAAAGGTGAGTGGAAAATAAGCCTGTGGTCTAAGGGAAGAAGAAAATAAAGGAAAAAAAGATGGTGGTAACTGCCATAATAATAGTAGTTGCAATGTGCTTTGGGAGTGCAAAAGAGAGAGGTTTACTTCCTGGGGAGATTCAGTTGCTCTTTCATGCTGGGGGATGGAAAGCTTGATTGCAGGGCTTGTATATTCCACCTTCCTGGCTTCTTGCTTGGCCTGGAATGCCCTCTTCATTCATTTCACCGATTTAAATCGTCTTTTTACAGCCCTGACCCAATTATAACTCTACCATGAGGCCTTCCCTCAACAGCCTTCCCTGTGGTCTTAGAGACCTCTGCTCTGCACTAGCCCATTGATTCCTGATGCTACCCGTCACTTATCATCTCAGGTTGGTGTAGCGTCACCTACCTAATGGGTAAATACCAGTGGAACAGAGGACAATACAATTCTGACAGATGCTTTATAGATGATTATAATCATGGGATATAATCCCAAAGAGACTACAGAGATGATTTAATCAAACATCCCAGGTGGGGAAAAAAAAAAACAAAACAAAACAAGAAAGGAGATTGTGACTTTCTCTAGGTCTCCCATATGACATAACAAAGATATTAATAAGATTAGAACAAAATCCATGGACTCCCATCCCCTCCTCACACCAGCTCCTCTGGTAAATGAAACAATTCATGGGTTTCATCTTAGCAAATTTAAGGAAACTTTGAAATACCAACTAGGAAGTAGATTTCCCTAAGAAATAATTGACACACTTTACCAAGCTTAGTGACCTTACTTATAATTCCTATGCATTTTCCAGTTTTACTAGATATACATTTAGGTGAAAATCATAAGTGCCTTATATTCTAGAGTCAACAGGTGACTGAGGCAAATCCATTCTACAGTATGTACATGCAATTGAGCTATTATGGAGGAAGTAAGAATATCATTTTCTCTCTAATCTCTATAGTCTACCCCCAAAAGGTGCCCAGACGCTATCATGATATAAAATCCATTAGATTAACTGATCCACTTAGTTTGATTAGTTATGATAGTGTGTATATGTGTGATCTTTACATTCTACATGGCTCTACTTGAACCACTTAAACCAGCCAATTGAAATTGTGGTCAACAAGGGGCTGCTAGTGAGAATTACCCAGGAATGTTTTGATAGATCTTTGAGTCTCTGAGTCTCGCTCTCTGGAGAACTTCATGACTGGGTATGAAATGAGGTCCAGAGAACAGTGTGTGAAAACCTCCCCCAGGTAACCCTTTGTGTAGCCAGCTGAGGGAATCATATTGTGATGAAGTGTAAGGTGACAGAGTTGATCACTCCGTGGTGCTCCTATAGAGCGTAAAGCCATCATACCCGCTGGCTCAAGGCCCCTGACTGCTGGTCAATTTCAGACAGCCACATCAGTCACAGAGAGCTCTGGAGGGAGGGAATGAAGGACACAGGTGCAGTCACACCACAAAAAAACCACAAAGAACACATATTTTGCAGGCATATCAATAACAACCTTGAGGGTGAATTGTAACAAAAGATTCTCCCTACATCAAAATACATGATCCTGTCTCAGACCTCCTCCTCCGCAAACATCACCACACTACCAACTCAAACCCCTGCTCTGCTTCTCTCCCATCATCAGGTTGAAACTGCCCAAGTAGATACTGCACTTCACTGACCTGCGTCACTTAAGCCTCATTTTCTAACTTAAGAGAATGATACATCATTGAAAAGAGCTTAAAGTTATTTGAGGCCATAAGGCATAAATAAAAAAGGTATTAAAATAACAGGAGACATAAGAGATGTGAGTTTGGTCCCTGGGTTGGAAAGATGCCCCGAAGGAGGAAATGGCAACCTACTCCAGTATTCTTGCCTGGAGAATTCCATGGACAGAGAAGCCTGGTGGGCTACAAAGTCCATAGGGTCACAAAGAGTCGGACACAACTGAAGAGACTTAGCACACATTAGAATAACAGCTTATCTGTAACAAGTGTCTGTGTGTGTGTATACATATATGTATATATTTAAAAATCTTGTCTAAGGAATAAAAAAAAACTTCTCTATTTATTTAAACTAGCTTGAATAAACTAGTCAATATTGAGTATTTATAACAATAGCAGACAAAGCCATACTCAAAAATGTGAGCAGTCTCTCTACTGACCTGTTCTATTTAATTCAGAATTATGAAGTTCTCTACAGCAGTGCATATTAAAATTTCCTTACAGCAAAGGTCTTTTGTCTCTAACTTTGTTAAATAAGATTCCCCATGTAGAAGAATTCTATCCATTCCATAGTAATAAGGTTGCTTTTAGATGGATGAACCCAGAGAAATTGAGTTGTATCCCTAAGCACTTCATAATTGCCGAATAACAGGACCTGACTGCTCCAAGACAAAACCCTGATCTCATTAGAACCTGCTGTTTCAGTACATTGAAGACAATTATATGTGAAGGGTACTATGCTTTTGGAAATGCTAATTAATTATACATTATTTGTTGGAAATACAATGCTCTCTTCGTACTGTAGCTAAAACAGAGGAAGTAAGTGAGAATTTGAGTAGCTGAGACTTGCTGAATTGTAAATGGCTACAGTCGTGTGTTTCAAGTCTGGGCTCCTTGGCTAAATTGTATACAAGTCTACTATGTCTGAAGTCCAGTCTTTCCCCTTTATCTTTTTGAAAAACGTTTATTTATTTTTGGCTGCACTGGGTTTTCGTTGCTGCATGGGCTTTCTCTAGTTGCAGTGCGAGGGCTTCTCATTGTGCTGGCTTTTCTCGTTTCAGAACATGGGCTCTAGTGCTCAGGGTTTCAGTAACTGTGGCGCATGCGCTCAGTTGCTCCACAGCATGTGCAACCTTCCTGGACAAGGGATAGAACGGTGTTCCCTGCATTAACAGGCAGATTCTCAACCACCAGGCCACCAGGAAGGAAAAGGAAATTCCCTTCTGTAATGGCAACCCACTCCAGTGTTCTTGCCTGGAGAATCCCAGGGATGGGGGAGCCTGGTGGGCTGCCATCTATGGGGTTGCACAGAGTCGGACACGACTGAAGCGACTTAGCAGCAGCAGCAGCAGCCAAGCAAAGGGCTTCCCACGTGGCTCAGCATAAAGAATCCATCTGCCAATGCAGAAGACACAGGAGACATGGGTTCGATCCCTGGGTCAGGATAATCCCCAGGAGGAGAAAATGGCAACGTACTCCAGTATTCTTGCCTGGAAAATCCTGTTGACAGTGGAGCCTAGTGGCCTACAGTCCATGGAATTACAAAGAGTTGGACACGATTGAGCACAAGCACGATACTCTTTTGGAAAAAAAAAAAAAAAAAAAAAGCCAAACTAAGCCAATCCAGGTAGTTTAGTTTTCCTTTTACAGCAAAAATTACAAGGAAATAATAGATAAATAAATAACAGTAAATAGTGTGTAAGCAGTTTCCCAACCCAAACCAGTGACAGTAAAGAAGTCGAAGCATGGCAGGAGCTGGTTTCAGACAAATTAAGCTCTTTTACATCAGGGTGCATGTATGCTAACTGCAGTTGTGTCCGACTCTTTGTGACCCTATGGAGCCTAGCCCAAAAGTCTCCTCTGTCCATGAGATTTTCCAGGCAAGAATACTGGAGTGGGTTGCCATGCCCTCTTCCAGAGGATCTTCCCAATCCAGACATCTAACCCGCATCTCTTTCATCTCCTGCATTGGCAGGTGGGTTCTTTACTACTAGTACCACCTAGGAAGCCTTTGCCTCAGGTTACCAGTCATATTCCTCGTAGTCTTTATCCTTGTTTTTCTACAAGTTGCTGGGGTTAATAGCAAGAGGCTAAAAAGGAATAGGATCACTTCACACACCAGGAAAAGAGAGTGAGGACTTTCTCACAAGCCTGCTAATTTGCTTTCCCTGCATTATACCTGTCTAGTGTGCCAGAGGAATAAGAAGAACAAAGACGGAATAAGAGTCCTGTCGCTGACCTCAGCTTGCTCTCATGTGTGTTTCTTAAAAATATTGATTCATCCAAATATGGGGTTACCAAATGCTAGAATGTGAGAATATATGCAGTTAATTTAAAACCATCTGTAATCTGTTATTTCACTTACATTGGTTATGAGCAACATAACACACTGGGAAGAGGCAGAAAACCTGGGTGTATCTCTGCCAATCTGCTCCTGAGTCCATTCTACCCCCAAGTCTTAGCTCTTCATCTGTCATGTGAGTACAGTGGGCCAGAGTGTGTGTGTGTCTGTATGTTAGCTATTCAGTCATGGCTGATTCATTGTGACCCCATGGTCTGCAGTCCTCCAGGCTTCTCTCTCCATGGAATTCTCTAGGTAAGAATCCTGGAGTGGGTTGCCATGCCCTTCTCCAGGGGATCTTCCCACCCCAGGGATCATACCTGAGTCTTCCACATTGCAGGCAAATTGTTTACCATCTGAGCCAGCAGAGAAGCCCCTGGACCAGAGAGAGGTCTACAAATATTTAAAATTTTGTATTATGTAAATTTTTAAAACAAAAGAGTTTAAAGTACAGTATAAGGAAGCCCACTGCATCTGTCATCCCATTTTAACCTTTAGCGACACAATCTCCAGACTTTTTAAAAAATATTCATTTATGTATTTGGTTGCACCAGGTCTTAGTTTGTGGCACGTGGGATCTTTAGTTTCGGCATGTGAACTCTTAGTTGCAGCATGTAGGATCTAGTTCCCTGACCAGGGATCAAACCTGGACCCCCTGCATTGGAAGCTCAGAGTCATAACCACTGAACCCCCAGGGAAGTCCCAATCTCCAGACTTTTTGATCACATACCTTTACCACTAAGTTAGTGAGGACTCATACACAAGTTGTATATATATTATAAACTTGTATTACTATACCAATACATTATGCCCATCTTTAAATGTACCTCAAGTATATATTTTTAATATATGGATTAAAATATAATTAAGCTCTGTACATGAATGTCCATACCACTTTTACTTGTGACAGCTAAAACTGGAAACAATCCAAACACCCCTCAATAGGTGAGTAGATAAACCAATTGGTATATTCAGTTCAGTTCAGTCATTCAGTCAGGTCCAACTCTTTCGACCCCATGGACTACACCATGCCAGGCTTCCCTATCCTTCACTATCTCCCAGAGTTTGCTCAAACTCATGTCTTTTAACTCAATGCCATCCAACCATCTCATCCTCTGTTACCTCCTTCTCCTTTTGGCTTCAATTTTTCCCAGCATCAGGGTCTTTTCCAATGAGTCAGTTCTTCGCATCAGGTGGCCAATGTATTGGAGCTTCAGCTTCAGCATCAATCTTTCCAATGAATATTCAGAACTGATTTCCTTTAGGGATTAACTGGTATATTAATGCAATGCAATGCCACTCAGAAGTAAAAAAAAAAGAACAAACTACCAACAAGCAACAACTTAGATGATTCTGAGATACATTGTGAAAAATTAGATTCAAAAGGTAACACGCTCTGTTATTCCATTTATTTGACATTCTCAAAATAAAGAAAACTCTTGTCATAGAAAATTTATCGGTGTTTCCCATGGGCGAAGTAAGGGCATAATTACTTCTCTTATAAGAGAATTTTTTGAAATGATAAAAAAAAACTGTTCTGTATCTTGGTTGCAGTGGTAGCTGTTCAAATCTATTAATGAACTAAAATTTATATAGCTGTATATCAAAATAAAAATTCTACTAGTGTATGGTAATGTACCCAAAAAAATAATGAAGTTCTAATATTTTCTCTTTGAGCACCAGTGGTTCATCATTCACCTTAATTTGGAAACCAATAGAATAGATTACCTCTAAATTCCCTTTTAGTGATCACAGTCTGAAATAATCAAGTTTCTATGACAGATTGATTTAAGATTGATATAAAGAAGGCTGAGTGCCAAAGAACTGATGCTTTTGAACTGTGGTACCGGGGAAGACTCATGAGAGTTTCTTGGACTGCAAGGAGATCAAACCAGTCAATCCTAAAAGAAATCAATCCTGAGTATTCATTGAAAGGACTGATCCTAAAGCTCCAATACTTTGGCCACCTAAAGAGCCAACTCTTTGGAAAAGACACTGATGCTGGGAAAGATTGAAGGCAAAAGGAGAAGAAGTTGGCAGAGGATGAGATGGTCCGATGGCATCACTGATTCAATGGACATGAGTTTAAGCAAACTGCAGGAGATGGTAAAGGACAGGGAAGCCTGGTGTGCTGCAGTCCATGCTCTTGCAAAGAGTCAGACATGACTGAGCAACTGAACAACAGCATGGCAGACTGGAAGTAGTCAAAATCCTTTGATGCTTTCCCACTGAGAGGTGGGAAATTAATATTAAATTAATATTAAACTCAAGTGTGAATGTAAATCATAAATAGCATTAACAAAGGGGTTGAAAAATGAAATAATAAGTGTGAACACACTTCATATATACCCCTGAACATAACAAGGACTTGATTAACATAATTTTCCATAAATTCTTCTGAAGGTAAATTAGTTCCTTTCCTTCTTAGAGCCTCCATTCTCTTTTTTTTTTTTTTTTTCGGTCTTCTTAAATGTAGTTTCACCCTCATGGCTAGATACAACCATTAAATAGTGATATATCCAATGATAAAAGTAGTTGTATTACTGAAAATAAGGTGCTAGAAAATAAAACTAAATTCTCACCCAACCCCATGTCTAAAATAAATGTTCTAATATATCCTTTTGTTGTAGATTTCTAATGTATAAAGATCTGTAACAAAAAGAAGAAAGATTTAGCAGATTTTTTCAGTACAGTTCTACTTTTCATCCAAAAGTTTCAATACTGAGTTGCATAATGTCAGTCTGGCCTTCTCGGACCATCTTTGAAGTTCCCTGTTACATGGGAAGAAGGGGAATTGGAGGAAGGTAGTCAAAAGGTATATGCCATGTGCTCAGTTGTGACCAACTCTTTGTGACCCCATAGACTATAGCCCACCAGCCTCCTCTGTCCGTGAGATTTTCCCAGCAAGAATACTGGGGTGGGTTTTCATTTCCTCCTCCATGTCTCCTGTGTCTCCTGCATGGCAGGCAGATTCTTTACCTGCTGAGCCCTCAGGGAAGCGCCCAGTCAAAAGGTATAAACTCCCCAGTTTAAGATGCATAAGTAGAGGGGATGTAATGAACAGCATGACGGTTATGCTTGCTATTACCATATGATATACAGGAGCTCTGTTGAGACAGTAGATCGTGTGTCTCATCACAAGGAAAATTTTTTTTCCTTCTCCATTTATTGTATCTCTATTATAATGGATGTTAACTAAACCTATTATGGTAATCATTTTACGATATATATAACTCAACCATCACACAATATACCTTAAACTTATACTGTGATGAATTACAATTATTTCCAGTAAAACCTGGAAAATTTTTTCCTAAAGAAAAAAAAAATTCTCTTTGAACAAAATCAGAAGGCAAAGCAGCAGCTGCCCCTGTCAAGTACCTAGAATTGATGGATTTTTTTGACATCTGTGAGAGCAGAGAACAAAGTCATCTGCATGGATCAGGGCTGGCACCAGGCAGACCTGGCTCAGGAGTGAATGGAGTTTGGGCAGGGCTTCTCTCTGTGTCTACCTCATAGCTTTGCTCTGATGTCTTCCAGAGATCTCTGTGGTGAGGTCCATGGTAAAGAGAAGACTCTGGCATAAAGTAATGTCCAGGGATATTTAAGAAACTGGACTCAGTGCCCTGCCTAGAAATTTAAGCAGCATTTAGTCAGTTCAGTGGAGGAAGGCATAGCAACCCACACCAGTATTCTTGCCTGGAGAATCCTATGGATAGAGAAGCCATTCAGGGAGTTAAAGGCACTAATATATATATGAATTGTTGAGCAGACAGTTAAAGTTCAACCTTTTAATAAACAATGAGTTTGCCTAGGAAGTTAAAGTGTGACAGGGACATTTATCACTAAAGGGAGTAAATGCATTTGACAGAAATTCTAGACAGAAAAGTCTAGACTCACAGTCCTGCCTTTGTGGGACATTCCTGCAAGATTCCACTAGTTGTTTTCCAAGAAAACATTAGCAAGGAGTAACCAGCTTCTGCACTGTTAGGACCTTATAAGTGACATTGTGGGTAATGAAGTGGGCATTTATTTTTAATGACTGTTATCTTCTTTCTGTCTTCACAAACTTGCAATTTATTTAAGAAGTTTGAAGTTGATTGATTCTGTGCATCATCATGAGATGGGGAAGGTAACACCATCTCCAGTGAAGTTTAAAACATTACTTCGTGATATGTTTGAATCCATGATTCATGGTTTAGTAATGATCACAACTGCCGAACCGAGCCGTGGCTGTTCAGTAACGTAAATGTGTGGGAAACAAAGACCCCCACAATCCACACCAGGCAAGTTAAAGAATCCCCTCCCCACCTGAAAATTTCAGTAAGGTTTTAGAATAATCGCAAAGTGAATTTTAATTGTTTGGTGGGAAATTTTTATCTGAATATGAAAGCAATATGTACGGCATTATATTATCGTAGTCAAACTTCCTGGCGTTTTGGTGGCCAGAAATACTATTTTTATCTATAGGTCAGGATTTTGCATCTTCCATCTGTGTGTGCACTCAGTCATTGCCAACTCTTTTTGACCCCATGGTCTGTAGCCCACCAGGCTCCTCTGTCCATGGGATTCTCCCGGCAAGAATACTGGAGCAAGTTGCCATTTCCAACTCCAGGGGATCTCCCGACCCAGGGATAAAACCCACATCTCTGGGGTCTAGTGCATTGGCAGGCAAATTCTTTACCACTGCGCCACCTGGGAAGTCCCTTCCATCTGTCTCCTGATTTGTAACAGAACAACTTTTGGAATAGCTAGATTTGACAAAATGTAATGTACTATCATATCATATTCACACAATTTTTCTGAATTCAATATGCTTCATTGTTAATGAGAAACAAAAGACACTGAGCTAATTCACTTTGCCTCTTTTGCCAAAAACAATTTGAAATTACAAAAGCTATTTACTTTAAACATGAGGCAATATGCCCCAGCTCACCAGAGGGAATCTTGTAGCAGGGAGCTGCAAAATGCTTGTGGGGGTTGATATCAAGAGAGAACTTGAACTCAAATTTTTTAGGCTGATTTGGCCGTATAGTCTGTAAGTGTTTACGAAATGTCTGCGACATGCAAAGTAAAGCGTAAGAGCTCATGAGAGGTAAGAGTACGAATAAGCCCTCTTGATTCTTAACACTTGTTAGGAAAATTAAAATGATGTGGAAGTAATTAAATCCTAGAATTTATAAATGTGCAATAGTATCAAAATGACCATTAAGTCAATTTGCATCATTTGGAGTTTTTCTCGGAATGTAAGTCTCAAGGAAGACAGCTGGGACATTTAGAAAGAGACGTGTGGGTTTAGTGAAAATTTAATAAGAAATGGAAGATACAAACAAGTAAAATTATGTAGCTAGGGTGACTCTCAGGTTATTCCACAATTGTCTTATTGGATGTGTAAATGTTATTCTGCCCCCAAATATGGTCTACTTAAGTTTTACCCAGAGAAAATTTATCCTTTGGATCCAGCTTTAAATAGGTTACTGATTAGATCCTTAGCTCCTTTAGATGGGTTACTGGCTGGGGGAAGATAGTGATGAACTCTCTCTCTCTTGATTCAGTTCAGCTCAGTCACTCAGTCATGTCTGACTTTGTGACCCCATGGACTGCAGCACACCAGGCTTCCCTGTCCATCACCAACTCCTGGAGCTTACTCAAACTCATGTCCATCGAGTTGGTGATGCCATTCAACCATCTCATTCTCTGTCATCCCCTTCTCTTCCCACCTTCAATCTTTCCCAGCATCAAGGTCTTTTCACATGAGTCAGTTCTTTGTATCAGATGGCCAAAGTACTGGAGTTTCAACTTCAGCATTAGTCCTTTTAAACAATATTTAGGACTGATTTCTTTTAAGATTGACTGGTTGGATCTCCTTGCAGTCCAAGGGACTCTTAAGAATCTTCTCCAACACCACAGTTCAGAAGCACCAATTCTTCGGTGCTCAGCTTTCTTTATAGTCCAACTCTCACATCCATACATGACTACTGAAAAAAACTATAACTTTGACTAGATGGACCTTTGTTGGCAAAGTAATGTCTCTGCTTTTTAATATGCTGTCTAGGTTGTTCATAGCTTTTGTTTCAGGGAGCAAGTGTCTTCTAATTTCATGGCTGCAGTCACCATCAGCAGTGATTTTGGAGCCCAACAAAATAAAATCTCTCACTGTTTGCACTGTTTCCCCATCTATTTGACATGAAGTGATGGGACCAGTGCCATGATCTTAGTTTTCTGAATGTTGAGTTTTAAGCCAACTTTTTCACTCTCCTCTTTCACTTTTATCAAGGGGCTCTTCTGCCATAAGGGTGGTAACAGCAGCATACCTGAGGTTATTGATATTTCTCCTGGCAATCTTGATTCCAGCTTGTGCTTCATACAGCCTAGCATTTTGCATGATGTACTCTGCATATGTTAAATAAGCAGCATGACAATATACAGCCTTGACATACTGCTTTCCCAAATTGGAACCCGTCTGTTGTTCCATGTCCAGTTCTAACTGTTGCTTCTTCACCTGCATACAGATTCCTCTGGAGGCAGATCAGGTGGTCTGATATTCCAGTCTCTTGAAGAATTTTCCACAGTTTGTTGTGATCCACACAGTCAAAGGCTATGGCATAGTCAATAAAGCAGAACTAGATGTTTTTCTGGAACTCTCTTGCTTTTTTGATGAGCCAATGGATGCTAGCAATTTGATTTCTGGTTCCTCTGCCTTTTCTAAAGCCAGGTTGAACATCTGGAAGTTCACGGTTCACATACTGTTGAAGCCTGGCTTGCAGAATTTTGAGCATTACTTTACTAGAGTGTGAGATGGGTGCAATTGTGCAGTTGTTTGAAAATTATTGGACATTGCCTTTTTGGGGAATTGGAATGAAAACTGACCTTTTCCAGTCCTGTGTCCCCTGCTAGGTTTTCCAAACTTGCTGGCATATTGAGTGAAACACTTTAACAGCACCATCTTTTAGGATTTGAAATAGCTCAACTGGAATTCCATTACCTCCACTATCTTTGTTCATAGTGCTGCTTCCTAAGGCCCACTTGACTTTGCATTCCAGGATGTCAGGCTCTAGGTGAGTGATCACACCATCATGGTTATCTGGGTCATGAATATCTTTTTTGTACAGTTCTTCTGTGTATTCTTGCTACCTCTTCTTAATATCTTCTGCTTCTGTTAGGTCCATACCATTTCTGTCCTTCATTGTGCCCAAATTAGCATAAAAATTTCCCTAGGTTTCTCTAATTTTCTTGAAGAGATCTCTTAGTCTTTCCCATTCTGTTGTTTTCCTCTATTTCTTTCCATTGATCACTGAGGAAGGCTTTCTTATCTCTCGTTGCTATTCTTTGGGACTCTCTATATATATACAAACGGGTATATCTTTCCTTTTCTCCTTTACCTTTAGCTTCTCTTCTTTTCTCAGCTATTTGTAAGCCCTTCTCAGACAACCATTTTGCCTTTTTTCATTTGTTTTCCTTGGGGATGATCTTGATCACTGCCTCTTGTACAATGTCTTGAACCTCCATCGATAGTTCTTCAGGCACTCAGTCTATCAGATCTAATCCCTTGAATCTATTTGTCACTTCCACTGTATAATCCTAAGGGATTTGATTTACCTCATACCTGAATGGTCAAGTGGTTTCCCTACTTTCTTCATTATAAGTCTAAATTTGGCAATAAGGAGTTCATGATCTGAGCCACAGTCAGCTCCTGATCTTGTTTTTGCTGACTGTATAGAGCTTCTCCATATTTGGCTGCAAAGAATATAATCAATCTGGTTTTGGTGTTGACCATCTGGTAGTGTCCATGTATAGAGTCTTCTCTTGTGTGGTTGGAAGAGGATGTTTGCTATGACCAGTGTGTTCTCTTGGCAAAATTCTGTTAGCCTTTGCCTCTGCTTCATTCTGTACTCCAAGGCCAAATTTGCC
Source organism: Tragelaphus eurycerus (assembly GCA_935064755.1). Taxonomy (NCBI): domain Eukaryota; kingdom Metazoa; phylum Chordata; class Mammalia; order Artiodactyla; family Bovidae; genus Tragelaphus; species Tragelaphus eurycerus. The sequence goes on from CAKXYN010000096.1 coordinate 1,195,430, forward strand.
TGTTACTCGAGGTATCTCTTGACTTCCTACTTTTGCATTCCAGTCCCCTATAATGAAAAGGACATGTTTTTGGATGTTAGTTCCAGAGGTCTTGTAGGTCTTCATAGAACCATTCAACTTCAGCTTCTTTAGCATTACTGGTCGGGGCATAGACTTGTATTACTGTGATATTGAATGATTTGCCTTGGAAATGAACAAAGATCATTCTGTCATTTTGGAGACTGCATCCAAGTATTGCATTTTGGACTCTTGTTGACTATGATGGCTACTCCATTTCTTCTAAGGGATTCTTGCCCACAGTAGTAGATATAATGGTCATGTAAGTTAAATTCACCCATTAAATTCACCCATTCCAGTCCAGTTTAGGAGAAGGAAATAGCAATCCATTCCACTGTTCTTGCCTGGAGAATCCCAGAGATGGGGGAGCCTGGTAGACTACCGTCTATGGGGTCGCACAGAGTCGGACACGACTGAGCGACTTAGCAGTAGCAGCAGCAGTCCAGTTTAGTTCACTGATTCCTAAAATGTTGATGTTCACTCTTGCCATCTGCTGTTTGACCACTTCCAATTTGCCTTGATTCATGGACCTAACATTCCAGGTTCCTATGCTATATTGCTCTGTACAGCATCGGACTTTACTTCCATCACCAGTCACATCCACAACTGGATGTTGTTTTTGCTTTGGCTCCATCTCCTCATTCTTTCTGGAGTTATTTCTCCTCTGATCTCCTGTTGTGGCATGCTGGGCACCTACTGACCTGGGGAGTTCCTCTTCCAGTGTCCTATCTTTTTGCCTTTTCATACTGTTCATGAGGTTCTCAAGGCAAGAATACTGAAGTGGTTTTCATTCCCTTCTCCAGTGGACCATGTTTTGTCAGACCTCTCCACCATGACTTGTTCATCTTGGGTGGCCCTACACAGCATGGCTCATAGTTTCATTGAGTTAGACAAGGCTGTGTTGCCTGTGATCAGTTTGGTTAGTTTTCTGTGACTGTGGTTTTCAGTCTGTCTGCCCTCTGATGGAGAAGGGTAAGAGGCTTATGGAAGCTTCCTGATGGGAGAGACTGACTGAGGAGGAAACTGGGTCTTGTTCTGATGGGTGGGGCCATGTATAGTAAATCTTTAATCCAATTTTCTGTTGATGGGCAGGGCTGTGTTCCCTCCCTGTTGTTTAGTGAAGTGAAGTTGCTCAGTCTGTCTGACTCTTTGAGACCCCATGGACTGTAGCCTACCAGGCTCCTCTGTCCATGGGATTTTCCAGGTAAGAGTACTGGAGTGGATTGCCATTTCCTTCTCCAGGGGATCTTCCCAACCCAGGGATCGAACCCAGGTCTCCCGCATTGTAGACAGATGCTTTACCATCTGAGCCACCAGGGAAGTCCCCTGTTGTTTAACCTGAGGCCAAATATAGTGGAGATAATGAAGATAATGGCTACCTCCTTCAAAAGGTCCTATGCATACACTGCCTCACTCAGTGCCTCTGATCCTTCAGCAGGCCACCACTGACCCACGTCTGGACACACATGGGCAAGTCTGGGTCAGTCTCTTGTGGGGTAACTGATCCTTTCTCCTGGGTCTTGGTACACACAAGGTTCTGTTTGTGCCCTCCAAGAGTCTGTTTTACCAGTCCTGTGTAAGTTCTGGTAGCTCTATAATGAGGTTAATGGTGACCTCCTCCAAGAGGGCTTATGCTCTTATGTCGACTACACCCAGAGCCCCTGCACCTGCCTCTCTCTCTCTCTCTCTCTCTCTGTGTATATATATATGAAATTTTTAGCGTTTATAAGGTACAATTTAAAATTCTTTTCACATTTAGGTTATTACAGAATGTTGAGCAATATTTCCTTTGCTATACAGTAGGTTCTTATTGGTTATCTATTTTAAATATAGCAGTGTGTACATGTCCATCCCAAACTCCCCAAAGAATAGATATATATATGTAAGTGAATCACTTTGCTATATATGTGAAATTAACACAACAATACCAAGTTGATTGTTAATCAAGTCTGCTTCAATACAAAATAAAAAAAAATTTAACTTTCTCACAAAAAGACACAATTCTTAGCTATAACAGGTAGCAAAAGCCATCATGCATCCAATTTGCACAAAATAATTGATGATCATATCCAAGGGAATAAACTTAGTATTTGAGACACCAATCTCCAATCATTTGAGTGAAATGTAAATGTACATTGTCTTTCAGCTTGAGCCAGACCATGATATTTGTATTCCTGAGGATAAGAAGCACTTCTCTAATGGCAAGAAAATAAGTGACTTGTCACTAATTTTCTTATCTTTGAATTACTGGGGGAGGATTTCAGTATGCATGGAGCTTCCCCTTATTTCTATGTATAAGGGTTATTGGGACCTGGCTCCACACCTGTGCTGCAGAAAGTAGATGTTCCCAACATAATTTCATCCCTTTCCAAAATATGAAAGTGAAAATTAGCCATTCAGTCATGTCTGACTCTTTGTGATTCTACGGACAGTAGCCCACCAGTCTCCTCTGTCCATAGAATTCTCCATGCAGGAATACTGGAGTGGGTTGCCATTTTCTTCTCCAGAGGATCTTCCTGACCCAGGGATCAAACCCAGGTCTCCCACGTGGCAGGCAGATTCTTTACTATCTGATCCACCCTCATATCCCTATCAGATAGAATCTGACAGTAAAGCTCCCTATGTCATGTTGGGTTTTTGTTTGTTTGTTTTTTAATTTCTTTTATTTTTGGTTGCACAAGGGCTTCATTGCTGCACACAGGCTTTCTCTAGTTGCGGTGAGTGGGTTCATAGCCTGTGGGCTTTGCCGTTTTGCGGCATTCGGGATCTTCCTCGACCAGGGATCACATCTGAGTCCCCTGCATTAGCAGGCAGATTCTCAACCACTGAACCACCAGGGAAGTCCTCATTAAGTACTTCTGAAGGAAGGAATGGCTTTTGTGAATATGGCCAAGCTTTATTATCATCACTGGGGTGAGGCGGGGGAGGAAATGTTTCCTGCCTCCATCTTCCCTAACCCACATCATCCTTCAGTTATTAGTTCACACAAAAAAAGAGAGCTCCCAAAAGGACGTTGACTTACTTTGTGACCTGGTTATATACTTAGAGTTTATAATGCAGATACCACTGTTTAGCTTAATCTCTTCAGTTTCACCACAGATGTCAACTGGGCTTTCTAAGAGTTTAATTTTTCATTGTAACCCATGGTTTGAGCTTTCCTCTAGGGCTTGCTTTATTTAAGTCTAGAGGATCAGAGAAAAAAGCAATAAAAGAGAAAGTGAGAACTTCTTGCCTCAGTTTTCTGTCCTTTTACCCTATTCTCTATATTCTTTAGTGTTTCAAAAAAATGTTTCTAGGCAGAGATGTCCGGGGACTTCCCTTGTGGTCCAGTGACTAAGACTCCAAGATCCCAATGTAGGGGGTCCAGAGTTTGAGCCCTAGTGGGGGAACTAGATCCTGCAGGCTGTAAGTAAGACCTAGTACAGCCAAAAAATTTTTTTTAATTTTTTTTTTCCAAAAACGGGAGAGACCTCCAGAGGATCACACTGCCTAAGAGCCAGACTAATGGTAACATTGCATCCCCATGCTGATTGACTTTCCAGAATGAAAGGAGTTCCACAAATAAATTTTATAATTGTAAGCAGAGCAGATACTACAAGGTGATTTCTCCAATCATTTGAACAGTATTACATACCCTTTTCAGTCCCAATTTCTATGTTAAAAAGCTGATGACTCAACCCACATAAAGGAAAAATATGACTTTGATGAAGGAAAGAAAAAAGTCAGCACTGAATATGTGACTTTGTGAGGATATTTGAGAAAGAAGAATCACCTGAACAGCTGTGAACAGCATCTCAGCCTCATATTCCCTCAAGGGTTGCCATGCATATGCTTTCATGCGATACCAGCTTGCATGTCCCCCAGGGACTTTCAAACTGAAAATTCAAGTTAGAATGCTATAATATCTACTGAAGCCAGGTATTTCAGTAGAAAGAATCATGGCCCACTAAGGATGTGTATATCCTAATCCCATAACCTGTTTAAATGTTACCTGACATGGCACAAGGGATTTTGCAGATGTAAATAAGATTAAAGACCTGGAAATGTGTAGAGCATCATGGATTATATAGGTGAACTCAATATAATCACCAAGGTCTTTAGTTGATTTACAAGATTGTGGTAGTTTCAGGTATACAGCAAAATGAATCATTTATATATACATATATCCATCCGCTCTGTTTTTTCTTTTCCCATATAGGGTCATTATAGAGTATTGAGTAGAGTTCCCTTTGCTATTCAGTAAGTCCTTACTAATTATCAATTTTATATATAGTAGTGTGTGTATGTCAATACACTCACTCTGGATATACTCAGGGTCATGCACAGGCACTCAGGTGACAAATGTTTCCCCCAGCGGTTTAGCCTGGGAGGCATTCCGGAAGGTTACTCTGATTGCACCCTGGGTGGCATCAGAGGCAAGCAAGGTTTTGATGGTGCAGAGCTGTACGTCAGTTAGGGATGCCATCAAGTCTACCCCTGGTGCATCCCCACCCAGTCTCGGTGGTAGAACTGGG